>JAEOAD010001412.1:3307500-3907500 GCA_036365145.1 Orientallactaga sibirica | reverse complement strand
CAGCCCGGGTGTGATTTCAGTGAGTGTCTCAGAGGAGGGCAGTCATAGGCCAGGCCATGGGACAGTCACCTTTTCCTGGAGAGAAACATTTGGTGGCTGGTCCCGCCATGATGCTGAACCCCTGGGGAAATCATGCTAGTCTGGGGGCATGAGACAAATCGATCCAAGAGACCCTCCCAAGACCTTTGGATGACATCTGGATTACGTGGGTCTTAGGGAATCGAACTGAGGTCCTTTAGCTTCGCAGGCAAGCACCTTAACCGCTAAGCCATCTCTCCAGCCCCCATCCTGTGGGCTTTATAGTTGATGGTCCTGTCTGGCTGTCACTCCCACCTGAAGTCCATAGTTACTGTGGGTCTCTCTCTCTCTCTCAGTGCTGTCAATCCTGTGGGTTTGCTGTTACCTCTGTCCCTAACCACGAAGCGCACTGCCTCTGTCATCCACCCACAGCTGTCTTGGGTGCCCTGCAGTTTGCTCCCATGTGGCATCCTGCTTTCTCTGCACTTTCCACATAGTAGCCCCGTCCTCAGAGTCCCTTCTCCCCACAACTCTCCGTGGCCCCCAGCTCTACTCTCTGGGACTCCCCCACCCCTGGGCTCGTGGCTTTCCTGACTCGCACTGACCCACTCATTCCAACTGCCCCGAAACGACCTCTCCCTCTTTTCCACCCAGCCTAAGTTAAACCCTTCCCCGCTGGGTTCAAGTTCCCTGGGCTGGCTCCATTCCCCAAGATCCAAGGCCTGCTGGCCCCTCCCCTCCTCACCTGAAACAAACTCTGCCTCCATGTACCTGTCACAGTTCAATGACACTCAAGTTTGTAAATCCCGCACTGCTTCATTTTATCCTGGAAATGTTACCAGCTGCCTTAGGGACGAAACCAATTCTTATGTCAATTTCTTATTTCTCCTCTCAAGTTTTGTGCCATGTGCAGGGCATGTAGAGTTGGACATGTAGGAGAACAGGGTACTCTGCTGAATCAGGGCCACATGGAGAGGAGGAACCTTCTTCCCTCCCAATCCCGGCCAGAGGTGCTTGACGCAGTGAGCATTCTCAGACTCGTCTTTCTACCTACACGGCTATTTGGCTATTTGGTCTGCTTCCCAGTGAACCGGTGCCTGGGGTCTGAATCCCTTCACCATGGGAGGGAAAACTTTTCCCCATCTGGGCTCTGAGCCCTCTACAGGAGACCAGATCTTTCATTCGCCTGGGTCAGCCTAGTTTCTCTGCAGGGCTCCAATCTCTGTTTGTTGTTTTGGGGTACTGAGAACATCCATCCCTTGTAAACCAGGTGTTATGTATGCCTTTAATCCCAGATTGGGAGGCTGAGGTAGGAGGATCACCATGGGTTCAAGGCCAGCCCAGGGCTACAGAGTGAGTTTCAGGTCAGCCTAGGATAGAACGAGACACTACCTTGAAAGAAACTTAAAAAAAAAAAAAAATCCCGTTTACTCTTCAAAGTGTCCGCAGAAATGGTCACAGTGGAAGTTCCCACGATTCTACTCCACAGTCCAAATCAAGCATGGTTAGTTGTTTCCTGTGAAGGCCTGGATCCATCCTCCCTCCTCCTACTTCTGTCTGGAAAGATCAGCCACGTCACAGCCCCAGGCAAGAAGCACAGGTCTGAGCGCCCTCCTTGCTCTTCAACTGTGTGCTTCAACTCATTACAGAATGGGTTGGCGAATCATGTGAGGGATCTCCTCGTTCACTTTGCAATGTACATGGCTGCTTATAGAAACTATGATGACATTCTGTGTGTTCCCATTCTATAATTCTTTGAAAAATATTTTATTTATTTATGAGAGAGAGAAAGAGAGAGAGAATGGATGCACCAGGGTCTCTAGCCACCGCAAACAAACACCAGATGCACGTGCTACCTTGTGCATCTGGCTTTACGTGGGTACTAGGGAATCGAACCTGGGTCGTTAGGCTTTGCAGGCAAGCACTTTAACCACTGAGCAATCTCTCCAGCCCAAGATATTATAATTTTTTCATTTCTATGACGAACATAGACACAAGGCTTAAGAAAACCACAGCCTTGGGCCGAGGGTATAGCTCAAGGATCTAGCATGTGCTTAGGCTACGTAATGCCCTGGGTTTAGTCCCCAGCACAAAACACAACGAGGAAAGAAAACTAACCCACCAAAGCCTGGCCTAGTTCTTTAGCTATTCTGAATAATTTGATTAAGGTCATTGACAGTATAGTTAGGCAGGTAATAAGATGCAGGCACTTAGTCTAAGAAAACATGACCTTAACCTGGTGTCCCGAACAAGGAAAGGTCGACGAAGGTGTCATCAGTCAGTTGTTTGTTGAGCTGTGTTCTCTCTCCCCTCCCTTGGGCAAGATCCTGGTAATCCACAGCCTGGCTGCAGGGGTGAAGGCCCTGCAAACTGTTCCTAGCCAGTCTTGTTTTCTTCGGCTGGACAGGAGGGCGCATCAGGAAATGGAACGGCTGGTAGGGTGGGGATGCTGGCTCATGCCTAAGATCTAGAGGGTCTTCAAATCTTACCATGTCCCAGGAGCCTTGTCTTTAGGTCAAGAGACATGAGTTGATTCTCAGCTATTTTGGCAGTGCTGGAAGAGTGGATCGGTAGCAGAGAAGTTGGCTCAAAGCTGACCCCAAGACAGGAGACAGAAGAGCAGCAGCCATTGTTGGGACAATCCACTTCTGAACCCACATGGGAATCCCTGTCCTGACTTTTTTTTTTTTTAAACAAACACAGTCTTAGGTTGTTGAGGTTGACTTTGAACTGGGTATATAGCTGAGAATGACTTTGAACTTCTGATCCTCCTGCTTGAACCTCTCAAGTGAGGGAGACACCACCACACCTACCTGGTTTTATGTAAGTTTTGCTAAATGATGCATGTGAAAACATGACATTGTGGGCTGGAGAGATGGCTTAGTGGTTAAGGTGCTTGCCTGCAAAGTCAAAGGACTCTGGTTCGATTCTCCAGGACCCCTGGCACACCCATTCTCTCCCTCTTTCTCTCAAATAAATAAATAAATAAAATATATTTTTTAAAAATGACACTGTGACGATGAGGAAGATGACGGTGGTTGAAGATGAAATGCAGGGATTTTAAAGCCTATCTGTTTGATGAGTACCTTGTGCTGGTAACTGGAGAAAGTAAACCACTGCTCTATGTCAGCCTTTTGTGCTTGTTATATTCCCTTTTCCAGCCTTTTATTTTCCCACTCCTATTGGATAGGGTTGCTAGACCTGGGGATTCTGCTCTCGCTTAGTTCTGACACATTTTTCCCTTTGTTCTCACAGCCCAGCATCCTGCTGAGTTAGTGGGCTGTGAGAACTTCCAGGTGAGCCCCATTCTGCTGTCTCTATGGATACAGCCAGTCTCTTCCTGCCCCCAAATCAGTCACACAGGCCCATCCATCAGCACTGAATGAGAGTCTCTGGGGGTGGAGCCCAGCATAGGTCTGCCTTTTCTGGGCAAGTCAGGAAAATCAAGGAGGTTCAGTCCTCTGCTCAAGCGCACACGTGGTTGACCAAGCCTTTGACCACTGGGCCATCTCTCCAGCCCCCACCTTCTTTTCTGAGACAGGCTCTCTCTTGTTTTTGCCTTCATTCCGCCTCTACCTCCCACTGCCAAAGGCATGTTGGGACTACAGGATTACTGTGACATGTGCCACTCTGTGCCCAGCGTTAAGTGGGTCCTGGGGAATTGAATTCAGGCCAGTAGCATGCCTTCAACTGCAGAGCCATCTCCCCAGCCCTGTCATCAGATGGGACACACACACAAGACACCATTTCTGGGTCACCCTGAGATGACGACCCAAGGCACCTGCATTACTCTCTGACCTGCAAATTGAACCACCCACTTTTTTTCTCCCATAGAGTATGATTTTCATTTGAAACAATCAGTAGACAAATGACAGTAATTCAGTCTTGGGTATTTGACACCTATTTTCTCAAAAATGAACAAAGTAAGCGTGAGATTTTTTTTTTTAGGAAAATAAAATAATAAAAAATAAATAAAAATATCAGTCCCTGGTAATAAAATCTAAACTTTCAAACTATTATTCAGTCCCTTTTCTCAAGTAGGGACTTCCGAGTTTCTAATTTCCACACACACACACACACACACACACACACACACCTTTTCCTTTACCTCCTCTCCTCCTGGCATTCTTATGTGTATCTATGTGAAGCCAGACTTTCCTCATGCATTAAAGCAATGTGCTGCATCTTGAATTCAGAAGCAAACACAAAACCCCAGCTGTCATCTATTAAGTCTCATAGTAAGACTCAAAAAATATGCCCCTCAGAAAATTTTACTTTATTTTAGAACATATGTTTATTATTTACAAACATGTTCAATATGCCAATGTGTAATGAATCTATTTTAAAATTAATAATGTTTACTTTTTTCTTTTTTAGTTTTTTCTTTTTTCTTTTCTTTTTTAGAGAGAGCACACATGCATGAGAGAGAGACAGAGAGAGAGGAGAGACAATTGGCGCATGAGGGCCTCAGCCACTGAAATCAAACTCCAGACGCTTGTGCCACCTAGTGCGCATGTGTGACCTTATGTTTGCCTCACCTTTGTGCTTCTGGCTTATGTGGGATCTGGAGAGTTGAACATGGGTCCTTAGGCTTTGCAGGCAAGCACCTTAACCACTAAGCCATCTCTCCAGCCTCTCTTTTAGTTTTGATATGGTAAATATTGGGAGATATAAGCCACATTAACAAAGATGCCTCAGGGTCCTCAATTATTTTGAGGAGGGTAAGAGACTCCTGATACCAAAATGCTTTCAGCACCTCTAGTTTCATTTGCACAAAATCCAAAGAAGTCCATGTGGTTACAGAAATGTGGACGCCTCCTACTTTAATAAGGAAATGATTAATTTACAATGAACCTGGAGAAGTCAGAACTTTCCAGTGGGGTGGAGGAAGGTTATTACCTCCCCCACTACACGGAGAGCTTGTTCAGGGAATTTCTTCTGCACATTTTTGCATTCCTGTCAAATCACTGTGGGCCTAGCATCATTCAAAGATCCTACCCTGCTCCCAACTCCTATGGCCTGTCAGTATTTTAGCAGGCTACACCTGATTCCTTCTATCTGCTTTCCCCTTTGGGAGTGCAAACTAACTTCCGCACAGCATGAACCTACAAGGATCTCAGAGCTGTTTAGGATTAGATGTGACATGCCACTTGTGTCTTTGTCCCTCCTCCCCAGCTCTTAACATAATGCTAGGCACTGGCACATATTCTCTGTGAGCTTACTAACTGACCAAGATGAGGATTCAGGGGCTGGAGAGATGGCTCAATGGTTAAGTCACTTGCTGCAAAGCCCAAGGACCCAGTTTCAATTCTCCAGAACCCACATAAGCCAGATGCACAAAGTGGCGCATATGTCTGGGGTTTGGTTACAGTGGCTGGAGGCCCTGATGCCCCATTCTCTGTGTCTCTTTGCCTCTTATTCTCTCACTCTCAAATAAATAAATAAATAATAAAAAATATTTAAAAAGATAATAACAAAAAGATGAAGATTCAGGACAGAAACACTTTATTGACTCAGTGATCTCGCTATAGCCCGCCATCTCCTTTCTCTAAATGACAATTTTCTCAAAGTCTTCAGAGCCTGAAGTCTCCACGTGCTCATCTAAGCTCCATGACTCCCAATCTCTCTTATTTTTAGGGAAATTACTCAACTCCTTTGAACCTCTGATTTCGCACAGGGGGTATAACTAGACTGATTTGACATAGAAGCCTTCAATCTGTGGTGGGTTTGCTACTCAATTTCCAGTTTGGATTCTGTGGGCCGCTTAGAGATAATGATCAAAGACACACCCATCACAAGCAAAACTCACAAGCATTCATTGCAGTGAGGAGTTGGTTCTGGCTTCATGGACTTCTTTTTCCTCTTGACCCAGCATGCCTAGGATGGATTGGGAATTCTATATCAACTAAAACATGTGCTGTAAAGTTACTCATCACTAAATCATCACAATATATCAGGTGGTTAATTTAGTTACTAATTTAAACAATATTTAACACTTTCTCCATACTTTGAAAGTTAATATTTATTTTTTTTCTAACCCTTGACTTTTGTTTTTGAGACAGAGTCTTGGTTTGTAATCCAGGTTGGCAATGAACTTGCAATCCTTCTGCCTCAGCCTCCCAAGTGCTAGGATTATCATGTGTGTGTGCCATCCATCACACAGGGCTTTTCTTGAGTCTGGAGAATCAGCTCTATTCACCTCCTTTCTTATGTGTCCCTCCTCGGCTTTTTTTCTTCTTCTTCTGTACAAGTTATGGTGCCTTCACGAAAGAGAGTTTGTTTGATTGTTTTTCTGGCATAAATGCAAGACCTGGACAGGTCAGAAAACTCCACTTTATCTGGGATTTTCCTGTAGTCTATAATCTTTGATACTCCCCGTAATTTCTTACCTGAGACCAGATCTCGAAAAGTTAGCTGAAAACATTCATGATGTGTAAAGCGTGAAGCTGCTCCAGAAGGTCACTTGTCATTGGGTAAAAGTCTACTTTTAACTGGGGAGACTCATAGCAAATCAATGAATACCAGGAAGAGCGTGGGGGTGCGTGTAGAGACAAGCCACACTAGAATGGCTCTCATCTTTAGAAACAAAGACTTCTCAGTTCCTGCACCGGGAATTTTGGTTTAGAAACGTTAAGCAGGGTCCTTAGGATTATTATTTTGTGCGTGTGTGTGTGTGGTGGGATGTTCATACAATGTACGTGCTTGTATGTATGTAACCATGTTCCTGTTTGCGCATGTGCGTGCAAAGGTTAGAGGTCCACATCAGGTGTCTTCCTCAGTTGTACTGTACCTTATTTTAAAAAGTATTTTATTTATTTACTTATTTGAGAGAGGGAGGGAAGGAGGAAAGGAGAGAGAGAGAGAGGCAGATAGAGAGAATGAGTGCACTGGGGCCTCTAGCCCCTGCAAACGAACTCCAGATGCATGCACCACCATGTGCACCTGGCTTTCGAGGGTCCTGGGGAGTTGAACTGGGTCCTTAGGCTTCACAGGCAAGTGCCTTAACTGCTGAGCCATCTCTCCAGCCCTGCCATTTTTTTCTTTTTTGACACAGGGTCTTACACTGAACCTAGAGCTCACTGATTTAGCTGGACTAGTTTGCCAGCAAGCCCTAGGTAGTTATGTCTTCCACCTCCCATTTTTGGGATTACAGGTGTGTTTCACCATGCCCAGCCTTTATGTAGGTGCTGGAGATTTGATCTCGGGTCCTCATGTTTGCCTGGCACGTAGTTTACCCATGGAGATAGCCCCTATTGTTGCCTTAAACTTGTCACCCCCCCCCCACGACTCTGCCCCGCATGCTGTTGTCCAAGGCAGAGCTGGTATAAGCTGTAGGTCACATCAAAGAGGACCCACAGTGGCTTCTACTTGGAAGCTAGGTTATCATCTAAACAAGACATCCTTGAATCCGAATTAGCCGCTGACTTCTGAAAATAAAGTCCGTGTGAGTAAGTGCCCAATGATGAGAGGTTTCCGAGTACATACGGGCTTGAGCAGGCCAAGGGCTCCCTCCAGTGAGAGGCAGAAAGGATGAGGGTGACATTGTCGGAGCTGCCTGGGTTTAGTAACTCGCGCCTCCCGTGTTAGATATCCATGCACGTCTTACGCAGCAGTCAATGAAGATCAAGTGTCACTTCACATCTAAGCCATACCCAAAGCTCCTGCTTTCTGAAATCGTGGGCTCCTGAGCTGGGTGATGCATCATGTGAGAGCAGCAATGTCACAACAAGGTCAAGCGGGATAGAGAGACGTGCCCCTTATACAAGTGTAACACGTGTGTATTGGGCCTGCAGAGCCTGGGGAAGAGTCCCAGCAGAAAAGGAGTCAGTAAGGCATGTCAGGTGTCAGGCTCCCTGTGGCTCTGGTCACTAGGAGGAGGGGCCCAGGAGGGCCAGCCCTCTTGGAACTGGGAGTGCAGGCTCAATCCCACCCAGGAGTCTGCTCCTTCCCTACTGGGCTAAAGCTGGGCACCTCACTTGATCTATGTTAGTCAGGGTGACATGTGGGCATGGGTTTCTAGCCAACAGGGCTTCTGGCTGTGGCTTAGATCTTTCAGTCACATTCAATTAAGGAGGAAATGGCACTGACCTTCATGCACGCAATCCGATCTGATACCTTCTTAGCATCGCATGGTTTTAAAAACAGCTGCTATTGGCACAGTGCTACCACCTGAGGGAGAATTGTTAGTTGTTTGTGCACAATATCTCTCACACAAAAACAAAGGATGCTCTTTGAAGTTTCCATGACAATAAAGTGACTTAAAAGGCAAGAAAAAAAAAGTCAGGATGTGGAAAAATTTCTTGGCATTTCCAATTCAGGATATGATTGTGGAAAACCGTTGGGGACAATTCTGAGATTCCAAAGCTTTCAGCACTCCCTCAGGCAGGTAGAGAGCTCAGGGGTCGATACCCTTTGGTAAGGACACCACAGATATGGCTTTTGTATTTTTTCTTCGTCTTCTTCACATGTGGTGATGTGATAGATGCTGTATGCACAACCCCACTTACCTGTGTGTTCTCCTCCCAGCTGTACCCAGAGCGATGCTGCCATTTACCAAGTGTCGGCGAAAAGCTGTCTGGGGATGATCTGCTGCTCAGCTTCCATTGAGGTCGGGCATGTGCCAGAGGACCCACAAGGCTCTCCTGACTCGGGATATGGCAGCGCCACAGGTGGCACACGCGACCCAGAGACGCAGGAGGAAGAAAGCGCCCATCAAACCCATGAGGAAGGACACCCATATAAGGCAGAAGACAGTTTCTCTCCAGTGGCTCCCATGCCAGCCGATCCCTCCCCCTCCCGATGCAACCACTCCCACTCATTGCAGATATCGGCCAGCCATGACCTCAGTGCCTCCACTTCTGAAAGTCCCCCGGACGCGAAGGCAACAAGACGGAGCGCAGAGGCTTGCCACCCAAATAGCACGCAAGCAGTTTTCCCTAATTCAAACCAGACTCCCGAAAAACAAGAGGTCCACCATTGCAGGACAGCCCATGCCACTGTGTCAGGGTTGCTGGGTGGTGGCCTAGGTGACGATGGCTCTAATGAGGTCTTCAGCTCTGGCCATCCAAACACCAAAGTACAAAAATACATTAGCTTCAGCCTTCCACTGTCTGAGGCAAACATCTGTGCTTCCCCAGGTGACGGCGCCTCGGTCAACACGCAGCCTGGTGCCCAGGTCTCCAGTGACTCTGATAGTGACTACGAACTTTGCCCAGAGATAACCCTAACCTGCACGGAGGAGTTTTCAGATGATGATCTGGAGTATCTGGAATGTTCCGATGTTATGACAGATTACTCTAATACACTTTGGCAAAGATGCCTCCAGAGCACTGACTGTGTTTTTTTATTAGAAAGCGATGACGAAGAGGTGGAATTCAGTGAGTGTGGCCTGGGCGGGTGGGAGCCTTTCCTCAGTGAAATGGGTCGTGGGCCTCAGGTGTCGGATGACACGGAGCCTAAGGATGCTGCCACTGGCTTCTGGGGTTATCAGTCACAACTCCAAGAAGTAGGGGTCAGGAGCAGCGGAGCCTCCAGGCACAGTCACTCACCCTTGCATGCAGGGATGACTCTTAGCCTGGGGCCTCACCAAGATGGCACAGCTACGGTGACGGAACCGGGGAGATGTCCACTCCCCACTGCTTCTGGGGCTGCTGAAAATGATTATTCGGGAATTCAAGGCGAAACCAGAGACAACCACGAAGCAGAAGAGGAATCTGCCTGTGACAATCTGCTGAGCATGGGTGAGGCAGCCACAGAGGGAGACGTGAAGCCCTTGTCTGGGGGCTTGGACAAGTCGGGGCTGAAGCAGGCTGCGGGGAGCCCGGCTGGGGAAAGATCAGAGGAGAAGCCCCCAGGCAGCAGGAGGGGAGCTCCAAGACCCAGCAGGATGAGGCGGCCAGGAGCGAAGGGAAATGCTAAGAAGCTACCGCTGCGAGAGGGCGCCCCGGAAGGCACCCTCCATCCTTCTCCCAAGAAACCCATTAAGCAACCCCTAACCCAGAGCAGGCAGAGAGAGACTCCACACGCCGAAGCCAGAGCTCCTGTCTGGAATTCCCACTTCCACGCAGAACAATGTGCTATTCCAACTCCAGCAGAGCAAGACGCTCAAACCCTTGGGCCCTCTGCCCACTCACTTCCCAAGGAAGGGGGCACAAGCTTTGAGGGAGGAGGCATGCCGCTTAGTAACTTATTTGAAATGAACCAGACTCCAGAGCAGAGCAATCTTCAGGTAAGACCCTTTTTTTTTTTTAACACATAACAGGGATGGTGGCATGTACGTGTGAGCGCACATGTCTGTCGTGTGTCCTTCACATCACAGTCACAATTCCTGCACCATAATGTAAATAATGGTAATAATAAAAAACCCAGTCTCCTAGCACCAGCAAGGTACTTGTGAATGACAGCCACTGCTGCTAGGAAGGAAATCTGGTTTTGAAAAAAGACCCAGATAAAGCCTAAGCCATCCTAATTATAGCAGACGAGCAGCAGAAGAGAGACACTAACGGGCTCTGCTGGACAGCTGGAAAAAGAAACGTGATATGTTGTCTACTGCATGTGTTTCACTAGGCCACGTCCGCTATTCTGAAAGTTTCTCAAGAAAATGTTTTGGGTGCAGCCTTTAAAAGTGGGCGTGTGTGGGGGGGAACAACCTTGTTGTGACTTTTTGGGAGTGCACTTTGAAAATGGTGGGCTTTGGTTTAATTGGCACTTCTAACACAAAGGGAAGAACTGCAGTGTGTGTGAAAGGCTTGTGCAGCCTCTGTGCTGCTGGAGAGTAGACAAAGTCGGTTTTGCTGTGCTGTGGGATTTTATTTATTTTTTTTTTTTGAGGTAGGGTCTCTAGCCCAGCCTGACCTGGAATTCACTATGTAGTCTCAGGGTGGCCGCAAACTCGCAGCGATCCTCCTACCTCTGCCTCCCCAGTGCTGGGATTAAAGGTGTGTGCCACCACGCCTGGCCAAGGTTTTTGATTGGATTTGCTTTCTTTAGACCCCCGAGAATAACAGAGGAAGAAAATGTCTTCTCCAGATACTGATTGGGTATGATTTGAATGCTGATCTTAGATGGCTCGGCTTCCTTTTGTAAGAGTAACTGACGCACAAAGGACAGTGTGCTTACATTTTAAGTGTGTATCTTCTATATTAAAGTCTCCCAGTGGGCTTTGGACTGATGCTGTTCTATGATCAATATGTGACCTTTGAAAATAAGTTCTTTAAAGAGTCATTTATCAATTCATGTTTCACTCCCTAAACCTTGTAGAGGATCTGGCATTCCTTACTCTCAGGGAATCTATACCACTGCTATTTTTATAGAAGACTAAATAGCATAAAGCAAAGAAAATCTACCCTAACACAAAATTACTGAACTTTCTCTATGAAATAACAACAGCAACAAAAAAACAAAACAAAAAACCAACCTCTTGGATTTCTAAAGACCCTGTTATAAAAAGCCAATCTATACATCTCCAGATCTAAGGTAGCTTTTAACAGAGAAAATGGTTCTGTTCTGCTGGTAAAAATGGCCAGTTACAAGCTGCAATTATGTCCTCCTTTCTTTAAACATGTCACTTAGCAGCTCACCTGCCAGGGACCACAGGGTTATGCTCAAGACAACTGTCTGGAGATGGATTGGCTGAATATTAATTAATATGAAGTGGTGAGGTTCATGGATTCATGTCACTGAATCCATCATTGCACTTCCTATTTGTAACATGCTGTCTTTTTTCAGTTAAGTGCCTTTCCACTGTCGTTTATGCAGCCACGACATGCTTCACTGTACAGGTTACTTGTGTTATTGAAGGACGGGGCAAGATAAGGTAGCCCAAAAGGAATAAGTAGACACGAAGCAGGCAGGTGACAACAGTTCTATACTCACCTTATTGTATCTTCTTCAACTGCTAAAAACATCAAGGAGTGGATAGAAGGGACCCCTGCTATTCTCAGGCTGAGCACTAACCTGAATTCAGGATGAGCCTCTGTGGCCCCAGCAAGTTCACTTGTTGCTGCCAGTGATGCTAAATAACACGGCCAGTCTCGGGGACCACTCTTGCCTGTTGTGCATGCCAGCTTTCTTAGCAGCTCTGGATTATGCACCCACACATACGTACACACATTTGTGAACTTACACCAGTCCCACCCTGACCCCTTTTTTGTGGTGTGATAAAGATGATTTTCTGAAGACCATGAACTTTCCTGTTTGGGAAGCCGACTGAAGGGCTTGTGTTTCCTGCAGGACTGGAACTGTGTCTTCCTTGTAGTGGTCAGTAACAGAGTTGACCTCTCACCCAAAGGACAGCTAGAAACTTGACTGGAAGCTGGACATGCAAGAGCTGATCTGTGTAGCCTGAAGTTCCAAATGAAATCTTTGTACCTGTGGCATTTGTTTTCCTTGGACTAAGGCAGGAAGGGTTTTTTTTGGGGGGGTGGGGGGGAAGAGGTTTATTTTTGCTTACAGACTGGAGGGAATCTCCATGATGGCAGGGAAAATGATGGCATGAGCAGAGGGTGGACATCACCCCCTGGCCAACATCAGGTTGATAATAGCAACAGGAGAGTGTGTCAAACACTGACAAGGGGACACTGGCTAGAACACCCATAAGCCCACCCCCAACAATACCCTGCCTCCAGGAGGCTTTAATTCCCAAATCTCCATCAGCTGGGAACCTAGCATTCAGAACACCTAAGTTTATGGGGGACACCTGAAAGGCAGGAAGGTTTTTGCCTCTGGTATTAGAATATTTGAAAATACAGATTCTTTTAGTCATGCAAAAAGTTCCTTTTTAATTGTAGATGATACCTTTATTCCTTATATAGCATAGAAGGGGGCCAGGCTGATACAAAAGTTCATTACCAGTGCAAATTGGTATGGGAATTTGAAACTCATTGGGAATTATGTGAATTTTTAAAATAATATATTCAGGAAAAAATAGTGCATTTTTCATAACTTATTTTAAATATTTATTCCCAGGCTACTTGAGGCTTGGGCACCTAAAGATTTCAAAATGGCTAAAAAAAAACCAAAACCTAGATTTTGAGTAATATTAGTGAATTTGCCTAATCCACTTACCTTGAGCTGTATTTTTGTAGAAACAGTGGCCGGAAGCTTATCTTTTAGTATTTTCTCTTCAGCTGCATGTGCTTTTAGGATTCTGAGAAACATGCTATTTCTCTGGTTTCTATTTTACTGTGCAGGCTATCTTCCCGACTGTCTCCTGTCTATACATATGTCTCCAGGTTTCCTTACTTCCTGCCTTCCCCTCTCTCTTCTCTCTCTTTTACAATGCAAGGCCATCTTGTTTTGAGATGTCTTGAAATAGTTGCTTATCCAGGCTAGGATTGGAAAGCCCCCAGTTTCTGTACATTTATGGAAGATTCCAAAGTCAATTCCAGTTTGGGAGTGGAAAATGGAGAGGGTACCCCGGGCTAACTTGAATCCTTGTCAAGAGTCACACTGCCAACTCTTGATCGCGGTTGTGAGCTGCTCTCCCCGTCCAACTCAGAGGCAAGGCCTCTGCCCGTCTGCCCATCTTAAGTTACTTTCCCCAGCCACACGGGGGAAAGTAAGCTCACCCTCCCCCACCCCTTTTTAAAAGATTTTTATTTATTTAAGACAGGGAGAGAGAGAGGGAGGGAGAGAATGGGCACACCAGGGCCTCTAGCCACTGCAAATGAACTCCAGATGCCTGTGCCACCATGTGCATCTGGTTTACATGGGACCTGGAGAATTGAACCGGGGTCCTTAGGCTTCGCAGGCATGTGCCTTAACTACTAAGCCATCTCTCCAGCCTCTCACCATCACCATCCTCTGTGCAGCCGCCCAGCTTCACCCCAGAGAGATTTGCATTTCTGGATAGGGTCGTGATCCCACAAGTGTATAGTGTGGAAGTGTGTTCTCACAGCCTGGAGTTCAGAATCGTCAGGAATTATCACTGATCGTACAGGTGATCTCCATGATGTGAGGACATTTGTTCACTGTATGTTGTCACTGTGAGTTCTAAGTGCTGAAATGCCAGTGGACACATGGAGACACACAGAGACACTCTACCATGGAGTGGAGAGGTAGGTGTAGTGGGAGATGAACTACCTCCTCGGCAGGATTCTAGTGACTGTTGAGTAGTTTACAGTCTTTCCTAAGCACGATCTTTCATTATCTTTATGTATCTTTCCACTAATAGGATGCGTTTTCTTTTTCTTTTAGAGAGAGAGAGAGACACGGTGCTGGAGGGATGGCTTAGTTGTTGAGGCACTTGCCTGCAAAGCAAAAGGACCCAGGTTCGATTTCCTAGGACCCACATAAGCCAGATGCACAAGGTGGTGCATGCATCTGGAGTTCGTTTGCAGTGGATGGAGGCCCTGATGTGCCCATTCTCTCTATCTGCCTCTCTTTGTCTCTCTCATATAAATAAATAAATATATTTTTAAAAAAGAAAGAAGAAAGGAAAGAAAGAGAGAGAGAGAATTGGCATGCTATGGCCTCAGCCACTGTAATCAAACTCCAGACCCTTGCACCACCCAGTGGGCATGTGCGACCTTGTGCTTGCCTCACCTTTGTGGGTCTGGATTACATGGGATCTGGAGAGTTGAACATGGGTCCTTAGGCTTCACAGGCAAGCGCCTTAACTGCTGAGCTATCTCTGCAGCCCTAGGATGCATTTTCAATGGCTCTTCTGGTACTGGGAATGGGTTGGTATCTTCTAAAACCCAGCTGCTTCACCTGTGGTCGTGCCTCCCAGTGGCTAATGCCGCCTAGATGAGATCTGAGTAATGGGAGGAAAAAATGATGACATTAAACTAGAAGAGACATTAATTGGAAAGAAGGGATTTGGTGGAGGGGGCTTGGGATGGGGGAGAAAAGAGGGTGGTAAGAGGGAAGTGTGGTCATGGCATATTGTCTACATTTATGGAACGTGTCAATAAACACTTCAAATGAAGTAAAATATAACTAGAACGCTGAAAAAAAAATGTGGCACATGACCTCATAGTGAGTGTGGGAGTTGGACAAGTTTGGTGAGAGTGAAAGGCTTTTGAGCAAACAACTGAAAACGAATTCAAAATCACATGAGTGCTGAGTTGGGGTGTCTGGCTGTGCTTCCCCACGCTCTAGCTCATGGCTCCTCTGCAACCTTGAATCGGGGTGTCTGGCTGTACTTCCCACTCTAGCTCACGGCTTCCCTGTGCTTCCCCACGCTCTAGTTCCGGCTCCTCTGCAACCTTGAATCGGGGTGTCTCATGGCTCCTCTGCAACCTTGAATCGGGGTGTCTGGCTGTACTTCCCCACGCTCTAGCTCATGGCTCCTCTGCAACCTTGAATCGGGGTGTCTGGCTGTACTTCCCCACGCTCTAGTTCACGGCTCCTCTGCCACCTTGAATCGGGGTGTCTGGCTGTACTTCCCCACGCTCTAGCTCACGGCTTCTCCGCAACCTTGAATCGGGGTGTCTGGCTGTGCTTCCCCACGCTCTAGTTCACGGCTCCTCTGCAACCTTGAATCGGGGTGTCTGGCTGTACTTCCACACGCTCTAGTTCACGGCTCCTCTGCAACCTTGAATCGGGGTGTCTGGCTGTGCTTCCCCCACGCTCTAGCTCACGGCTTCTCTGCAACCTTGAATCGGGGTGTCTGGCTGTGCTTCCCCACGCTCTAGCTCATGGCTCCTTTGCAACCTTGAATCGGGGTGTCTGGCTGTACTTCCCCACGCTCTAGCTCACGGCTTCTCTGCAACCTTGAATCGGGGTGTCTGGCTGTACTTCTCACCTTCTCCGCAACCGCTGTCTGGCTGTGCACGCTCTAGCTTCTTCTCTGCAACCTTGAATCGGGGTCGGGTGTGTCTGGCTGTGAATCTTCCCACGCTCTAGCTCATGGCTCCTTTGCAACCTTGAATCTTGAATCGGGTGTCTGGCTGGCTGTGCTTCCACGCTCTAGTTCACGGCTCCTCTGCAACCTTGAATCTGGGTGTCTGGCTGTGCTTCCCCCATGCTCCTTGAGCTCTGTGCTTCACCACGCTCTCTGCAACCTTGCTCTGGCTTCTCCGCAACCTTGAATCGGGGTGTCTGGCTGTGCTTCCCCATGCTCTAGCTCACCCACGCTCTAGCTCACTCCACAACCTTGAATCGGGGTGTCTGGCTGTGCTTCCCCACGCTCTAGCTCACGGCTTCTCCGCAACCTTGAATCGGGGTGTCTGGCTGTGCTTCCCCACGCTCTAGCTCTGCTGGCTTCTCTGCAACCTTGAACCTTGAATCGGGTCTGTCTGCTGTGCTTCCCCACGCTCTAGCTCATGGCTTCTCCGCAACCTTGAAATCGGGGTGTCTGGCTGTGCTTCCCCACGCTCTAGCTTCCACGCCTGTCCTTCCCCAGCTCACCGCTTCTTCCCCAACCTTGAATCGGGGTGAATCTGGCTGTGCTTCCCTTCTCACGGCTTCTCCGCACGCTGGCTGTGCTAGCTCACAGCTTCTCTGCAACCTTGAATCGGGTGTCTGGCTGTGCTTCCCACGGGGAGTTTAGGCTCACGGCTTCTCCGCATCCTGAAACCTGGTGTCTGGCTGTACGGCTCACGGCTTCTCTCGCAACTCACTGGCTTCTTCCGCAACCTTGAATCGGGTGTCTGGCTGGCTGTCACGGCTTCCCGCAACCTTGAATCGTGTCTGGCTGTGCTCACCGCTTCTCTGCAACCTTGAATCGGGGTGTCTGGCTGTGCTTCCCCACACTCTAGCTCACAGCTTCTCCGCAACCTTGAATCGGGGTGTCTGGCTGTGCTCACCCATGCTTTAGCTCACGGCTTCTCCGCAACCTTGAATCGGGGTGTCTGGCTATACTTCCCCACGCTCTAGCTCACGGCTTCTCCACAACCTTGAATCGGGGTGTCTGGCTGTGCTTCCCCACGCTCTAGCTCACGCTGTGCTTCCCCACGCTCTAGCTTCACCGCGCTGCTCCGCAACCTTGAATCGGGGTGTCTGGCTGTGCTTCCCCACGCTCTAGTTCACGGCTCCTTTGCAACCTTGAATCGGGGTGTCTGGCTGTGCTTCCCCACGCTCTAGCTCACGGCTGCTCCGCAACCTTGAATCGGGGTGTCTGGCTGTGCTTCCCCTCATGGCTTCTCCGCAACCTTGAATCGGGGTGTCTGGCTGTGCTTCCCCACGCTCTAGCTCACCGCTTCTCTGCAACCTTGAAACGGGGTGTCTGGCTGTGCTTCCCCACGCTCTAGCTCACGGCTGCTCCGCAACCTTGAATCGGGGTGTCTGGCTGTGCTTCCCCACGCTCTAGCTCACCGCTTCTCTGCAACCTTGAATCGGGTGCTGGCTGGCTGCTCACGGCTGCAACCTCCCTGTGCTTCCCACGCTCTAGCTCACAGCTTCTCCGCAACCTTGAATCGGGGTGTCTGGCTGTGCTTCCCACGCTCTCACGGCTCACAACCTTGAATCGGGTGTCTTCTCCGCAACCTTGAAACGGGGTGTCTGGCTGTGCTTCCCACGAATCTCTGGCTGTGCTCCCCACGCTCTAGCTCACGGCTCCGCAACCTTGAATCGGGTGTCTGGCTGTGCTTCCCACGCTCTACCTTGAATCGGGGTGTCTGGCTGTGCTTCCCCACGCTCTCCCACGCTCTCCGCAACTCACGCTCTAGCTCACGGCTGCTCCGCAACCTTGAATCGGGGTGTCTGGCTGTGCTTCCCCACGCTCTAGCTCACGGCTGCTCCGCAACCTTGAATCCTGGCAACCTGCTGAATCGGGTGTCTGGCTGTGCTTCCCCACGTGCTCACGGCCCAACCTTGACGCTGGCTGTGCTTCCCACGCTCTAGCTCACGGCTGCTCCGCAACCTTGAATCGGGTGTCTGGCTGTGCTGGCTGCTCCGCAACCTTGAATCGGGTGTCTGCAACCCACTTAGCTCATCCCGTGCTCCGCAACCTTGAATCGGGGTGTCTGGCTGTGCTTCCCCACGCTCTAGCTCACGGCTTCTCTGCAACCTTGAATCGGGGTGTCTGGCTGTGCTTCCCCACGCTCTAGCTCACGGCTTCTCTGCAACCTTGAATCGGGGTGTCTGGCTGTGCTTCCCCACGCTCTAGCTCACGGCTGCTCCGCAACCTTGAATCGGGGTGTCTGGCTGTGCTTCCCCACACTCTAGCTCACGGCTTCTCCGCAACCTTGAATCGGGGTGTCTGGCTGTGCTTCCCCACGCTCTAGCTCACGGCTGCTCCGCAACCTTGAATCGGGGTGTCTGGCTGTGCTTCCCCACGCTCTAGCTCACGGAATCGGGTGTCTGGCTGTGCTTCCCACGCTCTGCTCCCTTGCAACCTTGAATCGAAACGTGTCTGGCTGTGCTTCCCCACACTCTAGCTCACGGCTTCTCCGCAACCTTGAATCGGGGTGTCTGGCTGTGCTTCCCCACGCTCTAGCTCACGGCTGCTCCGCAACCTTGAATCGGGGTGTCTGGCTGTGCTTCCCCACGCTCTAGCTCACGGCTTCTCCGCAACCTTGAATCGGGGTGTCTGGCTGTGCTTCCCCACGCTCTAGCTCACGGCTGCTCCGCAACCTTGAATCGGGGTGTCTGGCTGTGCTTCCCCACACTCTAGCTCACGGCTTCTCCGCAACCTTGAATCGGGTGTCTGGCTGTCTGGCTGTGCTTGAATCCTGGCTGTGCTTCCCCACGCTCTAGCTCACGGCTGCTCCGCAACCTTGAATCGGGGTGTCTGGCTGTGCTTCCCCACGCTCTAGCTCACGGCTGCTCCGCAACCTTGGTTCTGAACTTAGTTTACACCATGTGTGCCGTCACAACTCTGGCATCAACAAGTGATGCCTGAAACAAATTCAAGACGGTTGCATGTTATTAATTACAGTGTTTTTACTACACACATGAAGTTTTCTATTCTCATAGAAACACAGTGGTTTAATTATGGAAAATAAAGTCTTTTAATATTTTTCTACTATAAATATCAGATTAGTGTATCTTTGGGTTTTTTGTGTTTGGTTATAAAAATTGTTGTTTAGAGTTGCTGACTTGAGTTTCATTAAAAAGAAAAACTCATTAAATGACTAGCTTGGTGCTGTAGCTACCTTCTTGTTGCTGAGACAAAGCACCTGACCAGAAACAGCTGAAAGAGGAAAGGGTTTATTCTGGCTGACGGTCTCCAAGGGAAGCTTCCTCATGGCAGGGAAAGCATGGGACGAGCAGAGGCTGGACATCACCTCTGCTACTGCAGGTGGATGGCAGCAGCAGGAGAGGGAGCCCGTGGAACCAGTTAAAGAGGCCGTTTGGAAGCATCCGCACCTTCCTCCTGAGCTCCTTTGTAAATGCTGGTAATTAACATGCACTGTTGCCCATATTGATACTTTCTTATATCCTGTGGCTTGCTGATTCGATCTAGGAAGGTTGTCCTACATTCACCCAGACTCCAGACCTCCCACCATCTTGCCTTTGTCTCTGAGAAGCCATATGGAAAGTGACTGTCTTCTCACACATGGTTTTTGTATCCATCTTCTTACTTGGAATACTTCTGCCTGCTTGTCCTTAGCTTCGCCCTCTGATGCGTCTATCAGGGGTCCCACCAGGACCCTCAGGTTGCTTCCTTCATCCCTAACAAGTTCTCTTTTCAGGGGAACCCTTAGCATTCTTGCCTTCCTCCTCCTCCTTCTTCTTTTTCTTCTTTTTTTTTCCCAAAATTAAACATTTTATTCTAAAGAAAGAAAGATTTAAATAGAATTCCTGGAAGAGTGCTTTCTACCTTGCCCCCACTAGCCCAGGAATACCAGATCATTGATGAAACATGGGGTTGAGAAGCGATGAGATGGGGAAACTCAGATCATGTGCTTTTGTAAATAACAATGCAGGGTACATACTTGCCTTTGGACTGCAGATGTACAACGAACATTCCATTTGGGGCATACTCAGCCCAAGAAAGTATTGGTCATTTATCTGAAATTCAGGCTTCACTGAATGTCCAGTATTTTATCTGGCAACCCTGGATAGGCATCCCGTGGAGGATGAAAGAGAGGGCTGGCTGGCTGAGGGGTGTCAGGAACAGCCCAAGGTCCCGTTGGCTAGACAAGAATGGAAAGAGGAGAGATGGTTCCTCTATGGAGTAGTTCCCCCATCTCTTATCTGGAGTTTCTACAGATTTGGAAGTGAACAGTTCCTAGGCTTTAATGCTGGTGACATTCTTTCATCTGTGTCCCCTGCTGTGTATGCTACCTTCTGAGTTGGCAGTCATCCTACTTACTGATTTGGCTGCTTTTGTGGCACCATGTTTGTGCTCAGGTAACCCTTAATGATCTAAAAAATACAAGAGTACTGGGCTGGAGAGATGGCTCAGCAGTTAAGGCACTTGCCTGAAAAGCCTAACAACCGGGGTTCGATTTCCCAGTACCCACATAAAGCCAGACTTGCCCAGTGGCCCATGCATCTAGAGTTCATCTGTAGAGGCTGGAGGCCCTGGTGTGGACATTCTGTCTGTCTCTCTTCTATCTTCTCTGTTTGTGTTTATGGAAGTTCAGCCTCGGTGCCCAGCAGGCAGTGAAGAGCAGAAGCCACCCAGTAGCAGGCAGGGTGCATTGTGGGTCTCTAGCAAATGATTCTGAGGTAGGAAAAGAAAAGCACAGCTGTCATATCTGGGACAGAACAACCTGAGAGATCGTGAATTCTTTTGCATAATAAAACGTGTCCCACAGAATCACAGCTGTTAAAAGTGGGGTTCCAGAGGAGGGATCACCTGCTCTCTATGGTGATAATGACAGAGGGGAAGGGCAGTGACAATCGAGCCTCTTGTCAACACTACTCCATGGCTGACTCAGGAGGAACAAACAGGTGTTTTGTTTTTAATCACAAAGCCCACTGTGTGCCACTTCTGGCAAATACCGGAAACCACCCTGCATGGATGAGGTTCCGATGGCCTCTTATTATTACCTGCTTTTGGTCACCATTCTAGCTTTTTAGGTTTTACCCATGTTTCTCATGTGCTCGCGTGTACGCACGTGTGTGTGTGTGTGTGTGTGTGTGTGTGTGTACACTCTGGTAGAGATGCTGGTCACCCTTTAGTTAGAGCAAGCCTGAGGATGTTGAGCCTTGGAAGTAGAAGTGGACCATTTTTTTCCCCCGAGGTAGGGTCTCACCCTGGCCCAGGCTGACCTGGAATTAACTATGTAGTCTCAGGGTGGCCTCGAACTCTTGGCGAACTTCCTACTTCTGCCTCCTGAGTGCTGGGATTAAAGGCGTGTGCTACCACGCCCGACCCAGAAGTGGATCTTTGAACCTGCCTAGCTGCTGTTGAGGTGGGTCAGAGAGGTCTCAGCACCTGCCCTGAGATGCTCAGTTCTGTTGCTTCAAAGCAGGACCCCTGAAGGCAGGCTCTATTCAAATTTTGTTGACGTTTATGCCTCAAAAGGGACCTAGCTGCCAGGGAAAAAGCCAATTTAAAGGCTTTCCCCCTCCTGCTGGAGGTTCTATAATGTGTCCCAGCTATTCCGGACCCCAATGCCTAAGAAAAATTGCATAGGAACTGACTGACATTATTCTATAGACCAATCCCATAGCGCCAACCCGCTTGACTTGACACTCACCAGCATCAGCTCATTGCAGAGACATGCATTCCCGCAAAGACGCCGCTCCAAGGGCCCAGAGCCACCTTCTTCATACAGGGTCCTAGTTTCCTTTAGGTCCACTCTCAAGACAGCTTTGCAAAAGTCCTGGGTTATTTGCACTGGGGTCACCTGATGAGATGCAAGCCTCTGAGTTTTAGCCCCAGAGCTACATTTTACTTTTGCTAGGGTGTGTGTGTGTGTGTGTGTGTGTGTGTGTGTGTGTGTGTTGTGTTTTGCATGCCCTTGCAGCACTCCGCATGCTCGCTTGCAGTGGGGTGTACTCAGCTGCCTTGAAAGCCCGGGGTCCTGTCCCATTGCTCGTCCACTCTTTCCTTGTTGCCAGAGTCTCTTCCTGACCCCAGAGCTTACTGCTTATGCGTGAGCTCCAGCGAGTTCTGGTTCTCTGCTCCTCTACAGCACTGGGTTACAGGCATACGTGGTCACACGCCCTTGCTTTAATGTGGGTTCTGGAGATTCAAACTTGGGCAGTTTGAGGTTCCCTCAGGCTCCCATGTATGTCCGGGAAACACAGTTAACCATCAAATCATATCTCCAGCCCCAGAGCTGTATGGTTAATGAGCTCGCTGAGTGGCTTCTGTGGGCAGGGAGGTTTGGGAACCATGTGCTTAAGTAGGCTGAGCTAGCCTGACCTAGCCTGAGGACTGCACCCCGAGGTGTTTCTGTAACACATTGCCCACGTGGCAACAGAAGGAGGTGTAGGGCTTGCCCAGCCCCAGCCTTCCCTCTGAGAGGAAAGAGGCCTCCTCACTGTCTCCAGTTTTTCTCTGCTTTTTGGTTGGCTTGCTATAAACACGCGTGTTCTTCACCTGCCTGCACAGCTGAAATAAACACGGACCCTGATTTATTGTAACTAATCCAGAACAGGTGTGCCATCTGCAGCTGAGTTTTATTTTAAGGAGTAGTGTGGTGGCAGGGATTGGGGTGGCAGCAGGGAGGGCTGGTGAGAGGAGGATTCGCTTGAGTGCAGGGGAGCTGCGTATTAGGAACACACATCACTCATCTTTTTATCATCTACCTATCTCCCTCTTAATCTATCATTTGTCTATCTGTCCATCTATAATATATCTGTCAATCATCTAGCTGTCTATCATTTATCTATATGTATCTGTCAATAATCTAGCTGTCTATCTATCTATCTATCTATCTATCTATCTATCTATCTATCTATCTATCCATCCATCCACCATCCATCACCTATCTCTCTCTGGAACAAGATGAAAAATATTAAGCTAAACCAACTGTGTATTTGTCTTTCTCTTGTCTACCATCTAATGATCTATCATCTTCCTAGCATTCTCTCTCTCTCTCTCTCTCTCTCTCTCTCTCTCTCTCTCTCTCTGTCTCTGGAACAAGATGAAAACTATTTAACTGAACCAGCCATGTATTGAGGCTGATGAAGCCTCAGTAACAGCAACAGTGTGCTGGAACCACCAAGAGATAAAATAGATGAACCACATTGAGTAGAAAGTAGTAAATCAAATTCAACATTGGCCTTTGCCTGCAAAGCTGAAGGACCCAGGCTCAGTTCCCCAGTACCCATGTAAAGCCAGATGTACAAGGTGGCACATAGGTCTGGAATTCATTTACAAGGGCTAGAGGCTCTGGCACACTCATTCTCTCTCTCTCTCCCTGCCCCCTGTCTCTCAAATAAATACATAATAAGATACAAAACTTTGAAAAAAAACTAGGGCTGGGAAGATGGCTCAGTGGATAAAGAGCTTGCTTGCTGCATGCCAGGTGGGCGTGGTGGCCCTCTTGTCATCCCAGTGTTTGGGAGTCAGGTGTGTGGGGTTCCAAAGCCAAGCTGGCTAACAAGACTAGCCCAGTTGGTGAGTCTTGGGCCCAAGTGAGAGACTCTGCCTCAGTAAACAAGAGGAGAGTGATGTAGGAAGACAACTAAAGTCAGCCTCCCCATGCATCTCTACACATGTGCCCCCCACACATGAAAACATGCATATACTGCACCCACATGCACACTCAAAGACAACAACAAAAGTCTACAAACCACTGGGAAGAAGTTGAAAACTATTCTTACTACCTTGAGAAAAAATAAAGTCTCGCTGGGCATGGTGGCGCACACCTTTAATCCCAGCTCTTGGGAGGCAGAGGTAGGAGGATCACCGTGAGTTCAAGGCCAGCCTGGGACTACAGAGTGAATTCCAGGTCAGCCTGGCCTAGAGTGAGACCCTACCTCTAAAAAATGAAACAATAAAATAGAATAAAGTCTTGAAACACAAATAATGTCAAAAAATGAAGTAAAAAATTGAATGTTTTGAATATGTCAAGTTGACATTTTATATATATATAATATAAACATCATAGTTGAATATAAATAAAATTAGAGGCAAGCCATACACTGGGGAAAGATGGAGATTAGCTGTAATAAAGATTAATTTCCGTGTGGAGAGCTTGCTCAGTAGTTAAAGGCACTTGTTTTCAAAGCCCAATGGCCCAAGTTCGACTCCCCAGTACCCACATAAAGCCTTATGCACAAAGTGGCACTTGCATCTGGAGTTGATTTCTAGTGACAAGAGGCCTGGTTTTTCTCTCTCTCTTTCCTTACAAATAAATACAAATATTTTTTAAAAACCTTTAAAAAGTTAATTTCCAAAAAATATCTAAAAATATAAATAGAACCTCGGTGTGGTGGCATCCACCTTTTTTTCTGCATGCTGAAGTAGAAAGATTGGGAGTTCAAAGCCAGGCTGGGCTACAGAATGAGTTCAAGACCAGCCTGAGTAACTTACTGAGACCTTGTCTCCATGTAAGAAGTAAAAAGCGGGCTGGGAAGGTAGCTCAGTGGTAGAGTGCCTGGATTCAATCCAGAGTATTAAAATAAATAATAAATAAATAAATACATTTAATAGATAAGATACAAAGCAACCAATTTTTTAAAGGTAAGTTGTGCAATCCATAGTTCATAACTATGATCATGCAGGCAACCCTACTTTCACTTAGTGGGTTAAAAAAAGGAGGGGGGCTGGAGAGATGGCTTAATGGTTAAGCGCTTGCCTGTGAAGCCTAAAGACCCCGGTTCGAGGCTTGGTTCCCCAGGACCCATATAAGCCAGATGCACAAGGTGGCACATGCATCTGGAGTTCATTTGCAGTGGCTGGAGGCCCTGGCATATCCATTTTCTCTCTCTCTCTCTCTCTCTGCCTCTTTCTCTCTCTGTCTTTGCTAAATAAATAAATAAATAAATAAATAAATAAATGTTTTAAAAGAGGCATGAAAGTAAGATGGGAATTAATGGGGAAGAAGAAGGATGTTAGTGGGAGGGGAGAGGGATGAGAGAGGTAATTGGGGAGAATTATCTACATGTATGAAAATGACAGAAATGGAAGAAATAAATAGAAAATTTTGAAAGGATAAATAAAACCTGAACTTCATAGATGAAACAAAAGGCCAATAAGCAAGAGAAGATTCTCTGGCTCCCTGGTGATTAAGAAAACACGCTTTGGAAATGTAACGGCACTCACCCATTGCACAACTAAAAAGCTAAAGGGACAATGCCATCAGGGCAAGGTTATGGGGAAGCGAGACGCTGTCAGCAGAGCACAGTTTGTCAGTTTTTCAAGGGGAGAAAGGAGCATTACCCATGATGCAATGGTTTCAGTTCAGTGTCCACCACAGTGCATGCTGTGGAATCCAGACAGTGAAGAATGAACATATCAAAGACCTAACCTGGGGCTGGAGAAATGGCTTAGTGGTTAAGGCACTTGCCTGCAAAGCCAAAGGACCATGGTTTGATTCTCCAGGACCCATGTAAGCCAGATGCACAAGGTGGCGCATGCATCCAGAGTTTGTTTGTACTAGCTGGAGGCCCTGGCATGCCCCACCCCCCGCCATCTGCCTCTCTCTAGCTCTCTCAAATAAATAAATATGAAAACAAACAAACAAAAAACCCTGACCTGAGTGAGAAAGAGAATATACACCACATGGCACAGTCTGTGTCCCAAAACCAAAGCATACGTTATTTCAAAAGACAGCAGGTGAAGGTGAGAATGTGGGGAAAGAGGAACCCCGATACACTAAGGTTGGAATGTAAGTTGTGCACCAGTGATAGAAACCAGTGTGGGGGGGTTCCTCCAAAAGCTAAAAATAGAACTACCCTATCCTGAAAAGTCTCTCAGTCAACATCCCACAGAGATCCATCCCCATTCACGCGGCACTGTGTACAAGAGACAGGAAGTGGAACCAGCTAGATGTCCATCCACAGACAGGGCCTTAGGAAAAGGTGACCATGGAGTTTCATTCAGCTGTGAAAAACAGGATCGTGACTTTTTGCAGGAAAATGGATGGAACCGGAAAACATAATGTTAAACAAAGAAGCCAGACTCAGAGAGACAGATAACATGCTTTCTTTCTTTCTTTTTTTTGTTTTTTGTTTTTTGTTTTTTGTTTTTTGTTTTTTCGAGGTAGGGTCTCACTCTGGCGAAGGCTGACCTGGAATTAACTATGTAGTCTCAGGGTGGCCTTGAACTCACGGTGATCCTCCTACCTCTGCCTCCCGCATGCTTTCTTTTATATACAGAGGCTGGATTTTTTTTTTTTTTTAGTTTTTATTTATTTACTTATTAGAGACAGAGAAAGAGAGAGAGAGAGAGAGAGAGAGAGAGAGAGAGAGAGAATGGGCACATCTGGGCCTCCAGCTATTGCAAACAAACTCCAGATGCATGTGCCCCCTTGTGCATCTGGCTTACGTGGGTCCTGGGGAACTGAGCCTTGAACGGGGGTCCTTAGGCTTCACAGGCAAGCGCTTAACCTCTAAGCCATCTATCCAGTCCCAGAGGCTGGATTTAATACACACACACACACACACACACACACACACACACACCCCTGAACATGAGATCTTAAAGAAAGGGAGAAGAGGGAAAGGAGATGGAAATGGAATACATGCAACATGAAAGCAGAAGAGGAGGCTATGTGAGGGAGGAAGGGAACCAGCAGGAGCAGGGCAGGAAGAAGAGAGTGGACAGACAGGGAGGAAATGAACAAGGAACAAAGCATACTGATACACATGCATATGAAAATGTCATGATGTCCATTACTTTGTATGGAAACTTAACAATTAAATTAAATTAAAAAGAAAAAGTAGGGGGCTGGGGAGATGGTTCAGTGATTAAAGGTGCTAGCTTACAAACTCTGCTGGCCTGTGGTTCGATTCCCCATATAAGCCATATGCACAAAGTAGTGCATGGGTCTGGAATTTATTTGAAGCAGCAGGAGGCCCTGGAACACTTATTCTCTCTCTCTTTGGAAATAAATAAAATATATTTTAAGAGAGAACAAATAGTATATGCTATCTGTACATAATATACATGCACACATAAAATTGTTTTTGTAAGTTTGGAAGGGCAGACATCAATATGATAAAGGTGATTGATTGTCTCTGGGGAAAGAGGGAAGAATATTGCAGTTGGAGAAATGATTAATAATGTTTTAATATTTTAAGGAGAGGGTATTCATTTATGACTGGCATTGAAAACAGAATTTCAAAAACAAAAAGGAAGCCAAAGCTGGGAGTTGGAACCCTGACTTCAGCTTTGGTGCAAGGTACATAGCCTTGAGTCATGGGAAAATTACAAAGCAATACCTGCCTGTCCCTTCCCCTGAGAAGCTTACAGTTCACCAGAGAAAGATTAAGCTCTTTGTGTGGCCATTCCATCTGTAGTCCCTAAGCCAAAGTCCTGGTCGTATTTCAGTTTAATGCTGTTAAACCTCATCATGTGGCTTTTCAGTGTATGCCCTTCCCAGCTCTCTAGCCCACTTCCATTTGTAGCAATGCCTGTATCTTTCCTAATAAATTTTCCCTTTTTATATTCCCTTAAAAATCCCTCTTTGTGATTCTAGCATATAGAAAAATCATTTCTTTTGCTCTTACCCAAGACAGCTGCCAATATATAAAAAGGCAACAGCATGGTGACTCACGTTTAGCATCCCTGTACTCAGAAGGCTGAGGTAGAGGATCAATGTGAGAGTTCAGGGTCAGCCTGAGCCAGAGTGAGACCCTGCCTCAAGAAACAAAAAAACAATGAGACGGAAAAAAGAAAACAGCAACCAAAAAAATAGATGCTATTAAAGCCGGGCGTGATGGCGCATGCCTTTAGTCCCAGCACTCGGGAGGCAGAGGTAGGAGGATCGCTGTGAGTTCAAGGCCATCCTGAGATTACATAGTGAATTCCAGGTCAGCCTGGGAAAGAGTGAAACCCTACCTCAAAAAAACGAAACAAACAAACAAAATGCTATTAATCCATCCTAGCTACTTTACAATATAAGCTACCTCTACTCTCTTTTACTGAGAAATAGTTCATGGATCTGAACACAGCATCTCTTCTGAATCCCTTGAGGCTACAGAAGCCAGCGGGAGACCGTTTCCCTTTGTGTGCTGAGAGAAAACCTGACCCTGAACACACACTCAGCTAGCTGCTAGGCTTCCTGAAAGCCAAGGGCTCCAAACACAAGTAAATATGGTGAAAAAAAGCAACTGATAAATATAAATATCCTTTCTTGTCATTTTCCTAGGACCATACGCAGTGATGGTGTAGCTATGAGGTCCCCTCAATAACAGCGAGCTGTTTGAATTGAATGCTTGCGTTCCCAACTGTTCTCACACTGAAGCTCCGACCTCCATCATACTGGGGAGTGATTATGGTTGATAAGCTAACAAGGCTGGGGCCCCCAGGATGGGATCAGTGCCTTTATAAGAAAAGGCACCTTGATTCCTCTCTCCCTGGCATATGTGAATGTAGAAACTGGGCATCTGGAAGCCAGGAAGAGGGTCCTTGCCAGGACTGATTTAACCAGCACTTTGGTTTTGGCCTTCTCAGCCTCTACAACTATGAGCAATAAATGTATCTTAAACTGGGTATGGTGGCGCACGCCTTTAGTCCTCGCACTCGGGAGGCTCAGATAAGAGGATCGCTATGAGTTCAAGGCCAGCCTGGGGCTACAGAGTGAGTTCCCAGTCAGCCTGGGTTAGAGTGAGACCCTGCCTCAAAAAACAACAACCAGAAATAAAGGTATCTTTTTGAACTCCTTAGTCTATGATATCTTGTGACAGCAGCCTGAGCTAAGACACAAGTTCAATTCCGAGATTACATTCAGAGCCTCACATCGCTAGGGAACCATTTAGCATCGTCCTATAGTAAACTACTGTAGGCCCCCATCAGTCTCAGATAATTTCCATATGCACCTAATTTGTAACAGTTCCTCTGTCCACTAGAAGACTCTGAGTTCTTAAAATCGACAACATCGATACCACTGAGCTCATGGCAAGAGACAAATGATAATCCAGTGAGGCCTTGTTCTAAAATAAAAATTTATTTACTTAAACTAAACAACAAGTCTCAGAGGCTGACAGTTACTCGTGCAGTGAGCAGGAGGCTGGTGGGTGACACTACCCTGGAGGTACGTTTTCTTTGTTTTTTTTCTTTTTTCTTTTTTTGCACGTGTACATTTGTGTGGCATTCATGCATGCCTGGTCAAATGTGTGGGTGGGTGTGTTTGATGCATGCGCGTGGAGGTCAGAGGTTGACATGAGTGTCTCCGTCTCTCTTGACCTTGTTCAATTCCGCTAGCTCAATGTAAGTTACCTTTACATTGCGAAATACGCGACCCAAAGCAGCTGAAAGGGTTTATCTGAGCTTACAGCTTTCAGGGGACATTTCATCATGACAGGGACAGTGTGACAGGTGTCTCATCTTGTCACAGCAGCAGGGAGAAAACAGTCAAAGTGAGCTACCTAGGCCTGGGGGCTGGATTATACAATCTAAAGACCCACCCTCGGTGACATGCCTCCTCCCCAAAGCTCCACCTCCTGGGGGTCAAGTATGAGGCTTCATCACAGACACATGAGGCTATGGGGGGCCTTTCACCCTCAAAACACCACATCTAGCCAGCCAGCCTGCCCTGGAGACCCACCTCCCTTCCTCTGGGCACTAGGATTACAGGCGTGTGTTGTCATGATTGTCATTTACATGAGTGCTGGGGATCGGAGCTTTGGGCCTCATGTTGAGCCCCCACAGGATTGGGATTATAAAGGTGTGGGGTCACACCTGGCTTTTTTTTTTTTTTTTTTTTTTTTTGGTTTTTCGAGGTAGGGTCTCGCTCTAGCCCAGGCTGACCTGGAATTCACTATGCAGTCTCAGGGTGGCCTTGGACTCATGGTGATCCTCCTACCTCTGCCTCCCAAGTGCTGGGATTAAAGGTGTGCGCCACCACGCCCTGCTAGACCTGGCTTTTTATGTAGGTGCTGGGGACTCGAACTCATATGTCTCAGAGCCTCTTGTTTGTGCAGCAAGTTCTCTTACACACTGAGCCATCTCCCCAGCACCTCATGGAATGATTCTGAAGTATCTCAACGTGCCTTTGAGGGGTTCCCATGAGATCAGGTTCCTGCTGTTCTTAACAGCACGCGTTCATGCACCCGTTTTCCACTCCTGTCTCTCATTCTCTCTCCCCATGTACTCTACGGTCATTTCCTGAAGAAGCTAACTGAATCCAAGTTCTTATCTGCTTTGGGGGAAGGGAGTTTCAAATTAAGACAGTTTCCTAAAGACACCTATGAAAGTTGGATCTCCTATGCCTCAGAGCACTCAGAATATTCGTGTATCCCAGGCTAGCCTCCAACTGTCTCCATAGCTCGAAGATGACCTTAAAGTTCTAATCCCCTTGAATGCTGGGTTTAGAGAGGTACACTTCCACCCTCCATTTTTTGGTGGTGCTAGGGATTGAATGCAGGGTGTTGTGCATGCTAGGCACGCACTCTACCACTGAGCTGCATCCCTAGCCCTGTGCGAGGGCACTCACTTTAGAGGTTTGACCTTGACAGATACTGGCTCATTCCTGAAGACTCAGTGTTCAATGCCCCTCATTTTGTAACACGTTCGAGATTCTAATCTCCTGCACAATCATCCAGCCCCGGTTCCTGCACCTTCCCGGGTTCTATAGCTCTTTGTTTTATTGCCTTCACAGTCTTTGAGGAAAGTCCCACCTCCTCAGTGAGGTGCATCTGCTAGTTTGTTCCTTTGCTAGACTGTAAATTCCTGGTGCGTCAGTGCTGGCTTTATTGGGGACACCCAGTACCTGTCAGTGGGAGAACTCAGTAAACATTGTGCTGAACATCGGCGTGGAATTCATGGTCCACATGGTAAAAGGGGCTTAAACTCAGCAAGTGTGATGTCTGTTCTGGAAACCTCGTCAAACCCTCTGTCCAAATAAGTGAATCATATTAATTCATTTTAACAACACGAGGTGTAAATATGGGATCATAGTTTATATGACCATCCCAGGGCATGGAGTCAGTGAGAATTAGGATGTGGAAAGTTAGCCTAAAACTACCTCAAAACTCAGCGGGACTAGCAAAAATGCTCACTTCCTTTTCCTATGGACTGCAGGCCGAGGAGTGTGCTTAGGAGACCCATCATTTACGCCCACTGCTCATGCCCACTTAGCAGTATGGTAGTTCGGATAATACCCTCAAAGACCTCCCCATCCTCAGAGCCTAAGAATTCATCAGAATAGCTCAGAACAATGGGATTAAGGTTGTTGACCTTGAGTCGGGATTGTTTTGAACGGTATGGTTGGATCTTGTAATCACAAGCATCCTTATAAGTAAATGAGGAAGATGAGAGAGAGAGTTGGGGGGCACGCATGACGGGCATGATGGTGCATGCCTTTAATCCCAGTATTCGGGAGGCAACCATAATACTACATAGTAAATTCCAGATCAGCCTAGGCTAGAGCAAGACTGAAAAGAGAGAGAGGGAGAGAGAGAAAGTTGAAGTGCTACTCTGCAACTTTTGAAAGCAGAGGAAAGGACGTTTGTAAAATGATTGCCAGCCATCTCTGGGAGCTGGGAAAAGAAAGCACGTTCTCTCCCCAGGAGTCACTAAGAGGAACATAGATAGCTGTGTTGAGACCCCAATTTTAGCCCAGACAGACTCATGATAGATTGCTGACCTCTAGAATCATAAAACAATAAATCTACATACTTTTTACCTTGCTTTTAAAATTTTTCTTTATTTATTTGAGAGAGCGGAAAGAAGCAGATGAGAGAGAGAGAGAGAGAGAATGGGTATGCCAAGCCTCTAGCCATTGCAAAAGAACTCTAGACACATGCGCCACCTTGTACATCTGGCTTATGTGGGTACTGGGGAATCAAACCTGGGTCCTTGAGCTTCACAGTCAAATGCCTTAACTTCTAAGACACCTCTCCAGGCCCCCTTTTAATTTTTTTATTTTAGAGAGAATGTGTGTGTGTGTGTGTGTGTGTGTAAGAGAGAGTTGGGGGGAGAGAGACAGAGGGAGAGAGAAAAACTTGGCACCTCAGGGCCTCAGCCACTTCAATCGAACTCCAGATGCTTATGCAGCCTAGTGGGCATATGTGACCTTGTGCTTGCCTCACCTTTGTGCATCTGGCTTACATGGGATCTGGAGAGTTGAACATGGGTACTCAGGCTTTGCAGGCAAACACTTTAACTGCTAAGCCATCTCTCCAGTCCCCCCTTTTGTTTTTGTTTTTGTTTTTTCAAGATAGGGTTTCACTCTAGTCCAGGCTGACCTGGAATTCACTTTGTAGTCTCAGGATGGCCTCGAACTCACGGTGATCCTCCTACCTCTGCTTCCCGAGTGCTGGGATTAAAGGCATGCATCACCATGCCCGGCTTCCAGTCCCCCCTTTTGATTTGAAACTATTTTTATTTATTTGAGAGAGGGAGAGAGAGTATGGGTGTGCTAGGCTGTCTTGCCAGTGCAAATGAACTCCAGATGCATGCTCCACTGGTGTGTCTGGCTTCACATGAGGACTGGGGGATTGGACCCTGCCCATCAAGTTTTGCAAGCAGGCACCTCTAACCACTGGGTTAGAGCACTGGGGAGCCAGCCCCTAAGCTTGATGTTTTGAGACTCAGGAAAGTTCAGAGAGTAAAATGAAAGCCTAGGTCTCCACAGCCAATTACTGCTTAGGTTGTCCCCATACCCTCAGAATCACTGTTGTCCTGAAAAACAACAGGCCTTCCACGAGGACTTTCCCCTGGAGCTCACAAATCATGGGCCTCTTCAGGTTCCTCCAAAGTCTCTAAGGGGCAGGAAGCGACTAGAAACATCTCAGCGCCATAACTCAGGTAGCCTTGTCCGGTCTTGTTTTCCTGCCTGGCCATGGTCCCGGCTCTGGGAGTGATCTCATCTGTGTTCTAACAACATGTGGCTTTTGTGGGCCTGGTTTCTTTAACTCGCCACAATGTTTCCAAGTCATTCATAGGAGAATGCCTCTCATGTTGCTTTTTATGGCTGGATAATGTTGCATGTGTATACACCACCTTTGTCTTCAGCCACGCCTCAGTGCACGGACACTGGGGTCATCTCCACTTTGTGACTGCTGATACATAATGCTGCTGTTAACGTTCACCTAGTAGTTTTGGGGTAGATGTATGTTTTCGGATCTTTGGGCCAAATATATTGGAGCAGAATTGCTGGGTAACTATGTGTACCCCTTGAGGAACTAACATACTTGTTTTCAAGGCATCTGTGCCATTTTATATTCCCAACAGGAGTTTGTGAGGGTAAGAAATATATGTAATTTTACATTTTTGGAAGACATTTTTAGAAATTATAAAAACTGGGGCTGGAGAGATGGCTTAGTGGTTAAGGTGCTTGCTTCCAAAGCCTGAGGATCCAGGTTCAATTCTCCAGGACCCACATAGGCCAGATGCACATGGTGGCACATGCAACTGGAGTTTGTTTGCAGTGGCTGGAAGCCCTGGAGTGCCCATTCTCCCTCTCTCTCTCTCCCTCTCTCTCTGACTGTAATAAATAAATAAAAATAAAATCTTTTTTTAAAAAACTTTAAAAAAAAGAAATTATGAAAATAGGGCTGGAGGGCTGGAGAGATAGCTTAGTGGTTAAGGCACTTGCCTGTGAAACCCAAGGACTCATGTTCAACTCTCCAGGTCCTATGTAAGCCCGATGAACAGTGACACAAGTGTGCAAAGTCACACATGCACACAAGGGGGCACATGCATAAGGAGTTTGATTGCAATGGCTGGAGGCCCTGGCGTGCCAATTCTCTCTCTCTCTCTCTTTCTCTCTCTTGCAAGAAAAAGTCCAGCTTGTTGGGCTTGCCCAAAAAACAATAGGGCTGGAGATATGACTCAGTAGTTGAAGGCACTTGCTTGTAAAGCTTGATGGCCTGGGTTCAATTCCCCAGTACCTACATAGAGCCAGATGCACACAGTGACATGTGTATCTGGAGTTTGTTTTCAGTGACAAGAGTCCCTGGTGTTCCTGTTTTCCTCTCTCTCTATTTGCAAATAAGTAAATATTTTTTTAAAAAAATTATAGAAATACAGGTGAAGTAAAATTTGGCAATAGTTTATGCACTGTATATAATACAATATTATTTAAATATGCAATCTTTTAAAAGTATTGATGGGTATTTTGCACTTTTTTCATTAAGTCTGTTGTGTATTTTATACTTACAGCTTATCGTCATTGGATGCTAGTGATTCCTTTGAGATACTCGACCTGCATTTAGCATTCATGCAATAAGTAGTTGAGAGCACAGATTCATATATCCAAATCGTTATAAATTTACTTAAAACTTTTCTACACAGAATCACACATACCAGTGTTTTTGGTTCATACATATGTGAATTAAAATTGAATAAATTTGAGCTGGGGAAATGGCTCAGCAGTTAAGAGCTCTTGCTGTGCAAGCATGAGGGCCTGATTTACTGAGTTAGATTCTCCAGCACCCCCATAAACTGCTGGAAATAGCACACACACACACACACACACACACACACACACACACGCCCGTCATCCCAGTCCTGTGGGGAGTGGAGACCAAGGACTCACTGGGGCTCACTGTTCAGCCATTCTGCCCAGTTAAATGGCAGCTCCAGCTTCTGTGAGAGACTCCATCTCAAGGAAACAGGCAGATGTACGATAGAGAATATGTGACATTCTCCCCGGCCTCTGTACATGCACATGGGGCACATGCCTGTGCACCCATACACCACACCAAACACACGCACACACACACGTGCAAAATGAGTAACATTTAAATTTAGTTCCTTTGTCACATAGGTACATTTCAAATGCTTGCTGACTGCATCTGGCTAGAGGCCACTGCGTTACCGGAAATGAGAGCCACAAAGCCCTTTGGGCTCTGGGCAGGCATAGCTTAGGGGTTAAGAACGCTGGACACTTTAGTTCCCCACGGCCGTGGCTCCTGAGCTCTTGTCTTACAACTGGCGTAGAATTGACAAGTGTAGACACACAGAAGGATACGCTATGAAAGATTCGTTTGAGGAACGTAAAGCAGAAAAGCTCCCAAGCTGGGGGGCGGAGGGGGACGGTGGTCCGCAGCAGATTGAACGTCACGGCGACTTGGATGGGGTTTCTTATAACCTTGGAGATGAAAAGTAGGCATCTGCCTTGAATGAGCTTCTTTGGCCAAGTCCAAATGTATATGGAGAACCTTGATTGGCCCGTGGGTCAGGGAGGAGAGCGCAGAATCAGCAAAAGGAGGAAGGCCCAGGAAGCTGTTCCTGATCACCATCTTGTGCCTGACTGGAGTTCCCTTCCAGTCTCGCCAGGGCAGGACAGTATTCATGTTCTTCTGGGCCTGCGTCCCTAACCGACACCTTCAGAAGAAGGCTGCCTTGCCCTCTGCTCTAATCTCTAAGCTCCATGGACGGCCCAGCTCCACGTCATGGCTGCTGTCACTGGGACTGCTGAGCTCAGCCCCCACCTTGGTTGGATTGTCTCTTCTGCAGCTGATCTATCAACACTGTTTTCTTTCTCTTTCCAGCAATAGACTTCATTTTTATTTCTAAAAATCATTTATTTATGAGAGTGTGAGAGAGAGAATGGGCACGCCAGGCACTCTAGTCACTGCAAGCAAACTCCAAATGCATGCACCACCGTGTACAACTGGCTTACTTGGGTACTGAGGAATTGAACCTGGGTCTGTGGGCATTGGCCCTACTTAAAAAAAAATGTTTTGTTTAATTTTATTTATTTATTAGCAACAGACAGAGAAAGAGGCAGAGAGAGAGAGAGAGGGAGAGAACGGGTGCACCAGGGCCTTGAGCCACTGCAAACAAACTCCAGATGCATGAGCTTCCTTGTGCATCTGGCTTACATGGGTCCTGGGGAATTGAGCCTTGAACTGGGATCCTTAGGCTTCATAGGCAAGTGCTTAACCACTAAGCCATCTTTCCAGCCCATCATTTTTTATTTTTAAAAATAATTTATTTACTTGCAAGGGGAGAGAGAGAGAAAGAGAGAGAGAGAAAGAGAATGAATATGGGTACACCAGGGCCCCTTGCCTCTGCAAATGAATTCCAAATTCATACACCATTTCGTGCATCTGGCTTTACGTGGGTACTGGGGAATTGAACCTGGGCCATCAGGCTTTGCAATCAAGCAAGCTTATCTCCCTAGCCCAGACTTTATTTTTTAGAGTAGTTTCAGGTTTGTAGCACAACTGAACAAAAGGTACCGAAAGTACCTGCTCCCTCTTCCCCCAGGCACGGGCTCCCCTGTTGTTCCAGTCAGTGCAGTACATGGTCTACCGCAGTTATCCAAAGCCCACAGTTTATGTCCGCACTCATCCTTGGAGTTGTGCAGCCTATGGGTTTGGACAAGTGTGTGAGGCATGCACCGTTATGCAGGCCATTCTCTTCTGAAGAAAAGGGATGCTTTCTACACGCTGTATGTTCCCAGTCGTGATCTTCTGAAGAAAAGGGATGCTTCTACACGCTGTATGTTCCCAGTCGCTATCTTCTGAAGAAAAGGGATGCTTTCTACATGCTGTATGTTCCCAGTCGTGATCTTCTGAAGAAAAGGGATGCTTTCTGCACGCTGTATGTTCCCAGTCGCTATCTTCTGAAGAAAAGGGATGCTTTCTACACGCTGTATGTTTCCAGTTGCTATCTTCTGAAGAAAAGGGATGCTTTCTACACGCTGTATGTTCCCAGTCGCTATCTTCTGAAGAAAAGGGATGCTTCTACACGCTATATGTTCCCAGTCGTGATCTTCTGAAGAAAAGGGATGCTTTCTACACGCTGTATGTTCCCAGTCGCTATCTTCTGAAGAAAAGAGATGCTTCCACAGTCTGTATGTTCCCAGTCGCTATCTTCTGAAGAAAAGGGATGCTTTCTACACGCTGTATGTTCCCAGTCGCTATCTTCTGAAGAAAAGGGATGCTTTCTACACGCTGTATGTTCCCAGTCGCTATCTTCTGAAGAAAAGGGATGCTTTCTACACGCTGTATGTTCCCAGTCGCTATCTTCTGAAGAAAAGGGATGCTTTCTGCACGCTGTATGTTCCCAGTCGTGATCTTCTGAAGAAAAGGGATGCTTTCTACACGCTGTATGTTCCCAGTCGCTATCTTCTGAAGAAAAGGGATGCTTTCTACACGCTGTATGTTCCCAGTCGCTATCTTCTGAAGAAAAGGGATGCTTTCTACACGCTGTATGTTCCCAGTCGCGATCTTCTGAAGAAAAGGGATGCTTTCTACACGCTGTATGTTGGTTTGGTGCAGATGGGAACTAGCAGTAGAAATCACTGCACCCTCCTGCCTCTGGTCCTCAGCTCAGACCAGCTCAGGCTAAGGTAACCCCTGCTGCCAGGGCTTAGGTGTCCTAGTTGGCATCCTGGCAGTGCTGAAGCTTGTTGGGCAGGCTCCACCATGTCTCTTATATCTTTAAAAACAGCATGCCTCCCTGCCCTCAGGCCACCTATCAGGTTACTGTCAGGCTATGGGACCAAAAAGGACACATTCCTGTCATCTCTGAGGTCACAGGTTGTTGGGCTTAGGAAATCAGATGTGGAAGAGGGAGGGGCAGCCTGTGGTGAGTTTCCATCCTGTCAAGTCCAAGAGCTCTTGTCCCTCCAGCCTGTCTCCTCCGTGCAGGACACTGCCTCTCCTCCCAGGGGCCTGGCCACAGTGGGTCTGGGAAGGCCTGGGATGTTGTGGATCTAACAGGCTCCCAGGGATCTCAAGTGACCACCCTTTGAGAAACAAGGACTTAGAGCGTTTCCCAGGAAGTACTCAGCCTGCCTTCCTTCTCTCTCAGCTTCCTCCACCAAGCTCCATTGCCCAGTGGCAGAGCGGACACGCACTGAGTGGAAATGCGTGCCAGGGACCGTGTTAAGCCCTGCACTTGGGTTAGCTCATTTCATTATCCAAACCACCCACAAGATAAACCCCCTCTTATCCAGGCTCTGCGATGGGAAGCGGGCACGTTTGCTTTGAGCAGTCTGCCTGACGCTAGGCCTTTATCTCTGTCTGCGAAAGTCAGTCGTTTCCCTAATTCCGTTTCAGGTCTGACTGCTTTGACTCTTTGGAACTAAAATAAACTCTTCCATAGCTGTGGTCCCCTCTGATAAACGGGACAGAGAACCTTGGTGGCAGGCATAGGGGACACATATTTGTCACTGTGTAGCTTTTCAATGGATACTTTGCAATTTTTTGTTTGTTTTTGTTTTTTGAGGTAGGTTTCACTCCAGCCCAGGCTAACCTGAAATTCACTATGTAGTCTCAGGGTGGCCTCGAACTCACGGCAATCCTCCCACCTCTGCTTTCTGAGTGCTGGGATCAAAGGTGTGCGCTACCACGCCTGGCTCCAATTTTTTTTTGTGTGTGTGTGTGTGTATGTATGTATTGGTTCCTTTTCCTTTTTTTTAAATAAAGATTTTATTTTTATTTATTTATTAGAGACAGAGAGAAGGAAAGAGCGAGGGGAAGAGTGAAAATGGGCACACCACGGCCTCTAGCCACTGCAAACGAACTCCAGACACGTATGCCCCCTTGTGCATCTGGCTAATGTGGGACCAGGAGAATATAACTGGGATCCTTAGGCTTCACAGGCAAATGCCTTACCCACTAAGCCATCTCCCCAGCCCCTCCTTTTTCTTTTTAAAAGTTTATTTATTTATTTGAGAGATAGAGAGAAAGAGGCAGATAGGGAGAATGGATGCGCCAAGGCCTTCAGTCACTGCAAACAAACTGCAAACACATGTGCCACCTTGTACATCTGGCTTACGTGGGCTCTGGGGAATCGAACCTGGGTCCTTTGCCTTTTCAGGCAAGCACCTTAACTGCTAAGCCATCTTTCCAGCCTGAATGTTAATTACTTTTGCATTGCTGTGATGAGTATACCTGATGGAGATGACTTATAGGAGGGAAGATTTATTTGTCTCACAGTTTCACAGGGCTTCAGTTCATAATGGTGGTGGAGGACCCAGTGACAGGAGAGTCACCACCTAGGAAGCCAAGGTCAAGGCTAGAACCAGGGGCTAGGTGAAAACCTTCACAGGCCCGCACCTTGTCTTCTACATCCACCAGCTAGGCCCCACCTCTGAAGATTCCAGTCCCCCCGAATATTGCCACCCACTGAGGAGCAAGTGTTGAAAACAAGAGCCTGTGGGGGACACGTGTGTTCAAACCACAACAGTGAATGTACTCACTTGAATACAATAATTAATAGTTGGGGTTTTTTTTTGGTAGTGTGTGTGGTGTATGCATGTAGTGTATGGACATATGTGCGCATGTGTGGGTCTTGTAAACACATGTTCAGAGGCCACAGCAGTACACCGGGTGTCCTCTTCTCTCACTGTGTGCGCATGTGTGGGTCTTGTAAACACATGTTCAGAGGCCAGAGCAGTACACCGGGCGTCCTCTTCTCTCACTGTGTGCGCATGTGTGGGTCTTGTAAACACATGTTCAGAGGCCAGAGGAGTACACCGGGTGTCCTCTTCTCTCACTGTGTGCGCATGTGTGGGTCTTGTCAACACATGTACAGAGGCCAGAGCAGTACACCGGGCGTCCTCTTCTCTCACTGTGTGCGCATGTGTGGGTCTTGTAAACACATGTTCAGAGGCCAGAGCAGTACACCGGGCGTCCTCTTCTCTCACTGTGTGCGCATGTGTGGGTCTTGTCAACACATGTTCAGAGGCCAGAGGAGTACACCGGGCGTCCTCTTCTCTCACTGTGTGCGCATGTGTGGGTCTTGTAAACACATGTACAGAGGCCAGAGCAGTACACCGGGCGTCCTCTTCTCTCACTGTGTGTGCATGTGTGGGTCTTGTCAACACATGTACAGAGGCCAGAGCAGTACACCGGGCGTCCTCTTCTCTCACTGTGTGCGCATGTGTGGGTCTTGTCAACACATGTTCAGAGGCCAGAGCAGTACACCGGGCGTCCTCTTCTCTCACTGTTTGCGCATGTGTGGGTCTTGTAAACACATGTACAGAGGCCAGAGCAGTACACCGGGCGTCCTCTTCTCTCACTGTGTGCGCATGTGTGGGTCTTGTCAACACATGTTCAGAGGCCAGAGCAGTACACCGGGCGTCCTCTTCTCTCACTGTTTGCGCATGTGTGGGTCTTGTAAACACATGTACAGAGGCCAGAGCAGTACACCGGGCGTCCTCTTCTCTCACTGTTTGCGCATGTGTGGGTCTTGTAAACACATGTACAGAGGCCAGAGCAGTACACCGGGCGTCCTCTTCTCTCACTGTTTGCGCATGTGTGGGTCTTGTAAACACATGTTCAGAGGCCAGAGCAGTACACCGGGCGTCCTCTTCTCTCACTGTGTGCGCATGTGTGGGTCTTGTCAACACATGTTCAGAGGCCAGAGGAGTACACCGGGCGTCCTCTTCTCTCACTGTTTGCGCATGTGTGGGTCTTGTAAACACATGTACAGAGGCCAGAGCAGTACACCGGGCGTCCTCTTCTCTCACTGTTTGCGCATGTGTGGGTCTTGTAAACACATGTTCAGAGGCCAGAGCAGTACACCGGGTGTCCTCTTCTCTCACTGTGTGCGCATGTGTGGGTCTTGTAAACACATGTTCAGAGGCCACAGCAGTACACCGGGTGTCCTCTTCTCTCACTGTGTGCGCATGTGTGGGTCTTGTCAACACATGTTCAGAGGCCAGAGCAGTACACCGGGCGTCCTCTTCTCTCACTGTTTGCCTCATTCTTTTTGAGACTTTAGGACTTCTGGTTCCTGTCCTTTCTATGCTGTGTCAGGGGACTGATGTCTCATCTTTCAGGACAGTATACAACCATGTCCTCAATGGGCTCTTAGACCCTCCCTCCCAGCGGCAAGCTACCTGGGAAGCTTGGAGCAAAGACATCTGGTTTCTTTATCTTCTCCCTCCTCCTCCTCCTCTTCCGATGATCCTTTCTCTCTCCCAGAGGAAGCTGGACTCCCTGCAAATTTCTGGACAAAATACTCCTTCCCTAGGGCTGGAGAGATGGCTTAACTGGTCCAGTGCTTGACTCACAAGCATGAGGATCTGAGTGTGATCCCCAGAATCCACATCAAAATGCTGGCCACAGTGACATTCACTTGTAACCCCAGAGTGGGGCAGGGGGAGACAGGTCCATTCCTTGGCTCACTGACCAGCCAGTATAGCCTCATTGGGCAAATTCCAGACCACAGAGAGTAGATGGCACCTGAGGAATGTGTGCCACCCAAGGTTGTCCTCTGGGTTCCACATACATGTGCACACACACACACACACACACACACACACACACACACACGTATGCGTGCCTGTTATTTGTTCATCCAAAAGATAGTAATTGAACACCCACCAAGAATTCAAACTGGCTGTATGTGCCAGGAACCAGTGAAATGTACTCTTTAGGAAGGATGCCTGGCCTCTCCAAACTTGTAACTGTTCTGAAATCTCTCTTGGTCCCCCTAAGTTTGCTTTGGAGACAGAGCGTCTGCAGTGTTATCTGGTTCTCCTCTGATCTCTCTCCTGGTGAGAAGGGATAACATCTCTATCTACATGAAAGGAGACATGGGAAGGAAAGCCAGGAAAAGGAAGACAGTAGGGAATCCTTCAACAAGAGAGTGGAAAGGGGACTGCCATGTGAGACAACATGTCACCGTTCCCGTAGGGTCTCACTGTCCAATTTCCCCACATCAGATTTCTCTATGGCAATCCCACAAGAGCCACCTTGTCCTCAAGAGGAATCCTGGGGGTGGCCAAAGGTTGATGTGGGGAAGAAGATTTGGAGCTGCTGATATGAAAATCCCATGCCCCAACCTCTACTTACTTTTTGGAGAATTCAGCAGCTCAGAGGATTGGGTTGAAAAGGTACATGTGGATCTGAACTCAGCATCAAGATTCAAAAGAACAAGAATGGGGGCTGGAAGCCAGGCATGGTGGCACACACCTTTAATCCCAGCACTCAGGAGGCAGAGGTAGGACAATCACTGAGAGTTTGAGGCCACCCTGAGACTACATATTTAATTCCAGGTCAGCCTGGACCAGAGTAAGACCCTACCTCACAAAACCAAAAAAAAAAAAAAAAAAATGGGGGCTGGAGAGATGGTCTAGCGGTTAAGGCATCTGCCTGCCAAGCCTAAGAACCCTGGTTCCAATCTCCAGGTCCCACGTTTAGCCAGACTCAAAAAGTGATGCAAGAGCGCAATGCCACGCTTGCCCACAAGGGGGCCCACATGTCTGGAGTTTGTTCACAGCGGCTGAGAGGCCACTGGCACAGCCATTCTATCTATTTCTCTGTCTTTCTCTTTTTTAAAAAATTATTTATTTATTTGCAAGCAGAGAGGGAGAGATAGAAGAGATGCAGACAGAGAAAGAATGGGCACACCAGGGCCTCCAGCCACTGCAAACGAACTCCAGATGCATGTGCCCTTTGCTTGTGCATCTGGCTTACGTGGGTCCTGGAGAATCGAACCGGGACCCTTTGGCTTCACAGGCAAACGCCTTAACCGCTAAGCCATTTCTCCAGTCCTTTTTTTTTTTTTTTAATAAAAATTTTTTTAAAAGAGCAAGAATGGCTGCTGGCTTGTGCAAACTGTAGTCATGCCTGAAGATACAAAAGACCTTTCTCAGATACCACCAACTAGAGAGGCAGGGAAGAGAGAAGGCCACACACAGGGAGGGTAGTGACAGCAGTCCCAAGTCATATTCATAGCTACATTCACCCAGGTCCCTTGGAGCCTCTGGTTTTCTATGGTACTTCCAAGTTCCCATCCTCAAGATGGTGGTAGACACTGAGGAGACTCATCAAAGTGGAAAACCAGAGGCTGTTGAGAGCTCAACACTGAAGGAGATTTCCATGCCCTCCGAGGCCCAGGGAACATTGTGGAAGAGGGGAGGAAAGTAAGTCAAAGCCACAGGTGTATAGGGCACTTCAGGCACTGTCCTCCCTACATGAACTGACTGATGCATTCATGACCCCACAGTTGTTAAGACCCCCACAAGGCCTGCACAGTTCTGAGCCCAGAAGATAGGATAATTTCTAGAGTATACAGGATGTTTCAGAAAGTATTTGTGAAATAAAGGAGTAAAGGAATTAGTAAGTGTGGATGCCCAGGCAGGAAATGAATCCATCCTGCGTCTTGTCTGAATACGCTCAAGTCTTCTCTCAGAACGGGAATGAACTTCTCATACACCTTGTTATTCTTATTTCATTGCCAGCATTTACACTATAGTACAGTCATATATTTGCCCAGTTGGGGTGTTATTCTGTGAACTACGTGGAGTTAGACGTGGGATGATTCATCTTTGGAGGTCGAGAACAAACACAGTGCCTGTCAGTGTTCATGGAACGGAGCTAAAAGTAGCTCAGCAGGCACGATAAGAAACATGAAAGGCCCCACCCCACCCTCCAACTGACCACCACCACGCATCTGCAGAGCTGGGGCGGGGGTGAGGGTGGGGCAGGAGGTAAAATTGCAAATTCTGTAAGTTCCCCTTTCTGCTGATGTTTGACAAATGATCTTTCTGAGTCAGCACAGGTATTTTGATTCTTCTCGAGATTTGGGGCATTTTTTTTTTTAAAGTGATGGTTTGAAAACAAGTGCTTTCACATTTATCATTAAATGGATGGGTTTGGGTAGGAAAATAACCATCACAAGAACCATGTAGCCTTTGTGTGTTAAATGTCTGCTTCTGTGTGGAAATCGGACATCACAGAGAAGGAAGGCCCATCACTGCCTCTGGGGCATGAACTGGGGGACATAAGAGCACCTTGAAGTAGAGTGCCGATCACAGGATCTGGAAGGCTGTCAGTGACAGGGACGACAACAGGAGGTGGATCCTTGCTTGACTCAATCCCATGCTCAAGACAGACTTTGCTTACCACAGACACAAGCCTGACCCCCAGACGAGACATGTGCTAGAATACCATTCGGGAACCCTCTGGTCTCAAGTCCACACTCATCATTTCAGTGGCACAGCTTCGCTTCACAGCAGAGACGGCAAATGGACATGGGGTGGATGGAGTCGGGCAGCCCGGCTATGTAGGTGGAGTGTCCATTTGGACCTCGTGTCCACCTAGAACCTGAAAGCGAGCCCTTACCTAACCAGGAGGTCTTTGCAGTTAGAATTAGTTGAGATGAGGTCAGAGTGGCCTGGAGTACACCCTAGTCCTGGGACTGAGGTTGTTGTAAGCCAAGGAGAAGACGCACAGAGAAGGACACAGGAAAGCAGCCATGGGAAGAGGGAGGCATAGTTTGGAGTGATGCATCTACAAGCCAAGAAGTGGTCATGATTGTCGAGATCACAGCAGCTACCGGGCCATGGGGGAGGCAAGGAGAATCCTCCCCTGGCATCTGTAGAGGAAGCATGGCTCTGGAGCACTGTGATGTTAGACTGTGGCCTCCAGTCTGGAGAGCAGGAATGAACGGTGTATTAAGTCCCCAGGCTGTGTTCATTTGTTATGGCAGACGTAGGGAACATTGGCAGTTGTCAATAGGGCAGAGAGGAGATTATTAGAATGTGTTTGTTCCATTTCTGCCTCTGGATCTTTTTTCCGAGCCACTAAGGTCACCACGGGGAGAGGTGATAGTAGGTGTGTTCTGTGGAACGTGAACACAAAGAGACATTTGTGGCCTTGGTTTTGTTAAGCAGGACAATGATTGTCAAAGTTAGACTTTGTTGAGAGGGTGGTATTCTGTGTGTGTGTGTGTGTGTGTGCATTTATGTGCATGTTCATGTGTGTGAATACATGCCACAGCATGCATATGAGGGTCAGAGAACAACGTTCAGATCAGACCCCCTTCCGCCTTGCTTTGAGGCAGGGTCTCTAGTTGTTCTTCACTCTGTTTGCCAGGCTAACTGGTCTGAGAGCTTCCTGGAAGTTTCCTGTCTTCGACTTCCATAGGCATGCTGGGCTTACCGAAGCCCACTACAGCTCCTAGCTTTGGAATCTGGGATCCCGACTCAGGGCCTCATGTTTGTGTAGCAAATTGTTTCTGCACTGAGACATTTTCACAGCCCCGGGAGAGTGGCTTTCTATTGCCTTTATTTTTCATAGGTCAGAGTCTTACCTATGTTAGATAAGAAAGTGAGAGGGAGGAAGACATGGTGTCGCACACCTATAATCCCAGCACTTGGGAGGCAGAGGTAAGAGGATCGCTGGGAGTTTGAGGCCAGCCTGAGACTACATAGTGAATTCCAGGTCAATCTGGGCTAGAGAAAGACCCTACCTGGAAAAAGAAAGGAAAGAAGGAAGGAAGGAAGGAAGGAAGGAAGGAAGGAAGGAAGGAAGGAAGGAAGGAAAGAAGGAAGGAAGGAAGGAAGGAAGAAACAAGGAAGGAAGGAAGGAAGGAAGGAAGGAAGGAAGGAAGGAGGGAAGGAGGGAGGGAGGGAGGGAAGGAGGGAGGAGGGAAGGAAGGAAGGAAGGAAAGAAGGAAGGAGAATCTGTGGAAAAGTGGTTCTCTTATTTTTGGAGATGCTGGGAAGGGAGACCAAGTGAGGCTCAGAGGGGCCCTTGGGTCCTAACGGCCTTTTTCCTGGTGCCAAGACTGTGTTTGAACAAGCTATGGCAATCCGTGAGGATGGGAGAGCTTCTCTTACTTCCTCGATTGCATGTAGGACCTACCACCTCTCTGCCTACACGGGGGGGGGGGGGGCGGCCCAGACAGTACTATCCAGAAGAGTGGAAGTGGGGAGCAGAACTGAGTGGCTATAAGCAATTTCCAAGAACGTCCAAGATGCTGAATCAGAGAGCAGGCTTAAGAAAGAGGGAAACTGTTATTTTCTACACATTTCCCCCAATCCTACAGGTGATTGGGGGGCGGGGGTCCCAAGAGTAAAACAAGATCAGTTCCTGAGACAAAATCAAGGAAATCCATTCACACATGCCTCACAGATATAATGTGTGAGATCATTCAAGCCATCAGATGCAAATGTCAGATAAATATATTTAAGATTATTATTATTTGTTTGTTTTTAATTTTTAATTATGTACTTGAGAGAGAAAGAGAGAGAGGTGTATCAGGGCCTCTTGCCAATGCAAATAAACTCCAGACACATACACCACGTTGTGCTTCTGCCTTTATGTGGGTACTGGGGAACTGAACCTCATGAGCAGGCTTTGCAGGCACCTGTAACCTCTGAGCTATCTTTCCAGCCCAACATGATGATGATGGTGATCTTTCTGGCTCAAGTTACAGCACTGAGTCCCAGACATCATCTTACTTTCTTGCTCCAAAAGCCTTTCCTCATTTACATCAGCTTCCCCTAGCTGAGCTTTGAGGTGAATCATGATTTTTCTTTCCCTCTACAAGGGGAGGGTTTGTGTGGATGGATCTACCCAATGAGGCCTCGGAATGGTTGGTGTCATCTGCTCTATGGTCCTGCACACTCTCTCATCCTTTGGCTTTAAAGAAGTATCAGAGTTTTGAACATAACCCTCCCACTGCATATAGCAATGTTGTGATTCTGCACTCGTGGTGAGGGGGATGTGGCCACCCTCAGTGCCTAGTGTCCAGCTAGAATGGGGGTCACTGTGTGATGGTTTCTGGGGGGTGGTGTGGTTGAATCCTCGTTGTTGGCAGTGCTTCAGAAGATGAACAGAATTCCAGAGCTGCTCTTGTCTCTTCTGTACTCGAGAAAGCACAGGGCTTCTGCTCAGGCCTGAGAGCCATCAGGAAAACCTGATGACAAATTAGTAGTCATGAAGTTTTGGCTCCATAGAAGCTACTTATATATTTTCTTCCTTAAAAGAATAAAGTTAATTTTAAAGTAAGAAGTAAAGAAAGGAGAGGGAGGCCAGGCATGGTGGCACATGCCTTTAGTCCCAACACTCGGGAGGCAGAGGTAGGAGGATCACCATGAGTGCAAGGCCACCCTGAGACTACAGAGTGAATTTCAGGTTAGCCTGAGCTAGAGTAAGACCTTACCTCGAAAAACCAAAATAAATAAATAAATAATAAATAAAAATAGAGCAGACTCCTCCTCTGGGGGGTGGATTTAGAGCTGGGAAGCTCACAGTCCCAGTGGGAAGTGAACTGGATGGGGGAAGCCTGTGCATTCAGAGTCCACGACTGGTCAGCTTACATGAAGGTGAAGGCGATGGATGGTCCATGATGCATCTCGTGCTGTGTAGAACCTACGTACTAATGAAAGCCCAGGATCCAGGAGCAGTTTTCCAAGTGGAAGAGCAATATCTCACCGGGGACTCAAGATAGAGGGAGGAAGGGAGGGAGAGAGAGAAAGAGAAAGACTAGATCGAAGAGGCCAAGCCTTCCTCCATCTGTGGGCAAAGGGACACCAGGCCAAGATCACATTGGATGGATATTTAGAATCATTTCTGAGCACGTACTGTGGGTCTCACACCAGGCTGAACAAGACTAACCTTACCTTCCCCCTCACGGGTCTCAATATCCTAGGAACCTTTGTGTCCTCTGCTGAACAAAGCCACCTCAGAATCTAGTTAGGTGAATTACTGTTTGCTGACTGTACTGCCAGGAGATGCTTTCTGTAGGTTAGAAAACCACTCCCAGGGCCAGCACACCAAGTCCTCTGTTGGCCCGATAAAGGACACATAAGGGCTGTACGCAGCCCCCACCTTCATGCTCTCCTCATCCTTTGATGACAGACATCCGTGGCAGGCAGCCTGCCTAATATTTATGTTTTCGTTCACATTTTCCAAGCGCCGAGCACCACCCTCCCTGCAGGCTTTGAAGCCCACGCTGAGTAGGCAAAGTCCGGGCTTAGTTACTGCCACGAGCACTTCCTGTCGTCTCTAGAGTTTACAAGAACTTGCTTGTACACCGTATTGTTGTCAGTGGAGTACGGTAATTGCTACGGCCTTGGTCTTGATATTGCTCAGATTGTCAAGACTATAAAGAGACATATTGCTTTGGAAACAGTCACCCAGAACTTGAGTGAGGTTTAGTTTTTCCACTTACTAACCAGCCTGAAATCTGCATCGAGGTTTCACTGGGTGGGACGCAGGCAGTGATATCCACCCAGGCTCATTGCCTGCAGCCAGGGCTCATTCTGAAGTTTATGGGCCCTTGGGAGGGGAGCCACGGGTCCATGCTGCGTGTAATCTCAGCAGGCACCACTGTGTGGGTAAAGGGAAATTTTTCCCGGGAGTCATAACTTACTTCCCTGGGCTCTTCAAAGTGTCTGTACCCCACAAAGGGAAAACAAAGGTGGGTTCCTGGGTCACTGGTTCTTCATCCTGTGATTGGAATGGTTTTTTTAAAAAAATATTTTATTACTTATTTATTTGAGAAATAGAGAGAGAAATAGGCGGAGAGAGAGAGAGAGAGAGAGATGGGTGTGCCAGGGCCTCCAGCCACTGTAAACAAACTCCAGATACATGCTCCCCCTTGTGCATCTGGCTTACGTGGGTCCTGGGGAATCGAACTTGGGTCCTTTTGCTTTGTAGGCAAGTGCCTTAACAGCTAAGCCATCTCTCCAGCCCTGGCATGGTTTTCATTGGCTTTGGCTTGTAGCTTCCGGAGCATCACAGAGTTAGCCTTAGGACCTATGGGCTCACATAGTGCAGACTGCCACAAGCAAGAGGCCATTTGTTGCAGTGAGCTTCTGCTTCTTCTTCTTCTTCCTCTTTTTGGTTTTGCAAGGTAGGGTCTCACTCTGGTCCAGGCTGACCAGGAATTCACTATGTAGTCTCAGGGTGGCCTCAAACTCTCGGCGATCCTCCTACCTCTGCCTCCTGAGTGCTGGGATTAAAGGCGTGAGCCACCACGCCCGGCTTGCAGTGAGCTTCTTGTTGCTGGGACAACTCCCCCCCCCCCAAGGCAGCTGATGGGAGGAAAGGATCTATTTCAGGCTTATAGTGCAGAGGGGAAGCTTCATGACACGCTAGTGACACGTTAGCAGCATAGAGAGATAGAACAGCCAGAGATCTCAAGCTGGCCTGAACACACAGTAGGGCTGGACTCCTCAACCTTCAACAATAGACCACCAGCAAAGCTCCACCCCCCCCCCAAATAACTCCACCAGCTGGAGACTAAGTAGGAAACTTAATCAAAATAATTGTAAGGGGGCCGGGATTTGATGGAGGGTGGATTTGAGAGGGGGAGAACAGGGAGGGAATTACCCTGGTTTATTGTCTATAATTATGAAAGCTGTCAATAAAAAGTCAAAAAACTACCTGAGGCTATGAGTGAGTGTTTACGTTCAAACCACCACAGTATTCATGTACACAAGGAGGAACAAACAGAGAGGTGGGAGGCAGCCAGGTGATCTAGGGAGCACAAGCCTTGTGCTCACCCCGATTCTAGACCCTGGGCTGTCGTCTGCCCTGTCTGGGCTCATTCGCGGAGGATCAGCGAACATATTTTCCTTAACAACTCTCGCGCTTAAGAGAGAGGATTGGATATAGAAGCCTGTGGAGTGAAGGAAAACCCAGTTCCAAAGGAAAGCTGAGGCCCATGCATTATCGGTCACTCATGTGGTGTGCACACCAGCAGGGCCCATGGATAATCCTACCTCCAAGTGCACACCACAATACACACGGAAGCCTGCCAGCTTATGCCCCCATTCCTTACGCACACACCATGTTAACAGGCAATGATGACCACCTCACATCACTGCTCATGCAGGGCACGGCAGCCCTGGGACATAGCCCAGTCACAGAAACCCCATTCTCTTCAAGGATAGCTCCAACTGGTATCTCACCAGCCATGGCTGTCTGAGAAATCAAGGGAGATGGGAATACCAACTGGGTGAAGATCTCCTGTCTCCTGGGAGGGTATGGAATGACACACTGGGAAATGAGAGGAGTGTTAGGGACCTGCTTTCAAGATTGGGGCTTTTTTTTTTTTTTTTTTTTTGAGAGAGAGAGAATGAGCATCCCAGGGCCTCTAGCCACTCCAGATGCATGCACCACCTTGTGCCTCTGGCTTACATGGGTCCTAGGGAATGGAACCTGGGTCCTTAGGCTTTGCAGGCAAGTGCCTCTTAACCAGTAAGCCATCTCTCCAGCCCAAGATTGGGGCTTTTTGATGGGTATTGCACACAAGGTACTGTTTGCTATTTTCTTAATGTGTTATTTCAACATTCATGGCCTTTAAGTGAAGCTTCTTTCTGGGCTCGCAAACAACTCCTAAATATAAACTCAGGTTCCTGAAATACTCTAGTTTGCCTTAAGCTTTCTTTGGCTGGGCCGGGCCGGTCTATTTCCAGTTGCACAGCCCCAGGTGGTATGGATGTGCTCTATCAGACGGGAGGACAAATGGCTTCGTGACGCTGGGCCTGTAGTGAGGGCTCACCAGAGTTAGGAAAGGTCACCTTTGGGTGCATTCTCAGGATGGTGGGGACCCAGGATGGTCTCACTTAAAGATTCCTGGAACCACTGGGGACATTGAGGATGTATAGGACACAGTGGACCTGGTCCAGGTGAGGAGGGCAGGACAGTGAAGAGGAGGAAGAATGTCACCCACGCAGGACATTCTGGCGGCACTGTTGTTCACTGCAGCCCGGGCCCCAAAGGCTTGGCTCTTCTGGCCCTCTTGGAACCATGGAGACCAATCTTCTCATATTTCCCCACCCTCCTCCCTGGTGCTACTTCAAGTTCACCTTGCCCGGATCCTTTTGATCCCTTGGCATTTTTACCAGGCCCTGGAGTTCCCTCATGGGAGCCACACCTCTTGCCTTTTGTGACTCTGTCCTGCCGTCTAATCCCTATCCGGGTTGCCCAGGGCCCCCAGAGGGTTCCTGGGGTGAACTTCACATGGTACCTTCTTTGTCCCTCAGTCAGGTATGTCACTCATGCCCATCAGGAGGCATTAGCTGCTGGTAACCGAGTAACCAAATCACAGTGACCCGAAGCATAAGGACCTGTGTTTATCAGAAGTCTCGGGTTAGAGGGCCTCCCTGCCATTGCAGTTCACTGATGCCTACAAGTCCCTCCCCCATTCTTTCTCTCTTCCTGCCCCACCTCCCAGTTATGGCTTCTCCTTCAGCGGGCTGCCTCGGGGCCGAGATGAGAGCTGTAGTAACTAGCGCCACAGCTTGATTCAAGGAAGGAGAGGGGTACACTGTGCTTTGAATGGGTCCCCCAAAGTTCGTGAAATGGAAACTGTGTGTGTGTATATATATGCATGTACCTGTGTGTGGAGGCCTTTTAAAGGTACATTTCTATATTTTATTTTATTTTAGTTTATTTTATTTTAGTTTAGTTTAGTTTTTTAGTTTTTCGAGATAGGGTCTCATTCTAGCCCAGGCTGACCTGGAATTTACTATGTAGTATCAGGGTGGCCTCGGACTCATAGCGATCCTTCTACCTCTGCCTCCCAAGTACTGGGATTAAAGGCATGTGCCACTAAGCCTAGATTTATTTTATTTATTTATTTGAGAGAGGGAGAAAGAGGAAGAGAAAGAGAGAATGGGTGCATCAGGGCCTCCATGGTCTGCAAATGAACTCCAGACGCATGCACCACTTTATGCACCTGGCTTACGTGGGTCCTGGGAAATTGAACCTAGGTCCTTTGGCTTTGTAGGCAAATGCCTTAACCACTAAGCCATCTCTCCAGCCCCCTTCCTTTTTAAAAAAATTTTGGTTTTTTGAGGTAGAGTCTTGTTGTAGCCCAGGCTGACCTGGAATTTACTATGTAGTCTCAGGGTGGCCTCGAACTCATGGTGATCCTCCTACCTCTGCCTCCCGAGTGCTGGGATTAAAGACGAGATCTCTCATTTGCAGTCAGTGTTCACTGATTCTATTAGTCTAACTAGCCATTGAGCCCTCGGGGAACCCCCTGTCTTGGCCCCCTGAAAGCTGGGGTGACAGGTCGGCTGCCACACCTTCCTGGCATTTACATGGGTGCCGGAAAGCCAAACTGTGCTTTCATGGCAAGGTTTTTTTTTTTTTTTTTTTTTTTTTTTTTACCAGCTGAGCCCTTTCCCCAGGCTCGGAGTAGAAAAGGGAATCTTAAATTCCTTTGTTAATGGGATCTGGAGGTAGGACCTAGGACCTGTGGAAGGAAACTGCAATTAGACGAGGTCATGAGGGAGGGCACCCCGATGGCATTCGTGCCTTTAGAAGACTTGCTTGGTCTTGCCATGTGAAGCCCTTGCCATGCTATGATGCAAGAAGAAGGCTCTCTTGCCGGTACCTGCTGGTGCCACGCTCTTGACCTTCCAGATCCCCAAGGCCTGAGCCACATAAACTTCCTTATAAATGCCTGGTCCTGAGCATTTTGTTGTTGGTAACAGAGAATGGACTCACGCCACGCCTCACCTGAGGAAAGCAAGGCTTCTGCGGAAGTCCTCTGGTGGAATCCCCAGCCGTCTGAGGGGCCACGCTCATCCCTTGGCTCCGCCTGGCACTGAGGGCGCCGGGAGGGTGGGCAGTTTTCCAGTCTCCTGAGGTGTAGTTAGCAAGAGAGAAAGATGTTGGAAGAGCCTACATTTTCTTTTTAAAAGTATTTCACTTATTATTTATTTGCAAGGGGAGAGAGAGATCGAGAATGAATGGGTATGCCAGGGCCTCTTGCAAACAAACTCCAGATTCATTGGCCACTGTGCATCCAGCTTTATGTGGGGAAATCAAACCCGGGCTGTCAGGCTGTGCAAAATTGTGTGAGAAAGCTGTGGAGATAGTCAACCCGTGGTTACCGCACTCGCCCCTCCAGTCAATCAAAAAAGTCCCTGAGGAGGCTGTGACATGTGCAAGAATTTTCTCTCCGTTCATACATGCAAGAGTACATCTCCGTGCTGGATGCTGCTGGAGGAATGCCATCTTAGAGGAAGAGGGTGATTCAATGCTTGCCTTCTGTTCTGACACGGAGCAGCTTGTCAAGAACTTGTCAAGAATCACTTTCCCTGCATATCCTGTGTTGTTAACTGATGATAAGGCATTGAGAAGGGGGGTCTTATCTCGTACCTTATACTGTCAGGGACTCAAGTTAGCATCATGCACTTTGCTGTCATGAACACTGGGGAGCAGAACCCTAAATATACAGCATGGATGCAGAGACAGCACGCCTTCCCCTTCCCACGAACGCCATAGCGGACATACTCGGGAGGCCGGATTTGGGGCCGAGGCAAGAAAGGGGAAAACAGTGTGCTTGTGGGTGGAATCAGAGGCATGTTGAATAGTGCTTTGGTTGGGAAATATTATGTTGGAAGAGTATACATTTTCTTCTTTTAAGAGCACTTCATTTATTATTTCTTTGCAAGGGAAGAGAGAGAGATCGAGAATGAATGGGTATGCTAGGTCCTTTTGCAAAAAAACTCCAGATGCATTCGCCACTGTGCATCCAGCTTTACGTGGGTACTGGGGAAACCCGGGCTGTCAGGCTGTGCAAGAAGTGCTCTTAACCATTGAGCAATCTTGTAGCGACAAGTATACATATTCAAGCTTAATCCTGCTTCAAAAAGGGTGTGGAAGCCAGGCGTAGTGGCTCACGCCTTCAATCCCAGCACTTGGGAGGCCGAGGTAGGAGGATCACTGTGAGTTCTAGGCCAGCCTGGGACTATACAGTGAGTTCCAAATTAGCCTGGCTTAGAGTGAGACCCTACCTCAGGAAAAAAGGGGGCAAAGGTTAGAAGTGGTTTATATAGATTCTTCTGTGTGCTAGGTTTCAGAGACTCAGAAATGGATAACAAGAGTCCCTACTCTTCTCTGTGGGGCAGAAGACACATCTTTGGTCACGTTGCATGTAGAAGACCCATTGTGTTCTCACGTCAGTATCTTAGAGCTCAGTCCTGGCTTTGCATTAAGGGAAGCGTCCAGCTTTTGTTGTGGTTGGGTTGTCCTGGCTTCTCTGATTAGAAAAGCTGGCCTTAGCTGGGCATGGTGGCGTGTCCTGTAATCCCAGCACTTGGGAGGCAGACTCAGGAGGATCAGGAGTTGAAAGCAGCCTTGCTTATAGCAAGTTTGAGGCCAGCCTGGGCTGCATGAGACCATGTTTCAATTTAAAAAAAAAAAAAAAGGGAAGGGAAGGGAAAAAGCTGGGGTCAGGGCTGGGGTGTAGCTCAATGCTAGAAAACTCCCCTGCATGAGTAAGGGCCTGGGTTTGATCTCCAGCACAGGGGGGAAAAAGATACACTTGAGTTTAGCAGCGTTAGATCCCATCTTTGCTGTTGACCCCTGAACCCTGGAGAGATTTCTCACCCCGAACATGGCTGGCCTTGTGTTACACTCAGTAGTTCCCAGCGCCGACTCTGTGCTTTGTGATCTGTTCTGTGGTCATGAAATTCCCTCAAACGCCTTTAAAGAGAGCACGGTGCTGTTTCTCAGCAGAGGTGCTGGAAGGATGCTGCCAGAGGAATCATTCAGCATGGGTGGCGTAGGTAGATGGTCATCCTGGAGTTTGTCCAGCTATATGTCCAGCGTGAGGTCCATCCACAACCTTGAAGCCTTAGTGATGACCATCCGACTCTGTCTGGGGGCTAGGACTCCCACATGTCCATTCCACAGGCCTTCTGCCTGTGCCAACACGTGGCGTCCATCCACGAATCTCTGTGTAGTCTACACACCGTCGTTTGATTCCCAGTACACGCAGAAGAGTTGTTCCTTCAGCAGACGCCCCATGCCCACCACTCATGGCCTACAGGGCGTGACCACCTGGTCCCCTCCCACACCCGAAGGATCTCCCATTGATCACCCGGCAATTCCATTCTGGCTCTGGCTGGCTGACCTAGAGAACGTCTCAGCTACCTGGTGACCAAGCCCACCTTCCCCAGCTAGAACTGAGCCCTTCTAAGCTTGTCCATTCCTGTCACTTTCCCTGACGCCAGGTGGGGCAGCAGAGTTTCCGTCCACCTTATAACTCTCCTCCTTCAGAGTGACCAGTCCTTACATTTAACTTCCTTTATGGAGACGCTGTGGGGCTCGTTTGTGTCCTGGTGGCAGCTGGGCTGTTCATCTCGTCAGTAAAGAGCCAGTGATAGCGTCTTTAGTTCAGAGTGATGGTTTGGATTGAAATGAAATCCTCACAAAGCTTAAGGCTCTGCTCCTCAGAGCTGCTCCACACCCTCTTGTCCCAAACTGCTACTTTATTTATTTATCTATTTATTTGTTTTTAGTTTTTGAGAGGAGGGGGAGTCGAATGGGCACGCCAGCTGCCACTCAGCCATTGTGAACGAACTCCACATGCGTGCGCCCCTTGTAGGCAAATCTGGCATTGCACCCTTGCGTCACTAGTTTGTATCTGGCTAAACGTGGAACCTGGAGAACTGAACAGGCTTTCCTAGGCTTGGCAGGCAGGTGCCTTAACCGCTAAGCCATCTCTCCAGCCCCCAAACTGCTACTTTTATTTATTTATTTTTTGGGTTTTTTCGAGGTAGGATCTCACTCCAGCTAAGGCTGACCTGGGACCCACTATGTAGTATCATGGTGGCCTCAAACTCACAGCAATTTTACCCAGAACAAGGGTGAATGTCAGTGAGTGTCCTCGGGGCACTAGGCAATGTGGCATGTATGTGACCAGACAGTACTGAGAGGAGGAGACAGAGGGTCATGTGTGGCATAGTGGATTGAGCTAGGCTCCAAATTCAAGTGGTTCGTCATCCTGGTCTCCATATCACGCGCGATGGTGGGCTTCCTTCCAGGGCTGCAAACACTCTTCCTTTTTGCCCCAATGAGAACAGTTTTCCTACATGACACCTCTGCCCCCAGCCTGCAGCCACAGAGCCCTTGGCTAGAGCTCTGCCGGGACGCTGGGTGCTTTCCCCCAAAGCAAGGTCTGACTCACCACGAAGGTGTGGGCCTGTGGTTTCTCCTCCTGATGGCTGGCCTCAGCCTGAGACAAGCTGTCTGCCCCTGGAACTGATACTGTAAGCCTCGACAATTAGGAATTGGGCTGTGAAGGCTCCACTTTGAAAAGAATCCCACAGATTCAAATCAAGCTTACAGGCTTTCACCGCAGTGCTGCAGCCAGTGCTTTCCTGCCTTGAAGCTAGCTTCCCCCCTCCAGACAGTCTGCCCATGTTGGCTGAGGAATGCCAGGTGCTGAGAACAGCTTCTGCCTTCAGCAGGTGCTCAAGGAATGTCTGTCAATCAGGTTTACATATAAGTCGAGGATTTGCCATATGTTGTTACATGTGGGGTTCCATTAGGAGATTTTAAAAAAGCATTTTAAAATTTTTATTTATTTAGTTATGTGTGTGTGCGCGTGCATGCACACGCATGCACTAGGGTCTTTTGCTACTGCAAACGAATGCCCATCTGGCTTTACATGGAAATGGGAGAATTGAACCTGGGCTGGCAGGTTTGCAAGCAAGCACTTTTAACTGCTGAGCCATCTCCCCAGCCCCCCTCCTCCATCTCCTCTTCCTCCTGCTCCCTTTCATACTCTTCCTCCTTCTCCTTCCCTCTCCTCCTTCTCTTCTTTGTCCTTCTCCTCCTCCTTCTTTTTGGAGGAGGAGTCTCATCTTCACCCAACCTGACCTGGAACTCACTTTGTGGCCCAGGCTGGCTGTGAACTCACAGCAATCTTCCCACCTCGGTCTCCCAAGAGCTGGGATGATGGGCCTGCACCACCACACCTGGAGTGGCAGCTGCTTTTTTGTTTGTTTGTTTGTTTGTTTGTTTTTCAAGGTAGGGTCTCATTCTAGCTCAGGCTGACCTGGAATTCACTATGTAGTCTCAGGGTGGCTTGGAACTCTTAGCAATCCACCTGCCTCCACCTCCCGAGTGCTGGGATTAAAGGTGTGTGCCATCACACCTTAAATATCCCCTCGTACTGATAATACTGTGAATGATATTGAGACCTTAAAATAAAGGACTGAGGACCTGAGGAGATGACTCAGTGGTCGAGCCTGCTGAGCCCAGTTAGAGCCCCAGCACCTACATTAAGCCAGATGCAAAGTGGCACACTTATCTGTAATCCCAGTGTGCCTACAGCAACGGGGCCTGGAGCCTGGAGAATGCTGAAGCTCAAGGGTCAGCTACATTGGCCTTTCCAGTGACAAAACAAGAAAGACCCTCTCTCAAACAAGGAGGACCCCCCCGTCACACACAAATAAATAAAAAATAACATGGGTGATGGGGTTCAGGCAGAATAGAGAAGTGTGGTGTTTTTCACTGGGAGTTTCTGTACAGTCCTTAATCGTGGCCAGGAAGCTTCCAGATTTGGTGTGTTTGTGCCACAGCTTATCATAGCCATCAGGACCAAAGACAAATAAGGACAGTGCCCTCTCTGTGTGGACACCCAGGCACAGGGTGTCTTTACAAGCACCGTTTAATTGGTTAGGAAACCCACTCAAAAGCCTTGCTTTTGTTTCTTACTTCCTTGTAATTATCATTGTTCTTTCATTTTTTCCATCTTAATATGATGAGGAAGAGGAAAAAGTTTAGAAAGTAAATAGATCTTCACTGTAGAAACAGCAGGATTTGAACAAATATTGCTTATGGTTAGCACTCTCTCTCTCTCTCTTTCTCCAGGTTCTCATGTAGCCCAAGCTGATCTTGAATTATTTATGTAGCCCAGGATAGGCACTACCTCATGAGTACTGGGGTTATAGTCACATACCATCATGCCACACTAGAAGTCTCTTAAAACAGGACTGTCCCTGAGTATAACTGAGTGTAAATAAATAAATGAGTGTAAATGGTCCTGGCCCTTATGGAGTTCACACTCAATTTCTTCTTCTCCAGTTGGCATTTGTTTTGTTTCTAATAGATGCTATCTATTTTTCAGTGTGTCTTTTCTTAATTTATTTTTTATTTTGTTTATTTATTTGATACATACATATAGAAATAGGCAGGTAGAGAGAAAGAGGGAGAGAGAGAGAGAGAATGGGCATGCCAGGGCCTCCAGCCACTGCAAATGAACTCCAGACACATGTGCCCCCTTGTGCATCTGGTTTACATGGGTTCTGGGGAATTGAACCTGGGTCTTTTGGCTTTGCAGGCAAATGCCTTAACCACTAAGCCATCTTTCCAGCCCATCTCTTTTCTTTTTAAGTTTGATTCGCACATATTAATTATACATAAAAATGTTTTTATGACATTTTTATTCCCTTCCCACTGATCTCCTTCCTCTTCCTAATTAGCAATTAGTGCCTCTCTTCTCTTCTCTTCTCTTCTCTTCTCTTCTCTTCTCTTCTCTTCTCTTCTCTTCTCTTCTCTTCTCTTCTCTTCTCTTCCTTCCTTCCTTCCTTCCTTCCTTCCTTCCTTCCTTCCTTCTTCCTTTCTTTTCTTTCCCTTCTTTTTTTTTCCTTCTCCTTCCTTTCTCTCTTTCCTTTGACTCTGAGTTTAGTTAGGTTAGCTTACGGGGGAATGGGTGAGGAACATGGGTAACTTACCAGTAGCTACACCAATGGAGACAATGTCTTTCCCGCCCCTAGCAACCATCCACCTCCTCTAAATCCTCAGGGAGTCGTAAGGCCTCATGAGCCCCTGCCAGCTCCACACCAGTATTATATGCCAATTAAGTCCGAGGCAAATCCCAGGGTAGGTTAAAAAGAGAAAATGAGAGACGAATGGCTGGCAGGCAGTGAGCAGCCTGTGGGCATGTGGTGAGAGGTGGAGGGAAGCTTTCTTTTACTTCCCTCTGGCAGTAGGTACAGGGATGACCTCGTGGCAGAAGACCTATATTCACAAGGGGTTTATGGAGGTAAGCCTAAGCACTGTGGAGCTTCTTGTGGGCATGAGCATTTCAGCTCTGTCTTGCCATGGGCTGGGAGAACGACACCATTCATACTCTCTCTAAGGCCAGTCCTCTGTTCTGCATATTGGAGTGGGCTTTGCGAGTATCATAGTCAGTTCCATGTTGCTGGGACGAACATCCAACCAGACACAGTTTAGCAGATGAATGGGTTTATGTAGGCATACAAATCCAGGGGAAATTCCACCAGTGGTGGAAGAAGCTGGCTCCCTTTCATAAATCCAAGCACAGCGAGAAAAAAAAAGAAAGAAAGAAAGAAAGAAACCAAAAAACAAGAACCAGCAAACACCCAAAACAAGCAAACAAAGAAGACCAGAGCTCAAACTGCTCTCTCCACCCCTCTGGGTTGGAATTCAGATCTGCCCGCAGAGATACGTCCCCTGGAGCAGGGGTCTGCCCGCTAGGGGTTGAAGCTGTGAGCTCACTTTGAACCAAACACCGGCTTCTCTGGGGCCATACACTCAAATGATCATACTGAAGCTGCCACATGGAGGCAGGAGTGCTGGGGGCAAAGATGGACTGGCTTGCCAAGAATGATCGTCTGCTCTTGGCTGGACCCAATTTTGTTTTGTTTTGGAATAGTCAGTGAGCTGAAAGTTCTAGAGTCAAGAATGCAGTCAAGAAGGTAGTCACGCCTTGAACAATAGCCAACAGCACGCAGCCTTAGATAGTGAAGTGATAGGCACTGTCTTCCCATGGGGAGATTTGCCTTCTCCCTCTGGTTCTCTTCCCCCCTTTCTTTCCTTTCCCTCTTTTCCTGCAACAACCTAAACAGTTCTTCATACCCTATTTCTTGTGAAGGTGGTTTCTTGGCCCAGGGCTTCATTGAAAAGTCCAGGATTTGAGGGCTGGGGAGATGGCTCAAGGGTTAAGGCACTTGCCTGCAAAGTCTAATGGCCTGGTTTCGATTCCCTAGTGCCCATGTAAAGCCAAATGTACAAAGTGGAGCATACACCTGGAATTCATTTGCAGTGGCTGGAGGCCTGCTGTGCCCATTCTCTGACTCTCTCTCTCTCTCTCTTTGCTTGCAAGTAAATAAATAAAATATATATATATTTTTAAAAACCAGTGACCCTCTTGGGCCCCAGAGAAGGCCTTCTGTGGCCTCTTCCAGGAGCAGTTTCATTAATACCATTTTTCATCTTTATAGATGCACATTCTGGAAACCTTTGGGGAGCGTCATTCTCCCAGCCAGAAGCCACCTTTCTCCATGCCGGCTGGAAAGGCGTCTTCATTCACTGGGACCACAACGGATTTCTTCTCCAACTTACAAGAGACCCACAAGGAAAGTGAACCATTAGCCCACCCGGGGTTGGAAAGCTGTGCTCAAGGCCTACAGCACGAAGACAGGCAAAGCCACGAAGGCAGAATGCCTGCGGGCCCCTGGTCAGAAGTTGTAGATGAGCAGAGCGCCCCAGAAAGCAACGACGAAAACCCATCCCCCACTCCGCCCTCGGTGGGCCGCCCCCAGGACATCAGCACCCACTGCAGGGAGCCCGAGGCTCTCTCTGTGGCTTCCCCGGAGCCTGCAGCTCCCTCCCTTGCCCTGGAAAATGTGCACAGTGGGTCAAGGGGCAGAGAAGCAGCCTGTGGGATGGAGTGTTTTGAGGCCGGTGACCAAGGAGCATGTTATGATACCATGGAGCCTCCTGTTGGAACACCAGTTGATAAATATTTGCCTCAAGACATTTGCCCCATGGACTTTGAGCTGACAGAAGGTCAAAGAAAAGTGCGTGATTTATGTTCTTTGGACAAGACGTTGGCAGTCCGCCCTCACACACGAGGTTCTGAGCCTCCACCGTCCATATGCGAAGGCAGCAAGCATGGAAACTCGGCTGAGGCCCCACTGCTTACCAGTCCTTCCACCCAGGCCGAGTCTCTGGAGGCAAGTGAGGGTGCCGTAGGGGGATATCTAGCTGAGGAAGAGAATTCTCCCCCCATCTTGTCCTGCATAGTCCAAGATGGCCCAGAGTGGCCGAGCCCCCTCAGCCCAGGAGGGCTGTTGGAGACACAGCCCTCTTTTTTTGAGAACAGCTCCCTGGGGCCCCTTAGTGAAGGGGTTGATGAGAGACCCATTATTAGTGGCCCAGATGCCAGAGATGCACCAGCCAGTCACAGTCGGTTCCCATGGGAGCTGCCAACTGCATTAAGTGCTGACAGCGAATGTCTTCGGGTGACCAGAGAGGTTGAAGACACGTCACCTTCAGTGACCGCTGACGTGCCCCCAGGCAAGTACCACGCTGCTTCCATTTCTGAGGACAACTTTGCAGACAGTGCTGGTGAGAGCTCACCAAGAACACGCAGTGAACCTCATTTCCAGTTTCCTCACAACGAACAGCCGAGTCATGTTATAATTGGCTCCACAAACGAATGTACGAGAAAGCTGTTTTGCCTGGGACCCAGTCTTCCAGGAGACCCTGGCCACATCCCCCAGCTGCTGGCGGAAGAGGGCTTGTACAGCAATTCCCTGCTTCCGATTGGTAATGAGTCGAGGGGCGAGAGCCAGACTGAGGACAGAGCAGAGAGTGGGAGACTTCAAGGAGACTTCCGAGAAAAAGGAAGTGAAACAGAGCACAGTCTCCAACCACAGAGCCAGCACTGCCGGGCTTCTCTTTCTGCAAAGGAGTTCCAAGAAAGCTTGCCCTCCACCTCCGTCATGCCAGGAGAAATCAACGTAGAACCCTCGGGGCACACCCCAGCAAATTCCAGGGAAGAAAGAGGGCTTAACTCAGACGTGGAAATGGGCATCTCCACGGTGATAGAGACGAGTGTGGAAGAAGACGGCCAGTGCCTGAGCCATGTTCCAGCTCTCGCCGAAAACCTCCTGGGAGAGAAGGAACATTCTCGACTAGGGAACTGGGACGTAGGGAACAAGGTGAAGGTTATAATCCTGGAAGCTTCTGACTGTGAAATCTGGCCAGTAAGACAAGTGACTGAATCCGAGTACAAGGAGGTCCCAGGAGCTGGTGCGATGAGCCCTGGTAGGGACTGGGCTCTGTCTGACACCCTAAAGGCAGATGCCTCTGTCCTGGAACCAGGTCCCTTGGGAGTAGTGTCATGGGCCCACAGCCCTCAGGCAGAGACTGCCACTGCCCCAGCTCTTGATAATGGCAGGGTGTCCCGTGGAGGTGATACTTCAGGTACTGACACACATTGGAACAATCTTCCTTCCCAGTGTTTGGACCACCCCAGACTCCTGGAGTCGTCCGTGGACCCTGTGGAGGCAAAGGACTCCTTATCAGGGGCGTTAAAGCCTGGAGGGAGGGAAGGTGTGAACACTATAAGACCAGTCAAGGAGGTAAACCAAGGCAAGGAGGACCACCACCCGGCTTTCCTTAACCAGTTCCTGAACTTCCCTGGCACCCTGGAGTCCTCTGTTGATCCCATTAATGACGAGGACGGGATGGAGCGCCCCTGGGGTGAGCTGCCCGAGCCTTCTGAGTCCCTGCTGAAGGGCCTCAGAGAAGGGAGTGAATCTGCTGACGGAAACTTAGGGCAGAGGGTGGAAGCCCGACTTGCCATTGTGCAAGTTCCACATCCCCAGGTCAGTGGGGAAGCCATTCCGGATGAAAACAGAACCACCCAGGGCCAGGGAGGCAGGGAGCAAGAAGAAACCAGGCAACGTGAACATAGTGGAGTGAAAATGGAGGTCCAGCCTGACGTTTGGCAAGTGCCATATCCTGGTGAAGGGGGACAGGGAACTCCAAGTGCCTTCAGCATGAGCCAAATGCAAGACAGCGGAGACAGAAGTCTAGGGAAGGGTGCACTGACTTTCCCCACCCCACCTCTCTCTGGTCCCCTTGCAGTCATGAGTCACACCCCCACTGAGGCTGCCTCTCACCACTGCACAGGCCCAGTGCCCGGCAAGTCTGAGCCTGGAGGCCCTCAGTATGCACTGTCCGAGTCGAAGCAAAGGGGAACCGTCGAGAACACGTGTGGGGAACACATGCCCACCTCCAGTGACCTGACACACTTGCCTTGTGTTTCATCTCCTGAAGGAAACGTCACACACTGTTTAAGAAGTCACAGCCTTGAGGAACAGAAAACGGAGATGCCTCTAACTCTGGAAACCAAGGCCCTGAGCTCACCCAGCTCCCCAACATTGACTCCAGTTTTCATCTCAAGAGAACGTGAGGCAGTGAGAGCCCCCGAGCTGCTCCAGGACCTGAGTCAGAAGGGCCCCGTCCTGGGGAACGGGAAAAGGTCTAGGGAGAAGCCCAGCCATGTGGCCACCCAGACTGGCAAGCTCCTAGGGGCCGAGGTGGTCAGGAGGAAGCAGGAGTCCTCCGGAAGCGGACATTTAGCGGAGGGCATGAAGAAGAAGATTCTGTCCAGGGTGGCGGCCCTGAGACTGAGGCTGGAAGAGAAGGAAAATGTCCGGAAGAACTCGGGTCTTCTTAAAAAGATCCCCAAGCTTGAGAAATCCTTATCCTGCACCGATGAGAGAAGAGAGCCCAAGAAGGCGCCTTGCAAGCGGGAAGGAAAAGGTGAGGTTCTGGCACTTTCTGTCACTGTTGAGGTTTGGATTTGTAAGAGCCAGGCTGAAGGCCCCATGTCCGTCTGGGTCATCTATGTGCCTTTCAGGTGAGTAACAGGTGGGCAGTGAGGCCATGATTGTCGTCAAGTGGCATGAACGGTGGCCCCGTAGCGTGGCTCTCCAACTGCAGGAGGCATCCGGCTCTCTAGAGGCTTGTTAAAATGCAGAGTTGAGGCTGGGGACATAGCTCTGTTGGTAAGATGCTTGCTGTGCTAGTGTGAGGACATGAATTCAACCCCAGGACACACACACACACACACACACACACACACACACACCCCACATGTTTTTTTAATTATTATTTTTATTGACTTTTAATCTTACATACCAAAAAAACCCCACCTGATATTTCCCTCCCTTCCCCCATTCCACTTTAGAACTCCAGTCTCCATCATATCCCCTCCCTCTCTCCATTAGTCTCTCTCCTAATTTGATGACATCATCTTTCCACACCACATGTTTGAAAGAGAGAGGGGGGAAGAGGTGCACCAGGGCCTCCTGCCACTAGAAATGAAGTCCAGAAGCATGCACCACTTTGAGCATCTGGCTTTACATGGGTACTGGGAACAGAACCTGGGCCATCAGCCTTTGCATGCAAGCACCTTAACCACTGAGCCATCTCTCAAGCCCTCAGTCCTCAGAGTGAGCCCATATATGTTATACATAAATATTATATTACTATATATTATTGTATTATATATAATATTTACAATACATATCTATATATATCTTTGATGACATGGTCCAATAATCCCAGCTCTGACGAGGCAGAGACAGGAAGATCCCTGGGGCTTGCTGGCCATCCCGTCTAGCCTACCTGGTAAGCTCCAGGCCAATGAGAGACCCTGTCTCAAAACAAGGTGGATGGTACCTGAGGAATGACACCTAAGGTTGTCTCCTAACCTCCACACGCACGCACCCACAAATACACAAAAATGTGTGCACTCATGCACGTGCCTGCGCACACCCCCACCCATCCCCGCCAACAGTTCAGATTTCCCAGTGTCGGCTCAGAGCGTCTGATTTAGCGGGGACACAGGGACTGGAGAATGTGCACTCGCACCACGTTTCCTGAGGAGAGGCGCATCGAGAGCTGCTTGTGAGCTCGAGAGAGGGAGCATGGGGAAGATGCCTGCCTGCTTAATTACCTCATTAAAGAGACGAGCAGGCATGCATCAGTGCAGCTAATTCGTATAATTAAACAGACCGTCGCCGGGCAGGATTTATGGAGGGAAGTATTTTGGCATAGTCGGGGATTCCCATCTTTAATCTGATCTTTCATTAAACATGGCTGAGTTAGGCTTTAGTTTTTCCTCCCGCTTTGAGGGAAAACTTTCCAATTCTTCCTCCCCACTGCCTTGAGACCACCTCCTCTGGCTTCTCTAGCCCACACTTCAGCTCCCGTGAGCCTCTCAAGAGCCCTGGGTATTACTGTCCCTTCTACGTGGCCCGGGGGAATCACTCCAGCCCCCCGTCCATGCCATAGCCTGAAAGTATCCTTTCAGAGGCTGAAGAGACAATGGCACAGGGAGCTACGAGGGCCCTGGGTGCTGGAGCAGAAGGCTCAGGTCCTGTTTGGTCTGAGCAGAGGCGTCGTCTCTTATCTACCTGAGCGCTCAGACCCAGAGGCTGGGCTTGGTTATTCCCAGCTGCAGAAAGGGCTAAAGGCAAAATCACGTGACTGGGCAGATGTTGCAGCCAGTAAAGAGCTGGCGCGAGTGTGAGGACCCAAGTTCAGATTCCCAGCACCCGTGTCAATCCTGGTGGTGGTGTGGTGGTGCACACCTGCAATCCCCACACTTAGGAGAACCGTGAGTTCAAGACCAGCCTGGGCTACATAGTGAGCCTCTGTATTTTTCATATTATTGTATTTTTTAAATAAAATTTTTAGCTGAGAAAGAAAACACGTGTTCGATGGTCTCGTCTGAGCATTTTCAAGTTGCACATGGAAAGCGATGATCTGGAGCTCAGTGCCATGTCCCCGAGCACAGGAGCTGCCAGGAAAGAGGGCAGAGCATTCTAGAAGCAGGTGGTGCTAAGCAAAGCAGGTACCTGGGCCATCTGCCATGACCTGAGAAGCCCTATCAAAGTCCCAACCAAAGCAGTTTCCAGGGCACAGCAGCTCAATGCAGCACATTGAACTATTTCTCAGCACCACCCGGGCCATGGTGAGGCCGACTGGAAGTTCTTACAGAGGGTTTGGACTCTTGTGTAAGAGGCTGAGACATGGCGGCATATGTGCTCATCTGTCTAGAGTTCATTTTCAGTGGCAGGAAGTCCTGGCATGCCCATGCTTGCTCTCTCTCTCTCAAAAAAAAAAAAAAAGTTTTAAAAGAGAAAGAGAAAACTGGGTCTTGAAACACTGGCACTCATTCCTCTAGCTTCTAGTCCCTGCCCTAGCTCACCAGCCCCAGGCCATTCCACTGAGAGAGCCTTGCCTGACTCAGCAGTTGACTGGCCATGAGCTTACTAAGGACTGGCTAGTTTATGTGGTGACCTGAATTACCTGTGACAAGGAGAGCCATAGTTCTTTAATAAGCACCGAGGCATGTGGATCAACACGTAGAAACGAGGCTCAGGGACAGGAAAAAGGACTCCTTTTCTGGCACTTACTGTTTCGTTTTGGCAGCATTTGTAAGACCTGCCCTTGACCACAGCCTACCTTTTAACAAGTTACCGCTCATCAATTATTTTCTTTTGTGGGTTTCTATCAGTACCAAGATCTTTAAGTGTCCACTTCACCGGTGAGCGCTCAGAATAGCTTTGTTTTCCCAGTGTACGCTGTAACAACTTCATTATTTTTAAAACAAACATCCCCGAGAGGAAGACTAAGATGTTCTCATTCCTTCCTGGGCTGGGCTAGGCTCTGTAAGACTCAGGTCCCCTCCACCAGGGCTCTGAGTGGTCCCCTTCAGCTCCTTGGTGATTCCTTGACTTTGTGTGTCCAACAGCCTGGTACCCTCCCCAGAGCAGCTCAGATTTAATGCCCCCTTCCAGTGACATGACACAAATGTCACGTAACAGCAGGAAGCCTCGTGGCCCCCAGAGGACGTTTCTACTGACTCTCGTAACGCTTGGCCAGGATGTGCCCAGAAGGAAAACTGACGACTCTCCCAGGCTCCTCTGCTCACCAGCTGCATTTCTTCTGTTCTGTCCCGCCAACAAGCCCAAGGCTAACTTCATGTCTCCCAGATCCCACCGTACAGTCTGCACCCTTTTCATGCGTTCTCTCCATCCCATGATGCACTTGTCTCCCATCCTGTTGGTAGCAGTTTCACTGACTCTGGTTGAAGGGTTGGATACCCAAGAAGCCCCTTAACACTTCTTGGACACAGAGTCAGACGTGAAATACGCATTTCTATATCTATGTATCCACTGGACAGACGGGAAATTCATTTAGCACGTTGATTATGTCACGAGTGGAATGTGGGGCAGTGGGGGAAACAAAGCCTGTGTGATAGTGCTTTTCGCTTGCCTGTGGGCTATGGAGTGCTTTGGTGATGATGTATTCTTTTGTGTAACCAAAGCTGCAGCGCTCTGGAACTTGGTTGTAACACACGGAGGCCAGGTCCCCGTGATCGCACAGCCTCAAAAATTGCTCAGACTCTTGGCTACATGGTCTGTCCTCGTCTTGTTCCGATGTATATGCTGCCTCCCAGTGGCCGGCCTGACCAATTACACATTTACCCATCGCGTCAGGCTCTGGGAAAAATGACAGGCAATGTTGACAATCTCAGCCCAGCCAATGGGCAGCATTTCCTCGTGGCGTCTATTTCATTCAGGTGCAAGCCTCTTGTGTCAGTGGGGCTGATGTGTGACACGTCACATCAATGCACCAGGCCATCTTTATAAAGACTGCTGTGATGCGGGTAGGGGTAATCAATTATTGTTCAATCATTGATTGTTGAATTAATCTTTTTCACTTCAGGGACTTAACTAAAGTTGCTTGAAACACACAGATTTTGTTTTACTCCCCAATATCCAGCTCTGGTTTTGGCCAAGATCATGGCTCAGTCATTAAAGGTTCATACTTTGCAAAGCCTGCAGACCTGGGTTTGATTCTCCAGTGCCCACAAAAAGCCAAACACAAAAAGTGGGGCATCTGTCTGGTGTTTGTTTGCAGTGGCAAGAAGTGTGACATATCTGTACACAACACAGAGAGAGAGAGATATTTTAATTTAAAATTTTTAAATTTATTTGCAAGCAGAGAGAGAGAGAGAAGAGATACAAAGAGAATGGGGGTGCCCAGGGCCTCCAACTGCTGCAAAGGAACTCCAGATGCATTCGCCACCTTGTGCATCTGATTTATGTGGGTACTGACTGGAGAGTTGAACTTGGGTCATTCAATAACTACTAAGCTATCTATCCAGCCTACAAATAGATATTTTAAAACTAATAAAGCATCTTTATTTGGCTCAGGCTCTTGAGTTCCACCTCACATGGAGTATTAGAGGCCTCAGGCATTTTAAATAATGAAAAACAAGAGTTTTCTATTAGAATGGCTTATTTATTTTCCTATGATTTATTTTAAGGGCAGCCATATCTCCTCTCAGACACTCAACGGCCTCATTCACAAGTTGGGATGTGATCTCTGCCTCTCAGGAGGGTTGCAGAGAATTGAGTGAGATGAAATGGGAAAATATTTGTATGCATATCTTTTTCTTTTTTTCTTTTTTCTTTTCTTTTTTTAATCTTTTTTCTTTTTTTTTTTTTTTTAGCTCCAGTATTACTGAAAAAGATCCAAGCTGAGATGTCCCCTGACTGCTCTGGGAATGTAAAGTTGAGCTGCCAGTTTGCAGAAATTCACGAAGACTCAACTATTTGGTGGACAAAAGATTCAAAATCAATAGCCCAAGTTCAAAGAAGGTAGAGAATTTATCCCTGCTTGCTTTTCATAGCAGTTGCTTGTCTATTTCTTAGTGGGGTTGTAAAAGAAAGTAACAGATTTCGGGAAGTGGCAGGGCAAACTGAAGCAGAGATTAGATGTCCACAGTGTGTGGTCTGGGTATGAAATTCCCTCCCACAAAAGAGCACCTCTTGTCCCTGGACCTTTCTCCCTCTCTCTCTCTCTCTCTTTTCTCTCTCTCTCTCGGCCTCCATGAGGTAGGTGAGCAAATTTTGTCCCAGCACAATCTCAGAACCATGGAGTCAGGTGACCATGGTCTGAAGGCTCTGAAGCATGAGCTATAACAAACCTTGTCTCCTTCAAAGTTGCTTATGTCAGATACTTGTCACAATGAAAAGCGGTCAGCACAGTGTCCCAGAGAGGAGGAGGGAGAGTGGGATTCCGATGTCTGGGTGGGGAGCATGGATGTGGGTTCTTGCTTCAGTTCTGCCACCCTTGAGTCCTGTGTTTTTCGGGTGTCACAGAATCTCTCCTTACAGTTTTAAAATCAGGAAACAAGCCAGGTTTGGTGGCTCACACCTGTAATCCCAGCACTCGGGAGGCTGAAGTAGGAGGATCACCATGAGTATGAGGCTTGCCTGGGCTAGAGTAAGTTCCAGGTCACCCCTGGGTTAGTGAGACCCTGCCTCAAAAACAAAACCAGGAAACATGTGGAATAAATAATATTCTAGTCTGAGACTCTGTGGGCCCCAGATTAAAAGGCTGTTCTTCTGTCAATCTGTGAATTGCTTATGTTTTCTGTTTCATAAATCCTGGAGAATCTGACAAAAGTCAAGCAAAGCTAACAAACTGGACAATAGGACAAAATAATCCACGAGGTGATAGAAAAGTGACGGGTTTTGAGTGTGACAGGCGACTATCGTTCAGACAAGATGACCAACAGTCCATTTCTGGGCACCTAGGATGGAGGAGGGGTCAGAGGGGGCGGGCAGAGTGAGGGTCATTGTCAAGGTCACCCCATGTGGGATGAGGTGGCCCAGCTCTCTGCAACACCTGGAATGAAAGCTCCCCCGAGCAGGCTGCTGAAGCTTTGTTCTGGAAACAAATTCGTGGACCAGCATCATTCAGACAACTTCCAGAAGCTTTAGTTTTGCCCAAAGAGGCCGCAGTTCAGCTCCCTGAGTCCTGGGAGGTATTTGTAGCCCTTTAATGTCATCGCAAATAGACTGAAAAGGTGGAAAAATATATCCAAGCATTTCTATGTAACTTGGTCAAATGCATCTATTTGGAACGCGTGTCTTTGTGTTTTTGCTTCTCAGATGCTTTATGGTTTTATTTCTATTGACACTTCCGAAAGCCCACATGGGTGTGGTTGGTAGAGAACCGTAACTTAGTTGAATGCGTTGCCATGACCTGCCTGTCTTGTACCTGGCTTAGAAAGAATTATGCTGGAGGAGAGGTTTGACTTTTTCAAACTGAGGTTCTCTAAATCTTTATATAAAAAGGACTAATTACTCATTGAGTTATTCTCTGAGGCTGCCAGCCAAGAACAATTAAGCAGCATTTTCGGTGTTTTTCAATTCACTAGTTTTGCTCTGAGCCCAGGATATGGAGGCTTGAATTTTTCAGCTTTTTCCATTTGAGGGGTGTTTACAACAGCCTGGCCTTGCTCTAGGGAGCACATGTCATTAGTAAGCATTCACGGCCTTGATGTTCTCGGTGGTGTTTGCTTCATTCATTTTTCTTGACAATAGCTTAGTTGGACCAATTTCTTTCTTTCTTTCTTTCTTTCTTTTTTAATTGACAACTTCCTTAATTGTAGACATGGTACTTCCCTCCCTCCCCGACTTTCCCCTTTGAAACTCCACTCTCCATCATATCCCCTCCCCCTTTCGATCAGTCTCTCATATCCCCTCCCCCTCTTAATCAGTCTCTCTTTTCATTTTGATATCATCATCTTTTCCTCCTATTATGATGGTCTTATGTAGGTAGTGTCAGGCACTGTGAGGTCATGGATATCCAGGCCATTTTGTGTCTGGAGGAGCACGTTGTAAGGAGTCCTACTCTTCCTTTGGCTCTTACATTCTTTCCACCACCTCTTCCACAATGGACCCTGAGCCTTGGAAGGTGTGTTAGAGATGTTTCAGTGCTGAGCACTCCTATGTCACTTCTTTTCAGCACCATGGTGCCTTCTGAGTCATCCCAAGATCACTACTATCTGAAAAGAGAAGCTTCTCTAACCAAAAGTGAGAGTAGTATTAATATATGGGTGTGGACATTAAGAGAGTGCTTACTGGGCAGTTTGGTGAGCATAGTATATACATTTAGCCAGACACCAGCAGACATTACACCCCTAGGGCTCATGACTACCCCTGTTGTAGGTTTTCAGTATCAGGGATGTATTCCCTCCCATGGAGCGGGCCTCTAGTCCAATTAGAGAGCGGTTGGTCTCACCCATAACAGACATGCCACTATTGCACCCATTGGCTCATTTGGCCTGGCTGGCCAAATTTAAAGCTTGCAGTGTCCACTGTTGAGTATCTTCACTGGTGTTTTCTCTCTCTCCCATTGACATTTGAGGAAGTTGGGGGTCATAACGTCTTGTCTATTGACACATGCATCGTTCGCATTATTTTACTAGGTTTTCAACTGCCTGTTAATTTCTCTCACTCCCTACCTCGGGTTGAGTGTTTCAGTTTACAAACCACTCCCTGAAATAGCTCAGTCATCTTTCAGTCATGCTAGTCAAATAACCCGAGACAGTAAATTCATAAGGAGGGTTTATTTGGACTCACAGTTTTGGAGGGCCTGACCTAAGATTGGTCAGACCCATTGCTTTGGGCCTCAAATTGCTTATCTCACAGTCAGAAAGTACAAGAGAGGGAAAGAGCTAGGACCCCACAATCTCCCCCTAAGCCCCACCTCCATAAGGTCCCAATAGCCCCATCTGGGACCAATCTTTAAGGCATACACCTTTGGAGGGACACTCACCAACTCAACCATAACACTTGTCAAAGGATAATTTTCAAAACATTGAAATCTCTCAACTGTCATATGAGAACGTAGCAAAGATTTTTAAAACTCAAATACTGAGCGGATCAGTAAGATGGTTAAAGTGTTCAAACAGGCATTTGAAGAACAGAGATGCATAGAGCCAATCTGGTAGAGGAATGCAGAGATCAGTTTTCAAATAGATACAAACCCAGCTACTGTTCCTCAGGTGTTACACTCTGGGGGCTGTCTTTCCTATACACAGACAATTTCACCGTAACATTGAGCTTCAAAGTGGCTGCTTGGCTTTGATTGGTCATTCTGTTTTTGAGGTGGAGCCTCATGAGTTGCCCAGACTAGACTCAAGTTCACAATCCTTCTGCTTCAACATCCCCAAGAGCTGGGATCCGAAGCATCTCTCACTGCCCCCTGCTCGTTCAAGTTCTATTTAAATGATGGATCTCTGCTCCTGTGAGCCAGGTCACCCTTCGGTGAGCGTGTTAACTGGTGACTCCCAAGTCCCTGCACTCATCCTCTTGCTCCTGTCCCAGATTTCTAGATTCTTTCCTTAAAAGGCTGCATTCGGTAGTTAAGGGTCAGAACACTCTCTTGTGGTCAGGGCACGATTAACAGACTCAGAGGACACCAAAAAGGAAAAGATGGTGGCAGGTGCCATGTGCTTGCGGGGCAGTGAGGCGTCTTACCTCACAGGGATACCTGAACCTCAGGACCTTCTTGGCCACCAGGAATTCACTCTTCATGCGAGGAAAATAGGCACTCAAGCGTGCCATGGGCATTTGAGAGTCACTGTCCACGTGAAGCAGCCCAGCTGAGCAAGGGCTTGGGGTACAAGTCACATCGGTAGTGCTCAGCACCGGCCAGGGACACACTGGATGCCGACAGCATGTTCCCATTGGAACGAGCGGGAGCGCTGAGGACGACTCAGCCCGCAGGACACTCAGCAGTGTGCAGTGGGTGCCATCAAGCGCCCTGGCTTTTTGGGACTGGGTTGGGTACCTCTTCCACCAGCCAGTTTTGTACTTGGCAGTGCTATCTGCCATAGGGTCTCTTGCAAATACTTGTCTCCACAGCTTAGGACTGCTCTTGTTTAGCCCTGCCTGTATTTGGCTATGGTGCCCTAAAGAATCACTCCTTACCCGGCAATAGGATAGGAAAGTGAGTTTTCTCCTTCACTTTCCATGGAGACATTGCCATTTTCTGTTAGTTCATCTCCTCCAGGGTTAGCGCGGTGTCTCTCTACCCCATCGCTGACTTCCCCGCTACTGAGCACACACCACTGAACATACCCTGGGCCCTAAAGAGGGGGTTTCATCTTGTGGGGAAAGCCCACCAACTCGACTACTTCCCTACATGTGGCCATTCACATGGCGAGGCCTTTTGCCCCAGGTGCACATGCCTGGTGTGTCAGCTGCTTCTCACGACACAGCCAACAGATGACCTCACTTGTGAGTTCACACACAGGAAGCGGAAGCTGAGACGTGTCTGAGGTCAGCCTTCATATTGGAATGCAGTTCCTTTGACTCCCCAGTCTTTCCTCCAAGAGGAAAGCAGGAGGCTGGGGTCAGCAATACAGATGGAATCTTCCTGAATCTGGACCAAAATTCAGAGAACTGGGGGCTGGGGAGATAGCTCAGTTAGGAAAGAGCTGGCCTCCCAAGCATGAGGACCTGAGTTAAATTCCCAGAACCCATGTTAGAAAAAACAAAACGAGCCACTGTGGCAATGTGCGCTTGTAACCCCAGCCGTGCGGAGGGGACAAGAGGTACATCCCTGAGGCTTCCTGGACAGCCAGTCCTAGCCTACTTGACAAACTCCATGTCAGCGAGAGTCCATGCAAAACAAAACAAAGGTGGACAGCAAGGAGTGACACCTAAAGCTATCCTCTGGCCTCACGCACATGTACATAAACATGTACCTGTGCACGCGTGAACATGCACACACAAATCAGAGCATTGCTGGGCTACAAGGACGATACTCATGGGACACTTGTTGTATTTGAGTCCCAGTCTTTCAGGGGGATTTTATTGCTTCTTTTTATGACAAGACTGCAGGTCTCCAGGTCCCTGGAGAAGGGTGTCACCACCCTCAGACTTGCTCAGCCCTTCCCTGCTCTCCCAGCAGCTCACCTCTTCTGATGTGGGTAGCGGGCCTGGTCAGGTCCACTTCTAGCCATCCATCAGGACATGTTCAGTGGACAAAGTGTTAGCAGCCCTCATCTTAAACCAGTGGTACCTTCCTGAAGATGCATGTGTCAATCAAAGGCTTGAAGTCTATTGAAAAAAAAACTAAGCAGACAATAACGGACACTTTTTTGAATGTACAATTCAGACAAGCAAAGGTTTAAACTGAACTCAAACTGAAATGTACATCACATCCAGACACATGCATACCACCTTGGTGTATAACTAAAACCTGATATGCAGAATACAACTAGAATGGTATTCGAGTGCATTTTTGCTGCAAAGTGAGTTTTTGCTTGATATGTTTTCGAGTGATGACTGCAGTTCTCTCCCCGGCGGGAAGGTGGAAATCGGAATTCACTCGAGGAGGCAGCCTAATGAAGTCATTTGTTTACATTTCTCAGGGTTTTAGGTGTCATCTTTGACTGGGGAATGGTAATTTCATCTTCTCATTAGGTTGTTCTGAGGGTGACACAAAATAGACCTTTCGGGTCACTTCTTATTTGCCTGAGAGCTACCAAGTACAACCAATTAGCTGTCATCACTGTCACTGTCCCCATCACCAGTCATTTTTACCCACCGCAGTCTTTGTGTTCAGAGCACCAAGTCAGTCATAGTGAACGGGTGGAGGGAGGGCTAGATGTATTCACTAGAGAGTACGCTATTTAAAAGGACCCTGAGGGCTGGCGAGATGGCTTAGTGGTTAAGCGCTTGCCTGTGAAGCCTAAGGACCCCGGTTCAAGACTCGATTCCCCCCAGGACCCACATAAGCCAGATGCATAAGGTGGTGCATGCATCTGGAGTTCATTTGCAGTGGCCGGAGGCCGTGATGCACCCATTCTCTATCTGCCTCTTTCTCTCTGTGTCTGTCTGTTGCTCTCAAATAAATAAATAAAAATAAACAAAAAGATTTTTTTAAAGGACCCTAAAAAGCTAAGCACATTGGTACAGAATGCTAAGGCGGGAGGATTGCTTGAGCTCTGGAGTTCAAGACCTCCAAAGACCCCCTCATTTCAAAAAAAAAAATCACACAATAAGGGGGAGCCCCAGTGATGTAAAGCAAGGAGATGTCTATTGTACCTGTGTCTGGATCGGAGCTTGGGATGATCAGATCTCCCTGGAATACAAGGTCCCTGGCTGGGTAACAGTCAGCTCCCAGACCTCACAGCTCTACTTCTGGGTTCTGCTGATGGCAGTCAGCTCTCTAGAATATTTCTGTATATATATATATTTTGGTTTTTTTTTCCGAGGTAGGGTCTCACTCTAGCTCAAGCTGACCAGGAATTCACTATGTAGTCTTAGGGTGGCCTCAAACTCACAGCGATCCTCCTACCTCTGCCTCCCGAGTGCTGGGATTAAAGGCGTGCACCACCACGGGTGGCTGTACCTTTTGTTACATGCTGGAGTGAGGGTGTGAGGTACGAGCACCATGGGCCTCCTCTTGGGATAAAAGCATTATTAAACAACCATTTGGGGCACCTAACCTATATCCATCCTCAGTGGATAACAACAAGGGCAGGAAGACCTTTGCCTCTCTCTCCTTCAGAACCCGAGAACTTTAGTATGACGAAATATGTGAATGTTAATGTCCCCATTGCAGCGCAGGGGACAACTCCAGTGTTTCCTTGCTGGTTCAAGCTGGTCAGAAGGACCAGGGCCTCTATTACTGCGGCATCATGAACAGCTATGGAAAAGTCACGGCTGAGTTTAACCTCACGGCTGAAGGTAAACCCGGGCTTCCCAGCTACGTGTGCAAGCCCCTGGCCCCTGTGGCTCAGATGGACGCCTGTGCTGACACCTGTCTCTTCTTTGTCTCCTTTCAGTTCTCAAACAGCTTTCAAGACATATGGATAGTAAAGGTAAGTGGATGTGAGCTGGCCTGCCACAGGAAGTGGACTCACCATAAAACACCCCTTCCTGGAGGGAAGGATAAAGCATTTTCTGTTCAGTGTACTCTTCCAATCAAGTAGGGGGCAGGCACAGGCACGCACGCGTGCGCGCACACACACACACACACACACACACTCTGTACAAATAAATATTTTTTTCAAAAAAGAGGCAAAAAGCAAAGTCAGTAGCCACACAAACATGCTTGATTCCATGTTTTTAACATGGGGGGAGAAGAAGTTGTGTTACGTCCTTTCAAAATTCTAATTTAAAGATTGTGATCTATATGTGAAGGGTACTTGCTCCAGAATTATAATTTCTCTAACTTCCGTTCCCCATCCTCAAGTCAAACTCCACGGAAGGCTCCCTTCCTTCTGAGAGTTCAGAAACCAAAGCCGCCCTGGGAAGGCCTCTGTTTCACCACTTCTGCGCGTTGGTTGACCTTCCCAGCCCAGGTGCTTGCTCGGACTTCATTCACTTAGGTTGGCATAAACTCACGTCTCAGGGTTTTTACCAGCCAGGAATGAGACTTCCGCGTGGACGGGGTGAAAACAGGGCATCTGCTCGAGCCCAGTGGCTCTCACAAGAGTCTGGGTGTGGCCCTTGGACACATCTTCTCTCTGCTGTGACGAGAAAGGCGATCCCAGCTTCAGTCACCGGGCAGGGAAGAGCAGACGGCGCCTTGTCCTAACCTCCACCTTCAGATGAAGAAACTGGATATTACTTCCAGTGACGTGCTCTGACTGGGAAGCATCACGCACTAAGCAGTTTGTTCATTTAATTCTCTATGTGAGGAACAAATAACATTTTACACAACAGTCTTTAATTAAAAACCAATAAAACTAAACTCAGGAGAGAAAGCCTACATGAATGCTGGGCCAAATGAAACACAAAGTAGCCCACATTAATGATGCTGTTGCGTTTTATGAATATGTTGGTGGATTGCGTTTCTCCACCTCAAAACAGTCGTTGGCATTAGGGGCCATGGGTAGCCACACAGCTGGTTTCTCTGGATTTTATATCTTCAGGGGTAGCAATGAAGTGATGAAGTGATGAAAACATGGTCTTCACATGCTACTAAAGATATGCATTCTGGGGCTAGAGAGATGGCTCAGCATTTAGGCTGTTTGCTTGCAAAGCTTAAGGACTTAAGTCTGATTCCCCAGTATCTGTGTAAAGCCAGATGCACAAGGTAGCACATGTGTCTGGAGTTCCTTTGCAGTGGCTGAAGGCCCTGGTGTGCCTTTTTTTTTTTGGTTTTTTCAAGATAGGATCTCACTCTAGCCCAGGCTGACCTGGAATTCACTATGTAGTCTCAGGGTGGCCTCAAACTCATGGCAATCCTTCTCCCTCTGCCTCCCAAGTGCTGGGATTAAAGGCGTGCAACACCATGTCCGGCTCTTTGTAATCTTTAAAAAAAAATTTCATTTTATTTTATTTGAGAGAGAGCTACAAAGAGATACTGACAGAGAGAGAGAGAGAAGGAGAGAGAGAACGGGCGTACCAGGGCCTTCAGCCACTGTTAAAAAAAAAAAAAAAAAAACGCCAGATGCACACACCACATTGTGCATCAGCTTACATGGGTCCTGGGGAATCAAACTTGGGTTCTTTGACTTTGCAGGCAAGTGCCTTAACCACTAAGCAATCTCTCTAGCCCTAAAAAAGTATTTTTTAAAGATGCATATTCTGCTTGCCTCTGCACAAACTCTCGGTGTATCTTTCTGAACATCCTCTCCTTTCTGGAGCCTTCTCCTAGCTCTTCACCCAGTTTATCTAGTTAGAGATCCTCCGCTGCCTGTCTTTTCTTTTCCCCAACTATGTCTCAACGCTAACCAATACTCCTGAAGAGGAGCTTCACCTCGTCACAGTGTGATCAGCGAGTATCCTCACAGGCTTCTCCTAAAGCTGTGGTTTGAAAGTATGTGATGAAGAAAAATATTTCTGTACAAGATCTGAAGTGGGGTTATTCACATGACCCATGATTTATTTCTTCTCGTAAATATTCAGAAGAATGTCAGTTTTCATCAGCTCTGAGGAGTGGAAGGTGTTTTTGAAAATCGGAACAATCTTGTTTCATGAAAAGCTATTTTCTTCATCCAACAAGGAGGTCTGATTTGTTCATCTCTGGTCTGAAACAGCATCCTGACTGAGTCCGTGACCATCAATGTCATGTGTTGGGTCAATTCTGAGAAGCAACTGCCGGGAAACTCAGAAATAGAAAGCTGCAAAATGATTCTGTTTTCTAAAATTTTCTCTTCAAAAGCAATTCTTTTAGAAAATATTTATTTATCGGACATAGAGAGAGAAAGAGGCAGATATATATAGAGAGACAATGGGTGTGCCAGGGCCTCTAGCCACTGCAAATAAACTCCAAACACATGCATCAACTTGTGCATATGGTTTACGTGGGTCCTGGAGATTCGAACCTGGGTCCTTTGCCTTTGCAGGCAAGTGCCTTAACCACTAGGCCATCTCTCCAGACCAGCTTTTGGCTTTTTTAAAAAAGGATTTTATTTTATTTTTTATTTTTGGAGAGAGTCAGAGAGAGAGAGAGAGAATGGGTGCACCAGCAGCCTGTCAGTTGCTGTGAACAAACGCCAGACAAGTGCACCCCCTTGTGGGCAAGTGTGGCATTGTGCCCTTGCATCACTTTGTGTCTGGTTAAACATGGGATCTGGAGAATCGAATGGGCGTTCTTAGGCTTGGCAGGCACCTTAACCACTAAGCCATGTCTCCAGCCTGTTGGACATTGGATTTTATTTTTTATTTATTTGAGACAGACAGAGAGAGAGGTAGTGAGAAGGAGAGAGGGAGTAAGAGAGTATGTGGGTGTGCCAGGACCTTCTGCCTCTGCAAATGAATTCCAGATGCAAGTGCCACTTTGTGCATCTGGCTTTATGCGGGTACTGGGGGATCAAACCCAGGCCAGCAGTCTTTGCAAGCAAGTGCCTTTAGGTGCTGAGACATCTCCCAAACCCTTTTGACTTTTTTCTCCCCTTGCCTACCTATTACACACACACACACACACACACACACACACACACACACACACACGTATATCTCACATATCCAAGTGGGGCAAAAAGGTCTTTACTCTTCTGTGTATAAATACTGATAAGCATATGGTTCATGGACATGTAAGTGTAGGGGGACAATGACAGGAAAGCTCAGCCACGTCCTCACGCCTGTCAAGACACACTAGTTGACTGAGGACCAGAGCCGGGGCATCCTTACTGCGGCTAACCAAAGCCCTGTCCCTTTTAGGATGTGAAGAGATTGAATTCAGTCAGCTCATCTTCAGGGAGGACTTTCTCAGGGACAGCTACTTTGGGGACCGCCTGCGGGGCCAGATCGCCACTGAGGAGCTGCACTTCGGGGAGGGGGTGCACCGCAAAGCTTTCCGCAGCACGGTGATGCGGGGTCTCCTGCCCGTCTTCCAGCCTGGCCACGCCTGCGTGCTCAAGGTGCACAATGCCATCGCCCATGGGACCAAAGACAATGACGAGCTCATACAGAAGAACTACAAGCTCGCCGCCCAGGTGGGTTGGTGTGCCCCAAAGGCACCTCTTGCCGGGCGGTCATATCAGGTGACAACATGACTCAGAGTAGATGAGCTTTTCTGCCAGGGTGTCTGGCTTCCTTTGGGGTGCAGCTTAGCTCTGAATGGTGGCTCTCACTTATCAGCTCTCATGAGGATTTTATTTATTTATTTAGTTAGTTTTTTGAGATAAGGTCTCACTCTGGCCCAGGCTGACCTGGGATTCACTATGTAGTCTCAGGCTGGCCTCAAACTCACAGCAATCATCCTACTTCTGCTTCCTGAATACTGGGATTAAAGGCGTGCGTCACCACGCCGGCTCTCGTGAGGAAGTTTTAACTTTTTTATTGATAACCTCCAAATACATGCACAATGTACCTTGATAATAATCCCTCCCCACCCTCATCTAACCTGCTCCCCATCCCTCAACTGAACCCCTTCCTTTTCCATTTATGTCATCATTTCTTTTCTTTTCTTTCCTTTCTTTAAATTTTTATTTATTTACTTATTAGAGACAGAGAAACGGAGAGAGAGAGAAAAAAAAATGGACATGCCAGGGCCTCCAGCCACTGCAAATGAACTCCAGATGCATGTGCTCCTTGTGCATCTGGTTTAGGTGGGTACTGGGGAATCAAGCCTTGAACTGGAGTCCTTAGGCTTCCCAGGCAAGCGCTTAACCACTAAGCCATCTCTCCAGCCCTCTTTTCTTTTTTTTTTTTAACCCTCCTGATATGCAGGTCTTGTGTAGGTAGTAACAGCCACTGTGTGGTCATGAGTGGAATGGCCACTTTGTGTCTGGGAGACAGCATTCCAAAGCCCTCCTCCCCATCCTTTGGCTCTTACACCTCACACCACCTCTTCCACAATGCTCCCTGAAACTTGGAGGGTGTGATGGAGTCTCACAAGGAATTTCTTGGCCTCATGCCAACCAGTTTGGACTCAACCAACACTTAGAGACTCCTTCCCGCTTCTCACCAGTGGTGGGTCATTTGTATTTTCTAGAAAGATCATGAGGTCCCTGCGGATGTGACTCTACTTGAAGAGGGCGATAAACACGAGCAGGGGTACTAAGTGTCAGCAGATGCTGGGGTCCCCGAGGGAGGACAGAGAAGAGCAGCTCAGGGGGTCGTGGAAGGTGCGGGGAGGGGAGGAGAGAGAACATCCAGACGTGCGGATCTGTCTGAGCTCTTGTTTCTCTGAGCTGGGCTCCAAGTCAGCCTAGAACTCTGAGGAGAGATGCCTCAGGTGTCTAGCTAAGCTCCCACCGCTCCCTACTATCAAACTGCAGAACTTGGGGGAAAGAGGAAACCGGGGTGGGCCCTGTGGTTCACTCTTTACCCCGGCACTTCCCAGACTGCCACAGGCTCTGTCACAAATGAAGTCCTTTTTAAATTGTTACCCATAAAATTAGAGTGAACTTAATGGATCTCTCGGGCATTGTCAGGCACTAACCTTACTCTGTGCTTCTGTCAGTGATAAGGATGTCACGTGGACTGTGTGCTTATGAGGGGAGCCTTTGGGCCTCAAGTAATGTAGTTTCCCAGTAGTGTTCCTTTTGTAAGGAAAGTGAAGGAGAAAAGCAAAGGAAAATGCCGGACTTGCTCTCCATAGACAGAGACTGTTTGTTGAAGCACAGCGAGGGGCAGCAGCCTTCCCGCGGGGTGGAGGCTGAAGCACGGAGCCAGGCTGAGGTTCAAGCTTATAAGGAGGATCCCAAGAAAAACAGACTGGACCAGGTGCAGGTCCGAGGCAAGTAGATGAGGAACTTGTAGATATGTGTCTTTGCTCAGAATAGGCCTTTTTTCAGCAAGATTTGTCTATAGGGGACATCCCAGATGTTTTCTGTTCCTTCAAGGCCTTCTGAGCTAAGGGAAGTCCATCAATCAAAGAGGAGTTGTCCGGCTTGTCTGGGACTGAATGCCTCTGAGGTTTCCTCAAGGCCGTCTACTCTTAGGGACAGTCACTAACTCTTTAGTTCCTCTGGTTTTGGGGGAGGGCTATTAACCCTTCACCTTTCACCTCTGAATCCATCCCTCTTTGTCCCTTTCCTTCCCTTGCCTTCTCTTCCCTCCCTCTTTCCCCTCTCCTCTCCTCTCCTCCTCTTTACTGCTCAAAATGTCCCTCTGAAATGCAACTGTGGAGAATCCCAAGGAGACCCAGGAGAGCCTGGGGCAGCCATTATCTGACATGATGCTAAGTGCGCTGTGTCCTTGGTTCAGGGGTGAACTTCCTCCATGCTGGTCCAGTCACCACTTGACTTTGGTATGGATGGTCACCTCTCACTGCTCCTCTGCCCCTGGCCAACTCTAGATTGTTTCTAGGACACAATTCAGTTGTAGAGTATTTGCTTATCATGCACAAAGACCTGGGTTCCACCCCAACACTAAAACTTTTTTTAAAGGGTTGGAGGGATTGCTTACTGGTTAAGGCATTTGCCTGCAAAGCCAAAGGACCTCAGTTTGATTCCCCAGGTCCCACATAAGCCAGATGCACAGTGGCACATGTGTCTGGAGTGTGTTTGCAGTGGCTGGAGGCCCTAGTACACCCTTTTCTCTCTCTAAATAAATAAATAAATAAGAAACGTTAAAAAAAGGTTATTTCTGTAACCCCAGCGATGGGCCTAGAGGTCTATATGCTTGACATAGCTTTGAAAATGTGAAGTCTTGCTGCCCAATACAATGTCTGGACTCTTCTGCTCATTGGCTTTCCTATGTTTTGGGTGATACAGGAATGCTATGTTCAAAACACTGCCAGACACTATGCCAAGATCTACGCCGCGGAAGCCCAGCCTCTGGAAGGCTTTGGAGAAGTGCCAGAGTAAGTGACGGTGCCTGTATTACCACCCCTGGCAATCAGGAAATTTGGGGTGTCTTTGAGATTGTTGGAACCCTTTTTGGCTCTTGGTCTGAGCTTGTAACTCAAGAATTACGGTGGAGGCCAAGTGTGGTGGTGCACACCTTTAATCCCAGCACTCGGGAGGCAGAGGTAGGAGGGTCACTGTGAGTTCAAGGCCACACTGAGACACCATAGTGAATTCCAGGTCAGCTTGGGCTAGAGTGAGACCTTACCTTGAAAAGCCAAAAAAAAAAAAAAAAAAAAAAAAAGAATTATGGTGGGAGGAGATGGCCATGGTCACACACAATATCCACTGAGCCAGTGGCCTCCAGGTTCGCGTCTTAGGGATGTCCACAGAGCGCAGAGCTGTCCACGCCAGGTGTCTGGGCACCTTGCAGTCTTAGCATCTTTATGTCAGGGTGCTAGGGAAGGGGAACTCCTTTTGGGAAAAGAGGTGATGAAAACCATGTTCCCCCTTACAGGCTCGAGGGAATTTCCTGCTTTTAAAAAACAAAACTGTTCACTTTGGGGGATGTTGGTTATCTCAGCTCTCTCTCATTCCCCTCTGAAGAGCGACCTTAACTGCCTCACTGACTTGGAGGCGTGGGAGGGAGAAGAACCCACGGGCCAAGTTCCTCACTTAGTCTGCCTGACTGAAAGCGCTATGAGGAACCACACACTGAGCCTGGTCTTCTTTTGGTTTTCCAAGGCTTAATCAAAATGTCAGATAATCTTTGAGTAAATGTGTGTGAATGGAGAAATGATGGATTCGTTCATTCATTCATTTAAAGTATTTTATTTATATGAGAGAGAGATAGAAAGAATGGCCAGGGCCACTAGCCAAACTGCAAACAAACTCCAGACGCATGTGCAGTTTGACTCTTACACTAGTTGGAACCCCTTTCTAGGAAAAGAATACAGCATCGTGAATGTCAACATGGACTGAGGGCCTTGGAAAGGGCGTCACAAGGGGGATAGTTGCTTTCATCAGCATCCCAGAAAACAAGCCTCAGCCCGAGGATAGATGAGGATGGCTTTCTGTCACAACCGTTTTCTCCTCGCTACAATGGGAGACTTGGCGGCCATGCCAGTGATCACAGTGTACAGAGTCTATTGCCCTCAGAACAGCCTCTGGGCCAGACTCCGTTCAAGGAGACTGCATCAGATGACACCACATGGGGCACATGCACTAAGCCGGCCTGCATGTTCCCAGAGGCTCTGCACTCCAGCCGCCCCCCGTGCACTTCCAGAAGCGGGCGGACGCGCTTCTCTCTTATGGAGCCTGTGGGGTCTTGAAGAGAATAGCTTCGTACTCCCTGCAGCTTCTGTTTTTGAATTCATGAACATCAACCAAGTCTCACTGCAAATGGAATCCCACTGGGCAGAGACCAAGCTAATTAAGGCTCTAATGCCCAGCCCTGTTTTCTGCCCTGCCCCAGCCCTACCCCAAAGACTGCATAATTAATAGGAACCCAGACAACCCCAGAAGCCTTTTGTTTGGTAGGTAATTGGCCAAGGAAGTCTCCAGAAGGTCCCCGGAAACCCTCAAACATGACAATCCATGACAGGTAGACAGAGGTTTGGGGACTAGGCAGTTTTTAGGGGCATGCAAGAGGACCAGGGCCCCAAGTTTGTCCACCACCATCTGGCTGTCATTTGGGCTCACTGGTCAGCTAATTTGACTGCAAAAAAAAGAAACAGCAAGCTCCAAGCTCCACACACACACACACACACACACACACACACACACACGCAGAAAACAGTGATCAAAATATAACCATAATGAGGGCCCAGCTGAAACCGTAGAGTAATGGGGAAAAGGGCAAGAGTGCAGCTTTCTTGGTGAATCCAACACCAGAAAAAGGCTGAAGGAGATAAACACAGAGAACATCCAACTCCTACTAAGGCAGATACCCAGAGACAAAGAGGCTCCCAAGACCTCATCACTGAAGTAGAACTAAAATGATCCCAACGTGGCTCAGGGAAATTCACAGAAGAGGGGGCGGAAAGAGTGTTAGAGCCACAAGTTGGGTCATTATGCACAGAGACACTGCCTCTCACCCATAACTGTTGACAACCCCCACAATGCATGACCCACAATCCCCAATGAGGAGGGTCCCTGCGGAGGGGGGAGGACAAAGAGGAGGCTACTGGAGGAATCACCAACATGAATATAAAATTAGAATAATATAAATTATATATATATAACAATCATGAAGACACTCACTTCTACACAAGCAAATGGAATTAATTCCTAGGAGGGATTTCTAATCAATTCTAATTAGGGACGAATAAAAACGTAAATGAATCTTCTTGTTCACTAAGTAACCGCAGAAGGTATTATAACAAGAAAAAAAAAAAAGTCGAATGGAACCCAGGGGTTGACCCTGCGGCTCCAGGTGAGGGAAGATACCCGAAGTTGGTCTCCCACCCCAGAACTCCCTGTGTGAGCACGCTCTTCTCCCCGCCAGGATCATCCCCATATTCCTCATCCATCGGCCCCAGAACAACATCCCCTACGCCACGGTGGAAGAGGAGCTGATGGGCGAGTTTGTGAAGTACTCCATCCGAGACGGGAAGGAGATCAACTTCCTGAGGAGAGACTCTGAGGCCGGTCAGAAATGCTGCACCTTCCAGCACTGGGTGTACCAGAAGACAGGTGGCTGTCTCCTTGTCACAGACATGCAGGGTGAGCGCAGGGGCTGTCACGGCCCCAGGGCTGCTGGCCTGGGCTGTACTAAGGGTGAGGAAAAGAGGGGAAGGGAAAGGAGGGAGAGACTCACTAACCCTTCTGCTAGGGAGTAATTTTCCAGGAAAGAAAGAAATAAGGAAAAACCAGACCCCATGTGCTATGTCCAGGCACTTAATAACTGTATTCACACCCTCCAATCATGTGTTAGGGAAAAGAGGTAAAGAAAAAAAAAATACATACTCCCCGCCCCCCGCAGCCTCGAGAACATTCCTCGGTTTTACTTTCGGGGGCTCTTTACCCCTAAACAACCTCGTTATTCTGCATTGGTTAGGGAGTGACGACAAGAAAAACCCACATGTTCAATGCAGATTCAGTTTTGTTTTTTCCAAATATTTTCAGCCCACGTTTGCGTCTGAGGATGTGAAACTGGCAGATGTGGAGGAAGACCAGAGAGCGACTGTGCTGGGTATAGATGGCTCATTTGGGGGAAGGTCCCAGGAAACAGAGGCGGAAGAGTGAGGAAGGGCAGGCAGTCCTCAGTACACGGACAAGTAGCCGGTTCTGTTCTACCATGGGCGCCTGCACTAAGCACACTTCCCGGAATTCCCTGCCCGTGGGGTGAGGGAGCAGGGCTGTTTGTTCATGGCTGCCTGCCCCATGGGCAGACCCCACTGGGCCCAGCTTGTACTAAATTATTAAGCGAGGAAATGCTGGGGGCAGTACCTGCAGATGGAGATCAGGCGTTCAGAAGAGTCTGGGGTGAGGACACTGGGTGGGCCACCAGGAGCTTCTGTGACTAGAACCTTCACTATTCCTATTTCTTTCTAAAAAATAATAATAATAATAATGCTTGGAGAAAAATCTGAGCAATATTATTGCCCATTGTCACTTACAAGGGTAGTAAGCTCTAGCCATGGCGTCTAGGGTTTGTTTTTGGCCCCGCCCCTTCTCTGCTGTCAGCTTTTGGGCAAATGACTCATTCCTCTGAGCTCCAGCACTTTCCACGTGGCTTGTTTGGAGGGTTAAATGAGATGGTAAAAATGATCCCTATGGCATAGCCTCGTAATACATGTTCTCTGTGTTTAAAAATTCTCATTTGGATGTAATTATAGACCAGTAAGCATTTGTGAAAATCCGCAGAGACCCCCCCCCATGCTCCCTCTTGTGAGCTTTGCCTGGTGTTCGCCTGCCTCTCACATAGCGACTGTGCCTTATCAAAACTGGAAGGTGGGCTCTGGCACCACACGATTGACTAAACTACACACTTGCCTTAGATTTCCACAGGATGTGTGTGCACTCTCATTTTACTATTGTTTTTATTTAATCTTCATAACGGCACCGTATGGAAGATTTTATCATCCCCATCTTATAGATGAGAAAACTGAGGACGAAATAGAGGTGCTTTAAAAAATTTGTTTGCACATGTGTGTTTTTGAGGTGCCAGTCTTGTCAAGCACACACCTGGCTTTACAAGGGAGCTGGTGAATTGAAGCCTTGGCCAGCAGGCTTGGCAAGCAAATGCCTTTAACCACTGAGCCATTTCTCCAGCCCAGGCGGGATGTAATTGCTGCTGATCAGCAGTAAGTGGAAGGGTCCAAGACTCCAAGTTACCCTTGCTGGCTGTGAACCCACCTTCCTTCACCAAATCACAGGTCAACAAATGTGCAAGAGATTTACTTTCGGACCTTCCACGTTCCTCTGGATGTTCAAGGGAGTGTCTTCCGCAGTGCTTAGAGGGGCTTCTTGTAAGTCCTGCCAGCACTGTCTACGGATGGACAGATGAGCAGATCTGCACAGCTAAGGGGACACAGTCACGAGTCACGGCCGCTCTTTCCCAGAAGAGATTTCACATGTGCACATGCTAAACACCACACACACACCACACACACGACATACATACACACACCACACATGTACCACTCTCACACACACCACACACACGACATACATAAACATACCACACATGTACCACTCTCACACACTCCACACACACCACACACACACGACATCCATACACACCACACACGTACCACTCTCACACACTCCACACACACACACACACACACGACATCCATACACACACCACACATGTACCACTCTCACACACTCCACACACACCACACACACACGACATCCATACACACACCACACACGTACCACTCTCACACACTCCACACACACACACCACACACACGACATACATACACACACCACACATGTACCACTCTCACACACTCCACACACACACCACACACACGACATCCATACACACACCACACACGTACCACTCTCACACACTCCACACACACACCACACACACGACATCCATACACACACCACACACGTACCACTCTCACACACTCCACACACACCACACACACACAACATTCATTCACACACCACACACGTACCACTCTCACACACTCCACACACACCACACACACCACACACACACAACATTCATTCACACACCACACACGTACCACTCTTACACACTCCACACACACAATTCACACACACACACATCTATTCACACACACACACACCACACACACCACACACACACAACATTCATTCACACACCACACACGTACCACTCTTACACACTCCACACACACCATTCACACACACCACATACACACACACTCCACACACACCACTCACACACCACATACACACATTATACATACCACATGCACTACACACAATATACCACTCACACACCTCATACCATACAGACTACACTTCACACATATTACACGCATACACTACTCACACATACCATACACCACTCACATTACACACATACACCACAAACACAACATATATACCATATACTATATATACCACTCACACACAGACCCACGTACACCACTCATTGCACACATACATACACACCACCCACACAATACACCACACGTATTACACACATACACCATTTATGCACACACTGCTTCCCACACACTACATTCTGGACAGACAGCTACTTTTCTATTCAGCATCCAGAGTCTGCTTGTGGAATTGTTCCTCCCAAGTCTTCTCCTTCCGGCTGAATTTTTTTGAGATAGGGTCTCACTGTAGCCCAGGCTGACCTGGAATTCACTCTGTAATCTCAGGGTGGCTTTGAACTCATGGCGATCCTCCTACCTCAGCCTCTCAAGTGCTGGGATTAAAGGTATGCACCACCACACCCGGCCTTCTGACTTCATTTTGCCTGAAGTGTATGCTGGTTGCTGCTGCTGCTTCCAGGCACTAGAGCACAACTCTGGTGGAATGTTACATCTCTCCCCAAATGATGTGCAGGCTTAAATAACAGTGTTTATTTACTGTCTGCTGCTGGGACAATCATTTTATTGTCACCGTCATTGTGGCCTGAGATAGCACGCCCACCTCCGAGGAATGCCTCCACCTCGTAACATCTTACTGAGACTGTGGAATTAGGAGCAAAGGAAACAAACCCAAGGCTGGAGAGGTGGCTCAGCAGTTAAGGTACTTGCCCACAAAGCCTAAAGGCCCAGGTTCTATTCCCCAGTGCCCATGTGGTGCCAAGTGATGAGTGCATCTGGAGTTCATTTGCAGTGGCTAGAGGCCCTGGCATGCCCATTCTCTCTGTCTCCTCTCCTCTCCTCTCCTCTCCTCTCCTCTCCTCTCCTCTCCTCTCCTCTCCTCTCCTCTCTTCTCCTCTCATCTCTCTTTCCTCTCCTCTCTCTTTTCTTTTCTCTCCCCTCCCCTCCCCTCCCCTCCCCTCCCCTTCCCTTCCCTTCCCTTCCCTTCCCTTCCCTTCCCTTCTGTCCTCTCCCCTCCTCTCCCCTCTTCTCCTTTCTTTTCCTTTCCTTTCCTTTCCTTTCCTCTCCTCTCCTTTCCTCTCCTTCTATCTATCTATCTATCTATCTATCTATCTATCTATCTATCTATATTTAAAGAAACAAACCCAAAACTCAATTATTGCCCTCTTGGGCCCTTAAAAAATTCTTCCCTCCCTGGGTGCACTTGTTTGGTTTTAGAACTTTTCAGGATGGTGGGGGAAAGCAAGCTTGTCATTGGAAACCAAGACCTGTGGCCTACTGAGAGCACAAGGCTTTCCAAGCAGCCACCACCCTGAAGACTGACAAACTCAGGTTCTGAGCGGCCTGCTGATGCTGCCGACATCCTGCCCTCGGAAACAAGCCGCACACTAGAACCTCAGCCATCTCCCTCTAGCCATTGTTAATAACCTTGGTTGAATTGCTGACCAATTATTAAACCGAGAAAGAAGTTCCTCTTTAAAAATTAGATTGTATTTATCTAAACTGAAAACGACAGCTGGTAATTCTAAGAGACAAGGAGAGCAATTGTCTAAGTTCAAGGACCTTTTGCCAAAAAAATTTTTTTAATTGGGCTTCTGTGCAGCTTAGTGCTGTGATATTTAAATGGTACTTTGCACAAAATGGGATGTCCAAAGAGGGCTTTGAAATTTGGCGTCTTTAAAAAAGTACAGTCCCTGTAAAAAAGCAATGTGAGGCATGTCTCCATCTGCTCGAGTTGTTAGCAGCTTTGAAAGAATGAGAGGAATTAGTTACAGACTGGGAAAGAGGCTTAATAGTGGAAACGGCCAAGGCGCGTGTCTAATTCAGCTCCCAGGTGCACGACAGACGAGCCGGGCTCACTGCCCCATGTGACCAGCCCGTCTGCAGGGCGGTGGCGTGACCTGAGTATTTGCAGAATGAAGACCTCACATCTTTGGTTTTCCTTTCCTGAGCCTCGGGGATGGTGGTCACCCAACTAAGTGGCCTTCTGGTCTGACCCTAGGGATGGTTTTAGGGGGACCTGGATCCCTCTTCTTGTACTCCCCATACTGGTTTCTATACTGCCTGTCCCTTCCGTGTTCAAGTCACCTGCTGGTGGCAGGGGCGGCAGTGTTTACAGCCTTGTTCACAGAAGACCAGAGCCACAGGTGAGACAGGGCAGGTCAGACACTGGCAGCGTGGCATTGGGGATGCTGTGCCTTATGATAAAAGGTCACCAATGAAATAAAATGAACTGATGATGATGATGATGATGATGATGATGGGGCTAGAGAGGTGGCTCGATGGTTTACGTGTGCTTCCTGTTGCAAGCGTGAGGCCTGAAAGGACCTGCAACTTCCGGCGTTCGTATCTCCAGGACCCACATAAACAGCTGGGCATGGCTAATGTCCCTGTACTCCCAGTGCTGCAAAGGGGAGAGAGACTAGGGAACTGGCTGGGCTCAGCCTCAGTGAGAGACTCGAGCTCCAAACAAGACCAGGCGGAAGAACCATGGGATGGGACGCCTCAGGCTGGCGCCTCCGGCCGCGGGGGCACTGTGCCAGGGTGCATGTGCGTTCATACAGCTCATCAGCCTCCCACACCCGCCTCATTCTACACACCCAGACGCACTAGGAGAAACAGAACAAACATTCACCTCCGGATTGTGTGGGGGGTCCACTGAGGTGGCACAAGAGCCCAGAGCCACCACATTAGAGACAGGAGCACTCTGCCTGGAAGAAGCAAAAGACGCTAGAATGCCCAGGGGTCGCCACATGGTGGGCGCGAGAATGGTGTGGTTGCTTCCTGTGACCCCGCTGAGGCTGAGGCAGGGGGAGCCATGGGGGTGCCCTCAACCCCACTCTTGTACATGTATATGCTGTGTGCCTATGTGTATGTATATGCTCATATGCATGTGGGGGTGTGCGTGCACATGCGTGAGCATTCATGTGGGGGCCAGAGGTAGATTATTGGTTGGTTGTTTTCATCACTTTCCACCTTATCTTATGAGACAAGATCTTTCACTGAACCTGGAGTTTATCCATCTGGCTAGTCTACTCTGCCTGTGCAGAGCTGGGATTACAGGAACAGGCCACCGTACTTGACTGTTACGTGGGTGTTGGGGTTCCAAACTAAAGTGTTCATGCTTGTGTGGCAAACACTTTACTACCAACGGATCCATCTCCCCAGCCCCATGGTGGCTGGTTTTGACTGTACAAGGTGAAACGTCTGCCCAGCACGTGCTAGAAGAGATTACTGCCCACTTGCCTTGCCTCCCTGGCTAGTCTCCCAGCTGCCCCTTCTGGAAGCACAGGAGCACAAAGGGTCCTGTGAGCCAGAATGGAAGCTTGGGTAGCTGTTTTGTTGTTTTGGGTTTGGTGCCCCCTCCTCCACTGCTGTTCAGTGGATGGAGTTTATTAGAATTGTCAAAGGATCAGGCCAGGGGTTCCAAATATCAGTGTCCCGGGGAAAATGGTTCAAGGTCTAGTCGTAGCTCAGGAATGTTGCCATGGATCCAAAGGCAACCTGGAAAACCTCCAGTCCTGGATGGGCAACTATGGGAATGGAAATTCCACCGGTGGAGTTTGGCTTTGAACGGAGCGCGTGTGGCCCGGGACTCTGTCACCGCTGATGTTGACCACCAAAGCGGGGCTCAGGTCTCCTTCCATTGGTTCCACTTCCACCGAGGAATAGGGGGTCCGAGCGAAGCTGGAGAGAGCATTTGTGGGGAGAGGGCTCACGGGAAAAGTGGCAGACCTCAGGTGTCACCCTGCAGGCGGTTCCCTCCTCCATCCTGAGGGAGCCATGAGCCCGAGCGATGCTGCCTGAGTCACAGGTCTGTCCCCAGCCCCTGTCACCTTGGAGCAGGCATGTCAGCAGAGTTGTTAGTCCCTGGGGCCTCTGGGGGTGGAAACCAGGAGGAGGGTACATGTGAACGTGGGAAGGAGAGGGCGACAGTGGTCCCTACCCTTTCCTGGAGAGTGGATGTCCATTCTGAGGCCTCTCACTCAAGCTCTGTCTTTGCTCTTTTTCCATAGGTGTGGGAATGAAGTTAACGGACGTTGGCATAGCAACACTGGCTAAAGGGTGAGTAGAAAGAAAATGGAGTGGGTGTCATTGAAAGCGCGGCTTCCAGCAAACACCTTGAGGGGGCGTGGGCAAAGTGGATTGTCTTGTCCATGCTGCGGATGACCAGTGTCCTGGGATGAATTCACCTCTCTCACTTACATAAAGTGTGTGTGCACTCACAGGCGTGCCATGAAAAAATATGGCAGCATTATTGGGATGCCTTTTAACTATGGGAATTCCATTATTCTACATTTCATATCTTCTCTATTTAAAGCCATTTATGTATGTGAGTCAGTTAGACACAGTGAATTTGATCCCCCAAACTTTAGGGCACAGGTAATCTTACAGGAGTTAAGTGGTTGAAGAGCTGTGCCTAGTGATCTTGTGGAGACGATTTTGTTTTCCTAACTGAGCGCAGGGCTGCCGCTTTGTCTAGCTGCCTGCCTGCCTGCCCACATGGTGTTGCGACAGTTTACCAGTGTCTGCTAAACACACTGCTCCCTGCTGCTTTACCTGCCTCCCCTCCCCAGGGAGAAAGTGGCTACTTGTGGTTCTTTATTTTAAATGCTTGTGTTGTATGGATGTGCGCACACGTGTGTGTGTGTGTGTGTTGTTAGAAATGTGTCTAGGGTTGGGAATGACCTGGGCACACACACAATCTGAAGTATATTGGCAAGGCCACGTTTACTTCCTCAATAGTGCATAGCTGTTTAAAGAGTCTGTCCAGCGAGCACACAAGCAGAGGGTCTGCTGGTGGTTTTATATTCCCTGACCCAGGTAGGCTCCTGGTGCTACTTGAAGTCAGTTTGGCCTCACAATCTCACATGGTTGGCTAAACACAATGCATTTCTAGAGTAAAGGAAGGGAAGGTCCAGATGCAGACATAGGAGCGTTGCCTGCAAGGATTGCTGGCTCTTGGTCTCAAGGACTGTTCACTCTTCTGGTCTCGGGGTCAGCTGACTCAGGAAAGAGGGTGTTCCCCCAGAGAATGAGGTCCTTCCAGAATTGACAGAAAAGACAGCACGTCTATTTCTTACAGTGTATAGGTGCACATGCACATGTGTGTGCAAGCCAGAGGTCAACCTCAGGGGTCAGCATCAGGAATGACATCATATATATGTATTCATTTATGTTCAAGCAGAGAGAGGGGAAGAGAATGACAGACAAAGAGAGAAACTGGTAATGGTCATGCAGGGCCTTCTGCAGCTGCTAATGAACTCTAGACGCATTTGTCACTTTGTGCATCTGGCTTTACATCAGTCCTGGGGACTCAAACCCAGGCTCACAGGCTTTGCAAGCAAGTGCTTTTAACGTCTGAGCCATCTCCCCAGCCCCACTTTTTTTTTTTTTTTTTTTTTTGAGATAAGGCTTCTCAGACTCTGGAATTTACCATTAGGCTAGACTGGCTGGCCAGTCAGCCCCAGGGATCCTCTTGTATCCCCTTCCCTAATGCTGGGATTAACATGGCATTTTTACGAGAGAGGGGCATGGAATTCGGGTCTGACAGACAAACCCAGAGCCATGTCCCCGATAATGGTTCTCAGGAATGGAATGCTGTTGTGCTCCCCTTCCTGCCCGGCACTGCTCTTCCCTCATCTGATCATCTGTAAGGAGGTGTAGTTTAGTGGTAGAGTGCATGCCTAGCACGTGTAAGGCTCGGGGTTCACTTCCCTGTCAGAGGCGTGTAAGGCTTGGGGTTCACTTCCCTGTCAGAGGTTTGTCAGATCTGGCTTTACTCCATCAGTTCCTGTCAGAGGTGTGTAAGGCTCAGGTTCACTTCCCTGTCAGAGGCATGTAAGGCTTTCACTTCCCTGTCAAGGTGTGTAAGGCTCAGGGTTCACTTCCCTGTCAGAGGTGTGAGCCATCTTCCCAGCCCCACTTCCCTGTCAGAGGTGTGTAAGGCTTTTTTTCAGTTCCCTGTCAAAGGTTTTTCACTTCCCTTCAGAGGTGTAAGGCTCCGGGTTCACTTCCCTGTCAGAGGTGTAAGGCTTCACTTCCCTGTCAGAGGTGTGTAAGGCTCGGGGTTCACTTCCCTGTCAGAGGTGTGTAACTGGCTGGGTTCACTTCCCTGTCAGAGGTGTGTAAGGCTCCGGGTTCACTTCCCTGTCAGAGGTGTGTAAGGCTCCGGGTTCACTTCCCTGTCAGAGGTGTCCCAGAGGTGTGTAAGGCTCCAGGTTCACTTCCCTGTCAGAGGTGTAAAGGCTGCTGGGATTCCCTGTCAGAGGCGTGTAAGGCTCGGGTTTTCCCTGTCAGAGGCGTGTAAGGCTCGGGTTCACTTCCCTGATGTAAGGCTCGGGTTCACTTCCCTGTCAGAGTTTGGTTCACTTCCCTGTCAGAGGCGTGTAAGGCTCGGGTTCACTTCCTGTCAGAGCGTGTAAGGCTCCGGGTTCACTTCCCCCAGAGGCGTGGCCTCGGGTTCACTTCCCTGTCAGAGGCGTGTAAGGCTCGGGTTCACTTCCCTGTCAGAGGCGTGTAAGGCTGGTTCACTTCAGTCAGATGGTGTAAGGCTCCGTTCACTTCCCTGTCAGAGGCGTGTCCCCCACTTCCCTGTCAGAGGCGTGTAAGGCTCGGGGTTCACTTCCCTGTCAGAGGCGTGTAAGGCTCGGGGTTCACTTCCCTGTCAGAGGCGTGTAAGGCTCCGGGTTCACTTCCCTGTCAGAGGTGTGTAAGGCTTGGGGTTCACTTCCCTGTCAGAGGTGTGTAAGGCTCCAGGTTCACTTCCCTGTCAGAGGTGTGTAAGGCTCCAGGTTCACTTCCCTGTCAGAGGCATGTAAGGCTCCGGGTTCACTTCCCTGTCAGAGGTGTGTAAGGCTCGGGGTTCACTTCCCTGTCAGAGGTGTGTAAGGCTCCGGGTTCACTTCCCTGTCAGAGGTGTGTAAGGCTCCAGGGTTCACTTCCCTGTCAGAGGTGTGTAAGGCTCAGGTTAAACTTCCCTTCAGAGGTGTGTAAGGCTGTCAGAGGTCAGAGGTGTAAGGCTCGGGTTCACTTCCCTGTCAGAGGTGTGTAAGGCTCGGGGTTCACTTCCCTGTCAGAGGTGTGGCTCCGGTTCACTTCCCTGTCAGAGGTGTGTAAGGCTCCGGGTTCACTTCCCTGTCAGAGGTGTGTAAGGCTCCGGGTTCACTTCCCTGTCAGAGGTGTGTAAGGCTTTCCTTCCCTGTCAGAGGTGTGTAAGGCTCGGGTTCACTTCCCTGTCAGAGGTGTGTAAGGCTCCAGGTTCACTTCCCTGTCAGAGGTGTGTAAGGCTCGGGGTTCACTTCCCTGTCAGAGGTGTGTAAGGCTCGGGGTTCACTTCCCTGTCAGAGGTGTGTAAGGCTCCGGGTTCACTTCCCTGTCAGAGGTGTGTAAGGCTCGGGGTTCACTTCCCTGTCAGAGGTGTGTAAGGCTCCGGGTTCACTTCCCTGTCAGAGGTGTGTAAGGCTCCGGGTTCACTTCCCTGTCAGAGGTGTGTAAGGCTCCAGGTTCACTTCCCTGTCAGAGGTGTGTAAGGCTTGGGGTTCACTTCCCTGTCAGAGGTGTGTAAGGCTCGGGGTTCACTTCCCTGTCAGAGGTGTGTAAGGCTCCGGGTTCACTTCCCTGTCAGAGGTGTAAGGCTCGGGTTCACTTCCCTGTCAGAGGTGTGTAAGGCTCCGGGTCACTTCCCTGTCAGAGGTGTGTAAGGCTCCAGGTTCACTTCCCTGTCAGAGGTGTGTAAGGCTCCAGGTTCACTTCCTGTCAGAGGCTCTGGGTTCACTTCCCTGTCAGAGGGTGTGTAAGGCTCCAGGTTCACTTCCCTGTCAGAGGTGTGTAAGGCTCCAGGTTCACTTCCCTGTCAGAGGCTGTCCCTGCTCTGGGTTCACTTCCTGTCAGAGGTGTGTAAGCTCCCGGGTTCACTTCCCTGTCAGAGGTGTGTAAGGCTCAGGTTCACTTCCCTGTCAGAGGCGTGTAAGGCTCCGGTTCACTTCCCTGTCAGAGGTTGTAAGGCTCCAGTTCACTTCCCTGTCAGAGGCGTGTAGGCTCCGGGTTCACTTCCCTGTCAGAGGCGTGTAAGGCTCCGGGTTCACTTCCCTGTCAGAGGTCAGGCTCGGGTTCACTTCCCTGTCAGAGGTGTAAGAGCTTCCCTGTCAGAGGCGTGTAAGGTTCACTTCCCTGTCAGAGGCGTGGCTCGGGGTTCACTTCCTGTCAGAGGCTCGGGGTTCACTTCCCTGTCAGAGGTGTGTAAGGCTCCGGGTTCACTTCCCTGTCAGAGGTGTGTAAGGCTCCAGGTTCACTTCCCTGTCAGAGGTGTGTAAGGCTTGGGGTTCACTTCCCTGTCAGAGGCGTGTAAGGCTCCGGGTTCACTTCCCTGTCAGAGGCGTGTAAGGCTCCGGGTTCACTTCCCTGTCAGAGGCGTGTAAGGCTCCGGGTTCACTTCCCTGTCAGAGGCGTGTAAGGCTCCGGGTTCACTTCCCTGTCAGAGCTAAGGCTTGGGGTTCACTTCCCTGTCAGAAGGCTTGGGGTTCACTTCCTGTCAGAGGCTGTAAGGCTTGGGGTTCACTTCCCTGTCAGAGGCTCTCCAGGTTCACTTCCCTGTCAGAGGCGTGTAAGGCTCCGGGTTCACTTCCCTGTCAGAGGCGTGTAAGGCTCCGGGTTCACTTCCCTGTCAGAGGCGTGTAAGGCTCCGGGTTCACTTCCCTGTCAGAGGCGTGTAAGGCTTGGGGTTCACTTCCCTGTCAGAGGTGTGTAAGGCTCGGGTTCACTTCCCTGTCAGAGAGTCAAGGCTCCGGTTCACTTCCCAGTCAGAGCGTGTAAGGCTCTGGGTTCACTTCCCTGTCAGAGGTGTAAGGCTCTGGGTTCACTTCCCTGTCAGGTGTAAGGTTCACTCCCTGGGGTTCACTTCCCTGTCAGAGGTGTGTAAGGCTCGGGTTCACTTCCCTGTCAGAGTGTGTAAGGCTCGGGGTTCACTTCCCTGTCAGAGGTGTGTAAGGCTCCGGGTTCACTTCCCTGTCAGAGGTGTGTAAGGCTCCAAGAGGTGTGTAAGCTAAGGTTCACTTCCCTGGTTCACTTCCCTGTCAGAGGTGTGTAAGGCTCCAGGTTCACTTCCCTGTCAGAGGTGTGTAAGGCTCCGGGTTCACTTCCCTTTCAGAGGTGTGTAAGGCTCGGGGTTCACTTCCCTGTCAGAGGTGTGTAAGGCTCAGGGTTCACTTCCCTCTCAGAGGCGTGTAAGGCTTGGGGTTCACTTCCCTCTCAGAGGTGTGTAAGGCTCCGGGTTCACTTCCCTGTCAGAGGCGTGTAAGGCTTGGGGTTCACTTCCCTGTCAGAGGTGTGTAAGGCTCAGGTTCACTTCCTGTCAGAGGTGTGTAAGGCTCCAGGTTCACTTCCTGTTAGAGGTGTAAGGCTTGGGGTTCACTTCCCTGTCAGAGGTGTGTAAGGCTCCAGGTTCACTTCCCTGTCAGAGGCATGTAAGGCTTGGGGTTCACTTCCCTGTCACAGGTGTGTAAGGCTTGGGGTTCACTTCCCTGTCAGAGGCGTGTAAGGCTCCAGGTTCACTTCCCTGTCAGAGGTGTGTAAGGCTCCAGGTTCACTTCCCTGTCAGAGGCGTGTAAGGCTTGGGGTTCACTTCCCTGTCAGAGGTGTGTAAGGCTCCAGGTTCACTTCCCTGTCAGAGGCGTGTAAGGCTTGGGGTTCACTTCCCTGTCAGAGGCGTGTAAGGCTCCAGGTTCACTTCCCTGTCAGAGGTGTGTAAGGCTTGGGGTTCACTTCCCTGTCAGAGGCGTGTAAGGCTTGCGGTTCACTTCCCTGTCAGAGGCGTGTAAGGCTCCGGGTTCACTTCCTTGTCAGAGGCGTGTAAGGCTTGGGGTTCACTTCCCTGTCAGAGGTGTGTAAGGCTCCAGGTTCACTTCCCTGTCAGAGGCGTGTAAGGCTTGGGGTTCACTTCCCTGTCAGAGGCGTGTAAGGCTTGGGGTTCACTTCCCTGTCAGAGGCGTGTAAGGCTCCGGGTTCACTTCCCTGTCAGAGGCGTGTAAGGCTTGGGGTTCACTTCCCTGTCAGAGGTGTGTAAGGCTCCAGGTTCACTTCCCTGTCAGAGGCGTGTAAGGCTTGGGGTTCAGTTCCCAGCAACACTAGGGACAGACGAGCAGCGTTCCCAGAGCTCACGAGGCTCAGACAGGAAAGATGGGTAGTGGTCCTTGGGCTACTGAGGCCTCAGATACCAAGTGCCAGAAGGCAGTACAGTGAACACATGGCTGGAACGGCTCATCTAGTGCTTTCTAGATGTTTCCGACAATCACACCAGCAATGCCGTGACAAAGATGCGGGTTTTCAGCTCCAATGAATGACAGAGAAAAGAAGAGGCGTTCCAGAAAGTAGACAAGGCCTGTTCGTTCTCTCAACCTCCAGGCCAGTCAGCCTGATTTGTGCAATTGTCACTGACAGCACAAAGCTTCGTGTGACTTTAGAGCTGAGATGCCGGGTGGGCATTTCCCCCGAGGCTGTTCCCTTTGAAACTATCCCCACACTCCTCAAGCTGCACGACCAGAGCACTAATTGTCAAAGGCTTCAGGAATGGGCTCATGATGTCAGGGTTATGTCAGGAGTGGGTTAGAGGGCTCATGATGTGCTGAGACGCTTGCTCCAAATCTGGGCGGGCACCTCTGCCTCTCCTGGTGGGAGCGCTGGCTCTTGATGACGTGGGGTTTCTCTCCCTTTCTGACAGTAGGAGTGAGCAGACGGCCCGTGGCCTCGTCATGGTGCCTGAGGTCCTTGCACTCCACCCGCTTTGGCATTTATCCTGGACAAGTGCTTCCATTTGGAAGATAACTAAGTGGAACCTATTTATGAAGGGCTCTGAACACCAAAGGATGACCCAAATGGAGCCTTTCTTTTCTTTAATACTCCACGTTCTCGCTCTGTCTCTATTTCTCTTTCTCTCTCATAGGGCCTCTACCCAGATTCTAGCCTCAAATTCCTTGAACTTCTGATCTTTCTGCCTCCACCTCCCAAGTGCTGGAATTACAAGGTGTGCCTTACCACCCCCATTCTTATGCAGTACTTGCAATCAAACCAGGTTTTGGGTTTTATTTTATTTTTTTCAAGGTAGGGTTTCACTCTAGCCCACGCTGACCTGGAATTCTCTCTGTAGTCTCAGGGTGGCCTTGAACTCATGGCCATCCTCCTACCTCTGCTTCCTGAATGCTGGGTTTAAAGGCGTGCACCACCACGCCTGGCCCAAGCCCAGGGTTTTGTGCAAACACCCTACCAGCTGAGCCACGATCTCCATCCCAAAGACTCCACGTTTCCTCCAGGGCACGACACATTCTCCTGTCAGTCATGCCTGGTGTGAGGGGTCCTCACTGCATGACCGTGTGGCCCCACATGCTGGAGGCCACCTCATCACAGCGTGGGTACACTGTGGCTGGCTCTGAGCATTCCCTTAGCCAATCTACATGTAGAGCCAGGAGCTAGATGTGAGTGCGATGTTATCCGACCCCTTCCTCTTGCATGCCTCAGCCTGACTCCACATATTCCGTACAGTGACTTAGAACAAGGTCCTAACGGACAGAAATCAGCTCAAGGAGTTCCAGAAACCACGATGGGCTTAAGAGCATGGTGACTTGAGGTCCCTTTAAGAACATGGTGACTTGAGGTCCCTTTAAGGGCATGGTGACTTGAGGTCCCTTTAAGAACATGGTGACTTGAGGTCCCTTTAAGGGCATGGTGACTTGAGGACCCTTTAAGGGCATGGTGACTTGAGGACCCTTTAAGAGCATGGTGACTTGAGGTCCCTTTAAGAGCATGGTGACTTGAGGTCCCTTTAAGAACATGGTGACTTGAGGACCCTTTAAGAACATGGTGACTTGAGGACCCTTTAAGAGCATGGTGACTTGAGGTCCCTTTAAGAGCAGAGCAGGAGCTTCCAGGGACCCAGACCATTGGAGAGCTTCAGATGACACATTCTTTTCCTCCTCATTTAAAAAGAAATCCAATCCCTTGGTTTTGTTCTCAGCTTTAATGTGACTGATCTGGCCTGGGACAGCTGCCCAAGGCCCATTAGAAAAAGGATACCTGGAGCCCGGGGCAAATGCTGCCTGTTAAATGTTACTGACTGCCTTCTTCCCCCCCGTGGAGAGTCGGAGGGGAATTCCGAAGTGTGTGATGTTAAATCATCTTGTCCATGTTCTAGAGTTTTCTTTAGAAATTTAAAGAAAAGTCACAGTTTCTCTTTAATTTTTTTAAAAATAATTTCTCCCACTACCACCGACTCCCTTTTTCTTTCCAACTAGCCTCTCTTGTGACGTCAGCACTCTTTCCTCCTCCTGTCATGCAGGTCTTGCGTAGGTAGTGCCAGCCACTGTGAGGTCATGAGTGCAGTGGTCAACTTTGTGTCTAGAAGACAGCACTGCTCGGCACTCCTCCTCTTCCTATGGCTCTTGCCCTCTTCCTGCCACCTCTTCCACAGTGGTCCCTGAGCCTTGGAGGGTGCGGTAGAGATGTCTTACTTAGTGCTGAACACTCCACTGTCACTTCTGCTCAGCACTTTGGTGAGTTTTGAGTCTCCCCAGTGGTCACTGCCATCTGAAAAGAGAAGCTTCTGGAACCAAAAGTGAGAGTAGCATTAACATATGGGCATAAACATAGGTAATTAATTGGTAGGCATAATGTATCCATTTAGCCAGACAACAGATGTAGTCCTTTCCCTGAGGGTTTATGACCTCCCCAGCCATAGGCTTTTGATTAGGTTTTCAGTACCAGGCAGGAATTCTCTCCCATGGAGTGGGCCTCAGAGCTCACCAGAGAGGAATTGGTTTCTTCCATAACAGACGTGCCACCATTGCACAAGTTGGTCCACTTGGCCTGGTTGGTCAGCTGTAAAGCTTGTAGTGTTCACTGCTGGTTATGACCATTGATGACTAAGAAAAGGCATATTCTTAAAAGAACTAAATTGTAGGGCTGGAGAGACGGCTTAGCCGTTAAGGCGCCTGCCTCCTAAGCCTAAGAACACTGGTTCCAATCTCCAGCTGTTTCAATCTCCAGGTCCCACATTTAGCCAGATGCAAAGTGATGCAAGGGCGTAATGCCGCACTTGACCACAAGGGGGCACACACATCTGGATTTCATTCACAGCAGCTGAGAGACTGCTGGCCGGTCCATTCTCTATCTGTCTTCCTCTCCCTCCCTCTCTCTCTCTCTCTCTCTCTCTCTAAAAATAAAAAATAAAAAAAATTTAAAAAAAGAACTAAATTGTAGAGGCTTGGTATTAAAATCTGATAACAGGGCTGGAGAGATGACTCAGTGGTTAAAGGTACTTGTTTTCAAAACCTGATGACCCAGGTTCGAATCCCTACTACCCATGCAAATCTAGATGCACAAAGTGGCACATGGGTCTAGAGTTCATTTACAATGGCAGGAAGCCCTGGTGTGCCCATATTCTTTCTCACTCCCCTTCTTTCTCTCTGTCTCAAGTAAATAAAAATATTTTTTAAAATTCTGGTAACAGGGGAACTTCTCCTCTCAGAGGGTGAGAAGTGTTTGAAAAGTCTCTTTACAGTTTTCTTAGAACTCTACTCTGTGCTTAGAGTGAACCTTGATGGTCATGAATGACCACATCTACTTCCCAGGCTTTGGGGACAGGGTTAGCAATGATAACAGTGACTTAGAGGATGGGTCAACAATCACTCACCACTTGAAGGAAGGTGCCCAGCGGTGAGCCAGGCCCCGATGCCCCAGGCTGGGAGGAGAGATATGGTGAGGCAGTAGACTGGGAAAGGGTTTACGTTCAAAGGTGCTTTGCAGACAGGATGGGAGATGACCAGTGACATGTCAAGAACAGGGGAAAGAAATGGAAGAGCGTGGCAGACTGCAGAGGGCATTTGGAGAGTGGAGAAGGGATGGCTTAGCTGTTAAGACACTTGCCTACAAAGCCAAAGAGCCCAGGTTTGATTCCCCAGGACCCACATAAGCCAGATGTACAAGGTGGCGCATGTGTCTGGAATTTGTTTGCAGAGGCTGGAGGCCCCGGTGTGCCCATTCTCTCTCTCTTTCCCTCTGTCTCTCTCTCAAATAAATAAACAAATAGAGTATATATTTTTAAAAAGAAAAAAAGACTTTAAAAAATTCAGTTAACAAATTATGACAAACAGAGCTCTTTCAGCATCCAACAGTCTATTTTCAGGAAAATCCAGGATTCTAACAGTATCTTTGATAATATTTCTGTCGAAGTTGCTCAGCCATTTAGAATGCTCTGAGGGAGACAAGGAAACATGCCTAATCTTATAACTGGAGGTTCTGGAAATTTAACATAACCAAGGTATGCAGGGGAAGCAGACCCCTAACACGTCACAGCCGGCCTGGCAAACACTGACCCCTCCCCAGCCAATCACGGAGTTCCGGGGAGAAGGTGGGGTCATGATTTGGCCACCAGAGGGCAGCAAAGCCAGCATTTTGCCCGGTGGAGTCAGAAAAGGCCAGGTTTCTGTGACTGGATCCAGGTGACACAAAGAGAAGGTGCCAGAGAGGTTTCTTCCCATCTGAAAGCATTGAACCAGAACACGATGATAAGTCCTGGGCGCGGCTGCCAGCCAGGACGGACCTTTCGACCCTGGGAAGAAGAAAGCCAGGGCTAAGGGTAAGTGGCATCAGGTGCCCCTGACAGCTATGTGACCTTAGGCACTGTTGCAGTCAGGTTTGCCCTGCTGGTAGAAATCACCCGACCAAGAGCAGCTTTTGGGGAAAAAGGTTTATTTTGGCTTACAGACTCGAGGGGAAGCTCCATGATGGCAGGGGAAAAATGATGGCATGAGCAGAGAGTGGACATCACCCCCTGGCCAACATAAAGTGGACAATAGCAACAGGAGAGTGTGCCAAACACTGGCAAGGGGACACTGGCTATAACACCCCATAAGCCTGCCCCCAACAATACACCGCCTCCAGGAGGCGTTAATTCCCAAATCTCCATCAGCTGGGAACCCAGCATTCAGAACACCTGAGTTTATAGGGGACACCTGACTCAAACCACCACTGACAGATTCCCAAAAGGCATGCTCCTTGCAGAGGGGTAAAAGTGCAGTGACAGGGCAGAGGCCCAAGGGCACAGTTGCCTTCCCTGTCCCTGGCACCTGGGTGCCCTGCTCTGGCCTTCCAGAGAAAAGAAGTGAGGGTAAGTTTCAAATTCAGCCACTGAGTTATGGAGAAGGCAGTGTCCTCAGAGCCAAGTGACCACAGAGGAGCCTGCGTGCCCTGCCCGGCAGACAGAGGGGTCAAGTGGCCACCTAAGTGCTTAACCCAGGCCAAGTCCCAGATCCCAGCACACAGGGAATTGTGTCGTGAAGGCTGCAACCTAGAAAGGCTTGACAGACCATTTAAAAACAATGCAAGAATCTACCAGCAGGGGTGGAAACAAAACGACTGGATCAGAATTTCCCAAGATCTTAATTTTTTTGGCAATATTTATACATGCATGAAGGCGTCTGGTTTACATGGGATCTGAAGAGTCAAACAAGGGTCCTTAGGTTTTGTAGGCAAGGGCCTTCACTGCTAAGCCATCTCTCCAGCCCTATTTTATCTTTTAAAAATATTTTTATTTATTTAATTGCAAGGAGAAAGAGAGAGAGAGAGAGAGAGAGATGAAGAAGAGAGAGAATGAGAGAGAGGAAATGGATACACCAGGTCCTTTTCCCACTGCAAATGAACTGCAGATGCATGAACCACCCTGTGTATCTGGCTTTATGTGGGTACTGGGGAACTGAACCTGGGAGTGTCTTTAACCCCCGAACTATCTCTTGAGCCCTACATAATGTATTTTAATCGTAATCCCCTCCCATAATCTTCTCTTATCCCGTCCCCTTCCAGCTTCTTCACCACTTAGCCCTCCTTGTACTGGGTTTCGTTCCAGTTGCTTGCCTGAGCGTGGCTGGGGGATTACTTACCAGAACACATACAGCTTATCAGTGGCTGCATCACTCAGAAAATGTCTCTTTCTCTCCATCAACAGTTAACTGCCGATCACTCCTTGGGAGGGGCTGGGGGTGGGACGAGGGGGTTCGTGCCTGCCTTTATCATCCATGGGGGAGTGTTGATGGGCTCAATAGTATGTATGTCTTCTGTAGGTCCAGTACCTCTCAAATGTGCTGCTGAAGAACGTCAAATATTTTAGCTGCTTCAACAATACCAGGCCTCCTGGGCCCAAACTCACAAATCTAGTGCACCCCAAACTTCTACTTGCCCAGACGATGGTTTCTGTTATCACCTCACCTGGAAGGTGGTTGCATCCATCTTTGGTAGCTTAAGCCACGCTGTCGTAGAGCTTGTGTCAAGTCCTGGATGGAGGAAGATTGAAGGTCGGAGGGAAAAACGACCTTGTCACCATTTTGACCAGGCTGACCCGATAGTAATGCTCCTGGTGTAGGACTGGAGTCTGTGGGACCTGTCAGAGCCAGACAGGACACATCCCTCCACCAGGTGGATGGAGCACGGCAGGGCTGGAGGTAGGGGAGAGCATTTGTTTTGCAAGCATGATGACTAAGTGTGGACTCCCAGAGCCCGTGTACAGCTGGCTGGAGTAGAGCGTGCCATCACCCCTGCCTTCACAGGGTGAGGCGGGAGGCAGAGACTGGAGAATAACGGAAGCTCCCAGGCCGGCCAGCCTGCGTTCACAGCAGTGAACAAGAGACCCTGCCTCAAGCAAGGTGGGAGGTGAGGACCAGCATTCAGGGTTGGCCTCTGACCGCCACATACATATCATAGCATGCTGCTGCCCCTCCCCATACCCAGATAAAACAAGTTAAAAAAGTTAGAAGTAGCATGATGGTATTCTGGGCCCTGCCCAGAAATCTTACAAAGATAGTGCTGTTCAGGTAGTTGGCATAAGAAGCTGTGGGCTTCCTCCCCTTCCTGGCCCTCAGCTCTTGTGGAGTGATTTGCTTTCAGGACCCAAGGGACTCTGGGACAAGTTCCTTGCCAACTGTCACCTGGCTCCAGGGACGAATCTCAACCCAAAGCGTTTTATCTAGAGGAGCCAGCTGGGTTCAAGATCGCCCCCTGCAGGCAGGCTGAGAACAGATCAAGGGAGACACAGCACCTGCCGACGATGTCGGAGTGGTTGAGCACTGCGTGAAGGCAGACGAGAGCTATCCAGAAACCTGCTCTCGGGCCTTCAAGAAGGTTAAAGCCAAGTGTAGGGTAGAGAGGCAGGCCACAGATCAACGAGGGAATGTCCTGAAAAATAATGAGCTAAAACTTGTGGGCAGTGTACTCTTGTCTCTCTCTTTTGCAAACAGAGGAAGCCTACCATGTTCTTTTCTTCCAGCCAGAGTGGCTGTGTGTGGGGGGCGGGGGGGTGGAGAGAGATCCAGGAACAGTTTCCATGGAGGCAGCAGGCTGTTGCCTAGTCTGAGATGGAGGGAGGAGCCACAGGGCTGGATGCTCTGGGCAGAGAGTGGGCCTCAGGTACCGAGAGTGCCTGTAAGCCAATGGAAAGGGCTGGAATTCTCCCGAGGAAGATGGAACACTCCAGCACTTGCTTGACCATGATTTGGCTCACATTTGGGGTGACCATGGGTGATTATTAACGAACTGGAAAGGTGGGACGATGCAAAGGCCAAACTCCAAGACACTTCCTCAGTAGATCCAGGGAGGGCTGGGGGGCCAGAGCCTGTAGAGCTCATGGAGATTCAAGGCTGGAAGTCACCTGCCCCAAAAGAAGGTCACAGATAGATAGGAGAGCACAACTTCTCCTGGAAACACAGTGTCCCCATCCAGAACATTCTAGGGTTGTACAAAGCCTTTCTTTTGCAAAGTGACTAATTTGTGGAAACCCCAGGGTGAACAGTTTAGGGTATGATGTTGTGAGGTTTCATGAAATCTTCCGAGAGCTGATGTGTATTTTGGTTGACTAAGGGGTGGGGGGAGATTATATCCCATTTCTCATGGAATTTATACCACAGAATGCTTTGGGGTGTTTTCCAGGCTTAGGGGGTGGCTCGGTGGTACAGCACTCGGGTAACATGTGCAAGGCCAAAAAAAGGGTTTTTTTTCCAAAACATCTTGTGGGATTCTAGACCCTTGAAACGTGCTGAGAAGTGCAGATTCGCAGGAAAAAACGATGATGCCGAAGCCAGTGCCCAGATGGCCCCCAAACTCATCTGTTTTCAGAATGGTTGCCCTACTCAGAAGGTGCCTCCATGCCTTTGCTCACGCACTGCCCGCGTCTGGTAAACAAGAACCAGCTCCCCACTGTGCAGCCTTCACAGAACCCTCAAGACCGCGTGGAAAATGACATTTTCTGGGGCTCCAGGCTCCTCAGCACAGGAAACTCTCTCTGCTGGTTGGTGTGTCTGCTTGCCTTAAAAGATGGCAGCTTCCAGGGACATCCTTCCGATTCCCCCATGTCTCTGCCACATAACCAGAGCTCACTGCTTGAAGGGATGAGTTAACAAATGTGAAGAAATGAAGGGTGCTGTTGTAATCACCTTCTTGTTGCCGGGACAAAGCACCCAACCAAAAGCAGCTGATGGGGGGAAAGGCTTTATTGGGCTGACAGTCTCGAGGGGAAGCTCCATGCCGGCAGGGAAGCATGGCCTGAGCAGAGGCTGGACGTCACCTCTGCCACCGCAGGTGGAGGATGCAGCTGGTTGACATAAGGTGATAGGCTAGAAAACTGTTAATCAGGGTTAAACAGGATCCAGTGAGTAAAATTCAGGCCATCTGAGGAATTTCAAAATGAAAATATGTAAAAGAAAAATAATCTCGACCTTTCCCTCCTTCCTTCCCTTCCCTTCCCTCCGTCTTCCCTCCCTCCCTTCCCTTCCCTTCCCTCCATCTTCCCTCCCTCTTCCCTTCCCTTCCCTTCCCTTCCCTTTTCTTCCCTCCCTCCTTCCCCCTTCCTTCCTTCCCTTCCCTTCCCTTCCTTCTCCTTCCTTCCTTCCTTCCTTCCTTCCTTCCTTCCTTCCTTCCTTCCTTTTATCCTTTCCTCTCTCTCTTCCCTCCTTCCTTTTTGCTTTCTGTCTCCCCTCCTTCCCTTTCTTTCTTTCTTCCGTTCTCTTTTGAGGCAGGGTTTTACTCTGCCTCTGGCTAACCTGGAACTCACTCTGTAGCCCCAGGCTGGCCTCAAACTCCTGGCAATCCTCCTATCTCAGCCTCCCGAGTGCTGAGACTAAAGGTTATGTGCCACCACGCTCATCTTCCTCTCACTTTCTACAGTGATGTGTGTGAGTTGGGAAGTCTGGGCCATCTGTTATTGGGCTGGGGGAAAACAGGAATTGTTTTGAAGCAAGAAACCAGCCTCCCAGCTTCTGACACACATATGCATCACGTGTTTGTTGAGTGAGAGCAGGACTGTGGACGCAGATAGCTCCCTAGCTCCTTCCCACATGCATTGCCACCGTGTGCTTTTATCATATGGTTGACACAGGCTTCACGAAATGAAGCTGTACCCATGTTCTCACTCTAGCCCAGGCTGACCTGGAATTCACTCTGTAGTTTCAGGGTGGTCTTGACTTCTACCTCAGCCTCCAAGTGCTGGGATTAAAGGCGTGCGCCACCACTCCAGGCCAAATGGGCTGTTTGGATACACATTTTGAGTAGTCTGTAGACCCCTGGGTTACTCAAAACTCCTTAGAGGGCTTGAGAAGGTGGCTCAGTTAAAGATATTTGCTTGCAAATTCTGCCAGCCTGTGTTCAGTTCCCCAGCACCCATGTAACCCTGGATGCCAAGTGGTGCATGCATCGTGACCCCAGTGTGCCCATGGCAGTGGGAGATGGATCCAGGAGAAGTCTGCACTCTCCGATCAGCTAGTCTGATGTTAGTTAGCATTCTGGAAGGTCATCTGGAGTGGCAAGAGCCTAGTGACAACGAAAGTGAGGCACAGACACCTCAAAGTTGTCCTGTGACTTCCAAATAGATATGTGCCTGTACACACACACACACACACACACACACACACACACACAAAAAAAATTAGGGCTGGAGAGATGGCTCAGCAGTTAAGGCATTTGCCTGCAAACCCTAATGACCTGGGTTTGATCCCCCAGTATCCATGCAAAGCCAGATGTACAAGACGGTGAATGTATCTGGAGTTCATTTGCAGTGGCTGGAGGCCCTGGTGTGTTCATTCTCTGTGTGTCTCTTTCTAGCTCTCCCTACTTGCAAATAAATAAATAAGTTATAAATAAAAAGAAAAATTAGAAGTAGGCTTATTAAAAATGCAGAATTTCAGACCCCACCCAAACATATTAAATCCAAATCAGCATTATAATAACATCCCTATGCAAGTTCATATGCCCAACACCCACTCGGGGTGGGGGAGATGTGTGGGAAAGTGGAGACTGAATGATGCTCCAACTAATATACTTATTGTTCTGCTTCTGCACATGGTGAGAAGGTGGCTGGTTAACATAAGCGTTAACGGGCTTAAACATCAAGCGATACAGTGCGTCAAAGTCAGGTCAGCTAAGGATTCTCAAAATTAAAAATATGTGAGAGGAAAAAAAGATCCTCAAAGACAAATTCTTTATTTCATTGCATTAGGTTCTGTTGGGGTTTGATGTGAAATGTCCCCGTAGGCTCATGGCTTTGAACACTTGGTCCCCAGCTGGCGGCGCTGTTTGGCAAGGTTGTGGAACCTGTAAGAGGCGGAGCCTTGCTGGAGGAAGTGAGTCACAAGGGCAGGCCTAGAGGTTGAACAGCCTGTCCCCACTTTGGTTTGCCCTCTGGTTCCTGATACAGATGTCATGGGAGTGGCTGGCTTCTGGCTCCTGCTGTCATGCCTCCCTGCCACCGTGGAATGTGTCCACAGGAACTGTAAGCCATGACCTGAGCCTTCCTTCCTTGAACTGCTTCTTGTCAGGTATTCGGTCACGACAGCAAGCAAAGTAACTACTGCAGGTCCTTAGGGCCACTGTAAGAAATCGCTGCAAACGTAGCCATCTAAAATGACAGGATCTGTGGTCTCACCATGGTGGAGGCTGGCAGCCTTGAACTCAAGCGTCAGTAGGGACGGTTGGTTCTGGAGTCTCCTTCCTGCTCGTCCCTTAGGTCCTGGTGGTCACCTGTGACCTTGATAGTCTTTGATTTGTAGAGACATTGCTCCACCTTTTCCTTGTGTGTCTGAGGCCTTTTCCCTCTTGATGTATAAGTGGCAGTAATGCTGGATGCAGGGCCCACCCTGCCCCAATAGGACCACGTCTTCAGTCAGTGCGCCTGCAAAGGAACTCTTTCCAAATACGGTCCCACTCTGAGCTTCGGGGAAGAATATGGCTTTGGGGTTGCTAGTCAACCCTGCGTGTCTACCTAACGAGAAGATCAGGGGGAGTGTTAGGAAGATGTCCCCATGGCCCAGGTCTGTGGTCTCCTCCAATCCCAAAGGCAGCAGGTGGCGTGTGGTGGTTGGCAACGTGGGTCACAAGCAGATGACAGCTTCGTGAAATGAGACTCATGTCATTTGAATAAATTTGGGGTTGATTGTGTAGAAACAGAAGGATGTTGCCCTACTTTTCCTCCCCAGGCAAAGACCATCCTATGGTAAGGACTGCCAGTTTGAGAGAACAATTGGCCAAAACAGCAACCTAACAGGCCACGTTACAAAAGGAGAAAGATTGCTGGGTAGTCAGTTTTTAAAAAACCTGCATCTGACAAGCTATAGAAGGGAAGGCCATTATGGCCCAAGCATGATGCTCTGGTTTGGATAGGGTTTGAATCAACTAGCCCCCTTCTTCCCCCCGAGTTTCACATACTAGAAACTCTGTCTCCAGTGTGGTGAAGTGATCGAGTGCTGGCATCTTTAAGGAGTGGAGCCTAATGAAAAGGAATTAGGTCATGGGAGTGCGACCATAGGAAGGGCTTAATGCAGGTCTCATGGGGTGAGTTGGTTCTCACAGGAGTGAGTTTTTTTAAATTTAATTTAATATGTATTATAAGTTGATATTCTTTTATCCCCTCGCCTCTACTTCTGTTTCCCTGGGGCCCTCCTCAGTGGGGTTTGGGATTCACTGTGGGGTCATGGAGACCTCAGTCAGTCTCTGTGGGGTAGCAGGAGCCTCAGGGCATTCCTACTCAAGGAGTGGGTTTTTACAGGGCAAGCCCACCCCCACATACTTGGCCCCTTCTGACCCTGACCACTGCCCCACCCTATTATCATGCAGCCAGGGGCTCTCACTAAAATGCCAGGATGTTATGTTTGGATTCTCTAGGTTCCAGAATTATGAGCCAACATGAAGTTCTTTTCTTTTCCTTTCTTTTCTTTTTTTTCTTTTTTTTTTTTTTTTTTTTTGTTTTTGTTTTGGTTTTTGGTTTTTCAAGGTAGGGTCTCATTCTCATTCTAGTCCAGGCTGACCTGGAATTCACTATATAGTCTCAGGGTGGCCTCAAACTCATGGTGATCCTCCTACCTCTGCCTCCCAAGTACTGGGATTAAAGGCATGCACCACCATGCCCGGTCGAAGTTCTTTTCTTTAGGAAGTACATTCTGGGTAGCCTTGGGTAGGTTTTGTTATAAAAGAAAACAGAGAGAAAGGGAAGTTTACAAATGTGATGTGGGGACTCACCTGGGCCCAGATAGTCCTGCTATTCATTTCTTCTTGGACTCTTCACAGTGAAAGCCTGCCCTGGTTAGGAACCCTGGCCATAAAGAAAGCCATGTTCTGGGGACATCATGCCCATGAGGAAAAGGTGCCACACACCCTCCCCCCCAATTCCAAACAGTAGATCGGGTCCTCAGGAAGATTTGGGGCATGGATAGAGGGATTCCTTCTTGTGCTGTGGAGGTGGCCCAGGGGGCTCCACAGAGCTGGAGCTTGCAGGGGCTGGGGGCTGAGAAAGGCCTCCTGAACTGGGCAGGCCAGGCTTTACCCTGTGTGACATCTATAGTAGATCCAGCTTAGGCAAGTGAGGCGCTAAGAGAAGAGGAGAAGTGGGGTGAAGAAGCAGCTGGATTCCTGGAGGAGGTCTGGCTTCCAGGGGCTACCAAGAAGGCATGCTTCTTTGGGAAAACTCTGCTCCCCTCCCCCCCTGCAGAGGTGGGGGCCATTAGGTAAGGTCTCCGTTGTTACCTCATGTTGAACTTAACACAAGGCAGTGCTTAGCAGGGAGTGGTGATCTTTCTGGGAGGTTATCATGTGAGCTGGTTATTTTTCTCTGCAGAAATCAGATCTCTAAAGGTTTAGGAACACCAAATCAGGGGCTGGGGAGATGGCTCAGGGGAGGCAGCATGCTTGCAAACATAAGGACCCTCACCCACATGAAAGCCAGATGTGGTGGCATGCACCTGTTATCCCTGTGTTGGGAGGTGGACACGGGATCTTGGGGTTCACTAGCTGGCCAGCTAGCCTCGCTGAATACTGATTCAGACCTCCAGATTCAGTGAGAGATCCTGTCTCAAATAATAAGGTGGAGGCTGGAGAGAGAGCTCAGTGGTTAAAGGTGCTTGCTTGCAAAGCCTAACAGCCTGGGTCTGATTCCCCAGTACCCATGTAAAGCCAGACACACAAAGTGGCACAGGCATCTGGAGTTCGTTTGCAGTTGCAGGAGGCCCTGGCAATCCATACTCACATATTCTCTCTTTCTTTTTTCTCAAATAAACAAAAACAAATATTTAAAAAAATATTTGAGCTGGGCGTGGTGGCGCACGCCTTTAATCCCAGCACTCGGGAGGCAGAGGTAGGAGGATCGCTGAGAGTTCGAGGCCACCCTGAGACTACATAGTTAATTCCAGGTCAGCCTGGACCAGAGTGAAACCCTACCTCGAAAAACAAAAAAACAAAACAAAAAACAAATAAAAAAATATTTGAGACAGAGAGAGAGAAAGAGGGAGAGATGTGGCCTTTAACCACTGCAAATGAACTCTGGATGCATATTTTTTTAAAAGAAAGAATAAGGTAGAGAGCAATTGAGGAAGACATTGTGTTAACCTCTGACTCCTACTGACACACACACACACACACACACACACACACACACACGAACATTCATGGACACCCTTGTGACAGTCCTGGCAACAGAACAGCAGGATTCACTGCTGGGCACCTGGGGCAGGAAGCTGCCCTGCCCACCACATTCTCGGCCTCCCTGAGATGCTTCAGGAATTGATGTGAGGGGATGGACGTGGTTTTGGGTCCCGGTTTTCACCATGTCTGCACATCAGGTGGGGCCGGTCCTGTGTCGCAGGAAGCCTTGGGCATAAAGGAAATGCAGCCAGTATTTGACCTTTTCTGGAATCTTCTGCAGAAGACAGAGATGTGAAAATGACACACTGAGAGGTGGACTCTTCACCACCCAGCCACATTCACCTTTGGTTCACGTTTTCTTCAACCTGTCAGCTGGGCTTTTAGAAAACAAGGCAGAGCTCTGAAATGGACTGGGGGTCCTGGCAACAGAGCAGCTCACAGCTGGTGGGGAGGCGGGAAGAGGAGCGAGCTGGGATTGAAGCCTTCTTCTCAGGATGGGGCTACAGATCCAGCCTGCAGGGCAGCTCCAGGGGGAGAGGAAGCTTTCACACCCCGAAGAGCTTAAAGCCTGGGTGTCTGCCATGGACAATACAGCAGAGTCCCACAGTCCCTTCATTCCAGGTGCGTGGATGGACATTCGTGGGTTCTCAGTGAAAGAGCCAGCTGTCTTTTTTTTGTTGTTGTTTTGTTTTGTTTTTCGAGGTAGGGTCTCACTCTAGCCCAGGCTGACCTGGAATCAACTATGTAGTCTCAGGCTGGCCTTGAACTCAGAGGGGATCCTCCTACCTCTGCCTCCAGAGAGCTGGGATTAAAGGCATGCGCCCCACAGCCGGCTAGCTGTCTTGAACCACTGCCTACAGCATCAGTAGGCCTGTGTGCTCCACCCCTTTGTGAATTTGTATTTGGCCTTTGTATTAGTGACTTATTTCTGCCACCAAATAATACCTGACAAGAAGCAGTTTAAGGAAGGTGTGGGGGTTCGACTCACTCTGTAGCCACAAGCTGGCCTTGAACTCATGGTGATCCTCCTACTTCAGCCTCCTGATTGCTGGTATTAACTCATGGTGATCCTCCTACTTCAGCCTCCTGATTGCTGGTATTAAAGGTGTGCACCACCATACCTGGCCAGAGTAAGACATTTCTGTCTTTATCTTACCAGCAATGAAAAAAATTTAAATATGTTTTATTTACTTATTTATTTGAGAGAGAGAGAGAGAAAGTGGGGAGAGAAGCAGAGAGAAAGAGAGTGAATGGGTGCTCCAGGGCCTCCAGCCACTGCAAACGAACTTCAGATGCATGCGCCTCCTTATGCAGCTGGCTTATGTGGGTCCTGGGGAATCAAACCTGGGTCCTTTGGCTTTGCAGGCAAATGCCTTAAGTGCTAAGCCATCTTCTCCAATTTCAAAAGTTTCCAGAACTTCCCAAAATCATGCCACCAGCTGGGGGCCAAGCATTCCTCACATGAGCCTGTGGGAGACATTTCAGATTCAAATAATAACAGGTGGCTTTCAAGCAACTATTTATTTATTTGTTTGTTTATTTAGTGGAGGCCAGAGGTTGGTGTTGGGTATTGTGGTAGTTTGAACAGATGGCCCCCAATATATTCAGTGTTTTATTAGTTTGTAGTTTGCATCTGCAGCCACCTGACTGGAGGCAGCATCCCTGGGCGGATCTTAAGGTGTGGTGGTGGGTTTGAGATTTTCAATCTAAAGATATGCAAAGTGTGCCTAGCTGGAGTTCCTGAGGTGTGCTGTGCTGTGTGGCTTTTGGCTTGTGGCTTCGCTCTCTGTGTTTGGTCCTGTGAAGGCAGGCCAGCTTCTTCTGCCATTATGGAACTTCCCCAGGATCTGTAAGCTTCAATAAATAATATCCCTTCCTCCATCACTGTGCCTGGTCTGGAAGTTCATCTCAGCAAACCTGAAGCTGTCTGCTACAGGCATCTTCCTCAATCACTATGTATGCTTATTATTTACTGAGGCAGGGTCTGTCACTTGAACCCATAGCTCACCAGCTGGTCTAGTCTAGTGAGCCAGCTTGCCCTGTCTCTGCCTCCACAGTGGTGGGCCACCCACCTACCCAGCATTTATCTGGGTGCTGGGGATCTGAACTCTGGTCCTCATGCTTGAGTAGCCAGTGCTTTATCCACTGAGCCACTTCCCTAGTCCCAGAAATCTAATATGTATATATATATTTTGGATTTTCAAGGTAGGGTTTGACTCTAGCCAAGGCTGACCTGGAACTCACTATGTAGTCTCGGTGGCCTTGAACTCATGGCGATCCTCCTACCTCTGCCTCCCGAGTACTGGATTAACAGAAATCTAATTTTTAAGAAACTAGTCCACAACTGGTTATTCCGGCTGAGAGAGGAAGGGGAACCCTCAGCCGGAACATTGGGAGTGGGAGGGGTGGAGTGCTGTGATACTCAGAGGCCAATGGATCGTCGTCTTACTGAATTCCACAATCTTTGCTATGTGTGCATATGTGTATGCATGTGGTCACATGTATGTGTGCGTGCACAAGTGTACGGTGTGTGTGAAGGCTGGACATCGATGTCTGGCTCTTTCTCTTGGTCCCTCTCCACCTTAGTTTTAAAACAGGGTCTCACTGAACCTAGGGCTCACCAGTTCAGCTACATTAGCTAGCCAGTAAGCCCCAGGATCCTCCTGTCTCCACCCCCCCCAGTGCTGGGGTCACGCACCACCACACCCAGAATTGTATGTGGGTGCTGGGCATCCAAACTTAGGTCCTCACGTTTAGGTGGCAAGCATTTTACACACTGAGACACCTCCACGCCCGTTTTTGGCTTGTTGTCTTCTTCTCCTCCTCCTTCTTTTAATATTTTTACTTATTTAAAGAGAAGGAGGCTGGGCACCAGGGTTTCAGATGAGCTCCAGATGCAAGTGTCACTGTGTGGTAGCTGGAATGTGAATGTGTATGACCCCTATAGAGTCAGCTGTTTTATTAAGGTTAAGTTTCCTGCTTAAGTCTCTGGCAGCCCAAAGGCAGGAAGCGCAGTCTGAGCTTGGGGGTCCTGTGGGCAGCCAGTTAGTGTTTGCTGGATGGTGATGGTTTCTCCCTGTGTGGATCTGTGAAAAGGAGCCAGTTTCTTCTGCCATTGATGGCACTTTCCCTGGATCTGTCAGCTTGAAATAAACCCATTCCTCCTGTAAACTGTGTCTGGTTAGAAGCTCATCCCAGCATTGTGGAGCTTTCTATAACACATGGGTACTGGGGATTTGAACTGAGGCTGGCAGGCTTTGCAAGCAAGCCTTTAATGCTGAGCCCTATCCCCAGCTTCCTGTTTGGTCTTTTTACCCCATTGTGTCAACCACATGGCCATGCTTACTTAAAACAGTAATAAATGTACTTTCCATATTTCTCTTTTTAAATGTTTCTTTTTAAAAATTATTTTTAAATTTTTATTTACATAGGGAGAGAGAGAGAGAGGATATGAACGGGCACACAAGGACCTCTAGCCATTGCAGATGAACTCCAGACATATGTGCCACCATGTGCATCTGGCTTACGCGGGTTCTGGCGAGTCAAACCTGGGTCCTCAGGCTTTGCAGACAAGCGCCTTAACCTCTGAGCCCTTTCTCTAGCCCAAAATGTTTCTTTTTAAGCTGATAAAACGTCTTTGTTTTTGAGGCAAGTCTTTTTTTTTTTTTTTTTTTTTTTTTTTTTTTTTGAGAGAGAGCAAGAGTGGGAATGGGATAGAATTGGCACACCAGGGCCTCCAGCCACTATAATCGAACTCCAGAAGCTTGTACCACCTAGTGTGCATGTGCAACTTTGTGCTTGCATCACCTTGTGTGTCTGGCTTATGTGGGATCTATAGAGTTGAACATGGGTCCTTAAGCTTTGCAGGCAAGCGCCTTAACTGCTAAGCCATCTTTCCAGCCCAAATGTCTTGTTTTTAAAAACTGTTTCCTTTCACCCAAACTTCCAGGTACAAAGGATTTAAGGGCAACTGTTCCATGAGCTTCATTGATCAGTTTAAAGCATTGCACCAGTGTAACAAGTACTGTAAGATGCTGGGGCTGAAATCCCTTCAAAACAACAGCCAGAAACCCAAGAAGCCAATCATCGGGAAAGCCAGAGTCCAGGCAAACTCTCCCCCGGTGAAGACGCCGGACTCGGGGACCCCAGCAGAAGGGAAGGCTCAGCATCCCTGAACCCCGAGTCACCAGTGAATGGGAATCTGCCGATATGCAGGGGATAAGACCCCACAGCCCACACAGGGTGTGGTAATCCTTCCCACCCCTGCCTTCCGGACCCCAACATGCTTCCATGCGCTCCCCTGCTGTCTGCTGAAATGACTTTGCAGTAGAACTTATTACCAGACTACTGAATGACAGTGGTCATTCTCAAAGACAGTCCACTCTCTGGGCGCTCAGCCAGTGTCTCCATGGACCTCACGTCATCCGTCTATGTGTGTAATTTGCACGTGGTTTGTTGTCAAGGACTTGATGCTGCCTGGGGTTTGTCTGGGGCCCAAGTCCTTCCCACCCGCACACCTCACCTCAAAGTTTCTGGACATGTCTATCTAGGATGTGGACAGAGACCATGAATGTCAAGTTGTTGCACGAATGTCACGCGTGCTGTTGCTGGATGTGGCTTCCGAAACACGAGGCCACCTCCCCTCGTTCACACAGCCAGTCACAATGTTCGATTTCATTAAATTCATATTTAAGCAACAAGTGTAAGAGGCATGTTTCATAGTAGATCTTTTTTGTGTTGGTGCCTTTCTTCACACATTCTCCAGGGTTTTGTAATTGAGAAATGTCCTAATTGGTATATTGGGGCCCAAGATATTTGCATCTTTCTTTTCCTTCCTTCTTACACTTGAGATTCAATCACTTTCTCCCTTGCCCCCTACGTGTGGTCTTCCCAGTCCCAGGGCTGACCCAGTAAGCCTGAAGATGGGTGCTGGTTTTCGTATGGGTGACCCACTTTGCAGAAAGCCTGCCTTCCCTTGCTCCACACGGTTCTCCTTCTGGGACAAACCGCCTTCCCAGTGTCTGTACGAGACACTCCGGAAGAGCAGAAGTTGTAGGGAGGGTGTGTGTGCAGCCCTCTTTAGGAGGGCCAGTGACCTTTCAGTAGGACATTTCTGGCCTTTTAACCTTGAAATACTATTCTCAACCAGGTACAGGCCTATAGTTTCAGCTATTTTGCAGGGAGAGGCAAGAGATCAAAGGTTCAAGGCCAGTCTGGGCAAGACACTGTCTCAAAATAAAAACCGAAATGGGCTGGGGATATAGCTTACTTGACTGGGGTCAATCCCCAGCACCACACAACAAGACCCAATTCTGCACACAGGGTTTGGATGACAAGGGGAACAGAGTGGGATTTTTGTTCTGCAAAAAGGTTTGAAGGAGAAAGCACTCACCAGTCACGTCTCGACCTTTTCAGGAAATCTGCCAACTGAGCCTCTCTTCTGAGGGCTTTCTCTGGATTGAATGCGCATGTTCTCTATGAGACAGACAGTGGCCTATCAACTCTAGAGGCATACTAAGCTATGACCTTCTAGAAAGCTCTGCAATTCCACAGGCACGTTTGGATTGAGCCTGCCTATCACCAGTCATCTCTATCATCTATCTACCAATCACCTGTAATCCACCATGTGTCAGTCATCTGTCTAACTGCAGCTGCCATCCATACTGACCATTCTCATCGGTCTATCATCTCATCTGTGGTCTGTCACACATCATCTATCTGCACTGATCATCTACGGTCTAGCATGTGTCTGTCAACTAACAACTATCATCACAGCATTATCTATCTACCTGTATCTAGCTATCATCTATCAATCAATCTATCTATCTACCTACCTATCACTTATTACCTGACTTCTATCTATACTGATCATCCAAAGTCTAGCATGTCTGTCACTTAACATCTGTCATCCAAAGCCATTACCTACCTATCTGAATCTGTCTTTTTATTTTCCTATCACGTATCACCTATCTACACTGATTATCTATAATGTAGCATGTCTATCACCTAACATCTATCATTTATAGCCATTATCAATCTATCTGTTATCTATCATCTATCGACCTATCATCTAGAATGTGTCTGTATGTCATTGTGGATGTAATCAGAGCCTTCTTGACAGACTAGAATACTTCCTCTGGTAATAATTTGTAATTATAAAATAATATCAACATAAGCATTTAAAAAATATATGTTATTTATTTATTTGAGAGAAAGAGGCAGAGGGAGGGAGATAGGGAGGGAGGAGCCTCCAGCCACTGCAAACAAACTCCAGATGTATGCTCTACCTTGTGTATCTGGCTTACGTGGGTCCTGGAGACTCGAACCAGGATCCTTTGGTTTTGCAGACAAATGCCTTAACTGCTAAGCCATCTCTCCAGCCCCTCAACATAAGCATTTTAAAAGTAGAAATACATAAAATGAAACATCGGAGACGTCCTGGAGCCTTCTTCCCCTCTGGCTTTGAATCTCCAACTGAGGAGATAGCAGGAGGTTTCTCTTGCACAGAACCACCCCTGCCTCCTTTTGTGAACGGTTAGTTTTCTGTTTTCAAAGGGTCTGTATTATTTATTGTAAGCTGATTCTGCCTGTTTGCAAACATTTGGAGACTAGGAGACAGAAGGGTTTGTCCCAATCGGGTGTCTTGGGGATGGCCTGGTGTGACCACATGGCCATCTGTCCAGCAGCCCAAACCCTTTTTTTCTGAGATAAAGTGTTGGCCTTGCACCGTCGAATGACAGGGTGAGCATGAGACAGGCTCTCCTGCACTCACTGTGTGACTCGAGGCTCTCAGAAATGCTAGTCTTCTTGGTGTGGTTTTAGCCAACTGCTATCACTTCTCCTGTTGGCCTGTGTAAGAGTGCGAGATTGGGAGGGAACACTGAACTCTGGGCTCAGCCACGGAGCTAGGATGGCCCAGTGGGTCCGCTAGGATTTTTTCCCTCTGATGTCTGCAGGATGGTCACAAGCAGACACACCTGTTTCCAAAGGCCTCTACCATGGAGTTCTGCAATGAGCAGCTCAAAAAGTAAATGGCAGTGTCATGACAGTGGGCCTATATTACCAATCCCAGGCTCTTCACTGCTGAGAATGGCAAGGAAATCACTTCCTGCCGGTGGGCATCCTGGTCTGAAGAGGCCCGATGCTGGCTGCATGGACATCCGGCTTGTACTAGTAGTTCATATTACCTCCTGTGCCCATGTCCCCAGGCATGCTTCTGACAAGCATCATAGGATCATAGCAAAGGGCTTCAATAGAATCCTATAAAAACAATGCCACAAGAAGTAACCATTATTTTCTATCTATAAAGTGCTCTCTTTTCTAAATGTGCATGGTGTTTTGTGTGCGCAGGACATGTGTTCTGTCAGGTGCAGATGAAGGAGCTTACCGGCCTCCTGGTCCACGCTTGTTTTTCCTGTGTGTCTTCCGCTGTGCTGGACCATGTTCACCAAAGGGTGCAGAGCTGTGCTGTCCCCATTTATATCTGCTGATGCCTTTTCACAAAAATCAGTGGGGGACGAAAACCTCTTCTGTCTCCCAGAATGGGAAATAGTCCCACCTCACTGTGTGGCAGAGCGGAAATCTGGTTTTTCTAAGCGACTTTGTAAAAGCTGGCATGCAGGATAGATGGACCCCTGAGCCGACGTTAGCACCAATTCTGTCAGTGGATTCTGAAAAAAATTTCATTTGTCCTGATCCCAAACAGAGAGCACCTTAGTAATTTGTAGTTCCCTTTTGTTTGTCTTGAGCCAGGGTCTCACATAGCCCAGGGACTCACTGCTGGGCTACGGATGATGGTGGATGCCTGATTTTCCTGCCTCCACCTCCCAAGTGCTAGTATTACAGGTTCAAGCCACTGCAACTTTCAGAGACATTTTTTGAAAGTCATTCCTGCGGTCAGATGTGATGAAGTGCGCCTGTAGTCAGAGCGTTTGGGACGTGAGGCAGGAGGATCAAGAGTTCAAGCTCTCTCCATTCTTAAAGAGATATCACCGTTTGGGATTCCAGGTCCATTTCCTAGAGTTTTTAAGAAACCTTTCCTCTTCTATAAAGCTGGAAAAGTATGCATTGTTATCTACTGTCCCCAAAGCCCAGGGCCCATGGCAAGGACCACTCTGCTGCATCTCTGTCCCAGTCTTCTTCTTCTTTTTAAATATTTCTATTTATTTATTTGAGAGAGAGGCAGACAGAGAGAATGGGAGACTGAAACAAACTCCTAACACATGGTGTCTGCCAGGCCACTGCAAACAAACTCCATAACACATGTGCCACCTTTGAAAGTGGGATCAATGGAACTTACTATGAATGGGTCCTGAATGGCTAAAAATAAAGAAAGAATGAAAACTTAAAAATCAAGGTCCTTTGGTTTTATAGGCAAATGCCTTAACTGGTAAACCATCTCTCCACCCTTTTCAAAAATATTTTTATTTATTTATTTGAGAGAGCGAGAGAGAGGGAGGGAGAGAATGCCAGCCTTCTTTATAGAATGACTTGAACATCCTAGTTGAAGAAATTGTCCACAGAACTCATTTACTGGTGTTCAAACTGTGCCATTATCCTGTTGAAACCAATTATAAGATGAGCCTTGTCATATAACCTTACAGTAGCCTCCAAGGTCCCTCAGGGTAAAGGCCAAACTGATCCCAAAGACTAGTGTGATCCTGTGCTAGATCCCTCATGCCTTTCTCACGTGGGCTAGTGTGATCCTGTGCTAGATCCCTCATGCCTTTCTCACGTGGGCTAGTGTGATCCTGTGCTAGATCCCGCATGCCTTTCTCACGTGCCTGTGCTAGATCCTCATGCCTTTCTCAGATCCTGTCCTCATGCCTTTCTCAGATGTGATCCTGTGCTAGATCCCTCATGCCTTTCTCACGTGGGCTAGTGTGATCCTGTGCTAGATCCCTCATGCCTTTCTCACGTGGGCTAGTGTGATCCTGTGCTAGATCCCTCATGCCTTTCTCACGTGGGCTAGTGTGATCCTGTGCTAGATCTCGCATGCCTTTCTCACGTGGGCTAGTGTGATCCTGTGCCTTTCTCACGTGCTAGTGTGATCTCACGTGGCTAGTGTGATCCTGCCTTTGCCTTTCTCACGTGGGCTAGTGTGATCCTGTGCTAGATGCCTTTCACGTGTGATCCTGTGCTAGATCCTGTGCTAGATCCCTCATGCCTTTCTCACGTGGTCTAGAGTGATCCTGTGCTAGATCCCTCATGCCTTTCTCACATGGGCTAGTGTGATCCTGTGCTAGATCCCTCATGCCTTTCTCACGTGGGCTAGTGTGATCCTGCGCTAGATCTCGCATGCCTTTCTCACGTGGGCTAGTGTGATCCTGTGCTAGATCCCTCATGCCTTTCTCACGTGGTCTAGTGTGATCCTGTGCTAGATCCCTCATGCCTTTCTCACGTGGGCTAGTGTGATCCTGTGCTAGATCTCGCATGCCTTTCCCTCATGCCTGGGCTAGTGTGATCCTGTGATCCTGTGCCTTTCTCAGATCTGTGATCCTGTGCTAGATCCTTTCTCACGCTAGTGTGATCCTCATGCCTTTCTCACGGGGCTGGGCTAGTGTGATCCTGTGCTAGATCCCTCATGCCTTTCTCACGTAGTGTGATCCTGTGCTAGATCCCTCATGCCTTTCTCACGTGTGTGTGATCCTGTGTGCCTTTCTCACGTGGGCTCCTGTGCTAGATCTCGCATGCCTTTCTCACGTGGGCTAGTGTGATCCTGTGCTAGATCCCTCATGCCTTTCTCACGTGGGCTAGTGTGATCCTGTGCTAGATCCCTCATGCCTTTCTCACGTGGGCTAGTGTGATCCTGTGCTAGATCCCTCATGCCTTTCTCACGTGGGCTAGTGTGATGCCTTTCTCACGTGGGCTAGTGTGATCCTGTGCTAGATCTCGCATGCCTTTCTCACGTGGGCTAGTGTGATCCTGTGCTAGTGTGATCCTGTGCTAGATCCTGTCATGCCTTTCTCACGTGGGCTCCTGTGCTAGATCCTCATGCCTTTCTCACGTGGGCTAGTGTGGGCTAGTGTGATCCTGTGCTAGATCCTCATGCCTTTCTCACGCTAGTGTGATCCTGTGCTAGATCCCTCATGCCTTTCTCACGTGGGCTAGTGTGATCCTGTGCTAGATCTCGCATGCCTTTCTCACGTGGGCTAGTGTGATCCTGTGCTAGATCCCGCATGCCTTTCTCACGTGGGCTAGTGTGATCCTGTGCTAGATCCCTCATGCCTTTCTCACGTGTGATCCTGTGCTAGATCCCTGCCTTTCTCATGCCTTTCTCCCTCACGTGTGCTGTGCTAGATCCCTCATGCCTTTCTCCGTGTGATCCTGTGCTAGATCTCGCATGCCTTTCTCACGTGGGCTAGTGTGATCCTGTGCTAGATCTCGCATGCCTTTCTCACGTGGGCTAGTGTGATCCTGTGCTAGATCCCGCATGCCTTTCTCATGTGGGCTAGTGTGATCCTGTGCTAGATCCCTCATGCCTTTCTCACGTGGGCTAGTGTGATCCTGTGCTAGATCCCTCATGCCTTTCTCACGTGGGCTAGTGTGATCCTGTGCTAGATCCCTCATGCCTTTCTCACGTGGGCTAGTGTGATCCTGTGCTAGATCTTTGCCCATGCTCTCACGTGGGCTAGTGTGATCCTGTGCTAGATCCCGCTCTCACGTGGGCTAGTGCTAGATCCCTCATGCCTTTCTCACGCTAGTGTGATCCTGTGCTAGATCCCTCATGCCTTTCTCACGTGGGCTAGTGTGATCCTGTGCTAGATCCCTCATGCCTTTCTCACGTAGTGTGATCCTGTGTGATCCTGCCTTTCTCACGTGGGCTAGTGTGATCCTGTGCTAGATCCCTCATGCCTTTCTCACGTGGGCTAGTGTGATCCTGTGCTAGATCCCTCATGCCTTTCTCACGTGGGCCTGTGTGTGATCCTGTGCTAGATCCTGTGCTAGATCTCGCATGCCTTTCTCACGCCTTTCTGTGCTAGATCCCGCATGCCTTTCTCACGTGGGCTAGTGTGATCCTGTGCTAGATCTCGCATGCCTTTCTCACGTCGCCCCTCCGATGCTTCCCTTCACTCCTGCTCAGTGGCCTTCTTGGGCTTTGAGTAGCTCTGCTTCAGGGATTTTGCGCTCTGTTGCTTCTGTCTGAAGTGTCCTCTCAGGATTTTATCCACAAGTCACCTTGTGAGCAAAGTCCTTCCCTGGTTATCATATTTAAATGACGTTCCTGGCTTCTCTGTGCGTTGTGTCTACAGCCTTTCCTACGTCGTGACATAATATGCATTTATTACTATTTTTTGTTGTCAAATTGTCTCATCTACACCAGAATGTAAATTCCTGAAGAGTGCTTTCTCTTTTTCCTTCTGGTTTATACAGCTAACCAACACCTGGGAGGCGCAGAGCAGCGAGGACCCTTTCTCGCTGGACTAATGTTTCTGAGCCATCCATGCTGGTGCTGTCAGCTCTAGAGGTGCAGCTCATTTTATTTATTTATTTATGAGAGGCAGGGGTGGAGGAGGAGACAGAGAGTGTGAGAGAGAATGAGTGTACCAGGGCCTCCTGCCATTGCAGACACACTCCAGACACAAACTTTGTGCATCTGGCTTTACATGGATTCTAAAAAATCAAACCCAGGCCATCAGGCTTTGCAGGCAAGTGCCTTTAGCCATCTCTCCAAGCCTTAGATTAGGTCACTCTGAGTTCATTAAAAACCCCTGTCATACATATTTCTATATATATTTGGTTTTTTTGAGATAGGGTCTCACTGGAGCCCAGTCTGACCTGGAATTCACTATGCAGTCTCAGGCTGGCCTCGAATCACAGTGATCCTCCTGCCTCTGCCTCCCGAGTGCTGGGATTAAAGGTGTGCGCCACCAAGCAGGAAGGCAACCATAGGGTAAACTACCTGTATTAGTTACTTTCTGTTCCTGAAACAAAGTTTCTTAAAGAGGAGCAATTTAAGGAGGAAGGGTTGATTTCAGTTCATTGTCCAAGGGAACACCAGTCTATCAAAAACACGAAACAGCTGGTCACGTGGTATCCACCTTCGGGAAGCAGAGAGCAATGAATGCTGGTGTTCAACTCATTTTTTCCTTTTTTATTCAATCCAGGACCCCACATCAATTAACCTAATGTTTCCCTCACAGACCCAGAGCTTTGTTTCCATGGAAATCCTAAATCTCATCAAGTTGACAAGATGAGCTATGACACCATCTTAGCTCCAAGCCAACTCTAGCTCTGATTCTGTTGTAACACTCAGAAGCTGTGTGAGTCGAGAGTCACTGTCTCTGAATCTAAGTGCCTCACCTGACAAATGGGGACAAGGAGATCCATCTTGCAGGGATGTGGGAATTAATTCATGTATAGAAAAAAGAAACCTAGGATGGCATTACGTAGACACAAGTCATTGTTATAACCACATACTTTATAACTTGGGGAAGAACTGTAGCTACACATATCTATATCACATTCTCAAATAGAGAAATAACCTTCATTAATCATTTCACTCTTCATTGGGGTAAAAATGTCCAATAAAACATCACCTAAAGTGACCACATTTTTCACTTTGTTGACATTTATGAAAAGAAGAAAGAAGGACTGGAGAGATTTCTCAGTGGTTAGTGCACTTGCCTGCAAAGTCTGAGGACCAGAGTTTGATTCCCCACCACCCATGTAAAACCAGATGTACAGGGTGGCTGTTGCAGTCATGTTCACATTGCTGGCAGAAATCACCTGATCAAGAGCAGCTTGTGGGAAAAAAAGATTTATTTTGGCTTGTAGGCTTGAGGGGGAAGCTCCATGATGGCAGGGGAAATGATGGCATGAGCAGAGGGTGGACATCACCTTCTGGTCAACATAAGGTGGACAAGAGCAACAGGAGAGTGTGCCAAACAATTGGCCTGGGGAAACTGGCTATAAAACCCATAAGCCCGCCCCCAACAACACACTCCAGGAGGTGCCTCCAGGAGGTGTTAATTCCCAAATCTCCATCAGCTGGGAACCCAGCATTCAGAACACCCAAGTGTATGGGGGACACCTGCATCAAACCACCACAGTGGCACATGCATCTGGAATTCATTTGCAGTGGCTGGAGGCCTGGTGTGCTTTTCTCTCTCTCTCTCTCTCTCCCCCCCCTTTTTCTTTCTCATGCTCAAATAAATAGATAAATAAATAAAATATTAGAAAGAAAGTAGGAAAGTAAGTAGAAATGCCACATGGTGGATTTATGTGATAATGTTTTTCAGGGTTTAGTTTTCAAAAGTCATTCCATACTTTTTCATTGGCTCCATGTTTTAGAGCCCTACCCTCATCCATTAGCCCCAGGCTGTCCCCTAGGTTCTAGGTAATTGAGATTTTCCTTGTTTTTCTGCATACCTCCTCAAACTCATTTGAAGCATCAAAGAGCCCACTGTCTACAAACGGTATAGGAACGTTAGTAGGCCGTGAGCCTCATCCAGACATCCAAAGTTAAGCTTTGATCAGTGGCTCTGCCAGCGTCCCATCCCTCTCTCCTCTTTCATCTTTGTGAAAGAAATGGACTTGGCTAGAACATCAAAGAAGGCGATGGCCATGCAGCGAGAAAAAAGCATTACAAGTGCAGGCAGGGCTCCTGGAAGTATTGGTCCTCTGTTTCCTGCCCCAGCCCCCAGCAGAACATGGCCCTGAGATGTCACTGGTGGCGGGGTGATGGTGGCCTCCTCGGTTGCAGGGAGCACAACCCTTTGGGATTAGCAGCTAGTGTCTCAGGGACTCTCTGTATGAGGACTGAATGAGCAAGGAGGTGTTTGCTAAGGTGTGCTGGCCAGCGCCTAAAATCACACCTGCTGGCTAGTGGGCCCTTTATCCAACACATCATCTTCTGGGAAGCACACTCTGGGGATACACTCTGAAGATAAGCCCTAGCAACATTCAGGGAAAATGTGAAAGTAAAGGAAGGGACACCCCAAGAAACTCTCAGACCACCTTACTGAGTTCTGTCAGCCTGGGGTCCCACTGTCAGCATCCCCTCCTCGAGGGAAAATGTGAAAGTAAAGGAAGGGACACCCCAAGAAACTCCCAGACCACCTTACTGAGTTCTGTCAGCCTGGGGTCCCACTGTCAGCGTCCCCTCCTCGTACCCCCGCCAGCAGGCCACCTCCTGCCCGTCCTCTGTCGTCCAGTACATTTGTTCTTTTGGCACCAGGGAGAGGACAGAGCCTCGTGTGTTCAGTGATTGATTAGTTACAAATTCATTCAGATGCTCCGATGATGTTTGATCAAATAATTTTAGTCACTTCTATTTTTACCCTTTTTTTTTTCTTCTTTTCTTTCTTTCTTTCTTTCTTTCTTTCTTTCTTTCTTTCTTTCTTTCTTTTTTTTTTTTTTTTTTTGTTGTTTTGAGGTAGGGTTTGACTCTGGCCCAGGATAACCTGGAACTCACTATGTAGTCTCAGGGTGGCCTCGAACTCATGGTGATCCTCCTACCTCTACCTCCCAAGTGCTGGGATTAAAGGCGTGTGCCACCATGCTTGGCTCCTTTTTTCTTTTTTACATAGCAAATCAACTGAATTGCTACTGTTCATTCTCAGACAACTAACAAAAAGCAAATCTTATACTTTCCAGGCAGGGGCGATGCCGTGATTTAAAAAGAAATGGAAAGGCCAAAGGAAGGGGAGGAGTGTTTACAATGCTGGCGTCCAGACACAAAGTGATAGTCATGACCTCACAGTGCCTGACACTGTAGCTCCATAATGGGAGGGGAAATGATGATATCAAAGAAGAAGATTAAATGAAAAGAAGAAAAAATTCAATGGAGGGTGGGTTGGGGGGAAGGGAGGGTGGTGGGAAGGAATTATCCCAGTTTATTATCTATGTTTAAGGAAGTTGTCAATAAAAAGTTGGTTTAGGGGCTGGAGGGATGACTTAGCTGTTAAGGCATTTGCCTGCAAAGCCAAAGGATGCTGGTTTGATTCCCCAGGACCCACGTAAGCCAGATGTACAAGGTAGTGCATGTGTCTGGAGTTCATTTGCAGTAGCTAGAGGCCCTGGGGCACCCATTCTCTCTATCTTTCTAAAACTCTCTCAAATAAATAAAACTTGAAAAATATATTTTTTTAAGTTGGCTTAGCAGTTAAGGTGCTTGCCTGCAAAGCCTAAGGACCCAGGTTCGATTCCCCAGTACCCACATAAGTGAGATGCACAAGGTGGCGCATGCGTCTGGAGTTTGCAGTGGCTGGAGGCCTTGGTGTGCTCTCCTCATTCTCTCACAAATAAAGAAATAAAACATTACAATAAAAAGTTTTACAGAAGAGGTCTTCTTTCTGTAAGATGACTGTGGTGGCTCCGGTGACCATTGTGGCCAGGAGCATTGGGTGGAGGGGACACCTGAAAGGAGCCTAAATGCAAGTGACATGTGGAAATTCCACTAGTCCTGGGTCTCTATATTCAGATTTATTATAGGAGAAAAACAAGTTCCATTTTACCAAGCCAACTTTTTTATTGACAACTTCCATAATTATAGACAATAAACCATGATAATTCCCTCCCCCACTTTCCCCTTCACAACTCCATTCTCCATCATATCCCCTCCCCCTCTCAATCAGTCTCTTTCATTTTGATGTCATGATCTTTTCCTCCTATTATGATGGTCTTGTGTCGGTAGTGTCAGGCACTGCAAGGTCATGGGTATCCAGGCCATTTTGTGTCTGGAGGAGTGCATTGTAAACAGTCCTACTCTTCCTTTGGCTCTTACATTCTTTCTGCCCCCTCTTCTGCAATGGACCCTGAACCTTGGAGGGTGTGTTTGAGATGTTTCAGTGCTGAGCACTCTTCTGTCACTTCTTCTCAGCACTGTGGTACTGAATCATCCCAGTGGTCACTGCCATCTAACAAAAGAGCAGTTTCTATAACCAAAAGTGAGAGTGGCATTAATATGTGAATATGAATGTTAAGTGTAGTGCTTACAGGGCAGTTTAGTGAGCATAATATATAATATGCATTTAGCCAGACAAGAGCAGGCTTTATACCCCTGGTCTCATGACCTCCCCCACCATAGGCTTTTGACTAGGTTTTCAGCACCAGCATGTATTCCCTCCCACAGATCAGGTCTCCAGTCCAATTAGAGAGCAGTTGGTTTCCCCCAGAACAGATATGCCACTATTGCACCTGTTCAGACATTTGGCCTGGCTGGGCAAACTTAAGGCTTGCAGTGTCCACTGTTGTTTATCTCCACTGATGACTTCTCTCTCCCTCTCTCATAGGGCTGCATGTAGCGTAGTTTTTTCCAGCTTTCTGTCAGCTGGTCCACAGGGATGAGGTTTTCAGTTCAGCTCCAGCAGGATTTCTCAGTGACCTTGCAGCCAAGCATGTGGAGTCTTCAGCAATAGGGTCTCATCATCTATTCCTGGTGGGAAACCAAGAGCCTTGGCAATGACCTGTAATGTTTTGGGGGGCATTAGAGACCTCCCTGGCCAACAACTCACGGAAGGTATCCCATCTCTGGCACTGAAAAATTTCTAGTAACAATCTATGCCACTTGTTTCTAGATTTACACTTTAAAATATTTTATTTTTATTCTTTTATTTGTGTGTGTGTGTGTGTGTGTGTGTGTGCGCGAGCAAGAGAGGGAGGGAGGGAGGGAGAGAGAGAGAGAAAAATGGAGACAGGGAGAGGCAGATATAGAGAATGGGTATGCAGGGCCTCTATCCACTGCAAATGAACTTCAGGTACATGTGCGACCCTGTGCATCTGGCTTATGTGGGTACTGTGAAATTGAACCTGGATCCTTAGGCTTTCCAGGCAAGTGCCTTAACCTGTAAGCCATCTCTCCAGCCCTTGGTTTATATTTTTATGTAAATTGCTCTGACTTATAAGTGAAGTTCCCCCGAGCAGGTCCATGCAGAGGTTTGGCTACCATGCCCTTGGCTACACTGGCACAGTTCCTGGCTACACAGCATCAGGAATGTGCTTCACTATGTTCCCCTGGGTGAATGTGGTAAGAGGGTCTCCTGGGATTGGTCTGGGGCAAGGTTTGGGCATGGGAGCTTCTGGAAGCTGTGGGGTGATTGTGTGGGCAGTCAGCTGAGCACATTTCTCATTTACTGGCAGCGTCTTGGCTGATTGATTCCTTCTGCACTCATTAAACTCTAACGAGAGCCCCAGCAGAACTGATTCTAACCCTGTGGTTCCCATTCCAAGCCTGCAACCGGGTCCCCTGGAGCGCCAGAAGCATGGGCTGCTGGCCCAGCCCCCAGAGCTTCTGATTTCAGAGTCTGGTAGGCCAAATAATTTTCATTTCTAACCAGCTCCCAGGTGGTGCTGGCTGTCACTGCTGGTGGGGACCACAGCTGTTGCCCAGGGATGTGTTTTACTTTGACCCCAGCTTTCGCTGCCTCCTCCTCCTCAGCACCCTTTCCCTGCCCTTCCCTGTGCGCCCCAAGGGCCCTTGGCTTACTGTTTTCTTGTTTCCCACTATTGGAAGCAGGACCCAGAGTATGTTCTAATTTTAAGGGAATTCTAGCCGGTGGCTCCCTAGAGATGTGTGTGCCAGGACTCTTTGCTCATCTTTATTATTATTATTATTATTTATCATTATCATTATCATTATCATTATCATTATCATTATTATTATTATTATTATTATTATTAGAGAGAGAGACAGACAGAGAGAGAGAGAGGAAGAGGCAGAGAGAGAGAATGGGTGCACCAGCAGCCTCTCAGCTGCTGTGAATGAAGTCCTGATGCGTGCGCCCCCTTGTGGGCAAGTGTAGCATTGCACCCTTGCATCACTTTTGAGTCTGGCTAAACGTGGGACGTGGAGATTCGAATGGGCGTTCTTAGGCTTTGCAGGCAGGAGCCTTAACCACTAAGCCATCTCTCCAGTCCCCCTTTTTTAATGAAAGAGAGAGAGAATTGGCATGCCAGGCCCTCTAGCCACTGTGATCAAACTCCAGATGTGTACTCCACCTTGTGTGCATGTGTGACCTTGTGTGCATGCATCATATTGTGCATCTGGCTTATGTGGGTTCTGGGGAGTTGAACCTGAGTCCTTAGGCTTTGCAGGCAAGGGCCATAACTTCTAAGCCATCTCTCCAGCACCCCCCCTTTTTTGAGGTACGCTAGCCCTGGCTGATCTGGAATTCACTGGATAGTCTCAGGGTGGCCATGAACTCAAGGTGATCCTCCTACTTCTGCTCCATAGGAGGGTATACATGCCTGATACTGAAAACCTATGATGGGGAGGTTGTGAGCCCTAGGGGTGTAATGTCTGCTGGTGTCTGGCTAAATGTATATACTATGCTCACCAAACTGCCCAGTAAGCACCTCTCTTAATGTTCATACCCATATATTAATGCTACTCTCACTTTTGGTTAGAGAAGCTTCTTTTTAGTTGGTGGTGACTTTGGGATGACTCACAAGACACCATAGTGCTGAGAAGAAGTGATGGAGAAGTGTCCAGCACTGAAACATCTCTATCACACCTCCCAAAACTCAGGGTCCATTGTGGAAAAGGTAGCAGAAATAATGTAAGAGCCAAAGGAAGGGCAGGACTGCTTCCAATGCAATCTTCCAGACACAAATTAGCCTCAATATCCATGACTTTGCAATGCCTGGTACTACCTACACAAGACTCTCATAATTGGAGGAAAAGATGACACCAAAATAAAAGAGATTAATCGAGAGGGAGCGGGGATGTGGTGGAGAATGGATTTGTGATCCAGGTCCTACATAAGCCAGATGCACAAAGTGACACAAGTGTGCAAAGTTGCACATGTGCACAAGGGGGTGCACACATCTGGAGTTTGACTGCAGTGGCTGGAGGTCCTGGGGGGCGATTCTTTCTCTTTCTCTCTCTCGTTTTCTCTCACTGTCTTGCATAAAAGAAGAATGGACAATCGTTTGGGTTTGCCTCAAAAGAAGTTTTTTTTAAAAAAAATATTTTATTTACTTTTTATTTGTTTGTTTGAGAGAGAGAGATATAGAAATAGGCAGGTAGAGAGAGAGAGAGAGGGAGAGAGAGAGAATGGGTGCGCCAGAGCCTCCAGCCACTGTAAACAAACTCCAAATGCATGTGCCACCTTGTGCATCTGGCTTATGTGGGTCCTGGAGAATTGAACGTGGATCCTTTGGCTTTGCAGGCAAGTGTCATAACCACTAAGCCATCCCTCCAGCCCCCACCCTTTTATTATTATTTTTTTAAAGAATGAGGCCTTCTAGGCTGAACAGCACCAAATTGTACTTCTTAGAACCTGCATAAAAAGCCAAGCATGGCTAAGCACATGTGTAATCCCAGTCTGCTGGGGGGGGGGGTGGCAGGGGCCGGGGAGCAGGCAGAGAATGGAGAATCACTGGGGCTCACTGACCAATGGCTGCCCAGGGTTGAGGGAGAGACCCTGGCTCAAGCAAGTACCCAGATGAGAAATAAGAGAAGGACCCCAGGCGCCCTACTTGAGAGTTCATGCAATGAGCGAGTGCATGTGCACACACCGAGGCAGAAGGCGAGAGCAGAGCAGGTGAGTGTTGTGATGGCCACAGGTGGGGGAACTGCTTCTCCATGTGATGCAGACCTGATTCCCCCCCACACCTGTGGTGTTTGAACATATGGCCTCATAGACTCAGGCTGCAATCTTGAGGCCCCAGAAGGTGAAGCTCTACTGGGGAAGAGGTGTGCCAGTCGCAGGTGGATCTTGGAGTCCGGCCCTGAGATGTGTGGCGGCCCTTGGATCTCTGCTGGTTTTGTGCCGCTGGCTGGTGATGGCATTTGCGCTTGGATCTATGGACGTGTTGGTGGCGTCTGTGCTTGGATCTATGGACGTGTTGGTGGCGTCTGCGCTTGGATCTATGGACGTGTTGGTGGCGCTCCGCTGGATCTTCATTCCTGTTGGTGGCGCCTGTGGATCCCAAGATGCCCAGGACGTGTTGGTGGCGCCTGGCATCTGCATCTATGGAGTAAACGGTGGCGTCTGCGCGCTGATCAAGCCAGGTCTGGACTGTTGATGTCTCCGCTGGGACGTGATGATAACGTGTTGGGGCGTCTGGCATCTGCCCTATGGACGTGTTGGTGGTGTCTGCGCTTGGATCTAGGATTTGGTGGCGTCCCGCTGGATCTCTCTCTTCTTGGGCGTGTTGGTGGCGTCTCCGCTTGGATCTATGGACGTGTTGGTGGCGTCTGCGCTTGGATCTATGGACGTGTTGGTGGCGTCTCCGCTTGGATCTATGGACGTGTTGGTGGCATCTGCACTTGGATCTATGGACGTGTTGGTGGCGTCTGCGCTTGGATCTATGGACACGACCAGCTTCAGCCATGGATGGTGCTTGTCCTGGATTCCGTATGTCTGAAATAAATCCCTCCTCCCATAAGCATCTGGTCAGATGTTTGTTCAGCAATGCAAAGCTGACTGCAATAGCGACCTCACAGGGGAGCAGAGCCTGTACTGTTCAGTGCTCAAGGATCTTCTGCCAGTTACCCTCGGGTCCTGCCTGATGACCATTCGGAAGCATCCTCCACTCTCTGCCCTCCTGTCACATGGCCCCTGCAAAGCATTTGCCCAGCATCGCCTCTGGTAATTTGTTACTTTAGGTCTGGGGAGATGGCTCCGTTGATTAAGGTCTTTCTCTGTGAGCACGAGGACCTGGATTTGATGCCCAGAACCTATTCACAAGCTGGGCACCATGGTGTGTGCCTGAAATCCCAGTGCTGGGGAGGCAGAGACGGGCCGATTCATGGAGCTCCGTGGACAGCCATTCTGGCCTCATTAGTAACATCCAGGCCCATGAGAGAGCCTGTTTCAGAAAAGGTGGATGGTGGGCTGGAGGATGGCTTAAATTGCCTGTGAAATAGACTAGTTCGACTTATCCCACATAGATGCATATAATTTTGGAAGGGAGTCAGAGAGTTTGATTGCAGTGGCTGGAGGCCCTGGTGTGTCAGAGAGAGGCCACCTGTCAGGCTTGACTCAAGAACAACAACAAAGAAAAGATGGATGGTTTTCCTAAGGAACGTCACCTGAAGTTGACCTCTGACCTCCAGACACCTATGTGCATGCACTGCCCCCCCACATGCATTAAGTAAGAAAATTGCTCCATAAAATTGTTCTTCCTCTTCCTTTCTTTTTTTCTTTTCTTTCTTTCTTTCTTTCTTTTTTTTTTTTTTAAATTTTCAAATAGGGTCTTGCTCTAGCCCAGGCTGACCTGGAATTCACTATGTAGTCTCAGGCTGGCCTCAAACTCACAGCGATCCTCCTTGCCTGGTGTTTTTTTTTTTAAAAAGCTTTTCTTCTTGCAAACAAAATTACCTAGTATACCATGTACATCTTTGCGTGCTTGGGCACACAGAACTGCCCCTCTTGGAATATCATCACTTTGTGTCTGGGACCCAATCTAACATGGGGACATAGAAGAGACTAGAAAGTTTTCAGCAGCTAGAAACCCAGGGCTCAGAAAAAAAGGGGTGGGGAGGAAGAACAGTCCCAGTCCCAGACAAGATTTTGAATGCATTTTATCCAGCTTATTTGCAAAATTAAATTTTTTGGTCATAGTTGATATCAAAGCCAGGGCTTTCTTTATACATGCTAGGCATCTCTCTTGAGCCACAGTCCTAAAATATTTTTCTTGCTAACACACACCAAATGAGCAACACACACACACACACACACACACACACTCACACACACACGTCAGTGGTTATTTGCCAAACAGTACTGTGTGGTTCTGTTAATTAAAGGGAGTCTTTTCCATTGTAAGAGAGGAAATTTCCCAGATTCATAGTTGTGGGCCCGGGTGAGATTGGAAACTTGAGAGCCTCATGAAGGTAGAAGTTCTCGATTTTCCTTAATAAAGTCATAAATTTCTTCTTTTCCATTATTCATTTCTCCTTTCTTGGTTTTCTACCTCCTTTTCTTCCTCCTTTCTTCTCTTTCTCTCTCTTACTCTCCTTTCTTTCTCTCTCTTCCCTTTCTCTCTTTCTTTCTCTTCTTTCTCTCTCTCTTTCTTTCTTTCTTTCTTTCTTTCTTTCTTTCTTTCTTTCTTTCTTTCTTTCTTCTTTCTATTTTGTTCTGGTAGAGTCCCATTTTTCAACAGTGAAATGACTTGAACAATCCTCCCTATGGAGCTGAGATTAGCCCCAGCACCCAGTGTATGGAAAGACGAGGACTTAAAGCCAGGCTTCATGAAAAAAAGCATTAAAAGCTCCACCCGAATAAATTTATCCTCAATTAAAAAAATTTAATATTTTTAAATTAAAGACCCCACTGCAAATGAACTAAATTTGTGTTTTGGGGAATTGAACCCAGGCCGCAGGTTTTGAAAACAATGCCTTTAACCACTGAAATTTCATGCCTGAGTCTCAGTTGGCACCTGTCACATGGGATGGGGACCGTGACTGAGTGAGGGCTCATTATTTTTTAAAAAAATATTTTTCTTTATTTGTTTATTTTATTCACTCAGACCCTCTGGAATGGCCAGTGGCCGCTACCTTTCTGTGAACTTGCTTGTGCTTTGAATGCCTTCCTTTGCCACCAGAAAGCCGGGAAGGAACTTGGACATCAAAGGGAGTGGATGTCTCCAGGGCCTCCCAACAGCCAGTCTGTTCAGGGCAGTGCGAACTCCTCTGGGGACTGTGGATGCATGACAAAGATCTTGTGCAATCTGACCTTGCTTTGTAAGTACTTCATCAACCTAGCCCAGCTACTGGGGAAATCAAACCTGAGCCATCATCCCCCAGCCCCTTAGCTGCTCCTCAGGCCGGCAAATAGAAAAGTAGAATCAGTAAGCTGGGGGCTGGGGAGATGCCTCAGCGGGTAAAGTGCTTGCTGAGGAAATGAGCAAGAAGGAAAATCCCTGAACCTGTGTCATCTTTAAAGACGTGGGCATAAGTCAAGCTGTGTTTGGCCTGGGCTCCAGAGTGGGATAGATGTTTAGCATCTATTCAGTCCTAGATGAGAGCAAGGGAGAAGTTTGGGGGAAAGACCTGTTTTCATTCTTTTTTAAAAAATATTTTTATTTATTTATTTGTGAGCAGAGGGAAAGGGAGGGGGGAGAGAGAGAGAGAGTGAATGGGGGCTGCAGGTGGAAATTCCAGATGCATGCATCAATCTGGCTTTACATGGGTACTCAATGGGGCTTTGCAACCAAGTGCCCCCTTCATTCCCTTTTGAAAGACACCCCAGCACACAGTAAACGCACAAGCCACGTCTGCTGTGAGATTGATTATTTCAGAGAGTTCCATCTCTCTCTTCTTTCTCAATCTCTCTCTAAAACTGAATAGCTGTATTCAAAAGACCCATATTTGGGCTGGAGAGATAGCTTAGCCATTAAAGCACTTGGTATTGGAAATTTGACATGCCAGATCAGGTGCATCTGAAATACACACCCATTCTCTTTTTCCCTTTCTCTCTCTCAAATAAACAGATGAAAATTATATATATATATAATTTTGACAGAGAGAGAGAGAGGGACAAATTGGTGTTTGCTGTGAACAAACTCCAGACGTGTGCACCCCATTGTAGGCAAGTTCAGCATTGCACCCTTGCATCACTTTGTGTCTGGCTTAACATGGGATGTGGAGAATCAAATGGGTGTTCTTAGGCTTAGGAGGCAGGCACCTTAACCCCTAAGCCATCTCTCTAGCCCTAAAATATTTTTTTAAAGGATCCATATTCACACCAAGGCTTAGGGACCATTGCGGAAGAGGTGGTGGGAAGATTGAATCATTAGAAATGGCCCACCCCAAAGACAGAGACCCTATTTACCCAACAGTGAACAGCAATAACCATTGTGGTGCAGAAAAAAATTAAAAACGAATAAATTTATAACTAAAAAATAAATTAAAGACCCATATTGAGTTGTGCTTGCATGACCAGATGATTCCAGAAGCATGTAGTCTCAGTTGGCTGTCTATGGGAGGGGACCGTGACTGTGGCATCTTTTTTTAAAATATATTTTTATTTATTTGTTTATTTTTGAGAGAGAGAAAGAGGCAGATAGAGAGAGAATGAGTGTGCCAGGGCCTCCTGCCACTGTAAAGGAACTCCAGATGCATGCAACATCTTGTGCATCTGACTTTACGTGGGTACTGGGGAATCAAACCTGGGTCCACAGGCTTTGCGGCAAGTGCCTTAACCGCTGAGCCATCTCTCCAGCCCGACCTGTGTCATCTTTACCTTGTGTGGCATGGGTCCAGTACAACCACAGGCAAGGGAGCGAGATCTCAAATTGTAGGTGGATTCCTCTATCAATGCTTGTTCAATTAGTGTTTTCTTCAGAAAACACACACACGGCCAGGGCATTCATTATTTCAGAGAGTTCAATTCAATCTCCTCTTGACAACTGACCAAGCCAGGAGAGAAGAAGTGGGTATTGGAAAGACATGCAGTTCAGGCAGAAATACACTTCCTTTTTTCCCTTTTCCAAGCGTCACATGACCTTGGTGTTTGGGCTGTCCTCCAACGGTGTTTTCCAGCAAGGAACTTGGAATCCACCATAAAGACTGGAGGAATCTTTACAATGGCTCCCAAACAGGAAACCATTGGAGGAAACAGGGTCAGGAGGAGGAGGAAGTACCTCCAAGGGCAGGGCGTGGTGGGCGAGGAGGAGGAGGACTCAGGAGGCAGGGTAGGAGGATCACCATGAGAAGAAGACCCTGAGACTACATAGAAGAAGGTCAGCCTGAGCTAGAGAGACCCTAGAAGAACCAAAAAAAAAAAAAAAGAAGAAGAAGAAGAAGAAGAAGAACCTCCAAGGCCAAGTGGGACTGTGCCAGGCGCACGGGAGCCTCTCTATGCTTGTTTGATACGTGAATGGGTTGGTTGATGGATGAATTTGTTTCTGATGGCCGCCGCATGCCTGGCTATTTGATTCAACATATACTAGTCTGTTTAGCCAGAGAGTTTCAGCCCACACACAGAACTTTCTTCTTACAGGGCGAGAGAGAGTGTGTTCCAAACTAGACCACCCAGCCAGGCCACTGTCCCAGAAACTGCCTAACTTTAAAATACTCTGATTTGCTACGGCAGCTCATACACCATTTATGTGTCATTTTCTGATGGTGGTTTAAGAACTATAAGAAGGAGCTAGCCTACATATTCAGTAATCAGCCTGCTGGCTTAAAACCAGCAGAAACCAAACATTCTAGAATTTCTGAAAGGTCATGTAAGCTGCATACAAATTTGTTACAAAGTGTTTTGTTTTGTTTTGTTTTGTTTTGGTTTTTCGAGGTAGGGTCTCACTCTGGCCCAGGCTGACCTGGAATTAACTATGTAGTCTCAGGAGGGCCTCGAACTCATAGTGATCCTCCTACCTCTGCCTCCCGAGTGCTGGGATTAAAGGCATGTGCCACCACGCCTGGCTTTTCTTTTTTTAAATGATGAAAACAGGAGAAATTCCATGCCTTAATTTAGCACCTATGAGCCTGTGTGGTTTGAACAACACAGATCTAACACAGCTTTAGTGTTCTGTAGCTAACACTTTGTTATTTGATTTATTTATTAGAGAGTGAGAGAGAAAGTGGGTGTGCCAGGGCCTCTAGCTACTACAAACAAATCCCAGATGTAGGACCACTTTGTGCATCTGGCTTATGTGGGTTCTGGGGAATTGAACCTGGATCCTTAGGCTTCACAGACAAGTGCCTTACCTGCTAAGCCGTCTCTCTTGCCCTCTAACACTTTTTTAAGTGTGCAACTCAATAAGCATGGGTTGAATACTTATCAGGTACCTCGCCTGGTCTTGGGTGCTCTGGGGGACTCCAGCATTTTTACTAACTTGGAGAGAATAAAAAATTAATCTATTGTGATGTTATCTCTCTCTCTCTCTCTCTCTCTCTCTCACACACACACACACACACACACCCCCTTGTTTCCATCCATGGTTCCTGGTTCATAATTCCACCTACTTTCTCTAATAGGAACCTCCTCATTGAAGGGAGGGCGTCCCTGCCCCAGGCCCACAAGGAAACTGCCAAGAAACCAGCAATGTCTGAACACGTAGCCCTGCTGGGGTCTCCCACCCAGTTTCTTATCATTAGGTCAGACATTTTTATCCAATCACATTTCAGTATGGTTTTCCATATCTACTGCATCATGCCTATGTGACGAGACCTCCATAAAGTCCACGGGCTTTGTCCTTTGCATGCTGTTTATCTTTTTTAAAAAATACTTTATTTATTAATTTATTTATTTTAGAGAGAGAGAGGCAGAGAGAGAGGGAGGTGGGGATAGAGAGAGAGAGAGAATGGGCATGCCAGGGCCTCTAGCCACTGCAACCCTAGATGTATGTGCCACCTTGTGTATCTGGCTTTACGTGGGTACCGGGGAATAGAACCTGTGTTCTTAGGCTTCGCAGACAAGTGCCTTAACCACTAAGCTATCACTCCAGCCCATCTTTATCTTTTAAATTCCTTTATAAGCAGCCAGGGAACATGTTCCCCTGAGTTCTCAGAGCCACTCACACAGATTAATTGGGCCCAAGGAGGCAGTTGTAGGAACCCTGAGATGTAAGGGTAGGTCAGATGCACAGGTAAAGAGGCTTGGGCTGGCCGCTGGAGAGGGCCTTAGTGACTGAGGCCACCCCGCTGTGGGATTCAGGGCAATCTGTGGGAAGACATTGTCACAGCTGGATTCACTGACAAGATATGCAGCTGTATCCACTGCAGAATTAGCAATAAGCATGCTCAGTGTTGGGGACAGATGCCCACTCATCTGGCATCACAAGTAATTTGTGTTGTGACAAAAGCAGTAGAAGAAATTGAGTTTGGATCTGTTTTATCCTTCACCAACATCAGAATCACTCTCTTTCGTAGTAGCCTGTGAGAGGCAGTGTTCAGACAGACACGTGGCTCTGAGCACAAGAGTACCAGACTTTATTGCAAAATGATGCCTGGTGGAGACCACAGAGATGAGATGGATCTTCTTGCCCAGGCCAAATGGATGCCAAGACACTTGTCGTGCAGAAGGATTGCCTAACAGTAGCTATTTAGTGTGATAATGGCGTTTGACAGTTTGGACACAAACACCATTGTCACACTCCACAGCTCTGCTAAGGAAAATGATGGTGCAAAGGGATTAGGGTCACTTCCCTCCTCCGGTGTCAGGGACTCTCCACAGCTCCGCATGCGATGGCCTGAGGGAGGAAGCAGAGCATGTTGAACAAAGGAGAGAGCTTCGGGAAGCACAAGGGCCTCCTGCCAATGGGAACAGACACTGCCTGTGGAAATAGATGGGAGATCGGTCTACAGCCTTTCCTAAAGGGCTTGAGAGAGAAAGAAGGATAGAAAGAAAGAAGGGATACAGGCTGCCAAAATTACACACGGTACTGATCCCACTACATGAATAGATCCTGCCAGTTCTCACCTCACGATGGACCCACTGGTCATTAGCAAATGTGATTGATTCTTCAGTCTAAGCAAATTAAGATTACTTTTTTTTTTTGGATGTGTGTGTGTATGGGCAGGCACACGTGTGTGCGGGTACATGCGTGTGCTCATATGCTGAGGCCAGAGGCTGAGTCAGATATCTTCCTCAGTTGCTTTCCACCTCATTTTAAAAAAATGTATTTTATTTATTTATATATTTGACAGAGAGAGGAAGAGGCAGAGAGAAAGAGCAAATGGGCACGCCAGGGCCTCCATTACAAAAGAACTCCAGACGTGTGTGCCCCTTGTGCATCTGGCTTACACGGGTCCTGGGGTATCAAACCAGAGTCCTTAGGCTTCACAGGCAAACGCCTTAACCGCTAAGCCATATCCCCAGCCTTCCACCTCCTTTTTTTGAACTGAGCCTCTTACTGAACCCAAAGCTCACTGATTCAGCCAGCACGCCTGGGGTCCTCCTGTCTCTGCCTCCCCAGAGCTCGGCTTGTCACCATGCCTGGCCTGGGTGGTGGGGAGCTGAACTCAAACCCCCATGCTATCTCAGCAAGCTCTTTACTGAGTGAGTATTCCCTTCAACCTCCATGACCACTTTCTTTCTTAAATTATTTTTACTTGTTTATTTGAGAAAGAGGAGAGATAAAGAGGCAGAGACAGATAGAGAGAGACAGACAGACAGAGAGAATGGGCGTGCCAGGGCCTCTGGCCACTGTATATGGACTCCAGACACATGGACCACCTTGTGCATTTGGCTTAAGTGGGTCCTGGGGAATCAAACTGAGGTCCATTGGCTTTGCAGGCAAGTGCCTTAACCACTAAGCCACTTCTCCAGCCCTCCATGATCACGTTCTATGGGACTACAGGCAGCACATAGCTGTGGGCTCCTCTCCATAGCATCTTTTGAACAAAGAGGCATCCCACATTGCTCAAGATTTAAACTTATCTAGAACGGCGGCTAGAAGATGAGGGAGAGAAGAAAGATGGAGAAAGAGGAAAGCAAAGAGGATGTTCAGTTGACAACACTTGTTTTCTGAGCAGAAAGGTTGTTCTGTGAATTGATCCTTCCTGGATTTACTGGGGTTTCCTGTCAAAAATGTTTTCCCAGCCGGGCGTGGTGGCGCACGCCTTTTTCCCAGCACTCGGAAGGCAGAGGTAGGAGGATTGCCTTGAGTTCGAGGCCACTCTGAGACTACACAGTAAATTCCAGGTCAGCCCTGGGCTAAAGCGAGACCCTACCTTGAAAAATTTTTTAAAAAATGTTTTCCAGGGCCTGGAGAGACAGCTCTGTGGTTAAGACGCTTACCTGCAAAGCCTAAACACCTGGGTTTGATTTCCCAGTACCCTCATAAAGCCAGATGCACAAAGTAGGGCACATGTGTCTGGAATCTGTTTGCAGTGGCTGGAGGCCCTGGCACACCCATTCTCTGTCTTTCTGTCTCTCTCTGCTTGCAAATAAACAAATAAAAATATTAAAAGTGAGCATTATGGTCATAGAAAAATGTTTTCCAACAATTATGTGAGCCTCTACCAGAATGGAGAATGAAAGAATATAAAAATATTTTACCTAATCCTTTATTTTCCCTAAATGCTAGGGAAAAGGAAGGTTGGGAGCCAGATTTTTTGTTTTTCTCCCAGCATAACTGAATTGTTAACATTTGACCAGAGCTTTGCTTTAGCTGTAAAACTGCTCTGTAGTGAGTGGAAGTGAATGTTCCTACATTTTCCCATAAAAGTGGCCTTCACTCCCATTCCCATGCTGACTGGGACAAGCACCCTCTTCGGGCTGGATTGTGCGGTGATAACACACTTGCGAACACCACCCTCTCCCACGGGGCCAACGGTGCCCAAACCTCCCTCTTCTGCCCTTTTTCTTTCTGTGTCCAATTGTTGATATTCCAATGAATAACTGACTTCCTTTATTATTGAAATACTTCTTTATGCAGTATAAATTTTATAACACTGCATCAAGAAACAAACTCATATTCATTGCATGCCTTGTGGACTTTCAATATTACTTCTGCAAGAAAGATTTAACTCAGCCAACAGCTCTGTAAGCAGTTTAGACTGGCCAGTAGGATGTTCTCATGTTTGATTTTTAAATGCCATTTAATAGTGCAACGTTAATAAGAGGACGGAAGAGGTTGCTACTTTCGGGTGTTTTTATGCTCAGGAAGTCTGTTCTCGTTCTTCATGCTAAAAATGTCTCCTAGCATTTCCAATGTAACTACTGAACTTAGCACCAATAAAAGTGGGAAATAATAACACCTGTGATTTTTGATGAAAAAGACAGCAACGTCTAAGACAGGGGCACTGGCTATTAATCAAGGTCATGTGTCTAAATGTCAGCAGTTTTCCACTGGTCAGAAAGCCTTGTGGATCCCTGCGTCTCTAGTCTCTGAGATCCCCAGGTCTCTCCTGCTGTTAGCAGATTGTGCGCCTAATTTCCCAAGATCTCCTGAAGGGAGCTCGAGTGGGAGGCATTCCTAAGTGGCTGTCCTTAAAACTAAATGTGTATGCTGAGCTCTGGCTTTCCCAAAGCAAGACGGAGTTTCTCGACATTCCTAGCAGCTGTGGCCCCGTTATCCCACTGAACCTGGGAGCAGAAAGGTAAGTTGGAAGTAGAAGGGGGAGAAGCTGGGAAGAGGAAGGGTGGGAGCGGAACTGGAGGAGGGCCAGAGAGAGTAATGGGGGTGGTAAACAACATCCACTGTGTTCCATTCATACATGAAAATGCCGCAGTAAAACCCATTATTATGTATAATTCATATATGCTAATAAAAACCTTGCAAAGTCACACTTGGTTCACTCTTCTCTGTATGCCCATGACTCTCTTTTCTCAAGTGGGGTATGAAGCACTGTGTGGAGGAAACTTTACAAAGCCCGACCGTGGCACGAACCCATCACCTTGTAAGTGCTGTGTGTGAGCGCCCTAGCTCCCAGAGAGATGTCTCAGATCTTCCCAGTGTCGGACACATCATGACCCTGTGTGCTCCCCAGGCCAGATCTCAGCTTGTTTTGGCTTGAATTTTGTTTCCAGGGGCAAAGAACATTCTATGGACAACTCCATGGGGCCAAGAAGAGAGTGCTTTGGGGGCTACGAGCTGTCTCTCCATGGCAAAACTAACCCATCAAGACCACAGAACGATTTCCTAAAAAGAAAAAAAGTAGGAATAATAGTGCTGCTTTTTCATTCCAGATCCCCATCTATAGTTACATAAAAATAGATATGTTAAATGCATCCGCCTGACTGTTTCAGGTCTTTGTAGTCTAGACGCACACAAAGGAAGTCAGTATCATGCTTCCTGAGTCATGTCACTTTTGAAAGCACACGGAACTTTTAAAATAGACTGTCCTTGTCAACAGAGTGCAAAGCAGCACTCCGTCTCATTGGAACCATCTACAAGGGACCATCTGGAAAGCACCTTGTTCACGCATCCATAGAGTCTGGACTTATCACCAACCTGGGTGAGAGAGTCACTGGGCCGGTTCTCTCATGTCAGGTAGGGCTTTCCTAATACAAAGAATTACTGAGGCTTGGGGGTTCTTGAGGGACCAGTTTCACTTCTTGCAGGTGGTCAGCTATTTCTGGTGGCTTTGAGGGGACATTACAAGTTGGAAACATCTACAGAAGGAACAACTGCAGCGCAGACATTTTAGAGGTATAGGAACAGTGGATTTTGTGTGTTTTCCCTGAAGAAGGTAAGAAGAGGACTTTATTTTAGTTAGTCTTGTTCAAAGGAAGCTGATAATCAGAACATTTTTAAATTAAAAAAAATATTATTTATTTGCAAGGAGAGAGGGGTGGGGGAGAATGGGCATGCCAGGGCCTCCAGCCGTTGCAAATGAACTCCAAATGCACATGCCACTGTAATATCTGGCTTTATGTGGGTCCTAGGGATCGAACCTGGGTCCTTAGGCTTTACAGGCAAGTGCCTTAACCGCCAGGCCCTCTCTCCAGCCCCCAGATCACTTTAGAAAGGGAAATGGCTTACTGTGCAGCCACTCCACGAGCAGGAATAACAGCTCGCATGGTCCGTGCTTCCTCCTCACCTAACCTCACCCTTCCCTCCACGGGGGTGGGAAGAAAGGCTCCAAGTTGGCTCAGATTTGCTGCACGAAGTAAATAAATAATCGGGGCAGACAAATTCACACACGGTGTGTTCAACACTTGATGCTGCTCAGGGGCTGTGTGGGGTGGGGTCTTTTTGAAACACCCAAGCTAACTGCTCACCCCAATTCCATCAGGGGCCACCCCGAAGAACAGTCTCATAGCCACGGTGGCTGGAAGGGGATATCACTCACCTCAGGGAGTCCAGCTCCTCTCTCAGCCCAGGGCTCTCCTCTGGCCTCCAGGAAGGCGCCTCCCTGGCTCCCTACTTCTGCTGGGGTTACGAGGGCAGCTGTGGGCGAGCGCCCTGGCTTTTCTGTGGCTTGCAGGCCTTGCCCCTCTCCCTTTATGGGATCCAGGGTTTAAAAGTAAACAGCTCTTTCTCGTTCTGATAAGTCACATTAAATTATCGATTGTGGGGGAAGGGAGGGCACGACCTTAGTCCACTAAGTCAGCGTCACCTTTGGTCAAACGCCCAGCAAGACTGAAGGTCCAGCTTCCCCTCACCTAGGTGGCGTGGGCTTTGCTGCCCACAGGTGGACACTGAGGCCACGGGGTGAAGCGGGTCGCTGTAGCCAATGAACGTTTTCCCCCTCAGGAATCTGGCTTAAACTTGTTTAGTTCTTGTCACAGGAAGACCCCAGTTTATTATATAGTCACCTCCTCATGTCTCTAGCATCTGAACCCATTAAATTAAATATGTCCCTGGTTCCTCTTTTTTTTTTTTTTTTTTTTTTTTTTCGAGATAGGGTCTCACTGTAGCTCAGGCTGACCTGGAATTCACTATGTAGTCTCAGGGTGGCCTCGAACTCACAGTGATCCTCCTACCTCTGCCTCCTGAGTGCTGGGATTAAAGGCGTGCGCCACCACGCCCGGCTTCTTAGCACATCCCTGTCAGATGAGTTCTGGAAAAGCCCGAGGCCCGAGGCTAGCAGAAGTGACAAGCTGGGAGTCAGGACAGACACTGGCAGTAATTCCCCAGAGGCTGCTGTGCTCCTGAACACATCCTGTTGCTGGCTATTATTTCTCAGGGCTCTGGTCACTTCTCTTCCTCTTAAGGCCATCTTATTAGTTTCATTATTTTAGCTTTACATTTTAGTTTTCATTCTCTCTAGTCATCTAAAGCGAGGTTGGTCCTTTCTGGTCAAAGTTGCCCATGCTCTGGGGAGACAGGTAGCCTGGACCTGCAGGTACCTGACTCGCACTTTCTTTCAGGTGCCACAGTTCTCAGGAGAGAGAGAGGCACATGGCACACGGTGTGGTTTTGCCTTGTCCTTGCTCAAAAACGGATCTCTAGAAAGCAGTTGCCGCTGCCTACTGGTCCCCACTCGTGCCCCCTGCTTCCCACGGGAGACACGCTTCCTAAGGTACCCCCACCCCCTCCTCTAGGAAAGACAGGGTCTTTCCAGGCCTCCTGAGGTAGCAGCATGCACCTTCTTGTGGTAAAAGCACCCTCAGAGCCCTCAGGAACTCTGTCTTCCCTGACATTACTCAGGGAAGAGGGCGTCTGCTTGATCTTATTACAGGCAGAGCAGGACTGTAGCCACCTCTTCCTCCCTCCTTCCCTTCCTTCCGTCCTTCCTTCCTTCCTTCCTTCCTTCCTCCCTTCTTCCTTCCTTTCCTTCCTTCCTCCCTCCCCCTTCCTTCCTTCCTTCCTTCCTTCCTTCCTTCCTTCCTTCCTTCCTTCCTTCCTTCCTCCTCCCTCCCTTCTCCCCTCCCTCCCTCTCTCCCTTCTTTCTTTCTTTCTTTCTTTCTTTCTTTCTTTCTTTCTTTCTTTCTTTCTTTCTTTCTTTCCCTTCCTTCCTTCCTTCCTTCCTTCCTTCCTTTCTTCCTTCCTTTCTTCTTTCTTTCTTTTCTCTCTTCTTTCTTTCTTTCTTTCTTTCTTTCTTTCTTTCTTTCTTTCTTTCTTTCTTCTTTCTTTCTGCTTCTCTTGGTCACAGCAATCATACTTCTCTTCAGAGGCACTCAGCTTTCCCTGCAGTGACATGGTCTCTTCCCGAGGCAGGGCGCTCCCCTCTACCTCCAGGCTCTGATCATGATCATCTGGGCCATTCCCATCAGCTTCTCTGGGTCTGGGCAGTTTTTCTGGAGACAGTATTAGAGAACCATATTGGAGGGCCGGGGTATAGCTCGGTGATAGAGTGTTTGCCTACCGTGCAAGGCTCGGCCTGCGGCCAATCCCTAGCATCTGACAACGACAAGAAAGTAAATAAGTATTTAAATTAACACCCAAACCATTTTGTGTAGATAAGGCATGACAAAACTTTCCAGTGATTTTCTTTAAATTCTCAGCCATGACATTTGCAAGCATTCGGAATGACAGAGATTGGATGAATCTGTTCCAAACTTCTTTGGACAAATCACACAGCCCTTCCTTAGTTGCCCTTTAAAAAATACTTACTTATTCAATTTAGTTATTTATTTTTGTTTTTGTTTTTCGAAGTAGGGTCTCACACCAATCCAGGGTGACCTGGAATTCACTATGTCATCTCAGGGTGACCTTGAACTCAAGTTGATCCTCTTACCTCTGCCTCCCCAGTGCTGGGATTTAAGGCGTGTGCCACCACACCCGACCTACTCAATTTATTTTTATGAGAGAGAGAGAGAGAGAGAGAGAGACAGAATTGGCATGCCAGGACCTTTCGCTACAGCAACTCCAGATGTGTGCACCACCTTATGCATATGTATTGCCTTGTGCATCTGGCTTACATGGGCTCTCTCCAGCCGCCCCTAGCCACTTTTTAAAAAGGACTTTAAGAAGACTTTTTTTTTTTTTTTTTTTTTTTTTTTTTTTTTTTGAGGTAGGGTCTCGCTTTAGCCCAGGCTGATCTGGAATTCTCTATGTAGTCTCAGGCTGGCTTCCAACTCACAGCAATCCTCACTACTTCCACCTCCTGAGTGCTGGGATTAAAGTTGTGTGCCACCATACTCAGCTCTGATTTTTATTTATTTATTTTTATTTTTTGGTTTTTTAAGGTAGCGTCTTGCTGTACCTCAGGCTGACCTGGAATTCACTATGTAGTGTCAGGCTGGCCTCGAACTCATGGCGATCCTCCTACCTCTGCCTCCCAAGTGCTAGGATTAAAGGTGTGTGCCACCATGCCTGGCTGATTTTTATTTTTTAATAAAAGGTATGCCTTCCTTTGAGAGAAGCACTTCAAGTCCTGCAAGGTTTCAGTTCAGCTCAGAAGGTCTAAATGCTGGTGTATGGACTCAGATGAAGGAGTAGGCTTCACCCGCAGGGAAAACAAAACAAGCTGATTTCCCTGGCTGCAGAGCAAGTCAGTTCCATGCTGGTGGGTGACGGGCTCCACTGTGTCCGCATGGTCTTGCTGTGGGCTGAGGGCTTTGTAAAACGGGAGAAAAATAAATACATATAGAGAGACTTGAGTGCCGGAGGGATGACTTTGCAGCTGAGGCGCTTCCTGGCAAAGTCAAAGGACCCAGGTTCCGTTCCCCAGTGCCCACGTAAAGCCTGATACACAAGGTGACATATGTGTCTGGAATTTGTTTGCAGCAGCTGGAGACCCTGATGTGCCCATTCTCTCTCTGCCTCTCAAATAAATAAATAAAATGCAAAAAATAGGGAGAGATTTGTTTTAATAAGGAATGCTCAACTTTCACCAGGAGAAATCCTGAAGCTTGGGAAGCAGGAATTCTGGGAGTCATTCAAGATTCTTTGCCGTTTGGATTTTCGCCTTGAACGAGACACTTTGTACTTCCGAGCGCACCTTCCACTCTGATACAGAGTTGCGCACACCTGCTTGTCTTTCACTCTGGGACAGAATGTAGATGAGATTTTGATGACAAGCAGGGAAAAACAAAGATGGATACAGAGAGAATGCAGGGGCCTGGGCCGCATCATCTGATTGGTTCTTTATGGGTTAGTTAAGAGAGGGGGAGGGGATCTAGTTCACCCTGTGCTGTGGAGGGCCAGGCACAGCGGGGAACTGAAGAGCACCAGCCTCCTTCTCGTGACTAAGGGAATCCAAATCACTTTCAAATCAGTGTCACAATCCAGGACCCAGGTGAAAACCGAGTGTTGACAGCAAGCCCTGATTTCAACACTGTAGCCACCCTCTGGTCACCTGCCACCTAAGGTCCTTCTGTTATCAGTGGACACAGGTCCAGATCACTGGGGGTGCGGGCGGGGGTGGGAAGGGCCTGACTGGGTGGGCCGAGGACGGAGGACCATCACTTGAATGATGTTTTGATTCCTCCCCCTAAACACTTCGACATACATGTCCAAGGAGTTCCAGTATGCTAGTCCATCTAAGTTCCACTGTAAGGGCTAGTTAGAAGTTCCTTCCTGATGTCTAATAGAGCCCATCTTCACACTCCCCAATTATGCCTTGTATAGTTTATTTTTAAAAAAACATTTAGCCGGCATGGTGGCTCACGCTTTTAATCCCAGCACTTGGGAGGCAGAGGTAGGAGGATTGCCATAAGTTCGAGGCCACCCTGAGACTACATGGTGAATTCCAGGTCAGAGCAAGACCCTACCTCGAAAAACCAATATATATATATATATTATTTATTTGAGAAAGAGGGAAAGAATACAGAGAAAGAGAATCAGCATGCCAGGGCCTCCAGCCAATGCAAATGAACCCCAGATGCACACCCCCTTGTGCTTCTGGTTTATGTGGGTCCTAAGGAATCAAACCAGGGTCCTTTGACTTTGCAGGCAAGCACCTTAACTGCTAACCCATCTCTCCAGCCCTAGTTTGCTTTTTTTTAAACACCTGGAATATAGTCAAAATTCAGGCTACATCCATTTTTTTTTCTTTCCTCCGTTTTCAAATGACAAAACTCAATCTGCTGTTCCCCAGCGCCCTCTCCAATGTTAGCTTTCTGGTGTTGTTTTTCCAAAGATTGGCCGGTCCTTCCAGATTTCTAAGTCTAGAAGACCCAGGTGCAAGTCCTTCAACGTCCTCCCTGGCTTTAGTCTCTCCATGACCTTCCCCTGTTGAAGCTGAGCAAACGTTCTCAGAGGGAATCTTCCTGAAACAAGCCAGGCCTCATGGCTCTGTGCCTATAATTCTGTCACTCAGGAGATAAAGGTGTGAGGAGCGCATGTTCGAGGCCAGCTTGGACTACACAGTAAGACTCTGTCTCAAAAACCGAGGGCTGAGGAAGCAGCTCAGTGAAGGAGTGTTCACGTAGTATGTGCAAGACCCCCCGCCCCGACACACACCCAAAGTGAGCATGAATAAAGACCCTCCCGAGAGTCCATATTAAGTACTTGATCCACAGCAGGCACGTCCCAGCTCTTTATTATGTGGCAGCAGTACAAATAGATAAGCAAACATAAGCAGGCCAAACAGCCTTCCTCAGGAGTGTGTCTCCAGGAGACAAACACTACACAAAATAAAGAATAGTCCAGGGGCTAGAGAGAAGGCTCAGTGGTTAAGGCACCTGCCTGCAAAGCCTAAGGACAGGGGTTCAATTCCACAGTACCCACATGAAACCAGACAAATGCACAAAGTGGTACGTGTGTCTGCATGCATCTGGAGTTCAACTGCAGTGGCTAGACACCCTGGCATGACCATGCTGTCTCCCTCTCTCCCTCTCTCTTTCTGCCTCTTTCCCTCTTTCACTCTTTCTCAAATAAATAAGTAATTTAAAAAATATTTTTAACAAATAGTCCAGAAAAGGTGGTCAGCTTCGGGGAGGGGCTCAAATTAAAGTAGCATGAGCAGAGAGGACCCCTGGGGTAAGATTTGAGCAGAGAACAGAAGAGGCTGTAAAAGTAAACAGTGAGTACACTATGTGTGGAACATTCCAGACGGATGGACTTGCATGCTGAGATATGTCTCAAAACAAAAGCTCAACCGAGCCGGGCGTGGTGGCACATGCACTCAGGAGGCAGAGGTAGAAGGATCGCTGTGCGTTTGAGGCCACCCTCCTGAGATGACATAGTGAATTCCAGGTCAGCCTGGACTAGAGTGAAACCCCACCTCGAAAACCAAAAAAAAAAAAAAAAAAAAATCACAAATCAGTTCCGCCTCCAGTTCATTTCACAATGAACGGGCTCTAGGACGTCTCCAGATGGGGCACGGGCTGTTCTCAGCTGGAGGACACTTGCTTATCTTGCACGAGGCGCTGGGTTCAATCATTGCACACTTCCTAAACCAAATGTGGTAGCACACGCCTGCAATCCCAGCATGCACCACGCTGCACATACCCCACACATACGCACAAGCCAGCTTAAGGCTACATGAGATCCAATCTTAAAAAAAATGGTCTTCAGATAAAACACATACAGCTGCAGAGACGTTAAAATGTGTGTGTGAGAGAAAGTTGGATTTTTCAAAAGTACAGTAACTACAGCCGGGAGTGGTGGCGCACGACTTTAATCCCAGCACTCAGGAGACAGAGGTAAGAGGATCACCATGAGTTCAAGGCCACCTGAGACTACAGAGTGAATTCTAGGTCAGCCTGAGCTAGAGTGAGACCCTATCTTGAAAAACCAAAAATAAATAAATAAATAAATAAATAAATAAATAAATAATAAATAAATAAAATAAAATTTAAAAAAACTTTTAAAAAATACAGTAACTTGACCAGCTCTTCTTCTCTTCCTTCATATCTGAGTGTCCCTCCATATAGCATTGACCATGGAACTAGACTGCCAGGGTACAGACCACAGCCTTTCGCTCACTATTCCTCAATTTCCTCATTTATAAATTTGCATCAGTAGGAATACATGCACAGTGAGGCCCACATGCATTACTGTATACAGGGTTAGAGCAGCATCTTGCCCCTAGTGTTAGCACAGATCTCATTTGTAAGAGCAAAGAGATATGAAGAAGACATTATTGTTACATTCAATTATTTTTTCACACCACACCCTAGGTAGTTCCTCCTGGGGTTGGGTTTCTATCACAAAATTATCTCTGCCCTTTACTGCCCTCCCTGGACCATCATGAGTCTCCTACATATAATCCCATTGATCTAGATATTTTTTACTTTTTAAAATATTATTATTTTTTTATTTGCAAGCAAAGAGAGATAGAAAAGAGATAGATTAGATAGATAGATAGATAGATAGATAGATAGATAGATAGATAGATAGATGATAATAAATACAGACACATTTACAGAGTATGCCAGGGTCTTTAGCTGCTGCAAACAAACTCCAGATGCATTTGCCACTGTGCACCTGGCTTTACATGGGTATTGGGAATCAAACCCAGATCGTTAGGCTTTGCAGGCAAGCACCTTAACCACCAAGCAATCTCTCCAGCCCCTGATCTACATTTTTAAGGGTTGAAGGAACAGAGCGATCACACACCCCATAATCTCCAGTGCATCCTAGGTTGATGGTCTCATAATTGTATTGAAGGCCAAGGCCAGCCACATGAAATAGTTGATAAAACAACACATATTTCTGCATGGTGCCCTTGAAATGTGGCTTTGGCGGGAAAGTATGACCATTAGGTCACTGTGATAGTGTCCCTCAGCTTCTTTGTAGGTCTGGTGTGAATCTGAGAAGCTTTTGTGCACATTCTAGGTCGGGTTTTTCTTGTGTCCCGGGCTTGTATTTCTCCTGGTCTCGCTTGGATGCAGAGCTCACTAGGGGCACACTCCCTCATACTGCAGCGTACATCTCTTTCTTTTTCTCTCCTTGCCTTCACCCCCATTGCTTTTCTCTCCTTGCCTCGAAGGGAAACCACCACAAGCATTCTTCTCCAGTCCTGTCTCTCCCCTGCCCCCACCTGCATGCACAGAACTTCCCACAGCACCTCCCACCACGACTCATCTCTTTGTTTTCTTTGCAGGGACACACTTACTATTGCTACAATCAACCCAAGATCACCCTGAATTTAAACAGCGTCCAGGGGGCCGGAGAGATGGCTCAGTGGTTAAAGGCACTTGCTCACAAAGCCTGCAGGCCTGGGTTAAATTCCCCAGCCACCCCACCCACAAAAAGCCAGGTGGGCATTCATTTGCAGTGGCAAGAGACCCTGGCATGCACATACACACACACACATACACAAGAATATATTTTCTAAAAAACTAGCATCCAATAGAAAGATTTTTCTCTTTGCATATGTGTGTTATACATATGTGTATGCATGTTCATATGTATATGGCTGCCAGTGTGTGTGCGCTATGACCATGTGTCTTCCTCAGTTATCCTGCATCTCATTCTTTGAGAAAGATGACATAGGAGGAAACACAGGAAGTTCTGGTGGACACAGATTGTGGGCGGGATAAAGAGACGTGAGCGTCACGCCGAGGGTCATGAGCCTACGTGGCACGTAGGAGGGGCCGAGGAGGCAGACCCAACGAGTGGAAAAGATGTGGGTAGATGGTTGTCAGGGGTCTTTCTCCAGAGTTAAGGGCTGGGGACCCTGGATTTGAACCTTGTTTCTGCTCTTCTTTGCTGAGGGTATCAGAGCCAAAATTTCCTAATCTGTAAAGCCTATGTAATACCTTCCAGGACAGTCACAAACACACACACGCACGCACACACACACCCCTGGTACCTGGTAAGAGCTCCATAAATGTTACCATCATCCCAGGTAGGTGTTAGAGCTGACAGGAGCGATGCTTATGCTGGGGGTGGCGACACGGGATGGTTTACCACAGAGACTTCAGGTATCCTTGGCTGGCCCTGGCCCTGCTGAAACCATGACTTTGGACTCCAGTTGTTGCCAACCCCTTCCTCATTTTTTCCAGGAAGAAGGATTCCTGGGTCAGAGATTTAGGGCCAAGACAAAGGGAAAATCAGGATTCCATTCTTCCTGAGTCTCTGAAGTGACCAGGGCAAGTTCCAGAAAGCAGAAAGAATGCTAATTAAGCAGGGGCACCCTACCTGCCCATTGGTGCCCTCCTGTGCCAGCGTTCCTCCTCTGTCAATCAGAAGTGACTTGTCACCACAGGACAGTCCTGGGACTGTGTGAGGCCTTTGCAGTCTCTCTCCTCTGTTTGTTTTAGCAGAATGAGACAAGATCAGAAGTCAGAGAGAAGACAAGGATTTCACATCTTGTCTCTACCTCGGTCCCGAACCTGCCTTGCTTAACTGGCCCAGGGCTCAATGAATTGACTTCGGTTGTCTTGCTGGCCTGCGGTAGACAATTTTTTGCTCATTTCTCAGTAACCTGACTTGTGTCTTCCTTCCTGTGGGCTGTACAGTGCTTGGTGGGTCCTTTGCAAGAAAATATAAAACTGTAATCATTTCTCCAAGAGAAAAAAAAATACCTCTAAAACCAGCATTGGTCCCTTCTACTTTCCTGCCTTCCTGCATAGAAGACACTTGCATTTCAATGCTGAGAATCACAGTATGCTTTTGGAGAACTTTAAATATATTGTATTTATTTATTTGAGAGAGAGAGAATGGGTGCACCAGGGCATCCAGCCACTACAAACGTACTCCAGATGCATGTGCCCCTTATGCATCTGGCTTACGTGGGTCCTGGAGCATTGAACCAGGGCCCTTTGGCTTTGCAGGCTAATGCCTTAACTGCTAAGCCCTCTCTCCAGCCCCTTTTTGTGGAGAACTTTAAATGGTTAACTGAGAATGCCCTGTCTCAACATGTGAAGAGCATAATGGAGGTCAAACGACGAGCCGAACGGTACCGACGGAGTGATCACACACACCAGTGAGGCCACGTCCTGCCCACAGCCTGCTCTACAGCGATTGGAGATGCTAGTGGGCCCCAAAGGCACCCTAACTTCAGAGCTTGGTACCAAATTAAAATTTTAATGACACTATATGTGTGTATGACAATTTTTCAAAAGTGACCAAAGATAGGTGCAGTTATTGTAAGGGCGGTGCTTGTACCACTGGTCATTATTTGGGATAAACAGTAGTACCGAACTCACTTCAAAACAGGGCCCGGTGACTAGTGTCTTTAGTGAAGGGAACCCAGTCAAGTGGTTTTTAAGAGAGTTGATGAAAATAGTTCTTAACATGGAAATACACTGAGGGAGACTGTTGAATGAAAAGACAAGTGCTTGAAGTTCCTCTATTTTATTGTAAAACAATTGAATTTTATCCTATAAAGCCCTTTATCTCACTGACTTCCTTTTTCTTTTTTTTTTTTTTACATAAAAAGATGGAAACAATATAGTCTGATTTCCCTTAGTATTATTGTATAAAACAGCAATGGGTAGATTTATGTGGAAAGTTTTATAAACTATAATACGGTCTACATTATTACTTAAAAATCACAGGAGGACCATCCCTTGGTGCTGGAGTCTTACACACTGAATTTTCTAGACTCACATTGCTGAGGTCTCCTGCAGTAGTTAGAACAACTCACCTTCACCGCTCCTTTGCGTCCCTGACACATACCTGGTGTAGGCCATTTGCAGGCAATCAGTGATTGGGGAGTCAGTGGCAGGAATGGTTCTGCTGAAGGGGCTGTACACAGAAGGCCAAAGATAAGGAGGAAGTCGTTTTTCCCCCCTTCCTTCCTTTTTTCCTTCCTTCCTTCCTTCTTTCCTTCCTTCCTTCCTTCCTTCCTTCCTTCCTTCCCTTCCCTTCCCTTCCTCCTTCCTTCCTTTTTATTTCTTTCTTTGCTTCTGTGTATGTATGCGTGTCACATCGTGTGTTTTGTATGTACATGGCCTTTACAGTGCCAATGTGCTGGCCTGTAGTGGTAGTTGGCGGGGGCAGGGGGGATTTGCTTGTAGTGGCCAGAGCAGAAGATCAGGCGTCCAGCTCCATTGCTCTTATGCCTGTTACTATTTTGAGCCAGAGCCTCTTACGCCCTGAAACTTGCTGTTTTTCATGAGCACTGGAAATTCCCTGGCTCATTCCATGCTCAGCTGTTCGTGTGGTACCTGGAGATTTAAGCTTGGGAGGCTTCAGGCCCTCATGCTTGTGCGGTGAGCACACCAAATTGCTGAGCCATGTCTCCAGTCCAGAAAGTCATTTTCTCCAAAACTCTGGGGAGAAACATTCAAGTGGATTCTTATGTTTTAAGAGCAAGATTTTATTAGACCTGGATGTCTGGATTTATATGTCTTCTTCAATACAGGGGGTGAGAAGTATGTTAAAAATCACCAATAATCCAGGCAAGAGTTTGGAACCAGGAGTAAAACATCAATTGGATTGCATCTCAAGGGGATTGGCTTGTCTATACAAGGAAATCTCAAGTGTTGGGGCCAGGAGGAAGCTAATAGGAGGCATTTTGTTAAAGTTGTGTTATCAGGAAGGAGCTGAGGGGCTAGGACATGAAGCATAATCTTTCAGACAGGGTGGTCATTGTTTAGTACTCTAAAATTGAATATATGTATGTAGATATAAACAGGACTTTGAGCCAGCAAATGCATTCTTTTTTTTTATTTGAGAGAGACAGAGAGAGAGCGAGAGAGAATGGGTACGCCAGCAGCCTCTCAGCCACTCCAGATGTGTGTGCCCCCTTGTGTGCATGTGCAACATTGTGCACTTGCATTACTTTTGCATCTGGCTAAACGTGGGACCTGGAGATTTGAATAAGCATTCTTAGGCTTCGCAGGCAGATGCCTTAACCACTAAGCCATCTTTCCTGCTCAGCAAAATGCATTCTTAAGCAGTATACAAAGTCAAGAATTCCTAAACCTTAGATGGTTAAAATAAATAAACTCAAATGATAAAAAGGGGGAAATCTATTAGCCACACAGAATAGAATCACATTTTCTCCGTTTTCAGAAGGCGAGTCAAGATGGAATAATGCAAGGAGAAAACCTGGAGGTGACTGGAAGGTGGTATTTATAGAAAAGTAAGCAAGTGAAAACATGGTGAACTTTACTCAGCTCTAGAAATGAAGATGAGCTATCGAGTCTCAGCAAATGGGTAAGTGAAACCGAGAAGCTTGTTAATATGCAGGATTGGTCACACGGCGAGCAATCTGCCACTGTCAAATGTCAGAAATGGTGACAGTCCACTTTGCCAAGGAAAATTTGATAATATCTATCAAAGTTGGAAACATATATCCCTCTTGACCCAATAATCCCACCACTGGGAATTGACTCTATCACATATCACGATTAACTCTGTCACAAAAATACACTCAGACATGTGCCTAAGAATATTCCTTACAGTGATGCCTGTAAGAGCAGAATACTGAAGCAAGCTAAATATCTATTGGTGGGCTGGTTAAATTAAAAAAAAAATAGCCAGACAATATAATACCATGGAGATATTAAAGCCAGAAAAGAAAATAGATAAGACCAGGAACTGGGAGGAAGATAATTTTTTTAAATTTTTATTTATTTTAGAGTGACACAGAGAGAGAGAGACAGAGAGAGAGAGAGGCATAGCAAGAAAGAGAATGGGTGTTCCAGGGCCTACAGCCACTGAAAATGAACTCCAGATGCATACACCACCTTGTGCATCTGGCTTACATGGGTACTGGGGAATAGAACCTTGAACCGGGGTCCTTAGGCTTCACAGGCAAGCTCTTAACCACTAAGCCATCTCTCCAGCCAATAATTATTAATTCCAAGATATAGCGGATGTGTTGGCTATAAATAAAGGGCATAGTCCATGTATTTGCTTGGTGATTGTAGCATACTGTTTCTTTTCCCCTGCAAAGGACTTAATTGGTGGTAATTACTGCGAGGACTGGGCAGCAATTGAGATGTAGGGACGGGAGATTCTCACATTTGCTGTTCTTTAAAAATATTTTATTTATTTATCAATTTATCATAGAGAGAGAAAGAGGCAAAGGGAGGGAGAGAGAGAGAGAGAATGTGCACGCCAGGGTCTCTAGCCACTGAAAACAAACTCCAGACCTGTGCCACCTTCTGCATCTGGCTTTACATGGGTCCTGGGGAATCAAACCTGGGTCCTTTGGCTTTGCAGGCAAGTGCCTTAACAACTAAGCCACCTCTCTCCAGCCCAACATTTGCTGTTCTTTAATTGTTTAGAATCACAAAGCAGAGCTCCACAGTCTCTGGTCCTAGCAAGACCAGAGGAAGACTTTCTAGAATTTCTGCGCACAGGCAGGCTGGCTTGGTATCCGAGGCTAAAGCAAAGCTGTAGCCCCCCCGAATGCAGATATTCAGTTGGAGGCGGGGTCTCTGGCAGCCATCAATCCAGGGGAGTGTAAAGTTCACCTTGGGGGGGGGACTGAGATGGCTGGGAGAGCTGCCGCAGCGTCACCTGGGGTGACAGGCAGATACCATGAAGTTGCCTGACCTAGATGCGGAGGTAAGAATAGCTTCCTCCAATAAGTGATGTGGGTCCTGAGTTCTGGGTGAGGCAGGGTATTGTCTAGGCAAAAGAGCAAGCTGGAGGGGCTTGAGAGACGGCCCAGTGGTTAAAGCGTTTGCCTGTGAAGCCTAAGGACCCAGGTTGGATTCCTCAGAACCCGTGTAAGCCAGATGCACATGGTGGCGCATGCATCTGGAGTTCGTTTGCAGTGGCTTGAGGCTCTGGTTTGTGCCCATTGTTTTCTCTCTCTCTCTCATAAATAAATAAAAATTCAAAAAGGAGCAGGCTGGCAAGGCATACAGCAGAGTGGCAGCAAATACGAAGAGCAGAGACACAGAGCTAAGGGTGAGTCCACGGAGCTGGAGAGATGTGGAATGGGAGAAATGCCCACAGGCACCTGAAGGCTCGTGAGGGCAAAGGTTAAGGCCTCGTCCTGACCCCATGAGCAGCGGGACATTGTTGAGAATGGGGATGGAGAAGGAGAGGAGTGGAAGTTAAGTGGCTTTGGCAAAGAGCACATAGTGGGACCACAGAGCTGGAGGTGACTTTACGATCTCTCTACAAAGAACTAAACCAGCTAGCACAACTCTCATTCTGAGCTGCCTGGAAACATGGGTTTGTGGATAAGAGTGGAGAGCAAAACGTGAAAAGAAATAAAACAAAAGCCCCACAGGTCTGAGCAGGAACACCATTCATAGGAACCTTGTATTGAGTAAGCTCTCTATTGCTCACATTCCCAGCAGGTCCCTGAGCCTCCCTCCTCCCCTAGAAACTTAGGAATACAAAGACGTTCACATCAGCACTAGTCTTTTTAAAAAGCTTTATTTATTTATTTATAGAGAGTGAGGTGGGTAGAGAGAATGGGCAAACCAGGGCCTCCAGCCACTGCAGATGAACTCAGATGCATTCGCTGTCTTGTTCATCTGGCTTTATGTGGGTCCTGGGCAATCAAACTGACATTAGGCTTTGCAGGCAAACAGTCTTAACCACTGAGCCATCTCCACAGCCCTTAAAAATATTTTTTTGAGGCAAGCCAAACAGACTGGCCTTTTTTATGAGGGGAGAGGGAGGGAATTAGCACACCAGGGCCTGCAACCACTGCAATTGAACTCCAGATGCATGTGCCCCCTTGTGCGCATGTGTGACATTGTGTGCTGGAGTCAGTATGTGCCTAGTGTATGTGGGACCTGGAGAGTTGAATATGAGTCCTTAGGCTTTGCAGGCAAGCACCTTAACTGCTAAGCCATCTCTCTAGCCTTAAAAAACTCTTTTTGTTTTCTAGGTAGGGTCTCACTCTAGCCCATGCTGACCTGGAATTCACTATGTAGTTTCAGGGTAGCCTCGAACTCACAGTGATCCTCCTACCTCTGCCTCTGGAGTGCTGGGATTAAAGGCGTGTGCCACCATGCCCAGCTGTTTAAAACCCTTTGTTGACAACCTCCATTTAGATATAAAATGTACCCTGCTCATTAATCACCTCCCACCACCCTCATTTACCTTTCCTCCCCTAATCTCCTCCACTGAATCCCTTCTCCCTTCCAGCCCTCTTCTATTTGGGTATCATCTGCTTTTTTCCCCTCATGGTATTCAGGACTTGTGTGGACAACATCAACCAGTGTGCGGTCCTGAGGGCAATGGCCACTCAGTGCCCTCCAGACCACATTCCCACATGGTCCTCCCTGGTTTTGGCTTTTACATTCTTGCCGCCACCTCTTCTGTGACAGTCCCTGAGCCTTGGAGGATGTGACAGAGATATCTCACTTAGTACCAGACACTCCACGGTCACTTCTTCACAGCACTCTGTTGAGTTTTGCAAGCACTAGTGTTTAACACGGACCAGCTGCTCAGGTAGTGCATGACTGCTCTGGGGAGAGAAACCACCTTTTAAAGCTGACTACATTGTCACTGCTTCCCCAGGGCACCATTGTTAGTTTCCACTAACCCTCAGTGACAGGCAGGTCCATCCCTAGGTAAAATTGTGAAGGCCAAAATTCTAACGTGGGGCTGGAAAGATGGCTCGGGGGGTGGAGCACTTGCTGTTCACGCATTAGGGCCTGGGTTTGATTTCCTAGCCCCATGTAACCAGCTAGGTGTGGCCACACACACCTGTAAGGCCCTCCTTTTGGGAGGGGGTGGACAATGGAGGATTGCTGCAGCTCTGGGTTCAGGGAGACTGTCTCAAGGAACAGGTGGATTGAGTGATGGGAGAGGACACGTGATCTTCTGCGGCCTCTGTGGATTGCAGACTGCCTGCATCTGCACATACGCGTGCATGCACCACACACACTGCACATACAGGGAGAAACATCTCAGGTGCACCAAGCCTTTGAATATATGTGGGTATGCTGAGATGAATGAAGTAGATTTTCATGTTCCACTGAATGCAATAAAACTTCTGGTTGGGGCTGGGAAGATGGCTAAGTGGTTAAAGATGCTTGTTTATAAAGCCTGCCAGCCTGGGTTCAACTCCCTACTACCCATGTCAAACTGGATGCACAAAGTGACGCATGTATCTGCAGTTTGTTTGCAACAACAAGAGGCCCTGCTGTACCCACATACACACATTCTCTCTCTCATAGGAATGAATGAATAATTAATCAATAAATAAATCTTGAAAAGCTTCTGGTTATGATCCACTATCCTTATCACTATACATTAAACACACAGCCTGCCATTAAGTGGGGATCCCGTGGATCTGAGGGCTCGATGGGTCACTGTACTTGAGAAACACTGTCTGGGGCAAAGGCTGTGGCTTCCTAAGCTACTATCGTGTCAATCACTAGTTACCATGTGTCCACTGTGGTCAAGGTGTGTCCTTCAGAGCCCCAGAGATACCTGTAAGTGAAACAGGCCTGGTCCCTGACCTGGTGGGATGGAGCTTCAAGTGCCGAGGCAGTCAGTAACCATGGCATGTATACTATGGGATCATGCAAGAGAGGTGCTCGCAGACCCAGCAGGCTCCGGGAGGAAGAAGGTAGCTGAGGCAGGACAGGAAAGAGACATCCATCATTCATAATGTTACAGGCATCTTTAATTATAATTTTATTATTAATTTTTGTATTGACAGCTTCCATAATTGTAGACCCATGGTAATTCCCTCCCTTCCCTCCACTCTCCCCTTTGAAACTCCACTTAATTATAATTTTTATTATTTTTTTACTAAAATATTTTCTTTATTTATTTGAGGGAGAGAGATAAAAAGGCAGTTAGAGAGAGAGAATGGGCATGCCAGGGCCTCTAGCCATTGCAAATGAACTCCAGACATATGTGCCACCTTGTACATCTGGCTTATGTGGGTACTGGGGAATCAAACTCGAGTCCATTGACTTTGCAGGCAAGCACCTAAACTGTTGAGCCATCTCTCCAGCCCTTATTATAATTGTTTGTGAGCAAGCAAAGTAGAGGGTTTCATTGCGACATTTTCATTCTTCGCTATCATTATCCTTTGCTCTTATTTCCTCACTCCCCTTATTAGTGCCCCCACACACAAATAGACTCTCCTCCACTCTCATGACTCAGTCTGGTGGCCTCTCTGGACACCCCTCCCTGTAGACTTCTTCCTTTTCTCTCATAGTCCCTTAAAGGATGATATGGGGGGGGTTCGAGGTAGAGTCTCACTCTAGCCCAGGCTGACCTGGAATTCACTCTGTAGTCTCAGGGTGGCCTTGAACTCACGACGATCCTCCTACCTCTGCCTCCTGAGTGCTGGGATTGAGAGACGTGCACCACCATGCCAGAAAGGATGAATTTTATGGTATGTAAATTATATCTTAATAAATACAAACATTTTTTTTTTTTTTTTTTTGGTTTTGCAAGGTAGGGTCTCACTCTGGTCCAGGCTGACCTGGAATTAACTATGTAGTCTCAGGGTGGCCTCGAACTCTCGGCAATCCTCCTACCTCTGCCTCCCGAGTGCTGGGATTAAAGGCGTGCGCCACCACGCCCGGCCCAAACATTTTTTTAAACTCAATACATCTTAAGCCGGGCATGGCGGTGCACATCTCTAATCCTAGCACTCGGGAGGCAGAGGTAGGAGGATCGCCATGAGTTCAAGGCTACCCTGAGACTACAGAGTGAATTCCAGGTCAGCCTGGACCAGAGTGAGACCCTACCTTGAAAAAAAAACTCAATACATCAGAACCAAACACATCTATGAGTAGTTCCCTCAACCCCATTGATCTTTCCCCACCTTCCCTCAGACAAACAGGCATGTGGAGTGTGGGTGTCTCCCACTGCTGAGTGAGAAGGGCCTGGATGGCACAATGACAACTCTATTCAGCAAAGACCACTGTTAAGAAAGAAAAGGTGGGAAGGGAGAGGAGAGAGAATGGAGGAAGGGAAGGACAGGCTGAGAGAGAGAAGTATGTGTTGCTCATGGGCTGATTTTACAAATAATTGGGCCAACTTTCAAGAACAATTTGAAGAACCCAAGAAATATCTTGTCCTTCCTGTTTCTCCTGCCTTTTGCCTCAACATATGTCTTAAATGAGTGCCTGAGATTCCACCATTAAAACTTCATTCTTGGCAAGAAAACTGATGGAAATGTATGATTCTCTTTCCTGTATTCATGTCTGAAATGTTTAGGAATTTCAGTACTAAAAAAACAGTACCATTGGTGTTTGGAGAGATGATTTAAGCAAAACCCCTGGATGACTTATTGACAGTTAATAGCTGCTGGGGGAGGAGGATATTTTTTCAGTGGTTTAGCCACTCATAATGTAGTGTGTGCTCTGGTAAGTAACACCTTACCTATACCCCAAGCAACTTGGATTAAACCCAGTGGACACACACATACACACACACTCACAGAGAAATGGGACCCGTTGAGGATAAAAAGTGGTTCAGTGGGAGGAAGAAGAGGAAAAAGAAGGTAACGAGGGGGTGACTAGGATGAAAACGCATTATATATGTGTATATAAAATTGTCAACTGATTAAAGTCGAGATCAAACTGAAAAGCATTCTTTCTACTTTGCTGTTGTTTTCTGCCAGGTCGGGGACCCGCGTGCCAGGCACGTTGTGGCAGCAAGCAGAGGAAGCCCGCTCCACGGAGCAGTGGCCAAGTTCGATGAGATTGGGAAATGCAAACAGCCCTCCTGCCCTCCCCCAGCCTGCACAGGCTCATCCACAGGGTTAGTGTAACACCCGGCGCTTAAAGCAAGGTGTAAGGTGATGAGCGTGTTTCAACAACTCATCTTGAGGCAGAGGTCAACGTCCCTGAAATCCATCCAGCCTTGGCAGGAAGTCCCCCAACCTTCCAGGGAGGCGGCTCGGGGTCTGCTCTGTGAGGAATCCTCCCAGCTGCTTAGTCTGCCTGTGCTCACTGATAACATTAAAACACTGGTTGACATGGCCACGGCTCAGTCATTGGGACCTTTCTGGTTCCATTTCTCTGGCGAGTGTCCTTTTCTGTCCTTCACCTCTAAGCTCCGTGTTGCGTTGCCCCGTGGGTGTAGTTGGACGGCTGCCTGTTTCCAACCATGTTGGACCGGGAGGATTCGTCACAGCCACGAAGATGCATTGGGGCTTGGCAGTTGCCAACAGCTCTTTGTGTCATTTGCCAGGGAAACTGACTGTATCTGCTTGCCACCCCCACCCCCCCCCGGGAAAGGCCAGAAGCATGACGCAGGTATGACGCTTCACACCGCTGTCTAAGCCCCAAAGAGGCATGGTGAACTGTGGCTAGGAAACTGCCTAGCAGGGAACAGAGTTAGCAGCAGCTAGGCTTAGACTGAGAAAACTACGATGATTCTGTCTTTATTGTCACCCCAAGACCAAAAGGTACAGGGAAAAGGCTGCTAATGGAGGCCCCAGTGAATATGTCTCCATTTGTAGGGGACAGTGAAGGGAGGAGCTGGTAAGGATGGAGCCCTCCTTTCACGGATTTCTCAACCTGGTACAGCCAGACCCCTGCTGAGGGAGAGAAAACTAAGTGTAGCTGGTCCCAGAGGTGCGGTCTACCAAGAGATCATTGGCACAAGAACACCAGCAAACTTGACCAGTTAATCACCTTTGGGCATGTGGAATTTGACCACACATTAGGGTTCCACCTCCCTTGTATGGGATATAGGGATATCTTGGTACCAACCCCATTGTGATTGTGGGTCATTGTTTTTTATGATGGTTCTGCCCTGGCAGTATTAAGAGGCAGGGGTAGGTGAAGGGTGCTCTCCGCATCTCCCGTGTTGCAATTTAACTTGCCAAGCCATCCCAGTGCCTGTTTGCTTCTCCCTTCTCTCCAGATCCCTGCAGGATCAAGGTGGATTAGCCACCCTAACATGGGGCCATCTTTCTTTTGTTTATTTTCAAACTGGATTGCCTTTACAGTTTTGGCAAGAGTATGGGGACCTATTGCAGGACAATTTAGTAATATCTATTTCAATGATAAATGTCCACACAAGTCTATTTCTAGGAATTAATCCTACACATGTGAGCAAATTGCTTATCTAGTGGCATTACTCCTTTCCTTACTGTGGCCAAGTACTAGACAAGTAATAATTTAAGGGAGTAAGGGTGTCTTGTGGCTCACGGTTCGGGGAAGGCATGGTGGCAGGAGCATGAAGCAGCAGGTCACATCACATCCACAGTCAGGAAGCAGAAAGTGATGCACGCTGGGGCTCAGCTCATCCCCCCCCTTCATGCAGTGCAAGGCCCCACCCCATGGAATGGTGCTACCTACAGTTAGAGGTGGATGTTCCCATCTCATTTATTCTCATCTAGAAATTCTCTCTCACAGACATGTCTGGGAGATTCTAGAGCTTGTCTAGTTGATGATATTAACTAGCACAAAAATAAAACACTGGAAATCAACCACATGTCTATTTAAAAGATCCCTACCTAATAGCATAAGGTTATACTTATTTTAAAAAAATTTATTATTTATTTATTTGAGAGAGATACAGGCAGAGAGGGAAAGAGAGAAAGAGATAGAATGGGCAAGCCAGGGCCTCCAGCTACTGCAAACAAACTCCAGATGTCTGCGCCACCTTGTGCATCTGGCTTACGTGGGTCCTGGGGAATTGAACCTGGGACCTTTGTCTTTGCAGGCAAGAGCCTTAACCACCAAGCCATCTCTCCAGTCCAAGGTTAGCATTATAGGGTGAGATTATTTATTTATTTATCTGAGAGAGAGAGAAACAGGCAGAGAACCAAACTTCACAAGTCAGTTGCTCCGCACAGCCTAAACGTTAAAGTAAATGGGCTGGCCTCAGAGGGCGACAGGCTGTCCTGTACCCACTGCTATCCTCAGGGCGGACTGGCATGAGCCACCTACCAGGCACATCTCAGTCTGTTGTTCAAACATCTTTTCCCCCCTCCCTCTCTCCCCTTCTTCCTACCTCGTTTCTTTCCTTTTATGAGACAAGTTCTACAGATCCCAAACTGGCCTTGAACTCACTATGTAGTTCAGGCTGACCTTGAACTTCTCCTCCCTCTGCAAAGTGCTGGGATTATAGGTCTGTACCACCATGCCAGGTTTGTGTGGTGCTGGACTTTGTGCGTGCTGGGCCAGGGCTCTTCCCACCGAGCTGCATCCTCAGCCGTCACTCAGCTCACACTTCCTGCTGCCGCTGCCCACTGACCGGATGGCTTGACCTGGTTCTGAGGCCTTTTAGCCCACCTGAGCATACCCCACACTGGAAGCCAGTGGCGGAGGCAGACAGTTCCCAGCAACTTTTCTAAACCCCAGTTTCTAGCCATGTATGACAAAAATGACTATTTAATAGCTGCAAATGTCATGCTTAAATATTTTTAGTCTCCCCCGTCAGTGTGAGTCATCTGGAATGACAGATTGCATTTTTAGGGGAAGCAGGGACCTGACCAGAAAGAATAGCATCCCTTTTCCAATTTGTTCCACGACCCTCAAGAACCCTGCCCCGGTGCTTTTATTTTGTTGTTGTTGTTTACTTTTATTTAATTTCATTATGTATTTATTTTTTGGTTTTTCGAGGTAGGTTCTCACTGTAGATCAGGCTGATCTGGAATTCACTATGTAGTCTCAGGCTGGCCTTGAACTCACAGCGATCCTCCTACCTCTGCCTCCCCAGTGCTGGGATTAAAGGCATGTGCCACCACACCTGGCTTTTATTTAATTTTCGGGGTTTTTTTAAGGTAAGGTCTCACTCTAGCCCAGGCTGACCTGGAATTCACTATGTAATCTCAGGGTGGCCTCGAACTCATGGCGATCCTTCTACCTCTGCCCCCCAAGTGCTGGGATTAAAGGCGTGTGCCACCACACCCCGCTATTTAATTTCATACCACCTGTATATTTCATATTGGTTATATTCCCATCAGTCTGTACTCTTATGCCCCCTCTCCCCGTTTCCCTTTTGCATTGAGGCTTTCCTCAGTAGGGTTATTAGTAATTACTGTGGGGTCATAAATACACCAGTCTCTGGGAATGGGTGGGGGACAATACTTCTGAGTACACCTTCCCACCCTGTGGCTCTTACATTCTTTCTGCCCCTCTTCTGCAATGTTCCCTACCTGGCCTGGGTTTTGCAGGAAGCTACCCTGGACTTACTTCTGCATAGCACATCCAGTTTCAAAATTATTTTATATTTATTTATTTATTTATTTAGGAGGAGAGGGGGGGAGAGAGAAAATGGGTGTGCCAAGGCCTCCAGCCACTGCAAATGAACTCCAGACGCATGTGCCCCCTTGTGCGTCTGGCTCATGTGTAGCCACATCTTATCAGCAGAACTGCTTCTGGGTCATCTGACGGGAAAAACACTGCCCAGTAAACTAGCCCTGCACTACCGGCTCCTATCTATGCTCTAAATTCTACAACATTCCCAAACCACTGGTTCTTTTTGCTTACAGTGAACTCATTCTTTTTATTCCAATGGTTTTGGGTTTTCCTGGAAGGCCGTAGGGACTCCTTTCTGCCAGGGTGACAGGAGAAGTCACATAACAAACGTCGTGGTGCTCAGACATGCCTCTTCCTTTTCCTCTGTATCTGCGAGGTTTTGAAGGGTGAGGAAGCAGGGAGAAGACTCAAAAGAAAAGGCAGCTCTTCCTCTCTCTCTTTTTCTCTCTCTCTCTGTTCAGCCCAGGTTGATTCACTGGAGACTCCAGAATGAATGGTTGTGTGGGCCAATTAGAAGAGAAACTGAAAAGTCTGTACGACAAATAATAAGAAGCCAAGGAGTGTCTGGTGGGGACAATCCAATGACCGTACCCGGGAGCTTTGGAGATTGGTCTCAGATTATGTTATGTGCTGCCCAGATCAGATGGGCAAGAAATCCCCCCCCCCGCCACTCTGGCTCTTAGTTTCTTCATTAGCAAAGAGCAAATTATCCCTAATGTTTTTCTCTTTGTTTTTAAAATTCTCTAAGTGGATAGTTGTCATGCCTACCACTTGGCCATTTCCATGCCCCCCACCCCCCCACACAGGCATAATTCCAGTCCTCTCTGACTTGGCTTATGCTGTGAGCAGTTGCCCTTCAACAAGGACTCAGACTCCATCAGAAGAGGTTGCCTGATGACAGTGTGTACGCATGGGTGGCACATCCAGTGTGAGGGGAGAAGGGGGAATGTTCCAGAATGTCCTCCCAGGAACTTTGTAGGAAGGGAGCAAGAGAATACATATTAACCTGGAGCATTTTCTTTTTGAAGTGAGCTGTAAGCGAGCTGATAGCAAATGGAAACTTATGATAGCTGAGAATCTAAAAAGTCAAAATTGACTTTTCCCTTGATCCATCTCTAGCCAGCATTGCCCAATTCTCTCCAAATACTGCAGAACCACTATTTCAGTGGAGATAAAGACAAGCTCTCTGTTGACTTTTATTTCCAAACACTACCTTTTGGAATTGACACAGAAAGAGGGGCAGAGCATTGTCCAGGTCTGACCCTCTGGTCAGCAGACTCAAAACCTCCCCTGTGCTCTGTGGCCTGTGACCTCAAACAGAAGCCACCGCACTAGATATTGACAGCACAGATAAAACACAAGGCAGCATGGGCTTTGAACCCCCAGGGTTAGCAGTGTCTGTCCTTTCTACTTCCAGAGGTGACAGACCAAGAGTTTGCTTCTTCACTGTTGTAGAGAGCTGCTCTTTAGAGGGTCCTGGTACCCCATGGGTGGGAGCAGAGTGTACAACCTGCACCTTCAGGGCTCAGCAGGCAGCCCAGGAAACAAGGCCCAGGTTTGCAGTGGCCCCCCGGAGGGAGGCCCTGGCTTGGGTTGGGTCCTGAATCAAGGCAAAGACAGTGTTTGGGTTATAAGCCCTCGCTCTAAACTCAGACCCGTCCAAGCTCTGTGGCCTTGGAAGAGCTTCCGAAAGATTCTCTCTGTGTTTTGTTGTGCCCACCTGGAAATGGGAAGAATGATGTCCTTCCTACTAAGGGCTGTTAGGAGGATTAACTGTCTGTGCATTTTAAATATTATTTTTATTTATTTGAGAGAGAGAAAGAAAGATGGAGAGAGAAAGAAAGAGAGAGAGTGGGCATGCCAGGGCCTTTGGCTGCTGAAACGAACTCCAGATGTGTGCGCCCCTTGTGTGCACATATGACATCGTGTGCTTGCATCATTGTGCGTCTGGCTGACGTGGGGCCCGGAGATCCGAACATGAGTTCTTAAGCTTGCTGCTCAGTCCTCATCTTCTGACCCAGAGCTTGTAGTGTGCTTTTCCTTTTGTCAGTGATGACCGCCCCTCTGCCCCCCACAGCCCTGGACGCTACCCTTTTCTGCTTTTCTTCCAGCCAGTCTGGCTAACTCCCCTCCTCTCCTGACTTGGTCTCTTCTAGTTTTTAGACCCTCCTGTCTGTTAGCAGAGGCCAGAACAGAACATCAGGTTTTCTGCTCTAGCACTCTTCCGTTTGGTCTTGTTTTAAGCCCGACTCTCTTTACTGATTCTGGAGCTTGTGGAGGCTCTGACAATCCTTGGGTCTTTGCTTTCCTGAGGGATTGAATATATAGGCACCTATGGCCACGCTCAGATATTTATGTGGGAAATGGAGATTTGAACTCTGGCCCCCTCAGGCCCTCCTCTCTGTATATGAAGTACACCTGACCACTGAGCCATCTCTCTGGTCCACATAGCAGAGTTTTACATGCGGTCAGTGTGGCTGTGTGTGGTGGTGGCTCACACCGGGAGCCCCAGTATTTGGAGGCAGGCTCCAGCGAGAGGATTGTGAGCTCAAAGTCAGCCCGGCGCTATGTAGCAAGACTCTGTCTCCAAAACATACATAAATAAGAATTAAAATTAAAAATTAAGCTCCACTAATGCCCTCATGGCTCTTAATTTCCCTGTCCCTCCCCGCCATGGAAGTCCTGGCTCCCTTTGACCTCTTCTGGTGACATGTCAGATGACGTGTTGATCTCTCTGCTCCTGCCTAGGGTCTTGGCATCATTAGGTGCTTCTATGCCCCAGATGCGCTCCCCAAATGTCCCCGTGGCTGGCTTTCTCCCTGCTCTGTGTCCCTTATCCTGAGGCGAGTCTATCAGTGAAAATCACACCTCTTGAATCATACCATCCAACCCTCTCTCTGCTTTGTTGTTTTCCTTGGTGTCATAACCTAATTGTTACTGTCCCTACATGTTTATCATGTGTTTGCCTCCACTGGGATCTACATTTCCTGGTAGAAAGGACCTTAGTGTCACTTTGTTTCATTGGCTCTTCTGGTGTCTGTAAGTATGGGAATGGGGTGGGCTGTCAGCTTGTGTTTGACGATGGATGAGGGAAGGTGTGATGGTGAACGTTACTTACCGCCCCACTCTTTTCCTGTGGGGAACACAGCCAAGGTAGATCACGAGAGGCCACTCAGGGCATGATGCCTAGCAATGGGGACAGTCAAGGAATGGTGGTTTGGATGTGAGTTCATACTTTGGGGTGGGGACATTATGAGTCTGAACAACTTGAGGGGTGTCCCGTGATGGTGTCTACTTGGCTCTTAGACATGACGGTCTGGAGAGAGGTTTGGGCGAGACATAGATTTTTGTGATTGTCCACATGGAGGTGCAGACTTAAGTCATAAGCAGAAGAAGGGAGGAAGAAGAGGAGGAGGAGGAGAAAGCAAACCCATTAAGAGTGATTTTTGAGCTCACATGTACATTGAGAGTGAAAGGTTGAGCAGGAAGGTTCTGGAAACTGAAGACTGAGTGTCAAGAGGAAGAAATGGTTGCTGACATTGGGTGCAGGTCAATGTTAAGGAGGCCCAGGACTGGGAATGGCTGTCGAGTCGGATCCCCTGGAGACCTGCTCTCCAGTGGTCCTCCCATCTCCAGGACCCGAGCAGACGGAGGAACAGTGGGGAGAAACGGCCGACTTCCTGGCCGGCAGCAGATCTTGGAGGGAAACAGGCTGATGGAGGGAGGAGTGGCTGAGGGACAGAGGTCAAGTGGCCGCAGGGCAGTAGACAGTGTTGTCAGTTTAAGGGAGTTCTAGAAGGGAACTTAAGAGCTGGTGGCTTCCACGTTCAACTTGTGGAAAAGGATGTCTGGTCCCAGGTCATGGAGTGGGGGGGCAGTTTCTGGACCCCCACTGGGGTGTGAGCATTGTTCTCTTCCCATTGCCAGCAGCAGGCATTTCCCAACACTGTGGCTCTCTGCTTCCAAAGCCAATATTTGTCACCCATTGATCCAATATCTGCCTGTTACTTTTTAACTGTAGCCCAGGGTTCAAAGGCCTGGCTGATGTTTAAACACTCACTACGTGGGGATGAAATGTACTACCCTCCAACCCCACTAATCTCTGAGGAACGAGCAAGTGTCTTCTAAGTAAACAGCAAGTATAGAGAAGGCAAGGTGGCTAGGGAGGGACCAAGGCCTGGGCAGGAGGGAGGTGGCAAGACTCCAGGGCAGAGGTTCTAGAACTGAGGAGAAAGCTGACTGACTCTTTCCAGTCTGAAGCTCGGGCTTTCTGTGCTATCTATTCAATATAAATGACCATAGGGGCCGGGAGTGTAGCTCACTTGGTAAAGTGTTTGCTCAGCATGCACGAGGCCCTGGGTTCAATCCCCAGTGATGCAGTTGTATATGAGTCAGTTCATATCTAAAGTTTTTACCAAAGAGAAATAGCACCCCAGATCCCCACTCAGAATTCCCTAGTGTGGAAATTCAAGTTTGAAGTCTTGAGTCCCTTTGGCTTGGACAAAGGGATGTTTGCGATGCCCCTGGGATGGAGCTGGGATTCACAAGACCTGGCTTCGTGGTGGAGGCAGTGGGACAGCTCGGTTCTGGGGTGCTTTCTTCTCATATTGAGGACATCCTGTGTTCACAATGGATCTAGTGGGCTGAAGTGAGCCCCTGTCCTCAAAGCTCTTCCCTACTCAATTTGCTGATAACTGCATGCTTTAAAAATGTTTTTTTAAATATTTCATTTGCAAAGAGAATGGGGGGGGCAGGGAGGGAGAATGAACTCAAGATGCACGTAGTACTTTGTGTGTCTGGCTTTGTGGGGGTACTGGGGAATAGAACCAGGGTCATTAGACTTTGCAGGCAAGCACCTTAACCACTGGGCCATATCCCCAGCCCCTAAATGCATAATTTTGAGTTTTACTCCTTCTGACTGAACTCAAGCATCACCTTTATTATTTGTCAAAGTGACTTCTATGTCTGGTCAATCGGCCATTATGTCTTAGTATAAACGAGCTAGCTCTCTTCTCAGATAGGCTGGGTGGAAGGGCGGCAGTTTGTGTAGTAGTGTTACAGGTTGAAGGGTACCTGTAACTCACACACCCTGGGTTTAGAATACCACTCTGCAAGTCTTTTTTTTTTTTTTGGAGAGAGTCAGAGAGAGAGAGAGAAAAATGGGTGTCCCAGCAGGCTCTCACCCACTGTGAACGAACTCCAGATGCGTGCGCCCCCTTGTGGATAAGCACGGCATTACGCCCTTGCGTCACTTTTTGTGTCTGGCTAAACGTGGGACCTGGAGAATCAAATGGGTGTTCTTAGGCTTAGCAGGCGGGTGCCTTAACCACTAAGCCATCTCTCCAGCCCCCTCTGCAAGCCTTTAAACCTTCAGTCTGCTTTCTTGCATGTGAATTGGTGCCAACACTATCTATCTTTCTGGGCTGACGTGGAGATTCACGAAAAGCACTAGCAGAATCCTCAGAGTTAACTGAAGGCCCCACAAGCTTGGCACCATTCCTGGGAAAGTTGTGTGTGTGAAGGGATTCTTCTGGCAGTTTGACTTCTTGGTCTTTCATGCCGTCCCCTTTCCTCTATCAGGCATCAGATATCTCTGCAAAGCAGCTGGACATGACCTCAGGCTAGTTTCCTGCTGGGGAGGTGGGCCGAAAGTTTGCCCCGGAGGCTGGTTGGTCCGAGGGTTGTAAGGCCTCCTGTCCCAGAAGACTGTGGGGCCATGGAAAGAGAGCACTCAAATTCTCCAATGATTATGTGGAATGTTGGGTTTAGCTGCAAAGGACTATGGGAAATGTGCTGTGATAAGCCACTGCTTGTTAGTGTTAACTTGCCTCCGTGAATTCTTTCCTTCTTCCCTCTGCAGGAGGACTCCAGCAACAGCACCCTGACCACCCTCTGTGGACTGAGGCCTGACTACTCCCCCACTGCAAGATGCACCTAGGTTTCACCCTGGAAGGTCAAACTCACTGCTGTATGAAGTGACCAAGGCTTCCTACACATGGAGATTGCCTCACCCCATGTGAAATGCGAATACTGTTTGAATATTAAATTGACATTTCTTTCACTCACGATGCCTTGTGGCTTCCAATTAATTGAACTAATAAGCTTTGCTATTTTAAAGCAGCATAGCTACCAACTAGAATGGTCCTCTGGGCCTGCAGTGTTGGTCACATATGGCGTGGCTAAGCGCAAGACAAGAACCCAGGACTCAGAAGAGGGTATTGGATGACAAGGCCAGGCAAAGCCCTTCTGGGTTGTTATACTCTCCAATCATGTTATCCCAGCCAGACGTGTGAGGGGGACATGGCAGTCTAGAATTTTCTACCATGGGCTCGCTTCGCCATTTGGTCCGCACACAGCAAGATCAAACGTTTAATTTTCTGATTCTGACAACTGTCTTGGCAATGACCAAGGAGGGGCTTAGAAATTGCCTAGATTTGTCTTTAATCTCAGACTTGGCTGAGAAGCCTGGTTGGAGTGCTGGCAGGGGACTCTTGTGCCCTGTTGGTCATCCGAGGCTGTCCTTCCATGCCACGCATGGGCGTGTCTTACATACCACTTGAAAGAACTCGGTCCGCTCACAGTGGTTTGCTTACTCCACCACTCGACACCCTGGGGCTCTTCCCCCATTCTTCCAGATCCTGTCCTGTGATTCCAGCATGGAGGGGCCTGGCATCCCTGTGGTGGCAAACTTGGGTTGTCTCCAGGGCATTTTTCCTGGCTTGGGACTTGGAGCCCATTGGGACGGTAGCCAGGGCTAGCTTGGGATTTGCGGCAGGGGGTGTGTGCCAGGAAAGGAAGTTTATCAGTAGCACAGGCTGGGGAAGGGACCAGCAGGATGTAAGTCAGCTTGTAGCACTTAAAGCCTTTTCTCGTCTGGCCGGAGGCTGGTCGGACAATCTCCCCCCTCTCCTTCGATCCTACGCGTTTACAGCCAGACCCTGGAAGCTGCCTTGGAGTCCATGCTGGGTATTCACTCAGGCTTGGCTTCCTTCCTCACCAATTCAAGCCCCATCAACACAGGCAATCCACACTCCATCTCTGGAGCCCCCGATTTCTGCAAACCTGCCATTCGGAGACATGTTCTCCGATGAAGGAGTACTGAAGACATCAGAAGGTGGTGTTTCCTCACAGCCAACCCTGGGAGAGCACGTCCCAGAATTAGGGGTCACATGTGTTCACTGCCAACATCGGGGGTTTTAAAATGTTGCAAATGCCTGCATCATTCTTGGTCCAATAGCAGGTTAAGAGCTTGTCACCAACAGAAACACCGTCACTGACTCAACCCGCCCGTGCCTTTTGGTAAGAAAGCCCGCGCAAGAGCTCACAGTGTCTCCCCACCTGCACTGCTTGGGTGTCTTGGAAATTCTGGGTGAGGTGGCAGGAGCTCATGGCAGGAACAGCTGTCTGGCAACCATGTCTACTGCTACAGTGAGGACCGACAAAGTTGGGTCCTGCTTGGATGCCACCAGCCAGCAGTCTCTGGGGGGAGGGGGGATGGACCTAAGGACATGGAGAGGAGACATAGTTCTAACAGAAAAGGGAATCTCAGGCTGTACAGATGGCTCAGGGGTTAAGGCGCTTGCCTGCAAAGCCTAAGAACCTGGGTTTGATCCCCCAGTGGCCATGTTAAGCCAGATGCAGGTGGTACATGGGCTTGGAGTTCATTTGCCAGTGGCTAGAGGCCCTGGCATGCCCATCTTTATCTGCCTCTCTCATAAATAAAATATTTTTAGAAAAAAAAAAAGCAATCTCCCCCCCCCCCCGGGGTGAAGAGATTGAGTTTTAGCAGGGAATGGGCATAGGATATGGGTACAAGAACCACTGTGTCCGTCCATTGAATCTCCCTCAAGCCCAGGGCACAATGGATAAAAAGCAGACGTGAAGTCTACCTTTGTAGGAAAGAACTGAGAGGAATTCTAAGAGTGAGGTTTAAAATTGGTAATTCTCAAGTTCAATAAAGAGGCAGATGGATGACGATCAATGTGTATCCTCTTATTATGTTGAAGCTGTGTGTTTGGGGCAGACTTTATTCCTAAAGTGGAAATTTAGCAGATATTAAGGAAGTGAACACTGTAAATGTGCAGACATTTCAACCCTTGGCACAATTAAGATGATAAATTCATGCAGAAGCTTTAAATCAGACAACCCATAATACTTGATGTAGGAAATGTTCCAGCTTCCATAATTCTTTATTAAATATTTGACAAGTTGTTATCACTGCTTTACAATGACTTCATTTTGTCACATTACTCTTGCTGTCAGGAAAACAAGCTACAATTTCTCTTTAGATCTTTCCAGAAGGCAAAAATAAAAAAGGACTTGTCTTTAAAACTTTTTCCTGTGTGTATCAAATTCAACCATGTTTTAGCTAAAGCTATTCTGATTGTGAAAATGAGCGTTATCTGTTGTCTTTAAAAAAAAAAAAAAAAAAAAAGTCAAGGTAGTTTGGTTTTGACCATTATGTCAAATAGCACTCGGCTTTGTATCATTCAGAGGTGGATTTCTAATAAAAAGTTACGAAACACTGAGAATTCATTTGGAATGCTTGGAACTCCGCTCACCTTAAGTGTCACTGTTTTTTTCTTTCATGTTTCATTTGGTAACAGATCCTGAACTAAGAAATGACAGCAAGTGACTGACTTCCCAGGGTTCTTCCCTCGGGCTCCAAGGGTCGGAATCCTTGGGATACAGCTTGGAGAAAACTGAAGAAGGGACTAAGCTTTCATTCCCTTTTAAGTCCCGATTATTCAGCAAGGTGTAAAAACGCTATAGAAATATATACATATATATTCGGACAGCATACATACATGTATGTATATATGTTACATGTGACATAGCAAAAGAGCACAGTTAACATGAAGGAAACGGTGACATTCTGGGTGACGTCAGTCTGAGTAGGAGGGGCAGACTGGCTTACCCGGAAACACAGACATCTGTCGACAGAGGTTCATGTCATGAGAAAGGCTTTCTACGCATGGACACCGGTGGACAGCATGGTCCACCAGAGGTGAGGCACCAACGCCATGTCCTTAGATTCCTACCGCGACTTCTTACAGAAATCAAGCCAACAATGACGCGTGCGCTTAAACACTGCTTTGAAAGTAACATTTTAAACGAAGGGTAACCATGGACACGTTTCCCTGGAAAATTCTACACAACAGAAAGCTACCCCCACTGCTAGAAAACAGTATACAAGCTCACAACCTAAAGCTACAGCTTTTTCTCTGACACACTGAAAACAATTTGGAGAGGAGTGAGAATACTCAAGTGTATAGACACTGTTCATTAAGGCTTATATAAATTAAAAACAAAGTGGTCCAAAATGTATCACATTTTCTTCCCAGTTTTAAAATCTAAAGTACAAAGTGGAGCTTATAAGTTTTTTTTTTTTTTTTAAACACATCCCTTAAATTGGCAGTTTTGACATGACTTTGTATATACCCCAATGCCTGAATGAGACAGAGGTAGTGTTGTGGTCTTCAGGGGGCCAAGAGAGTGCAAGGTAGGCAGTGACCCTGCACAGCAGCACCCCCACTGGCCAGGAGGCAAATGACACCAGACAGCACCTCTCCGAGGTGCCCAGCAAGGTGCAGAGGGAAGGGGACATGGGAAGAGGAGAGCTAACACCGCGGAGGCACTGGGCAGCTGACGAACCCAGGCTCTCTCTGTAGACTTTGAAATTTCAAAGGTGAGATACAAGACTTTAGGAAAATGGAAAAAGATCAATTAGTAACTGTTAGAACATTTGACATTGCTGCATATGAACATGACTTTCAAGAGAACAACATGGAACCTAGCAAGATTAAAAAGCAACAGTACATGCCATTTGTGCAGCAATGTGACATGTATGAAGTGGTTTGCGAGCTATTTCTCAAGAATCTGCACTGCTGGACCCTTATGTTTGGGCACAATTCATAGCAAGTCACTTTCCAAGTGAGTTTAGGAACTATCTAATGTTCCCCACTAAAGGTCCTTGGAAACAGAGTTTCTTTTTCTTACTCCCTTTCCCTCACCTTTCCCCGGTCAGTGATCACATCTAGGGCTTTGTACGTGTTAGGCAGGTGCTCAGACATGATGGTACAGCCCAAGCCTGGAAACAGCAATTAAGTACATGTCTCTCTGGTTTGTGAGATTCACTGGAGAGCTGGCTGTTGAAGAGTATAAAGGATGGGGTTTCAGACAGGCAGGGACAGTGGACCGAATACCTGTGGAGCAGACAAATGCCTCCTGAGGCCAATTTTGGAGACAGTGGGTAAATCTAGACTCATCCACAGACAAAAATGGAGCAGTGACAGTCACACCGTGGCAGCCTTAGGATGCTCCAAGCCCTTCCGTGCAGTGCGAGCCCTGGCACGTACAAGCCTCACTGTGAAGAGCCCACAACAGAGTCAAGGGTGCGAGTGATCCCTTCAGCTAGGAGGAAAGAAACCCAGACACGCCCTGGGGCACACCACAGCTTGTCTGCACTCCCCCGGCCAGCTGGCTGCGGTGGGGATGGCCCAAGGAATGACCCCACAGCTTGCTCCTCAGGCACGACAGAGACTCTCCACTGTCACCTGCGATGATGTCACTGGAGACGAGACACAGGACAATCTTAGGCAAAGAACAAAACTTCACCAGCTGTGGAGGACTGGAGAATGCCACACTGACAACCAACCCAGCAGTATTTAATTTGTAAGATCAGGTACTTTTTAGGGGCAGGTAGACGTTTTTAGCGCCACAATGACTGCTTGTCCAGTAGTCCCAGGAGTATGTGTCAGTAATTCTTAGAAATGACTGGCCTTAGAAATGACTACTTTTTCATTTCATATATGTAGCACTTTTGGCTTAATGTTTTATTGTTTTCAACCCTCAGCTTACAGAATGAATAATCTGTATGAGTCATCAGTCCAAGACTGGGTTTCTCCTCCTGGGGTGATCTCATTCTCCAACTTCATCTAAACACATTTCTCAGCTTAGGTTTTGGCACCATCTTTAAAAGAGAGGTGGCTTGAGTTCCATAAAAGCTGTGTTTTTTCTTTGTCATTGAAATTTTTTATGTTAACTACAGGGAGCAAACTCACTAAGAGACAAAAATAGGGGCATTATTATTTTTATATAATTACTCAATACCTAAGCGTCTGACCATTACTAAGTATCTTAAAACCAGTGTGAAAACCAGTTCTCAGCCTGGTAAAAACCAACCACCTTCTGGGAGTTCAGTTCTCTGTACACCTTCAGATAACTCTGTTACCATGACAGGCGCCTGTGACTTCTTTCAGGCCACCCAGAGCTGGGTGCACATGAGTAATTCCTTACACTGGAAGTCCTCCTTATAACACAGAGACCTCAAAACCAGGAGATTTTGTTTTTGGTCTTATCTACAACTGTCAAGAGATGAAATATCCAGTGTCCCCGACCTTCCATGACAGGGTCTAGGACAGCATGAATTCAAAGGACAGCGGGGATGCTGAACTCCCCCCTCCCCCCGCCGCCGTCTCACATATCTTCTCAGAGCACGACAGATACGTGTGGCAGACACTCACGAGCTGCACAAACACCCTCACTCCTCCACCCGTCTCGGCAGCCTGCACTCGGCGGATCCCTTTGGATGCTCCATCTCATGTTGAAAGTGACACATGGTACACACGACTCAGGCAGTAAACAATATTGAGGCATGCAACAAGTCACACTTAACAAAACTCAGGTAAGTGTGTATTAAGTGGATCCTTGTGGCTGAGTCAAAAGAATCAGTCAGAAAGCAGGTGGAGAAGACAAGTGAGTAGGCTCTGAGTCGTATCCAGGTTTTTACATATCAGCAGCCAGATTACAACAGAGAAACACTGCACCAGAAAGCTGTGTGCAGGGAGAAGAAATCATCACATTGAGTTTTTTTTTTTAATAAGGTAAGAAATGAAAACACAACCAGTTAGGACCTCCGTGATCCATCTAAACTGCCTTCAGAGTTGCTGCAGTCCCAGCGAGAAGGGGGTCACAGATGCTGTCAGCAAGCGCAGACAGGTGAGCACTGAATTGAATCTGGCTTCCTGTTTGGATCAAGCAGCGCCATATTTCATTCAAAATGTCTCCACTACAAACAGCAGAGAAAGCAGAATCAAGGGACGACTGTACAGTGAGTGACAGGAAGGACAGAGGCTTTTTCGAGAGAGAGGACGGCCCAACCCTGTCTCAGATGCACGACAGCACACGTGAATACGTCTAAGGAACGACGTGGTTCCTCTCAAGTTCACGCAAAGATATCATGCTAAGGTACAGTTCTCTCGGCCCACAGCTATGATCTAAGTTTGTACAAACAAAGGCAAAATCCAGTTTATTTTCATTCTGAGTATGGAAAGAATTATCATTAAGCTTAATGTTGCATTCGACGCTCTCTCAAAGTACTTGTCCATAGAAGGTTTTTGGACAAAAATTCTTCTTCCAGGGATCCTAAGAGAGGGTGGGGAGAGTCAAAGTACTTCAAAAATAAAAATGTCATTGACATTAAGCTTGGTATGAAATTCAAATACAAAAAAATATGCTCACTTCTCCGAGTACATGAGACATCTTTAATTGTAATGAAATAAAATCTGAAATCGGTCTAAATCATTTTAAAAAGTAAACATGAGCTGTAATACTATACCTGTAGAGCAATTAATTCCATTCATTGTCATTAGAAAGTATGCAAAATATTTATTAAGGGCTTTGCCTGCAGAGGCATAACATAAATAGATCAAGTCCTCCTGCAATGGAATTAGTGTACACGTCAGTCAGCCAGTTGAGAACTGTTGGTGAGAGAGGCGAGCACTGGAGCTGGGGCTGGGATCCCCTGGGAACTCCCGGCAAGGCCCCGAGGAGGCTGGGCTCAGGAGCCAGGCCAGGCAGCTGCCTCTGTCACCTGCTCCACAAAAGTCTGCTAGGCAAATGCGAAAGTGCACTCAGATCTTGTGGGCTGGGCAGTGCCCCGGGGCGGGAGGCCTTCCTTAATCCACCCCTTCGAACCCTTGAGCATTTTCCACGGCCATGAGAAGTTTCTCTCGTAAATCTTCAAAGGTTTCATACGGAGGTAAGTCAAGGCGATTAAAGCTGTGAAAGGAACAGAAAGTGGAGCTGAACGGCCACGATCCTCACCACCACAACTGGACTTGCCAGGTTCTGTGAACAGAAAGTGGAGCTGAACGGCCACGACCCTCACCACCACAACTGGACTTGCCGGATTCTGTGAACAGTGTTGTTTCGAGAGGACCAGAAAGCTGTATCTACAATTTTGTTAAACTAAAAACCAAATTCTAGCTATGAGACTGGCCATCTCTATACAGTCCGCAGGGTCTTTAAATATTTATGGTCCAGGACCCCTCTGCTGCTGGGAATAAAACAAGTACCACACATCCACACTGATGCTGAAAATCTGTATGGCACCAAGAATGTGCACAGCGGGAGTGATGGGTGGTCCGAACCCCGGCTATTCCTGACACTATCTTTTGTTCCATCAGACCTATTCTTGTAGGAATGAAGACGGTAAGGCAGCTACACTCTATAGATGTGCATCCAGAAGCCAGGAGGCAATGCCAGGGTGCTACGGACCCCAGAGCAGAGCCCAGGCTACTTGGGGCTCCAGAATGCTAACCCACCTCCATACTCAGAGTCAGCAAGCCAGTGTGAGGAGGCTCATTCCTAAAAGGCCCCTGTGTCCCAGGAGGCTTCAGCTGCAGAAATGTGCTCTCCCTGCTGACAGCGAGCCGGACAGCCTCTGCAGGGGATCCAGCCTACTTGCAGGGCCAAGTTCAAATCCTGCTTCTGATAGCAGTGTGATATGGGGGTAAGTCACCTCCTCTCTGAATCTGTCTGCTCATCTGTGAAAAGGGGAAACTGCTCACAGGAGTGTGGGAAGATCAAATTGGAACATATGAAAGATTTTTGGAATCTGTGATCCTGAGCAAGTGTCTGCAGAGTCCATGGAGATAAAAACTGGTGGATCATAGGATGGCCATCAAGACTGCACGGCACCATCCCCCAGGGAGTGACTGTGCCCAGTACAACCTAGCTCACGAGTACTGGGTGTTGGCATTCTGCACCTACACCAGCAGTCCTGGGTTCAGCTGTTGTCACTGCATTATGTACTTAAAAATATTTTATTTTTATTTATTTGCGAGAAAGGGAGAAGAGGGGAAAGGGGGGAGGGAAGAATGGGCATGCCAGAGTCTCCAGCCACTGCAAATGCACATGCCACCTTGTGCATCTAGCTGACTTGGGTCCTGGGAATTGAACAGAGGTCCTTTGGCTTTGCAGGCAAATGTCTTAACTGTTAAGCCCATCTCTGCAGCCCCCCCCCCACTTTTTTCGAGGTAGGGTCTCACTCTAGGCCAGGCTGACCTGGAACTCACTGTGCCATCTCAGGCTGGCCTCGAATTCACAGCTATCCCCCTCTCTCTGCCTGCTGAGTGCTGGGATCAAAGGCGTGTGACACCATGCCCAGCTTGTTACTGCCTTTTAAATTGAAGCCGTTGTAACCCTTACCACCGTCCACTCCAATCTCTAGACTCCATCACTGTAACGAAGCTCAGACACCCTCCCCTAGCATAAAGGTGAGAACCAGTGGGCAGTGCCTACTTTGGGTGGCCATCAGTTTGAGGCTGGACTGGGCACATATGTCAGCAAGGGTCTGGCATGCAGTGGCCATGCCCATCCCACCCAGTCACGTAACGTAACGACGAATGGGCACTGCAGGGAAGCAAGCACTCTCCTCTGAACGCTTCCAGGTAAGAAAGGGCCCTGCTGAGAAAGCTGCTCATGTCAGCATGGCCAACACAGGCTGCACTGAGCAAGACAGGGTCTATGCTGCCCACCGTTTCCAGAAGGCCCACTCCCTTGCTTCCTGCAGGTCAAGAGGGAAACTCCTGGGCAGAAATCCCAGCAAGAGGGAACTCTGAGTTAGACCAGCAGAGGCTTGCTGAATGCTGTTTAAAAAACAAAACAAAATAAAATCCTGGCTGGAGAGATGCCTTAGCGGTTAAGGCGCTTGCCTGCAAAGCCTAAGAAATCATGGTTCGAATCTCCAGGTCCCACACAAGCCAGATGCACAGTGACACAAACAAGCAGTGTTGCACATGCCCACAAGGGGGCACACACGTCTGGAGTTTGTTCACAGCAGCTGAAGGCCCTGGTGCGTCCATTCTTTCTCTCTGTGCCTCTTTCTCTCTTTAAATGAATAAATAATTTTAAAAAACCCACAAAACCCAGTGGGCTGAGTTTGTTGTGCTGGGTGTGGCGTGCCTCTTTCAAGCAAATATACACCAAACCTCTCCATCCCTCTGCAGCCTGGGAAGGCCTCCTGAGGGCACCACAACCCCACCCCACACTGCCATGGTTGGCCACGGACCATCTATCACCCTCACTGCTTCTCCAGCCATGATTGCTAAGCTATTACTAAGCTCCAAGGAATTATGGGATATTGACAAGCCTTTGGAAACTGATGCTGCTATAGGGAATTTTATCCTGAATTCTAAATGACCAGTTTAAGATGGCAGCAAAAAAGCTCCAACTGTGTGACAGGCCGGGAGCTGCTGTCCCCACAGATGGTAAGCAAGGATGTCTCTGCTTTAGAACAGTCGGGAAGGATGTGTCTGAGAGCCCGGAGGCTCGGAACCCTTCATTTGCAAACACACTGGGCCCATTCAAATTGAGAGCGCAACTTACATCCTCAGCTGCACCACTGTCCTTCCACACCAGGAGTTATTCATGGGTAGGACATGTGGCATATGCCTGGGCCAGGGTCACACACAACTGGGCACATCAGAGAACACTGACCAGCCCCTCGGGGCTTTGGCACTCACCATGTGTGAGCTCGGGGCAGTTTCTCAGGACTGCCCCACTGCTCTATTGTAAACAGCTGAGGACCATTGGAACCTGCACAGGAGAGAAAGAGACAAGTCAGCAGGGCTGCCGCAGTGGGGCAAAGCTGTGATGGGACAGAAGAGGGGAGGAAGGTCTGTGAGGGCCCAACCTGCCCAGGTGAGTCCTGAGACACTGTTCTGCTGTGATGTTGTGGTCCCCGTGGGAAAGCACGGGTCTGCATGAGCTCAGCTGCCTGTCCTGCAGGACAAAACCCACCTACATGCAAGGCCTGTGGTCCTCTGTGTACCCACATTCTGAAAATATTAGTTATTGGCAAGGAGGGAGGGAGGAGTGGGCTACTAGGGCCTCTTGCAACTGGAGAGGAACTCTAGATGCATGCGCTTTGTGCATCTGCTGTACGTAGAGACTGGGGAACTGAACGCTGGCAAGCAGGCTTTGCAGGAATACACCTTTAACCACTGAGCCGTCTCCCCAGTCCTAAAGCCATGTTGGAGGAAAAAACCCGGCGTGAGCTTGAACATGCTGAGCAGAAGGGAGGTGCAGGCTCCTTCTAAGCACCACGTCTCAACCACGGGCTGATTCTGCAAATGTAGTTGTTCTTTTCCTGCATGCATGTTCATGTGTGTGTGTGGGGGGGGTACACACGTGTGTCTGTTGGTGTGCATCTGGCATTTTATCATGGGTCTGGGGACTGAACTCAGGTCCTCAACCTGTGAGACAAGCACTTTACCAGCTGTCTCCCCAGCTTCACAAATCTTGACTTAGAAGGTGAACCAGGAAAAAACAGAAAAGAGAAGAGAAACCATGGCTGCTGCTCTCTCTCTCTCTCTCTCTCAGCAGTGACCCCTTGCCTGCAGGTAGAAGTGACCTTCCATTCCATGTCTCTGTGGGTACCAACACAAGCACACTGGGCCAGAGCGGGACCTGGGAGGTGGGCTGAGGCCTGGTATGGTCCTCCCAGGAAGGCAAGGGAGTCGGAGGCACACCCCTTACCGTAAAGCTCGGCGAATCCATTCATGGGCACGCGGGACGTCCCCGTGACGAACTGTAGTAGCCGGATCCGCTTCTCGGCATCCATCAGCAGGACGGCCTGTGAGCGGAGGGGGAGGTCATTATGTCCCCAGAGACACCAGCACAAGCGGCTGTCATGCGGCGAGGCAAGCCCTGCTCTCATTTATATCGCCCTGTGAGGAGACTGCGCAAGTGTACGCCTCCCTGCTTCTGATAATGGCTGCCCCCATCTGGCTTTTCTAACCCCAGCGAGGGAGTGACCTCCAGCTTCCTTTCTTCTCCTGCCAATCGGCCAAATTAAATGACATAAAAGGCAAGCTCTCTGATGGCACTGAGCTCAGGTTTCCATGTTCAAGGCCTGCCAGCTCCTCTAACTACCCAGTGTTCCAGAAGGATCCACACAAGGGAAGCCAGGTGACAAGATGGGATGGCAGAAGCTCCCTAAAGATACTGTTTTATAAAAAGAAAAACAGAGGCAAAAATAGGCCTCGGAACCAATCTCTGTGTCTCACACACCTAAGTTATTGCAGGGACTGAACTGGCTTGACTGCAGATGCTATTTGATATGTTATAAAAAATATCCACAATTAAAGCTGAGTGCGGTTTGGTCCCTTAAGGATTCTTCTCGACTTTCATGGGCACTCGAAGTATTAGTAACAGACATTCAGAAATTAAAACAACTCCCTTCCTTCTGCCCCTACTATTTAAAGAGAGGGTCTTTTTAAAAATTATTTATTTGAGAGCAACAGAGAGAGCAAGAGGCAGAGAGAGAGAGAGGGAGGGAGGGAGGGAGAAAAGGAGAGAATAAGCACACCAGGGCCTCCAGCCACTGTAAATGAACTCCAGATGCATGCACCACCTTGTGCATCTGATTTACGTGGGTCCTGGGGAATCAAGGCTCAAACCGGGGTCCTTAGGCTTCACAGGCAAGTGGTTAACTGCTAAGCCATCTCTCCAGCCCAAGAGAGGGTCTTTATATATCACTCAGGCTGGCCTTGAGTTCCCAATCCTCTTGACTAAGCTTCCCAAGGGCTAGGATTACAGGCATGTGCCACTACATAGGGTTGATTTCAATTTTCTTTTTTGGCTGAGCATAGTGGTACATGCCTTTATGAGAGAGAGGGGGGAGAGAATTGGCAAACGAGGGCCTCCAGCCACTGCAATCGAACTCCAGATACATGTACCCACTTGTGTGCATATGCAACCTTATGCATGCATCACCTTGAGTGTCTTGTTTACATAGGATGTGGAGAGAAGAACATAGGTCCTTAGGCTTCACAGGCAAGTGTCTTAACCGCTAAGCCATCTCTCCAGCCTGACTCCAGTTTTTTGTAGGTAAATAATCTCTTTTTTGTTAGAGGGATTATCTATTTTTATTCTATATTTAAATATATAATTTACTTGCGGGGGGCAAGGAGGGGCAGGCACACAGTATGGGCATTCCAGGGCCTTTTGCCATTCCAGACGTGTGTGTCACTTTGTACCTTTGGCTTTATGTGGGTTTTGGGGAATAAAGCCCAGTCCAACAGGCTTTGCCTTTAAATGTGGAACCATCTCCCCAGCCCTGTTTTTAGTTTTTTTTCCAGTTATTTTACCATCTCTCCACCTTGCCCAACTTTTCTTATTTCATGACCATCCTGAGCCCCAAAGGACACAAACCTTGGCCCCAAGATAGTAAAACAAATTCATTTGCGTCTTTGGTTGAGAAAGACCAAAAATCAAAATCGTTGGAATTTTTAAAAATGATGTGAATATGATTGTTTCACAGCACCTGACAGCCAGAAGAGCTCTACTGACTGCACATTTCTATCGGAGTAGGCTCCCATTCTGAGTTTTCCCGAGGAGGCCTCGGTCCTATTGGACACTGGAAGCCAGTTAACTTCTTTAAAAAATTCTATTTATTTGCAAGCGGGGAGGAGAGGAAAGAGAGACAGGAAACAAACAAGAGAGAATAGGGACACCAGGACTTCCAGCCCCTACAAACAAACTTGACACAAGCACTACTTTGTACATGTGGCTTTATATGGATACTGGGGAATCGAACCCGGGTCATTAGACTTTGCAGTCAAATGCCTTAACCACTGAGCCATCTCTCCAGCCCAAGTCTTTTTCAAAATCATATTATGACTAACTGTAAGTTGCTCCAGCAAGGTGGTGAAGGCAGGATAGGGTCCTTTTGTGGGGATCGGGCTTACAAGTTTTACTATTCACAGAGGTCCCGGAGCTCTGGCTGAGTCTCTCTCCCCACACCCCCCTCCCCATACCCCCACAGTGCAAGCACTAGTCTCAGGTGAGGCCAGGCCCTGGAGGTATTGGCAGTACCTTCCAAAACCACTGGATGACGGGGTGATTGGGGCAGTAACCGTTCTTGTAGATAGAGTGCTGTCTCCAGTCATTGACGTCGACGTCGCCAAGGCCGCACATCAGCAACTAGTGAAGAAATTCTACACTGAGAAATCACCTTCCTCAGCGATGCATCTGTCACGGTGTTCAACAGCTAAGGCAGCGATTCACGAACGCTAACGAACGCGGATGCGTGCTCTAAACTCCCCGTCACATCAGACCAGAGCTGGCACAGGTGCCCACAGTGACTCAATGCTCACCCTCCTACAAGGCCATGACATTTCATGCTGGGACAGACTGGTCACCCTCCCTGGTCTCTACACGTAAACAATGCTCATGGATGTCTTTATACTGCACGTATGTGCGTAGCATCCTGGCTGTTACCCTGGAAGGGTGACTCGTTTGAACATTTCAATTAGTGCTTGTGACAGCAGGGACTCATCTCCTAAAGTTGACGGAAGTCACCTCATCCTTCTAGCAGCCTGTAGGAACAAGGCAGTAAATATCCCCTTAATATTAGTATTTAGTCTAAGGTTTGCTTTTCCCGTTACATAAGTCTCCCACAGAATAAAAGCTTCCTGTGAGGGGCTGGGGATATGGCTCAGCATTTAAAGGTGCTTGCTTGCAAAGCCTGATGCCTGGGTTCAGTTCCCCATATGCCTGTGTAAAGCTGGACAGGCATGTGTTTGCAGCAACAAGAGACCCTGCGTGCAAATAAAAAAAATTTTTTTAATGTGGCTTTCTAAAAGGTTTCCTGTGGACCAATGGATAGGATATTCCATCAAACAGACCAGTACCCAGGAAAGAACCCTGCCTGGGGCCAGCCTTGCTGAGTCAACCTGAGAGGTCGTTCACTTTCTGCAGGGCACGATTTCTGGGACATCTATCTGGAAACTTCTGCTTTAAGTACAGAAAGCCAGTCTGAGACCTGCGTTGTTGGGTGAGGCTTGGAGGAAAGGCTGAGGGTCTCCAGCAGGGTGTGGACCGACACAGCCGCCTTATCCTCCTGCGTCTCTCAACACCCGGAGGGTGAGGCACAGTTTGGGTCATCAAGCTGCTTTCTCTCATCCGCACCCAGGCCCAGAAGCTGACAAGGATGGTCACTAAACCATCTTCTCTTACCACCTCTCAGCTTTCTAGTGTTTTTTCTAGTGTGTGTTTCTTTATGGCGTATGGTGTGTGTATGGTGCATGCACGTGTGTGCTCAGATGCAGGTGTGCTCAGATGCATAGGCCCTATGTGGAGGCCAGAAGAGAAGTTCAGGTGTCTCTCATCTATGTGCTTCCTTGAGACACAGCATCTCACTGAACCCGGAGCTGCTGATTTTGGTCAGACTGGACAACCACTGAGCTCCAGTGCTTCTCGGCTCTCCACTCCTCACAGGCTCGAGTTATATGCATGCTACGCCCACCTGTTGACATGGGCATTGCGGAATCAAACCCAGGGCCCGTAAGGCCCCTCTGCTCCTCATGCTTGTGCCGCAAGCACACTGGGCTAGCTCCCTAGCCCCTCTAGTGTTCGTTTTTGTTCTTCTCTTTTTCCTTCCTTCCTTCCTTCCTTCCTTCCTTCCTTCCTTCCTTCCTTCCTTCCTTCCTTCCTTCCTTCCTTCCTTCCTGTCCTCCTTCCTTTTCCCCTCCCTCTGTCTCTCCCTCCCTGAGAGAGGGGGAGAGAGAGAGAAAGAGAGAATGGACATATCAAGGCATGTGCCACTTTGTGCACCTGGCTTTAAGTGAGTCAAACCAGGGCTGGCAGGCTCTGAAAGCACGTGCCTTTGACTTCTGAACTGTTTTCCCAGACCCTTTGTTTTTTCCTCACCCAATATAATTCAGTTCAAGTTCAAGAACACATATTTGCTAACCATCCTCTGTGGCTGTCTCTCCCATTCACTCACCCTGGTGGAGACAACAGGGTCCAATTATAACAAAACAAGCCCCGCACTAGCACGCCAGCACGTGCTGGGATTCATCTAAAAGTATTCAATACATCATAGATAAGACATACCAATACCATCTGGATGGCAACGAGAGATACTTAGAGACTTCTACTTCATATAAGATAGATTGATAACACAAACCTCTAGCTCATTTTCATCAAAAATTTTGATCAAATCGATTGGAAGCAGTTCTGTGAATCCCTGAAAGGAAAAAAAAAAAAAAACCACTTGTAAGCACCTTTCTTTTTCTTTAAAAAATACAAATTTTGCAGGCAAAGTAAGTTTGTTTAAAAAATATTATTTGCACATGTGTGCATATGTGTGTGTGTGTGTGTGTGTGTGTGTGTGTGTGTGTGTGTGTGCATGTGAGCACCAAGGTCTCTTGCCACTGAAGAGTATGCCAGATGCTTACACCATTTTTTTTTTTTTTTGCATTTGGTTTTCTGAGGGTGCTGGGGAACTAAACTCAGATTAGAAGGCTTTGCAAGCAAGTGCCTTTAACCACTGAGTATCTCCCCAGTCCCAAATAGATAAAACACATTCCTTACTGGACATTCAAGCACCAGTGACAATATCAAGTGATCACAGTTCTAGTAATAAACAGTCACAACTCACAAGTTTTGAAACACTGTCAGATCTAGGACTTGCGCTTATTTGAGTGCTTTCTGAAACCCTGTGTGAGACCATAGAACACTGCAGCAAGTGGCTTCCAAAAGCTACTTGTGACACACCATTGTGAGTCAGTGTGTCCTAAAATGCACAGACCACAGATGTCTGAGAGGCACGTTTAAAAATAACGTGGTAAGGGCATGAAGATAAAAGACAAGAGGAGGAGGTGTGAGCTGGCAGCTAGGAGACGGGAAGGACAGCCAGTTGGGCTCTGGTTCCCGGGCTGTCACTAGCCAGGGGACCCTAGAGGAGGCTTTCAACACTGTGGTTCCCGAAAGCCAGGACTTGGGGGCAGGGCTGAAAATTAGAGTCCGGGGGGTTTCTCAACTAAATTAAAAAATGTAAAATGTACCCTTGTCAAGCCTGCCCTCACATTTTATACCCCCCAGATCAAATTTTTTAGAAAATATTTTTATTTATTTGACAGAGAAAGAGGGAGACAGAGAGAAAGAGAATGGGCACACCAGGGCCTCCAGCCGCTGCAAATGAACTCCAGACACGTGCATCCCCTTGTGCATCTGGGTAATGTGGGTCCTGGGGAATCAAACCTGGGTCCTTTGGCTTTGCAGCACCTTAACTGCTAAGCCACCCCTCCAGCCCAAGACGCTATTTTTCTTTTTAAAAAGCTTTTTCCTACTTTTTAAAAAATTTGAGACAGGGAGAGAGACAGATAGAGAATGGGCACACCAGGGCCTCTTAGCTGCTGTGAATGAACTCCAGACACATGCGCCCCCTTGTGTGCATGTGCAACACCACATGCTTGTGTCACTTTTGTGTCTGGCTAAACATGGGACCTGGAGATTCGAACGGGTGTCCTTAGGCTTCATAGGTAGGCACCTTAACCGCTAAGCCATCTCTCCAGCCCCTATTTTTACTTCTTTAAACAACTAATACTTTACATCAAATTTAAAAAAGAATTTCAGGGCTGGAGGGAGAGATGGCTTTAGCAGTTAAGCCACTTGCCTGTGAAGCCTAAGGACCCAAGTTTGATTCTCCAGTACCCACATAAGCCAGATGCACAAAGTTGCACATGTGTCTGGAGTTTGTTTGCATTGGCTGGAGATCCTGGCATGTCCATTCTTTTTCTCTCTTTCCCTCTTTCTCAAATAAATAAATAAATAAATTTCAATATCTCTTTTAAAAAAAAGCCTTAAAAAGGAATTTCACTTTTGGTCACCTTTTAAAAAAATTTTATTTGCAAGCAGAGAGCTAGACAGCTGGCTTTATCTGGGTACTGGGAACTGAACCCAGGTTGTTAGGCTTTGCAGGCAAGTACCTTAACTGCTGAGCCACTGCTCCAGCCCTTGGTCACCTTTAGAAAGGGCGGGCACATTGGCAATGGTGAACCACACAAGGGGGATGTACCAGCAGCACTCACACACTGACAGAGAGCTAGTCCAGGTGCCTGGGATGATGCAAAAACCTGCTGCCTGAGCTGTGCTTGCCTTGGGTCTGAAGAGGAGGGTCTGTAAGATTAAAGACAGCTGCCTTAGTGGTTAAGGCACTTGTTTACAAAGCCAAAGGAACCAGGTTCGATTCCCCAGGACTGACGTAATCTGAAGTTTGTTTGCAGTGGCTGAAGGCCTTGGCATGCCTATTATATCTGATTCTCATAAAAATTAAAAAATATAAAAAGATAGCCATAAAGAAGGGTCAAGGCTCTGCAGGGAAGGCAGTGCCCCTACATTACAGCAGGAGGTGGCTCCTTTGAGTATCACCAGAACTTCAACATAATGGCTCTGGATCCGGTATGCAAAAAGTTCTCTTTAAATACAGTTAAGCTTCCGGTGTGGAGGTGCATTCCTGTAGCCTCAGGCTAGAGAGTGAGACCCTATCACAAGCAAACAGCTATATAGTTAAAAACAATTTAAAAACCAGTGAGAGAAGACAAACCAGAGAACGCTTGAGAAAAAGATGGCGGTGCCCCACATGAGAGCTGGCACAGGCTGTATCCTGCCCTGCCCTGCCCACCAGTGCTCACCTCCAAGAAGGCGTTCATTTGCTTCTGGACCCTGTTCACGAATCTCCACTGGATGACTAAGCTGTGAAGAAGAGGGAACATCTTATAGTCAGCCGCCGCACTCCAGCACACCGCTTGCTTTCTTCATCACGGGGCTGCTGCTCTGAGTGGAGAAGCCCCATGGGTATTAGGGCCAAAGCGGGGCTTGCTGGGGTGCACCCCTATGAACTCCTGAATCCCTTTAGGAACCAGTGGGACATCTGTGAGCAATGTGGACTAGCGAGGCTCCCAAGAACACACCGGTCCTCTTTGCCCACCCCAATCCTCGGTGGAGCAGACGGCTCTAGACATGAGACTCGGAGAAGAAGTCAGAGTGTGAGCACACTGCAGACACCTGTATCCACACCCCTGCATGTACTTTTGAGAGATATTTCATGGTGTGCACATTAATATTTTATGCACATATGTATTGTGTGTGCACTATGCATGCTTGTGTGTGTGCAGGGCACATTCATGCATACTGGAGTGGAAGACATTCTGTGTCATTCTCAGGACTGCTGACCTCCTTTAAGACAGGGTCCCTCATTGGCCTCGGGGTCACTAATTAGACTAGACTGGCCATCCAGCAAGCCCAGTGAGCCTTCTGTCTCTACCTTGCCAGCACCAGGATTACAGGCACAGGCTATGCCTGGCATTTATGTGTGTTCTAGGGTTTAAACTCAGAAGGGTCAAGGGCCAAGAACGATGTGCTGTGTGCATCACCTGGGTAGGAGTCTTCTGACTGCAGCCATCCTGGGCTGGAGTGGTTTTTAGAAACCGTTTCTAAAGGAAGACAAAGGCGTCTGCCAGGTGTCGCCTGCTAGAACTGTTCAAGGTCAGAGCAAGGGCACCAGTTAGTGTGCACAGGAAGCTCTGTCATATTCTAGTGTATTCATTAAGCACAATGAGCTCTTAGCTTGAGAGTGACGAGTGGGCCCGTACGTGACAGCTGACTGTTAAAGGGTCTCCAAGTACAGCCTACAAGGCCCTGCATTTCTTTTCTTTTTCTTTTTGGTTTCTTCAAGGTAAGGTCTCACTCTGGCCCAGGCTGACCTGGAATTCACTATGTAGTCTCAGGGTGGCCTTGAACTCATGGCGATCCTCCTCCCTCTGCCTCCTGACTGCTGGGATTAAAGGAGTGCGCCACCACGCCCCGCTAAGGTTCTGCATTTCTTCTGACAAGGAAGGCTTTCTTTTAAAGCTTTTTAAATTAGCATATATTAATTATGCGTAACAATGTACACATTTTCACACGTGTATAAAATATATTTTGATCATATTCATCCCTCATTTCTACTCCTGCTGGTCTCCTTCCCAACTAGTCAACGTTCTACTTTCATGTCTTTTTTGTTTTGTTTTTGGTGACCCAATGCATTTTAATTGGGAATACATTCCAAAATACAGTAAGATCCCACAGTCATTCTCTGAGCTCAAGTCCTCTGTTCCATTTCAAAGGAGAAGGGGGAATTCAGCATGTGGACAGGGAGTGTGGAATGCACACAAGCTCAGGGCCAATGGGACCGGCCACGTGCAGAGACCAGGACCCAGGACCAAACCCTGCTTTGCCTACCTCACCGCTCCCTGCCTAGGCCAGAGGGTGCCTGGCTATCTGTGGAGGAGTGCGGACAGGGTGTGAGAACCACATAGGCATAACGAAGTTGAAATGTGAGGGACCGGACTGAGAACCCCTTAAGAGCTGGACTTCCAGCAGCACTCAACAAAAGGGGGTGAAGACTGGGTTGATAAAATCACAGATAGCTGAAACAATTCAATATCTTTGCATGTGCCGACCTTTTCCTATATCTTTTAACCATTTTCCTAGATTTTCATTAGGGAAATCAAGTGCCTAATTTCACTCAATTAATGCTGGAGTGCCTGTGCACTGCTGCAATCCTAGGTAATGTTAGACAAGGCATCCAATTACTCTGAACAGAAGCTAGATTGCTCAGGAACATACTGGCTTTTCTTCTCCACTCCACTACGGAGCTCCCGGAAGTCATGATGCAAGGCCAACTTCCCTCCTGCATGTGACTGTCTAGAAGCCCAAGCCCCTAAGAAACTCACATTGCTGAAAACTGGCAAATAAGCTCATGTCCACAGTATGCACGAGCTGTAAGGGACATTGGCTAAATATGCCACTAGACATAGTGAAAGAAAAAGTTGTAAGTTATGCATACGTACTCAATATACTCCCTCTTGTTCTCATTTGTCACCATTATTTCTGACCCATTGGGCTTCAAATCCACTTGATATGTCTGTAATTACAGAGGAGAGTCAACAGTCACCACTGTGAAGTCACTCTGCACGTGATTATTAATGTCTCACTATAAACGAGAACCAGAGTTTATTGAAGGTTTCCTCATCAATGGGCTCTGGGTGCGTGAGAATGTCTAATGAGCCTCTGAAACGGTTTCGACGCGACACGTTTACAAATGCTATCATTCAAGGCAAACTGCTTTATGGTTATTTATGAGAGTTTTTAAAATTAATTTTTATTATTTATGAGTTTTAATTGTTCCTGGAGTATTGGCAACAATGGAGGAGAGAAACATTGTTCATCTGCTGTTCACTTGTTAAGAAAGTGATTATGTTTAATAGAGAAAAGAACGAAGAACACCCATCATGACCACAGAGACCCAAAATCTAATGCATTCCATTTGTTACCAGAAGCAAGACTTTATGAAGAAGGACATGAGAGATTTCTTTCAAGGTAGCAAAATACAGGGTCTTAAAAATCAATAATAACTATAAAAATACTAATGGTGGAAGGGTAGGGAGGGAGGGAATGAAAGGAGGAAGGAGGAAGTTTAAGAAGCCATGTAGAGACGTAATGGCATCAAGTCGTCTCACTCTGGTCTCTCCTTTAGAGCCACTGCCCAGGAGCAGACCTGCTGAAACCAAGCCCCTACCTTCTCCTGGCCTTAGCCTGATACTGGCTTAATGCCATTGTATTTGAAGTGATAACTAAAACAAAGGCGGGGGAGGGGAGGCTCATTCTTTTAAAATAAAAATACTTAGTCTCATTATAGAAAATTTAAAACAAGCAAGCGAGCTATCAGAACATTTCACCCTAGCCCCTGCTAAAACGCCCACTCTGGAGGGTCCCTTGATAGAGGTGTGCGTGTGTGTGTGTGTGTGTGTGTGTGCATGTGGGAGGGTTATAAGCACATACTGATTATAAATATAATAATGAGCTTCACAGTATCTTCATACATGTATGCTATGTATTTGTTCATACTGTGTGTGGATGAAGTCACAGGGCCCTTTTCTTTGATGCCTGACATCCTTCTCTGAAGCTCCCCAGGAACCCCGAAAGACAATGGATTCCTTGGGGTTCGACCACTCCCAGAACTCACGCTTGCTGGTGCCAACACACGGGGTAGTAAGTAGTTTTGATAGTTGCCACGTGGTTATTTCCTTCATTGGTGTGTGTCACACACATGTATATATACATATGCACACACATACATATACACACATACATATGTGTATGTATACATACACGTATATACATGCATATATGTATGTATACATACACATATGTATGTGCACACACACACACATGCATTTTATACCCATTGTTCTTAATTCCTTCCCATCTGCTGGCATGAGTATCTTTTCTGAGATTCTCCAACGGGGAGGACCCGATGACACTGCACCTCTAAGAATGAGCTGAAAATACATCGTTTTGCCAGTGGAGAATATACTTTTGATAATCTCTCAAGCAGTAAAGGTCAAGTCTATTTCATTTTCCATCTGGCAATCCTATGAGCTCTGTGACCTAATTAATTTCAAGGCCGTGTAGATTTGGTCTGAGAGATGGGAATTTTCTTGGAGCTTTTGTGAAGAGACAGGTATCACCTTGAGATTGCCTTCCAGGAAGCCTTGTCACTGGGGGACAAATGAATTAAAGGTTGCAAATTTCAGATGCACACATCCTTAGACCCTTAGGGTTATAATGAAACTTCAAGGCAGGCAACTTTGACCTTGGAATGGCTTTTATGGTGAGCCCTGAGTGAAAGGCAGCATGAGGGCAGAACAGTGGAAGAACTCAGCCACAAAAGGAGTCATGTCACCATGACAACCGAGTCAAGAAGCAGACAAGAAAAGCCCCAGTGTGGCAGAGCACCACCCACACCCGGTCATACCTTCACCTTGCTACTAAACAATGGCTCCAGTATCTGAAGAAACTATATTCTATAAAGCAAGCCATCTGTTCCACTCGGGTTGGGACCAGAAGTCGTGCTAACTAATGCCCCAGTGGCTCCGGCTTTGCTGGGAGAGCGAGCGATGTCACGGGATCAGCTTCCTGGCATGACAGTCAAGTGGTGTTATGAAGCGGTGCTGATAATTACTGGAAATTCCATGTGGCTGCTTCTAACTGGCCAGAAATGTTGTGTTGTGGCCCATGGGAAAGCTATCACTCTTCCAAGACCCACACGTGTCGGCCTCACGTACCTGCCCAAAGTTTTCTTCATCTATGCAGAACATGAGGTCCAGTTCCGTGGGGTCATTTTCCAGGATCCATTTCAAGGAGTTGTAGTACTCGCTGTCCTACAGACAGGACGCAGGAAGGAGAGGCAAGCATTCGGTTTAACACGTACACGTGTTTGGTTTAAGTTACTAACTCGGAATGGCGTTCCATGCACGGTGTCGCAGTGTGACGCCACTCACCAATGTCATTTCCTGCAAACTCAGCACATAAAACCTCTTGGTAGTGACAGGGCTTGTGGCCACCTCCTGTTCTCTGCGACATGGGCCGAGGCCCCTGCTGTGGAGGGCAGTCACCTAGATCCTGACAGCCTCCTGAGAGCTGGGAGGGCCACCATGCCCGGCGTCACCACAGCTGCCTCAGGTCCACTGGACTAAACACACACTGACCGGTACACTTCCCATCTCGGAAGTGTGAGAACATCAGAGGACACTGGAAGGGCAGAGTCCACTCGCCACACACCAGCTGATTTGCATTTGGTTCTATCCCGCTTGCTCATTGCCCTTTGCTGATGAGATTAAGCAAAAGGCAAGGCTGCTCTGGTTTCAGAATCCAGGGCAGGAGCCACAAGACCTTCAGCTCCCCTCCACAATTAGGCCAAGGTCTCTGCTGTGGAGATACACAGGCACCCACCCCCTTAAAACTTTACTAACATGGGGCTGGAGAGATGGCTTAGCGGTTAAGGCACATGCCTGCAAAGATTAAGGACCCCGGTTCGATTCTCCAGGTCCCACGTAAGCCAGATGCACAAGGGGGCACATGCATCTGCAGTTTATTTGCAGTGGCTAGAGGCCACTCTCTCTCCCTCTCTCTCTTTCCCTCTATCTCTAATAAATAAAAAAAAATAAAACTTTACTAACATGCAGCATGAAATTAGACTTTTTTTTGAGGTAGGGTTTCACTTTAGCTCAGGCTGAATTCACTATGTAGTCTCAGGGTGGCCTTGAACTCATGGTGATCTTCCTACCTCTGCCTCCCGAGTGCTGGGATTAAAGGCGTGTATCACCATGCCCGGCTGAAATTAAGACTTTAAAATCAATTTCTAGGGGGTTGTGGAAACGGCTCAGCAACTAAAGGCGCTTGCTTACAAAGCCTGCCAGTCTGGGTTCAGTGCCCCAGTACCCACATAAAGCCATATGCATGAAGTAGTTCATGTGTTTGGAGTTTGTTTGCAGTGGCAAGAAGCCGTAGCATGTCCATACACACAACACTTTCTTCTCTCTCAAAAAAAAATAAATAAATAAAATAAAAATATTTTTAAATCCATTCCCTGCCAAAAAATAAAAGCAATTTCTGGAGAGTGCATGATGGTACATGCCCATAATCTGAGTGCTTGGAACGTAGTGGCAAGAGGATTATGAATTTGAAGCTAACCTGGGCTACAAACGTAGCGAGACCCTATCTCAACGTCTTTCCTTCACCAAATTAGCAAAGGAAAAGTTGAAAGGGAAAGTGGGACTGGTTCTCAGGCTGCAGATACCAGGGCAGCCAGGACCACACACGGGCAGTGCTGGCTAGAACTGTGGACACTGCACACCCATACAGTGATGTTCGGGACGTGGTCCACATGCCTACAAGGCTTGGGTACCCACAGCTTTACACCTCAAGTGACGTGGCAGGACCTGAGAGCAGAGCTGGGAATTGACCACCAGGACAACAAACGTCCCCGTGCACACCCCACCCCCACATATTCTGAAGGTAGATGGTGAGGCACAGTTAACAGAAAACCAGATACAGGAGTGTATTACAAGGTCAAGTTCTGGGCAGACAGTCCTTTCTACTTGAGTATGGTCAGTGCAGGCACAACAGCAAACCCCACGCCATGTGAAAATTTCTATCACTTCTGGGCGTGGTGGCATGTGCCTTTAATCCCAGCACTTGGGAGGCAGAGGTAGAAGGATCACTGAGTTCAAGGCCACCCTGAGACTACATAGTGAATTCCAGGTCGGCCTGGACTAGAGCAAGACCGTACTTTGAAAAAAAATACTCCACCCAAGACAATTGGTGTCACTTTCTGGACTGCTCACCCTAGTTATCCCCCATTCCACAGTAGTCCTTTATTCCTTCATGTCTAGGATGACCACAAGACAGCCTTCTTAGTGTCCTGGCCTTGCCTCTGCCATTTTTATGAGGTCACAACACAAAAAGATGGCTGCCTAAGCTTCCACAGCTAGCCCAGATGGAGATGTCTAGATGTCCCTTGGATCTAATCTGCTCTCCACCTCTTCACTGGGTAAGCAGTGACCAGTGAGATCTGGGTGTATGTGTCTAAGGACCACGGTTCTAGGAAGCAGACAATCTGCTAATTGTAGAAATTAGGGAGATCAGTTAATTCCCTCAAATGCATCCTCCCCACGTTCACAGTGAGTGACATCAGCTACAACGAGAGCATGGTTGCAGACAGGGGCTGGCACCCCAGTGAGGTGGGTATGGCTTGCACTCACTCACCACAGACTCCATGTCATTCAGCGTGATTTGCTTTCCCAACATCATCTTGTAGAATGGCCGGATGAAGAAACCTGAAACAGGGCGGATAGCTGGCTTAGTTTCAAGTCATTGATGCTGAGGCAGATCCGTGCATGAGATAAGAGATTAACTTGTTTTCAACATGAGTACCAGACCGTGACAGACCAATCAAGGACCTTCTAGAGTAGTCTATGAGCAAGCAAGGAAGTCCTGGGAAGGGCAGAATGTGGGAAAGGAGGGCAGTCTTATCAAAAGATGGCACAGCACAGAGGCCTGGGTCCAGCTTCCATGGGTGACACATAAGTCCCAGGGCCAAGTGGGAGTCCGAGGTGCCAACAAGGCATTGTGAGAGGAAGAGGTGTGTGTGTGGGACCATTATGCAAGCACAAAGTGACCGGGGGGTGGGTTCGGGCTGAGAAGGGGTAGGGCAGAGCCTGGTTGATGGGGGGGAAGGGTTCGGGCTGAGAAGGGGTAGGGCAAAGAGCCTGGTTGAGGGCTGGGGGACCTCACTGAGTCAATACCACAAGGGCCTGGAGGGAGGCTACAGTGAGCGGACTCTCCCACCAGGAAGATGCTCTGTCCTGCTGAGGGAACCTCATTCCCAGGCCGGCAGCATCCATGCCACCTCAGGTGCGGCCCTGCAGCATGGGCTGCCTTGCCCTGGCTCAGCAGAACCAGGGCCTCAGATTATGTTTCAGTGCCTGGAGAGGTAAAAACCCAAAACCAACCACGCAGGGCGCGTGTACGTGTGTACAGTGGGCTCTGCTGACAGTGGCGCTCACACAGGGCGCGTGTGTACAGTGGGCTCTGCTGACAGTGGCGCTCACACAGGGCGTGTGTGTACGTGTGTACAGTGGGCTCTGCTGACAGTGGCGCTCACACAGGGCGCATGTGTACAGTGGGCTCTGCTGACAGTGGCACTCACATTTGAAGACATGGAGCGCCCAGGATTTGGCCCGTGGACAGAGTGAGAAAGAAACACCTACTGTATACACACACGGACAGAGTAAGACATGCCAACTGTATACACTCATGGACAAGAGTCAGAAGCAGTAACTACATACACACATGGACAGCATTAGAAAGAGGCACCGACTGAATCCACACGCAAACAGAGCCAGGAAAGTATCTACTGTGTATAAATATGGAAGAGAATGTCAGCAAGAGGCAGCTACTGTATACACACAAAGAAGTAGTGCCTCCCGGCTACACACGTGGACAGAATCGCAGAAAGGACCTACTGAGTACACAGTCAGAAAGAAGTACCTACTGTAAATATGCATGGACAGAGACTCAGGGTGTCACATGTACCTCATACGTTCATGGACAGAGTCAAAAAGAGGTGGTCGGGCTGGAGAATGGCTCAGCACTTAAGGCGCCTGCCTGCAAAGCCTAATGACTCAGGTTAGTTCCCCAGTACCCACATAAAGCCGAGTGCGTTAACTGGAGCATGCGTCTGGATTCATATGCAATAGATAGAGGCCTGGGCATCCCCATTCTCTCTCTCTGCTCACAAACAAAATAAAATAATAAAATAAAACAAAGTCCTGGGGCCAGAGCATCCAATTCAGTTAGCAATTAACAGGGAAAGAGTGTTCAAGGAAAAGGCACAGAGGGTCTACCAATGACTTATTTGAATAGGTTAGGCTACATAAAGGCAATTAAAACAATTGCCCTGCACACAGCTCTCTCTACAGTAACTGAAATGGCATCTTTAACCATTTCACACGCAAGTTCTTAAAAAAGAAATTCTTGTGCATGTTCTTCATGGTTGATGTCTGCAGCGTCCACTTGTGGGCACCGATTCCAATGACCAGTCCCTAGGAGATCTGAGGGTGAGCTTTGACAGAGCAGGGGGACGGCTTGAGTCCCACGTTCCCAGGCACTTTGACTTTTCTGGGGGAGCTCTAAAGAAGAATGGGGTCACTTTGTGTCTTTCAGCAGCACTCCAGGGTTAAGACCTTACATACTTTGAAATTATTTAGTCTCCTCACATTCAAAATTGATTTGGAGACAAATGTTCCAGTGGCAGGATCCTGATGGATTGATTCATTTTAATTAACTTTTCATCTGCTGCCAAAGTCTAGTTCTCACCAGGGAAAGGTGTCCTGGAAACACTCAAAATGCATCCACACAGAGCCTTCTGTTCTGCACTGACTCACTGAAACCAATGGTGTGCAGAACTTTGTTTTCAGGGCACAATATTCTATCGGGAAAAGAACAAAAATGTAAAAATAACTTGCTGCAGGCTGGGGCTCTAACTCAGTGCTTGAGTGCTTGTCTACTATGCACAAAGTCCTGGGTTTGATTTCCAGCAGAAGAAAAAAAAATCTTGCATTAAAGAGAACCAGTGACTACTTCCATTTATAACCTATGCCATGGTTACATTCTGTCCCCAAATCGTTTTTAAAATTCATGTATTTATTTCTAAGCAGAGAGGAGAGAGAGAGAGTGTGTGCGTGTGTGAAAGAGAGAGAATGATTATGGGTGCGCCAGGGCCTCCAGCCACTGTTAAAGAACTTCAGATACATGTGCCACTTTGTGCAGTTGGCTTATGTGGGTACTGGGGATTCAAGCCTGGGTCCTTAGACTTTGTAGGCAAGTGCTTTAACTGCCAAGCCATCTCTCCAGCCCCAAATTGGTTTTTAATGTGAAGAGACTAAATAATCTCATTTATTCCAGTAAAGAGAACTGGTGAAACTTTTACTTACAATCTATGATGCGGAAGACACCTAAGTGTAGAGCCTCAAACAGGTAAAGTAAGTAATGAAAACCTATTTTTATTATATCAAGACTTTTGAGTAACTTACCGTCTAAGAGTTTCCCATGAAACACTGCCAGGCCAGCCACTCTTCCAATGAACGTGAAGTAGGACAGATGGTCTTCATTACAGAGGCCCGAGTTGGGGTTGATCTGAAGGGTATAGTTGTCCCTTTTGGAAAAGAAAAGTCCAATTATATTTTAAAAGAGAAATCTAAGAAGCTGAAGTTTCCTTTGCCACCTGTCACTCAATTTTACAGAGCTCCTACAAACCCTTAGTACCCTGTGGTCACAGGTGCAAGCTGTGGGATGTAACTCATCCGCTTGTTCTGTGCCAGACCACGGGGTAGCACAAGAGCTGACATATGTATATGTATATACGTGTGTGTGTGTGTGTGTGTGAGAGTTTCCTATAGGGAAAATGAAGCCCTTTGAAACTGCTGGTGGCTGCCTCGTTTCCATCTATAAGAATGGCATTTTCGAGTGGTTCAGCCAAATATCGCGAGAAGAGAATGCTCACTCAGAAATGGAATCCTCAAAGATGTCAGCATTACAGATAAATTTGGTGAGGGAGGGTTAGGTCTTTTGAAAGGTCTTGGATTTTAGGATAAGATTTTTCTCCCCTTTAATCCATGCTACTCCCATTCTTGGAGAATCTTTATTTTACAGAAAACAGCAAACACCGGGGAGAACCCAGATTCTTCAATACAAGGAAAGACAGCTGACTGCCTAGCACTAGACAAGCTACCTCTAGCATGTCTGCCAGGACTCAGGAGACATCACAGAGGCAGTAACAGTCTAAACATGACCGCTGCTCTCACTGCTGGCCCGACACGGGCTCCAGGGAGATGGTGATAGACACTGAGGACACTCAAAATACCTCAAAGCAAAAACTCAGAGACTGCAAAGAGCTGGACATTAAAGTAGTCTTATAACACACACATCAAGGCTCAGCGAACATTGTGCAAGAGAATACGGGAAGACTGTACAAGCCACAGGGAGGAGGGAGTATCCAGAGGCGTTGTCCCCCGCCCTCCACAGAAATTGATGCAGTCACGACCCAAAGAGAACCCGGACACTTAACTGAGGAGGGCTGGGGATGGTGTAAGAGCACAACCTGCCGGGGCATAGTGGTGGTGCACGCCTTTAGTCCTAGCACTCCGGAGGCAGAGGCAGGAGGACTACTGTGAGTTCAAGGCCACCCTGAGACTGCATACTGAATTCCAGGTCAGCCTGGGCTAGAATGAGGCCCTACCTCAAAAAACAAAACAAAGAGAAAAATAAAAAACGAGAGTATAACCTGATGGGAATATGACCAGCACCCAATAGGGCCATGCAATAAAATTCATCATCAATTTAACAAAAGTAGAAGGACTATTTGGAGGGAGGAAGGGGACAGAGGAAGGAGCAGGGGGAAAAGACAGGGGGTGACTATGATCAATATATACACAAAATTGTCAATAAAAAACAGAGGGACTAGGGGAAAGAAGGGATCAGTGGAGGCAGCATGCAAGGGGAGGAAGGGAGGGTGGTGGGAGGGGACTATGATTATGGATGTTGTCAATGAAAAGTTAATCAAAAGATTTTTCTCCTGGTGAACCTGACCATCACTCTGCTCTGAGAAGGATGTCAGGAGCCCTGGAAGTAGAATCTGGCTGACTCAACCATGCGACCCCAAGATGCCTGGATGCACCTGGGGCTTTTCTTTTGGGCTCACGTTCGTAAGGACCAGCGGCTTCCAATTGAGCTCCCCGAGACCAGCTCTTTCAGGGGGATCTTAGGAATGTAGGTGAGAGGAAAGGATCTTGCCTCCTACCCTGTCCTACGCGTCAATTTTATACAGCAGGTTTTCTCTTGGGCCTCGGCAACAACTGCCATTTCCACACTAAGCAGATCTCAGCAAGCTCAACAGAGAAGCCTCAATGGAGAAGGTTCAGAGGTGGCCTTTCAAACGAGCCCCAGAAGAGACACCAGGTAGAAGACACAGGAAACCCCATTTCCCTTAAAGCCCATGCCAGGGCAATGCTAAACACTTCCTGTCAAGGTTAACAGCTATCATACTATGAGCTCCAGGTTGAGTCTCCAACCTTTGAGCGTCCTCCCTCTGGAGAGACATGAGAGCCAATGTTTCACCACCGAGAAAGCAAATTAATCTGCCTCAGTTTCCACGCCTGGAAGTGATGACAACCAACAGCAAGACACGACTTGGTCTTCCCTAATGGGACCAGAGGACAGTCTTGTGTGTCCCAAGCAAGGGTCTTCAAAGTCCTCCTAAGTTGGTGTGGTGGTTTGAATTCGGTGTCCCACAAAAACCCATGTTTTCAACGCTTGGTTCCCAGCTGATGGCAATTTGAGAGATGAACCTTGATGGTGGAGGTATGTTGGTGGGGGCAGGATTAGGGTGTTACAGCCAGCAACCTCTTGTTAAGAGTTTAGCTCACTCCCTTGCTACTGTTTTCTACCTGCTGTGGCAGAGGTGATGTCCAGCCTCTGCTCATGCTATGCCTTTCCCCTGCCATCATGGAGCTTCCCTGAGAGACCGTAAGAAAAAAATTAAAAAACAAAACAAAACAAAAAACACACAAAACCAAAATTTTCCTCCCATCTATGGCTTTAGATTGGGTGCTTTGTGCCAGTCACGCGAGGTTAACTATGACACTTGCCTTTAGGCATTGCCACTCCAGTCTATCCTTGTTCATGTAATGCCTTTCTCTGAATTCTGACATGGACAAACTCCCCTGTTGAATTAATGCAACATCACAAATGAAACTGCTCCTCCTCCCTCCACGACTACCCAGTCATTTTCAAGTTCAATTCCATGAAACCCAATTGGCAAGAGAAGAACCCTGTTCCAGCTGATCAGCGGGTAGATGAACACTTCAGCATGTTGGGTCAGGACCTGCTCCAGACATATATATAGGGTCAGTGGGGGGAGGGAGCTGAAGTCACCAGTGTCGACTTATCTCCAGTGTGCGAGTTTCTCGTTCTCTCACTGGGTTTAAATTTATTTAGAAGACGACTCCATCTGTGGCCTGGGGACATGGCTCAGAGGTCACGTGCTTTCTGTGCATGCACGAGATTTGGCTCTGGAGCTGTGGCCCCTGTCAAAGCTGGCCGTGGTGGCACGTGCCTGTCTTCCCAGTGCTGGGAGGTGCACACGGGAGGGTTGCTGGGTCTTGCTAGCTAGCTTGTTTAGGGGATTGAGTGAGCTCCGGCTACAGTGAGAGACTGTGCCTTGAAAAATGAAATGGAGGGCTGGAGAGATGGTTCAGCATTTAAAGGTGCCTGCAAAGCTTGTGGGCCCAAGGTTCAATTCCCCAGTACCCATACAAAGCCAGATGCACCAAGTGGTGCATGCATTTGGAGTTCGTCTGCAGTGCCAGGAGGCACTGGTGTGCCCATTCTCTCACCCTCTCAAATAAATAAATAAATATTAAAAAAATAAAATGGAACCCGATTGGTGAAGACACGCCAATGTTGACTGGGAGGCAGAGGTAGGAGGATCACCATGAGTGCATTTGAGACTACCTAGTTAATTCCAGGTCAGCCTGGACCAGAGTGAAACCCTACCTCGAAAAACCAAAAAATAAATAAATAAATAAATAAATAAATAAAATGGAGATAGATTGAGGAAGACACCCAATGTTGACCTATGGCTTCACATGCATTTGCACACACATGCTCACTCAGCCACATACCTGTGCACTCACACACAAATGTCCCCCACATACTTACGTGGCAGAGTATTCAAAGAGGCCATAGTAGGGGTTGAACATCTCCTTGGACAGTAAGAAGAACCATTCTCTGGCCACACCTCCATAGTCCAGCCCCTTCTCGGATTCAAATTCAATCCACAGCCTGGCTTTTAGGACATCTGGTCTTTTCACAGACATGATTCTCCGATAGGACTCTTCAAATATATTATTTCTGTGAAGTTTCATTTCGAACCTATTTGGAATATCAGCCTGTAGAAAAGATAAAAAGGGAAGACCACGATCATACAGTAGATGTAAAGGCCTTACTTCCTTAGAGGAAAGATAGCAAATGGTAGAAATGATGACAGGCTTCACAGTGAAAGAGCAGTAACAGGTGGATCCCACTGAGAACACCCGCTGAGTACCGAAGCCCAGCCTCCACACGTGGTAGACAACATGGGCACTTCCCACTCACCAGCAACTCCGTGGGCTGCTCCCATCAAGGGAGGAGACTTGAACTCAGGTCATCAAGCCTCTGCGTAGCCCACCACCCCGGGCAGACTGGGACCACTGTCATCTCAGGAAGGAGCTCCAGATGGGAGGTATTATGCACCTGCAGGCTCATGTTGTCACGGGGACAGGGACTCTCCTGTCAAGTTTAAGGGACGTATCCCAAAGCCCAGAGTGAACTGACATGAAAGTAACTGTGTGTGAATGAAGCGTGAGAAGGGTCTGCAGGGACGGTGGGGTCCAGGGCTGGCCTGACCTTGGGATGGGTTGAGGTACCAGAGGAAGGCAGGGCAGTAGCCATGAGCTTGCCCATCACTGGGGAATGTGTGGATGTGTCACAGAGAAACACTGTGAAATCTTAGGTTCTCCTGTGAGCGTTGATGGACATAAGGTCACTCTGAGAAATCGTCTGAAGGTTCTAGCAGGGAAGTGCAGCTACTCATATGCCCTTGACCAAAAACCAGTTCTCCTCTATTTGGGGAAGGTCGTCCTCTTTGACAGAATGTGCGGCTTTGGGCGGGACCGACACGTAGCAGCGAGAGAGGAAGGGGACACCCACCTAGCCAGCCAGGTCAAACGAATCAACCCTAGTGACCAAGGGGGTGACAGATGTCCCAGCGAGAGTGCTCTCACAGCCTGTGGTGTCACTTGGAAAGAAGTCATCACTGAGCTTCTTGAATCATGATTTTAGGGCAGAAGCCAGAAGTTCTGAGCGAGAGCACAGGCTTGAAGTGTCAGGGCTCAGAATAAAAGTGTCACCTGGTAGGAGGGATGGGGTGGGAGGGTGGGGAAGGGGAGATGGCTCTGGGCAATCCCAGAGGAGCTAGGCTCTCTGGGGACATTCTCCTTCCCCAGTGGTGACACACATGTCTCAATAGCCTGAGGACAGAACTAGGACCAGTACCAGACAAGTACTGGCATAGAATGCACACAGAAGACATAGTGTGGAAAAGCAGGGATGGAGAGAGATGCCAGTGGCTAACACAACATCCTAGGCACTACCCATAAAAACCTTACAGGGTCTCTTGGTGTAAACTACCACCAAGAACTGAAGCTAAAAAAAAAAAAAAAGGAAAGAAAAAAAATCGCACTTGGCCCACAAACTGCCAAGTTTTATACTTATAGACTGCAGACTTTATTTAGAACTAAAATATCCATGCTATAGTTAAAGATACGCTTCTGATTTAAAGAGGGAGACCTGAGACCTTCTAGAACTAGGACACAGGTTTTCTAACATGCAATAACTATATGGGCTTCCCCAGAGGTTTTGACTCCAGTTGTGAGTTCTTTTCTTTTCTTTTTTTTTTTTTTTTTTTTTTTTTTTTGAGGTAGGGTCTCACTCTAGTCCAGGCTGACCTGGAATTCACTATGTAGTCTCAGGGTGGCCTTGAACTTATGATGATCCTCCTACCTCTGCCTCCCGAGTGCTGGGATTAAAGGCATGCGCCACCATACCCTGCATGAATGATTTTAATCCCGTAAAAGTCACTTGTCTTTTAATGTATGTACATAAGAAATTACCCTGCAGGTGATTTGGTATATAATACTAAATTACTCTTTACTTAACATTTCTGTCAAAAAGAATATCCAGGTGGATCCAAAGGCAGTGTAAAAAAGGAAGGCATATTTTTTAATATTCATATGTAAGTAACCGAGCTTTCTCTGGTAACTTGAAAGGATAAAAACACAGCATTTTTGGAAGAGATGATTACTCACGGGTTTCTTTAATTTCTTCCTAAAGTAGTCATATTTCTGCTTAAATTCTCTGGAGTAAGGAACAGCCTGAAAGATAAATTTATAAACACAGATAATGCAGACAATATGTTTGAAATTTCATATACTAAGTCAAGGATCAGAGAATGCCATGAATCACAAGTCTTAAAATGCTCATTTCCCATACTTTTTACAGAAAATTTACATAATGTCTACACAGGAAAGGGAAGTCCTAGAGCTGATTTAAGGCTAATCAGCCCTGAAGGGGGTTCTCATATGCCAACATGGAGAAAACACTTAGGAATACTCTACACAAACCAGACACGCTTCCACTTCTGTCAGAGCTTAAGTCAGGTAACATATGGGGATATGTAGTTATAGAGCAATTACAACACACACACACCACACACACAGACACACACACCACACACACACACACACACACAGTCCTCCTGTGGCCTAGAGATATTGGCTATGATATTTTAACACACAAACCCCCAAACACTGGTCATTTTGAAAAGTCTCACGCTTTGAAAATCTTTGTGGGAAGACTGGCATGGAGGTGTCTGTCTTAAATCCCAGCACTTGGGAGGCAAAGGCAGGAGGATGGTGGGTTCAAGGCCATACTGGGCCATATGTAAATTCAAGCCCACCTACCTAGAGCTTGGTAGAGCCACCTATCAAGTCCATGTCTGAAATAGCAAGGCCTGGGGCTGTAGCTCAGTGGCAAAGAGCTCACTTCTTACCTCTAGGTCCCATCTCACACCACACAGCAGCACCACCGAAAATCAAACACAAAACAACAAACGCACAAGACAGCAGGTTGATATTGACAAGGAATGCAATCTCAGGCAGGCCAGATTTTGGGGAAGTCCTGGATTGTAGAGCCATAAAGTCTGCCTCTTGCTTGGGCAAGAATTTCTTTAATTTCAAATGCCTCTTTGTGAAGTACAGAGATGGCTCTGCGAGGGGGCGGCTCAGAGTCGGAGTCAGCTCTCACTGTTGAAAGTTCTGGTATCTCAGCCAGGTGCAGTGGCACAGGCCTGTTATCCCAGCACCTGGGGGGATGAGGCAGATGGATTGCAAGCTTGAGGCCAACCTGGGCTACAGAGGCACTTCTAGATCAGCCAGGACTGTATAGCAAGACCCTCTCAAACAAAAAGCCAACAGGTTCTGGTATCTCTCCAGAGTAACAACATATTTATCATATAGCTACTGAAGTCAACTTCACACGTTCCATTATCAAGTAGCTTGGAGTCAGACACCTGACTGGTAATTACAGGTGCCATCAATTCTTTTAAGAAGCATAATAGATTGGCTTTGGTGTACACAGATACATAACTGAAACAGCCCATCTGAGAGTCACTTGCTTTTCAACAAACAGTATGAGCTGAGGTGGTGAAACACCTCCACGGTTATCATTTGTGGCTAATAAAATATACACGTTTTAGTAAAATGTCTCCAGGCTTGTGGTACCTTGAATCATGCTTGCTCTGGGCTAGAAAGAGACAACAGAAGCCCATGCCCTCTGCCCTCTGTTGACTACACAAGTCGCTAAGCCCAGACAGACAATTCTCGGGTTCTTTCTTTTGAATTCAAGGCAATGCCAACATCATACTTATATATGCTACTTAAAACCTTCTAAGACAATGAATACTGCCCCTGTCTGCACACTGGAACTGACCACATTCCCCATGTATTTCAGGCAGTGTCTGATGAAGTCACACATGGGCTCTGATCTTGTCAGCGCTTACACTGCCACCAGCGCAAGGCCAAGGATACAGCATAATGTTCAGACTCCATCCCATCAGACTAAATTCTCATTCCTTATGTCTTGCTCAGTCTTTGGTGGCTGTTTTCCCCATGCCTCTAACAGACATCCTCGTGTATCTCCTCTGTGCCTAGCATTTCACGTGCTAAGAAAATCATGGAACATGCAACTTAGTCTCCGAGTTCTCGACCCGCAACACTCAGGCAAAACTCCTTAGGAGATCCGGCCAACCTGGCTCCTTCCCAGAGGCCCTCCACAAGGCTGTCCCTGAAGGGCATGGGTATAAAAGTTCTCCCCCAGCGTATTTCTTTCTCTTTGCAGCCCTCTTTCTTGAAAATATCTATTTCTCCATGTCTGGCTGTATTGTGTCCCCGTCGCAGCCTCTCATCTGCCTCTCTCCGTATACATATGCACCTCTGTTCTCTGTCTCCCTCTTTTTCTTTCTCCTTTCTCTCTGTTACCCACTTCCTGGATCAGACCTGGCTCCCCTCCACCTGTCTTCCCCATCCCCTCCAGCGTTTGCTACCCCTGCCCCGGGCACCAGCAATCCAGCGAGCAGCAGCAGCTGTGGACTTCCTTTCCTCTTCCCCTCTTAAAGCACACTGCTCTGAGCCACTCACAATGCACTCTGCACCAAAGAACTGCATCCCAGAACCTGTTTGCACCCTAACAAAGTCCTTTCCCAATTCCTGCCTGAAGCACACAGTGGTTGCGGCAAGCAGCTAATGCCAGGGAAGAGGTGAGTAAAAGAGCCAAGTTAGGGAACAGCCAAGGTGCCCAGGGACCGATGAATGGATAAACTGTGGTGTACCCGGTACACATAGGGAATATCCAAGGTGCCCAGGGACTGATGAATGGATAAGCTGTGGTGTACCCGCACACATAGGGAATATCCAAGGTGCCCAGGGACCGATGAATGGATAAGCTGTGGTGTACCCGCACACATAGGGAATATCCAAGGTGCCCAGGGACCGATGAATGGATAAGCTGTGGTGTACCGCACACATAGGGAATATCCAAGGTGCCCAGGGACCGATGAATGGATAAGCTGTGGTGTACCGCACACATAGGGAATATCCAAGGTGCCCAGGGACCGATGAATGGATAAGCTGTGGTGTACCCGCACACATAGGGAATATCCAAGGTGCCCAGGGACCGATGAATGGATAAGCTGTGGTGTACCGCACACATAGGGAATATCCAAGGTGCCCAGGGACCGATGAATGGATAAGCTGTGGTGTACCGCACACATAGGGAATATCCAAGGTGCCCAGGGACCGATGAATGGATAAGCTGTGGTGTACCCGCACACATAGGGAATATCCAAGGTGCCCAGGGACCGATGAATGGATAAGCTGTGGTGTACCCGCACACATAGGGAATATCCAAGGTGCCCAGGGACCGATGAATGGATAAGCTGTGGTGTACCCACATAGGGAATATCCAAGGTGCCCAGGGACCGATGAATGGATAAGCTGTGGTGTACCGCACACATAGGGAATATCCAAGGTGCCCAGGGACCGATGAATGGATAAGCTGTGGTGTACCCGCACACATAGGGAATATCCAAGGTGCCCAGGGACCGATGAATGGATAAGCTGTGGTGTACCCGCACACATAAGGAATATCCAAGGTGCCCAGGGACCGATGAATGGATAAACTGTGGTGTACCCGCACACATAGGGAATATCCAAGGTGCCCAGGGACTGATGAATGGATAAACTGTGGTATACCCGCACACATAGGGAATATCCAAGGTGCCCAGGGACCGATGAATGGATAAACTGTGGTGTACCCGCACACATAGGGAATATCCAAGGTGCCCAGGGACCGATGAATGGATAAGCTGTGGTGTACCCGCACACATAGGGAATATCCAAGGTGCCCAGGGACTGATGAATGGATAAGCTGTGGTGTACCCGCACACATAGGGAATATCCAAGGTGCCCAGGGACCGATGAATGGATAAACTGTGGTGTACCCGCACACATAGGGAATATCCAAGGTGCCCAGGGACCGATGAATGGATAAGCTGTGGTGTACCGCACACATAGGGAATATCCAAGGTGCCCAGGGACCGATGAATGGATAAGCTGTGGTGTACCCGCACACATAGGGAATATCCAAGGTGCCCAGGGACCGATGAATGGATAAACTGTGGTGTACCCGCACACATAGGGAATATCCAAGGTGCCCAGGGACCGATGAATGGATAAACTGTGGTGTACCCGGTACACATAGGGAATATCCAAGGTGCCCAGGGACTGATGAATGGATAAACTGTGGTGTACCGCACACATAGGGAATATCCAAGGTGCCCAGGGACCGATGAATGGATAAGCTGTGGTGTACCCGCACACATAGGGAATATCCAAGGTGCCCAGGGACCGATGAATGGATAAGCTGTGGTGTACCCGCACACATAGGGAATATCCAAGGTGCCCAGGGACTGATGAATGGATAAGCTGTGGTGTACCCGCACACATAGGGAATATCCAAGGTGCCCAGGGACCGATGAATGGATAAGCTGTGGTGTACCCGCACACATAGGGAATATCCAAGGTGCCCAGGGACCGATGAATGGATAAGCTGTGGTGTACCGCACACATAGGGAATATCCAAGGTGCCCAGGGACCGATGAATGGATAAGCTGTGGTGTACCAAGCACACATAGGGAATATCCAAGGTGCCCAGGGACCGATGAATGGATAAGCTGTGGTGTACCCGCACACATAGGGAATATCCAAGGTGCCCAGGGACCGATGAATGGATAAACTGTGGTGTACCCGCACACATAGGGAATATCCAAGGTGCCCAGGGACTGATGAATGGATAAGCTGTGGTGTACCCGCACACATAGGGAATATCCAAGGTGCCCAGGGACCGATGAATGGATAAACTGTGGTGTACCCGCACACATAGGGAATATCCAAGGTGCCCAGGGACCGATGAATGGATAAGCTGTGGTGTACCCGCACACATAGGGAATATCCAAGGTGCCCAGGGACCGATGAATGGATAAACTGTGGTGTACCCGCACACAGTTTTACCAAGGTCAACCATGAATGGATAAGCTGTGGTATACCCGCACACATAGGGAATATCCAAGGTGCACAGGGACCGATGAATGGATAAACTGTGGTGTACCCGCACAGTTTTACTCAACCATGAGTACGAATGACAATTCTAACACCTGCAGGGACATCACTGGGACGGAACGCTAGTCTGTTAAATGAAATAAGCCAGGCTCAGAAAGACAAATATCCCATTTTCCTCTTACATGTAGAATCTAGACTTTTTTTTTTTAAGGACATGAAAGTATAAGGGGGAACTGCCTGGGAAGAGGCGAGAGACCAGAAGGAGGCGGCAAGGGTAACAAAAGAGGGAGAAAATGAAGGAGAAATATGATTAAAGTACATTATAGACATGCGGGACAAGGGTCCCAAAGGAGGAGGAGAATTGAACCCACAGAGGCAGGAACTCAGGGGGAAAGTTACAAGAATTATTGGGGGTACTTTATGGGAGGTGGCTAGGGGAAGACACTTCCTGAGAAGAAACTAGAGGAATTAAGTGGGCACCACATTCCAAGGAGGGGGAGGGAGAAGGACGGGGAGGGAGAAGGAGGGAGAGAGAGGGGAAGAAAGGGGGGAAAGAAAGAGGGAGGGGGGAGAAGGAGGGAGAGAGAGGGGAAAAGGGGGAGTGGGAAGAAAGAGGGAAGAAGGGAGAGGGGGGAAGAAAGAGAGAAGAAGGGGGAGGGGGAAGAAAGAGAAAAGAAGGGGGAGGGAGGGGGGAAGAAAGAGAGAAGAAGGGAGAGGGGGGAAGAAAGAGAAAAGAAGGGGGAGGGGGAAGAAAGAGAAAAGAAGGGGGAGGGAGGGGGGAAGAAAGAGGGAAGAAGGGAGGGAGGGGAAGGAGCACCAGTGGGTGTGGTTGACATCTTCAGTGAGAATTAAGAGTGACTAGGACTACACTGGAAACAAAGAACCCTTCCACCTCTCATGCCAGCCTTAGAAAGTAATTCCAGGGAGACTCCATGGCCAGCTAGCACCGTGGTGACAAGTCGGGTCCACGGAGGGATTTCTCCCTGGATACAGAAAAGAACTGAATTACGTGAACTTCGAGGAGACCGGTAGCCTTAGCAGCTACTTTTGACCCTCCCTAAATGTAGGACAAGCTTCCAGCTGTGAAGTTCAGAGGGTTTTAGGTGACAAATTTCCCAAGTAACTGATTGTGAAACATCCCTGGAGCCTGCGAGACCCAGTCTCTTAACTGCCTGCAATTTGGCAGGCATTGACGAGGTGTGGGTGGCAAGCTGCTGCTGAGATATTTCTGGTGTTCCAAAGTGACCTGGATATCCATGACCCTGCAGTGCCTGGCACTACCTACACAAGACCCATATAAAAGGAGGAAAAGATGATGGCATCAAAATGAGAGAGAGAGACTGATTGAGGGGGGAGGCGATTTGTTGGACAGTGAAGCTGTGAAGGGAAAAGTGAGGGGGGGAGGGAATTATCATGGTTTATTGTCTATAATTATGGAACTTATATAATAATAAAATTAAATTATTATTTTTATGATATGTTATAATAAAAATAATAATTTTATTATTATATAATAATAAAAAATAAATGGTACAAAAATTCAAAAAGGTGTTTCTGGGGTTCCCTATTCTGAGGCATGATGCGTGCGGGTGGAAGTATGCTGATTCCCCTCCAGTGCTTAACACCCCTCATTTGCTAGGCACTCTTCTTGGGATGGAGGAAGAGTACGTGTTCCGTTCCCCCGAGAAGATGCCAGCGGGCATGGCAGGAGCACATTGAGAAGCGCAGCTTATCAGAAGAACCCTGTGACGCGTCTTGAATGACACAGAGCAAATTACTTGTTCTCTTGAAAATCTGCCTTCTTGTTTCCTTGCTCTTTTCATTTTTATTTATTTATTTATGTAATTATTTTGTTTTTTTCGAGGTAGGTCTCACTCTAGCCCAGGCTGACCTGGAATTCACTACATTCACTATCAGGTGGCCTCAAATACATGGTGATCCTCCTACCTCTGCCTCCCAAGTGCTGGGATTAAAGGTGTGCGCCACCACGCCTGGTTTATTTTTATTTTTTGACTTTAAAACAGATGTACTTGAAAAACAACTACATCTATGGACTAAAACCCTTCAAGCTCTGTATTAAACATGTTCTCTTTTTTGGTGTGTGGGGGGTTCTTTGTGTGCAGGCCAGCTTGACACCGTTTGTGTCATTATTACTCACAACGCTCCTTGGAAAGGCAAGTTCACGGCCAGGTTGGAGCCACTGGGGATAGCCAAATCTGACAATTGCTGGGATCATCGCTGACCGTTTGCTTGTGGGATTCACATAAATTGGGGGTGACAATACCTGCCTTCCCTTCCTGAGGAGATTGTTGGAATTTCAAATCAGTTGATAATGAAGGTTTTGGAACAGTATGAAGTGTTGCCCAAGCGAGAGATGGTCTTCATTCTAGCAGCACGGTGGGATGGCACTTAGTAGATGCCACTAATGGTGATGTGTGCACAGGGAGGACTGACTTGTCATGCTATACACAGAGCCCCCCCCCCCGAAAGCACCCTCTTTCTGACATGTATGTAAGGATGCTGGACCAACTCGGAGCTAATATTTCTTAAAACAAGGAACACGTTATAGGTACCAGATACGCAGAAAGACTCAAACTTAGGGAAATATGTAGCTACTAACCGTAGGCACAGGTGCTTGGGGGTTAATTATCTACAGGACTCAGACCTTGGCCGACAGTCTGTGCCACCCAGACAGCCAGAACAGAGTCCTCAGAACCCCACGTCTGACAAGGAGACAGTAAACTACCCAGAGGCCCAGGAAAGCTACAAGAAAACATGGGTGATTCTGTAACCCTTGAACTCCTGATCCTCCTGCCTCCACTTCCCAAGTGCTGAGATTACAGGCATGTGCCACCATGCCTGGCTTTAAGCGGGGCTGTGGCTTGAACTCACGTCTTTATGCACGCTAAATGGCATTCTACTCACTAAGTCACATCTCAAGATTTTTGATTCTACTTTTTTAAAAAAATTATTTGAGAGAAAGAGAGAGGGAGAGAAAGGAAGAGAAAATGGGGGGGGGGAGAGAGAGAGAGAATGGAGAGGAGAGAATAGATGTGCCAGGGCCTCCAGCTGCTGCAAAGGAACTCCAGACACATGCACCACCTTGTGCATCTGGCTTATGTGGCTCCTGGGGAATTGAACCTGGGTCCTTTGGCTTTGCAGGTAAGTGCATTAACTGCTGAGCTATCTCTCCAGCCCTGATTCTACTTTTAAGGCACTTTTTGACAAAAGACATGGGCAGTGTTTCAGTCTGCAGCCATTAGCCCATCACTTCTTGTCCTTGATTTTCTCCACCCTGTGACAAGGCTCAAACGACACATCTTTACCAAGCTTTAGGTTTCACCATTATCATGAGTAATAGACAAGAAACGTGTGCTGAGAAGCAACCCACAATCTTTGATGGAAGCATTAACTGGAGAATACTGACCGGGCCAGTGATGGCTGGGTTCTGCAGCCTGGGATCTTCCCATTGAGTAATTTTGCTATCTGAAAACATTGAAGAAAAAAAAAACCCAGCATGTTAGTTTCAATCCCGTTTACATAAAGCATATTTCAAAATATAACTCTTTCTGGATTCTCCAAGGGCTGTCTACTTCCCTGTGTTGCTTCCCAGAGATAATTTAGTATGTCCAGGTTAGAAGATAACTGCACTCAAAATGATAAACTCCTCACATAGGGTTAGTGAAATCAAAAGTGAAAAAAAGGAATCAAAATGTACAGCTAAAGTAAAACCACATTTCACACTGTTTTTGGCAAGCAATCTGCCAAATTCTCACTTATAAACCCCTCTGCTTACAAGGATTTATAACTTGATCATGATTTTCATTTAATTAAAAAAAGGCATAAAGAAGGTTTAGTGTCCTAGGAGGTTAACAAACGCACACGTGATTTTTTTTTTTTTAGGATCTTTTTTGTCATTTCAAATACGTTTTAGAATTTGCTTGTGGTGGTATTGCAAAGTGCTTTCAGCTAGGCACCCTGCACTGATAAATGCACACAACACATGTGCCCCTAACCATACAGAAGAAAAAGCAAAGCAGAGAGGACAGCCCAAAACTGAGAATGAGCCACAGCAGAGGAAGATTCTAGAGACAGGTTTCTTTTTCAGCTGGGCTTGGTAAAGGCGATTTTCCTTCTTCCTAGAGAGTCAGTGTGAACCAGACTGTTCAAGGACACCCACACTGGTACTTGTCTTGGTGACAGCACACAATAGTCACCTGGGTCATGTGGGACTGGTAACAATGAATAATTAACAAGGCTTTAGAGGGTCCTGTGTGTGGCAGGGGGGGATGACTCACATGAAAGATATGGGGACAGACTGGGAGAAGACAGCTTCTTTAAAGTTGGTACAAAGTGGGGAGTTAGTTATCTGAAAAGTAACCCTGTGTGTGTGGTTTGTTATGTAGTTGCTGTTGTTGTTGCGTGTGTGTATGCATACATCACATTTTCCTGGTGTGACTGCATGTGTAGAAGCCAGAGGTTAATGGTGGGTGTCTTTATTATTATTATTATTATTAATTTATTAATTTATTTACTTATGAGAGAGAGAGAGATGGGCATGCCAGGGTGTCTAGCCACTGCAGACAAACTCCAGATGCATGTGCCACTATGTGCATCTGGCTTATGTGGGACCCGGAGAATCAAACCGGGGTCCGTAGGCTTCGCAGATAAAGCGCCTTAACTGCTAAGCCAACTCTCCAGCCCGTGGGTGTCTGTCTTGTTTTCTGTCTCATTTCTTGAGACAATAAGCCAGAGCTTGGTGGTTTTGGCTAGCGAGCTTGCCTCAGGAATCTGCTGTTGCTTCCTCTCTACCACTGGGATTAACAGGTGGGCCATCCAGCCCACCTTGCATTTATGTGGGTGCCCGAGATCCAAACTCAGATCTTCACACTTGGGGGGCAAGCACTCTATCACCTGAGCCACCTTCTCCCCGGCCCCCTGCACATTCTTACCCGCTAGTGAGCAGATAATAACTAACAAATTCACTTGAATTGACTAGACTAGGAAATTTTTGTTTTTTGTTTTTTTCCAGGTAGGGTCTCACTCTAGCTCTGGCTGACCTGGAATTCACCATGTAGTCTCAGAGTGGCCTCGAACTCATGGCAATCCTCCTACCTCTGCCTCCCGAGCGCTGGGATTAAATGCGTGCGCCACCACGCCCGGCTTTTTAGACTAGGAAATTGAACACATCTTGTGATCAAGTTAACAGTAGTCAAGACAAAGCTCTAGGTTCTGGCCAAAGTACATGACCATGGATGAATCTGGCATAAAGAAACCCATTATCTTGTACAATGAATATACATTAATAAAAAGTGGTCAAAATAAGAACGCTCCCAGACTATGGTCAGGCCACAATCCCTAGTTTCTCATGTCCATTAACAGCCTCAACTATTTTAGAGAGCCTTGATGGGTGCAAAGTATATGTTTGGTTTCCCAACTTCTGAGCAAGAAGAATTTGGAAAGTAACACTATGGAGATGGAAAACAGGAGCAAAGAAAATCAAATACAGGACAGGAATACAGCTGGGTTAGATCCGCGTCTTACGACACCAGCCTGGACAGTGACTGTGTCCACTGGATTCTTGTCACCAAAACAGAAAGCAAATGGACTCCCAACACACGGAGACGCCCCAATCTTCCCAGCAGACTTGAACTGCGGGCTCCATCCCTGACATCGATGTCTGTATCCCCTCGGGTACCTTGGCAGCTCAGGTAATGACTCACCCACTGCCACACAGGAGCTCCTGTCACCTGGCATTTATTCCTGAGTAACAACATGACGGTTGGTTTGGATGGTTGGCTGGCTGGAGAAGCGCCCAGTAGATGAGGGAAGCACACCTCTGGGTGTCTCTGGGAGCCTTTCCAGAGAGGACTGACTAGAGGGAAGAATGTGGGGCAGTGCCATCCCATAGGCTGGCGGCTGGGATGGGATAAAAGGGGGAAAAGGAGAGTCCAAAAATGTAGGCATTTTCTCTCACATTTCTGCTTCCTGTCCACCATGACGAATGGAGGTAAGAAATGTGGACGGACATCACTGAACAGCAAATCCAAATAAACAAATCCCTCATCCTTCAGTGGCTTCTCTCAGGCATATGACCAGTGATAAAAGTTGGACCACCACAAGCAGTGTCGCCATCCATCCATGCCCCAAACCAGGGACCTGGCCACGTCCACGACCTCACCTCTCCTTCTTAGTGGTCACTGAAATCTCTGCGTTTCTCTCCTTAAGAGGTCTTGCTGGAACATTCACCTCAATTCAAGACTTCCTCTACAGGTCTGCCCTATGTTCTTTCTCAAAAACCATGTCTAGCCAATGTCACAAACTTTTAGAAAAGGCCCCTGGAGCTCTGTTCTACCTGTAGAGTGAACCTGAATTTCATCCATGGGTGCCATGCCAGCTTCCTTTCCACACCGTCCACACAGAGCAGGGATGCATCCCACCCCGAGCATGGCACAGTCTGTGCACACCCAGACCCCTACATACGTCTCCCTGTCCAAAACGCTCTCTACCTGTAACTGCTCTTCAGGCTAAGTCCTGCTTGAAATCTGTCTGAAACAGAACCTATTCCACAAGGTCGTCTTCATCCTCCCTCAATCCTAACACCTCCAGCACAACATGAAGCCACCTGTGGTAGTCTGAGTATTGGATTTCGAGTCTACAGTGGGTAGGGAAGAGGGGTCATTGGAGGCAGATCTATGGTGTGTTGGGGACAGTTCTGAGTCTAGCCCTTACTAGGTGTGCTCAGAGTAGTTTGAGCTCTGGCGGGTTGTTCTTGCTGGTGGTGTGGCTGTTCGTGATGTCTCTCTGCTCAGATCTATGAAAGGGAGCCAGCCAGCCTCTTCCACCACTGATGGTGTTCCCTGGAATTTGTAAGCCTGAAATCAAACTCCTTCCCAGAAGCTCTGTCTGGCTGGATGTTTTTCCTGGCGACATGAAGCTGACTACCACACTTCCTGGCACACTCACTGGACATGCCCCTTGAGGACAGGGTCATTTCTGTGATCCCTTCTCTGCTGCTGAACACAGCCCCAGGACGAAAGAGACACACGTCGTTTTTGTTGTGACCAAACCGTGCTGCTGATGAAGACAAAGTCCTTTTAAGACGATCTACACTTTAAAAGCCACAGATCGTTTTCGTGGTCACAGTAAAGTCAAATTCACAGCTAAGTATTGTCAATACATGAATGGATGGTGGTCCATTATTTAATTATTTTTTAAAAAGGACTTTTGAATCTAAACATACCTTTTCCCTTTGAGACATTAAATGTCAAGTAAAAGGACAGGAAGGAAGCAGAAAGATGGGAAAGTGAGCCAGTTCTGCAATGGTTCATAGATTTAGTAAGACTGGGGGCAGAAATTGCTAGAATTTTCTGTCAATTTTTTTATTTGTGACATCACTGGTCAATTATTCAGCTACTGGACACATTGAATCTGTGAGAAAAATGACATCCTTCCCAAGAGCGCTAGAGACTTCCCTTCCAGGGGTTTCTTCCTTTTTTTTTTTTTTTTTTTGTTTGTTTTTTGAGGTAGGGTCTTACTCTAGTTCAGCTGACCTAGAATTTACTCTAGCCTCAGGGTGGCCTCGAACTCATGGTGATCCTCCTACCTCTGCCTCCCGAGTGCTGGGATTAAAGGCGTGCGCCACCATGCCCAGCTCATCCATTTAAAAAAATTTTATTTATCCACTTCGAGAGACAAAGTAAGAGGGGAAGGGGTCAGACAGAGAGAATGGGTATGCCGGTGCCTCCAGCCAGTGTAAATGAACTCCAGATGCATGCACCCCTTTGCACATCTGGCTTATGTGAATGCTGGGGAATTGAACCTGGGTCCTTAAGTTTCACAGGCAAGCACCTTAACCACTAAGCAATCTCTCCAGCCCTCTTCAGTGTTTTATTCCAGGACCAAGAGACATGAAAGATCATCAATAAATGTCAAACAAATTAATCCATGTGTCTAAACTGAAGACTGGTATGGAACATTCATTGCTTCTGAAACAGTCTTTATGAAAAGAGGGGCTTCACACCAGAGCTCAGGGAGTCTTACATGTCATCTACCAGGTGAGAGGCCCTGGGCTTCATGGAAAGAGGGGCTTCACACCAGAGCTCAGGGAGTCTTACATGTCATCTACCAGGTGAGAGGCCCTGGGCTTCATGGAAAGAGAGGCTTCACACCAGAGCTCAGGGAGTCTTACATGTCATCTACCAGGTGAGAGGCCCTGGGCTTCATGGAAAGAGGGGCTTCACACCAGAGCTCAGGGAGTCTTACATGTCATCTACCAGGTGAGAGGCCCTGGGCTTCATGGAAAGAGGGGCTTCACACCAGAGCTCAGGGAGTCTTACATGTCATCTACCAGGTGAGAGGCCCTGGGCTTCATGGAAAGAGGGGCTTCACACCAGAGCTCAGGGAGTCTTACATGTCATCTACCAGGTGAGAGATCCTGGGCTTCATGGAAAGAGGGGCTTCACACAGAGCTCAGGGAGTCTTACATGTCATCTACCAGGTGAGAGGCCCTGGGCTTCATGGAAAGAGGGGCTTCACACCAGAGCTCAGGGAGTCTTACATGTCATCTACCAGGTGAGAGGCCCTGGGCTTCATGGAAAGATCTTCACACAGAGCTCAGGAGTCTTACATGTCATCTACCAGGTGAGAGATCCTGGGCTTCATGGAAAGAGGGCTTCACACCCAGCTCAGGGAGTCTTACATGTCATCTACCAGGTGAGAGATCCCTGGGCTTCATGGAAAGAGGGGCTTCACACCAGAGCTCAGGGAGTCTTACATGTCATCTACCAGGTGAGAGATCCTGGGCTTCATGGAAAGAGGGGCTTCACACCAGAGCTCAGGGAGTCTTACATGTCATCTACCAGGTGAGAGGCCCTGGGCTTCATGGAAAGAGGGGCTTCACACCAGAGCTCAGGGAGTCTTACATGTCATCTACCAGGTGAGAGGCCCTGGGCTTCATGGAAAGAGGGGCTTCACACCAGAGCTCAGGGAGTCTTACATGTCATCTACCAGGTGAGAGGCCCTGGGCTTCATGGAAAGAGGGGCTTCACACCAGAGCTCAGGGAGTCTTACATGTCATCTACCAGGTGAGAGGCCCTACTCTGAAGAATACCCATGAGTCTGAGAATGCTGCTCCCAAAAAGACAAGAACCTTATACATCCAGACTAGATTTTTAAAATTTTACTTGTTTTTATTTTTAGAGGCAAAGAGGGGAGTCACCTCTCCCCCATTTCAGCAAATTCTCCGAATTAAGATGAAACGAGTAAGTGAGGGGAAACAAGGCACGTACAGGCATTTTCAAACATTTGCAGCAGCAATCTTGGCTCACGGCAACATTACCAAAAGTATGCAACTTAGTATTTTCTTTCTGATCAAAGACAGAAATGAAGACTGTGTGCCTGGAAATGTCTGATTTCAGCCCACGGGGTAGCCCTGCCTCCTAAGTGCTTCTGCTTGAGGCTGGGCCTTTTGTTCGATTCAACTTGGGCGAATCCCTCAAGTCATCATGTCTGAAAAGCAACGTTCTGTGTGCAATGTACCTCATCCCTGGAAACCTGCAGAGGAGCTACCACACCTTAGAGAGCCTTGAGGCTGAAATGTAAGAGTACTGACTTCCTGTGGCTGAGATAGAGCCACAAGGCCAGAGGCCCTTGTGTATGAACAGCTTCTCAGCAAGGGGCCATCAAAGTGCTTTGATTAATTATTAAACTCGAGAAGACCTGGCACTGACTTCCTGTTTATGACCTGACGGGAAAAAAAGTCAAAATATTACTAAACTATACATGAGACTGGAACTTTACATCTATTTAAACTCTTCTCTTAAACCTTCTTTAGCCTTTCTTTTAACTCCCCCCCGCGAAAGTTTAAGGGCTATATAAATATGATTCTATGAGGAACAAGCCACCTCCAACAAAAAAAAAACAACAAAAAACAAGAAAACAAAACCCAAACATACCTTTACCCTCCCCCAACCCCTTGCCTAAAAGCAAACATTTATTAGTTTAACTTTTAGTTGAAATGAGAGTCCACGCATGTATTTATAGGTGCTGAAGCACATGTCTTTAAGAAATACACTACAGTTTCAGGAAAACAACTACGTATATATATTAGTGTGCTGCGTTCAAGAAAACATGCTATGAATAGAAAATAAGGTCAGAATGGGCATCTTGCCTTAAGACCTTTGAAGACAGTGCTTGGAAAACATATGTAGCTGTAAACACTGTTCACATATGGATTTTTTAAAACTAAATGATTACTTCTAATCTTATTTTCTATTTCGAGAGTGTATTTATTAAAAGCGCAAATGTCAAGGGATTGTCAACCAAAAATTGTTTTTTAACAACAAAAAAAAAGTTAATAGGGCGCAAGATCAAGTTGGGTGGAAGCTTGGTAGGCTACTTGGCGGCACACTTGGGGTGAAGAAAGCACAGTACCGTCCGAGGGCACTGATTCTCGGGTATCATTCTCTCCACATAACACCTGGCTGCCTGGACGGAGAGTAAAACACAAAGGCTCACCATCGTATTTGAATTCCCTGCCCTCCCTGTGCCCTGCCACATCTGCATGCAGAGCGGGGCTTACTCACTGTGGTCAATGTAAAACGTGCGGCCGTCCAAGTGAATTCTTTCTTCCCAGCCAGGCTAGCGTATGGGGAAGGGGAAAAAGCGAGTGCAAACACCATTAGCACTTCCAAAATGTATGGCAACGTTTCCCAACTCTACGACCCTCTCTTTGTTCTCTCCTAGGGAAATCTTTTTTGTTATTATTTTTATTTATTTTACAAGGAGTGGGGAGGGAGGGAGGAGAGAGGAAAGAGAAGAGAAAGAGGCAAAGACAGGGGGTGGGGAATGGGCTTGCCAGGGCCTCCAGCCACTACAAATGAACTCCAGATGCATCTGCCACTTTGTGCATCTGGGTTTACATGAGTAGTGAGGAATCGAACCAGGGTCATTAGGCTTTGCAAGCTAGTACCTTATCCATTGAGCTATCTCTCCAGCCCTCCTAGGGAAATCTTTACACTGCAAAGACCCCAAACACAGACATAGTAACTCATGATCATGCCTAGCAACAGGCACAGGCTCCGTTGTCTCAGAGGCTGTCACTGTGTGAAGGACAGGACACAGGGGGTCATCTCAGATGCTCAAGGGGGCCTCAGCATCACATGGGGACAGTTGAGTAGGAAGAATTCTTGCAGTTACACGAATACTGAGTACCACAGGGCAGGAGGGCGAGTGCTCATTTAAGCGTGTGGCACACAGTGACTTTTTCCGTGTTAGCAAGTAGTTGAGCAACCCAGTGCCAGTGTGCTCTGCTGGGAACTCTCACTATTCAGTCTTAGGAAGTAAAAGATTTAGATAGTTTTTTTTTTTTTTGTAATTGTGAGCTTTATTGTGTGAACATACTGATCATATCCCCACTGGTTATAATATCCCTCTCCTCCTCTTGCACTCCAGGACCCTCCTCGGTGGAGTTACTGGAATTTACTGTTGGGTCACGAATACATCAGTGTGTGTGTGTGGGGGCAATGCCTCAGGATCCTTCTCCCACCCTGTGGCTCTTGCATTCTTTCTGCCCCCTCTTCTGAAACATTCCCTGAGCCTTGGAATAAAACAAGATAAAACAAATGCAACCCCCTAATACAGCACCCCAGCAAAAAGAAGCAAACCAAATCAGGACCATGAACAGTCTTAAAGACCAGCCCTGCCTCTCATTCTGAGCCTTTTTTTTTTTTTTTTTTTAATGGATAGTAGCTGCTTGTAGAAGGTACATGGTAAAGGTTTCAATCAAAACACAGTATGGACTAAAGGATGCCCCATTCTTCCCAAGACAATACACTTGTAAAAGAAATCGATTTATAAACAGTTTCCAACAAGATTTTTTAAAACTTTAAGTATCTGCATGTTAAATGACTTAGACAGCTTTTCCGTGAATATTCATGCCTGTGGAACGTGATTCTCGTGGTGTTTGTTCTTGTGACTAAAGCAGCCATTGGCGGGAACTCAGCAGTTGCTGCGCTACAAAATGAACGCATGCTGCTTATGCTGCCGTCTGTAGTGAATTCCTTTTGCATGGCCTAGTTCAAGGACCATCTGCACTAGAAGCTGGCACGTCAGAAACTTTACAAGGACGGGTGTCACCTACCCCGAAGTGTATTGTTTGAAATCCTACCATGCAATCCTGTGAAGGAGCACAGAGCCACCAAACCCAGGAGTGTAGAGACCCTCACCCTCACCCTTTCCATCAACCCTGAGCAGACCAGTGCACGCGCCTTTGGGGTACTCACAGGCAGAGGGCCGAGGTCATTGGGGTTCAAGGATGCTTTTGACCGCATATGTACTGGAAATTTCAGCCGTGGATCTTCCTGCAAGAAAACAAGTATAAGGCAGCCATCAAGAGGGGCTCGCTGGGGGTTGAGTGCTGACCCGCTGCTCTTCCCATCCCGAGTAGAGGGTCCAGGCCCGTGGGCTGCCCGGGCATGGAGCAGGGGAAGGGTCCCGCTGCTTCTCTGCATGGCGACAGGAGAGCGCGTGGCTTCAACTGGAGGTGAGCTGTTTCCCCAAGACTCGGCCGGGAGGGAAAGGAATGGTTCTAGAGGATGAGGCGGCTCTGTTCCAGAGAGGGAGTGGACCTGCTGACCCATCTTCCTCTGCATCCTGACCCACACCCTCACTCCATCCCCGAATCCATCTGCCTTGGCCAGTCGGAGTGGCTGCTGCTGCAGGCTGATACACCACACAACATCAGCCCCTGAGAGACCCTGAGCAAGGTCTGCCGCCGAGGCTGGTAAGATGTTTTCCTTCTCAAGGGCTCTGCTCCATGAGACCCCAGAGGAGCAATGAAACAAAGTATGAACTCTGACATCCCGAGTCATGCTTTGTGACTAAGAACAGTCTGCCATATGAGCTGGCCGCAACCCTTGTCAAGTTGTTCCTTTTTCTGCAGATAAGTGTAACGTAAGAGACTCAGTTTCCCAAACCGACCGGCCCAACAATTAGGATCCAGAGCCCAGGAAGTGCACTTCACTAACACACATGTAATTGTAATATGATGGATCTTAAGAGAATCCACATCTTCAAACCCCAAAGATGAGAAAACAAATGATAGAACCCAGACTGACTCACTGTTAACCCAAGTAACAGACTGTCATGCGCAGATTAAGCAGCAAACCTTGGAGACTCTGACACCGGCTTCGTCCAGTTCTATCAAACGTGGTGCTGCTGCCAAATTACTGAGCAGTTTGGTGCTTTAGTGGTTTCAAGTCAGCAGTAAAAGCCTTGGTATCCCTGGATTTTATCCAAGAGATGGAGATATATATATATATATATATATGTGTATATATGTATATGTGTGTGTGCGTATAAATGTACATGGAACTAGCAAGAATTAAAAAAAGAACATAAATAATGTGATCAATCTTAGTTTCTATTAGCACAGCAAATGTTGGGTTGAAGAAATAAAACATTTTAGCACTTTGTGATGAAAGCTGATCCGGAAGCTAACCTATATATATTTTTAAAGGCCTTTAAGATGTGGTTTCAAATAAGTCCATGCTTCTGTAGTATGTTGCAATAAACACGGAGCAGACAGACAGCTATGCTGGACAGACAGATGATTTTAACTGGTTAACTGTGGACAGGACAAAGGCTTATGGGAACCTCACAAACCCTGTCTATCTATTCAACACTCACTTGCCTGGGACGGGGGACGCCTCGGCTGCCAGGGACTCTTGGGCCCCAGGTAGCCAATGATGAGTTCAGGTTTACAGAAAGCCTGCAAGGCTCTGGGAACATTGTGGAAGAGGGGATGGAAAGAATGTAAGAGCCAGAGGATGGAGAGAAACGCTTTGGAAGGTCAGCTTTTGAACCTGAAGTGGTCACTCACAGTAACTGTCATGACCTGCACAGCACCTGACTCATTAACACTCTCATGGATGGTGGAAGCCCCCGTCCCCCAGTCAAATAAAAAACCCACATCAAATCAGAAGAGGGACTAGTTGGCAAGAAGAGGAAGGAAAGGGGTGGGGTTTGAGAAGTTAACTGAGAGGGTTTATGATCAATACACAATGGGGTTAAAAATGAAAGCACTCCACACATAAGGACAGCTGAGTCTTGGAGTCACACACTTATGCACTTGTGCAAGACAATCAGCTCTTTTGGCAAAAAGCCCATGACTTAGAGAAGGAAACAGAAAGATGCTGAGATTAAAGAAAAGCTCCCGGTCCTCGGGGAGTGGAGCGGAGCAGAGCAACGAGCATTAAATAGGCTCAGCTTCACAAGTCGGCTGAGATGGCTTTTCAAGGAAACCCAGATTTCACTGGATGTGAGGGCCAGGGGCCGAAGTGTCAGATTTTATCATAATCAAAATAATGAGTGCAGCTGCCATGAGTCCATCTCTGAGGAATGTGCGGTGGCAACCAGGGAGGCACATGTCTCACAGTCCCTTAACTACCCCAGGAGGGAGGCATTTCCATCGGTGATGGGCAGGTGGCATAGCATCCAAGGCCGGGTGGCACTTACAGACAAGTCTGGAATGATGGCAGGCGGCAGTCATAATAGGGTCTTTAGTTACAGGAATATAAATGATTCAAGTCCATAAAACATACTTGGCTGTCCCTCTTTTTCCCTCAGGGAAACATTTTTTTTTTTGAAAGAAGGGCTTCCTAATTAAAAAATACATAAATACAGGCATATTGGCTGGTTCAAGAAAAGAAAAAAAAAAAACAGCTGTGTTCTCCATCCGCCCCCCCATTCTTTCTATCCTGGAAGAGACCTGCAATCACACCTAGGCTGTGGTCAGTTTTATTAGTCTGAACGTGGGCAGCTGTAATTTAACTTAAGGTGGAATTTTTGTTGTTTCAAAGCCAAGCTAATGCTTGGTGCTGTGGAAGCCATGAACACATGGGCACACAGGGGCTGGAAGAGGGAGCAGAAGCCTTGGGTGACGCCTACCACACACTCCCTGGTGGCTGACCTAGGTGGAGACAAAGCCATCCCCCCCTTTCTGAAAAATGTGGTCACACCTTATTCTACTGTTCACAATCTTCATTATCTGTGTGTATAAATGGCTAGAACTTGTAAACAGGCCTTGAATGGACTTTCACTCTTCGAATGCTTGCAAGGGACACTGACCAAAAATGTCTCATGCTTCTCAGCAACATGCAAGACAGCAAAAAGAATGCAGAGGGAAGACAGACTTTCATTTTCCCCATCCCACCCTACCAGTTTCCCTCTTTTTTTTTTTTTTTTTTTCTGTTATATTCAAATCTAAAAAGAACTGCCTTGGTCTTTTTTTACTTGTTTAGTTTTTTTTTTGTTTGTTTGTTTTTTTTTTGGAGAGAGAGACAGAGAGAGAGGGAGAGGAAGACAGAGATGGGCATGCCAGCAGTCTCTCAGCTGCTGTGAACGAAATCTAGATGCATGCGCCCCCTTGTGGTCAAGTGCGGCATTGCGCCCTTGCGTCACTTTGCATCCAGCTAAACGTGGGACCTGGAGATTGGAACTGCTGGAGATTGGAACCAGTGTTCTTAGGCTTAGGAGGCAGGCACTTTAACCGCTAAGCCATCTCTCCAGCCCTAGTTTTTTTTTTTTTTTTTAACCATTAGTTTGAAACGGATTTGGATCTAGAAATGCTCCTTGCTGTGCGTGGTTTTTCCATCCTTCAGAAGAGGGGCATGTGACTGTGAACCTGTGTTGCAGTGAGGCTGCTGCACAGGCTTGGTTTGGATGAGAGATGGAGACTGTGTTGGTGTGCCCGTTTGCCCACGAAGGGAAGCAACTTGAGAATTCTCCAGTTGTTGCTTGAGGCTTTCCAACAGCCGCAGAATACCAACATGTTTCAGGAAGTTAAAATTTTAAACTGACAAACTAGTGAGAATGTGAGTAAAAAGAGCGACAACTGGAACGGAAACTGGGTTTCAGTGTGCACTGCGGCTGGCAGTCAATAAAGGCGGTGCTATTTAAAATCAAACCTGCCCAGCTAGGCTTAGGCTGCAGTTGGGGCGTGAAAGGCTGTGAAAAGGTTAGGGGATTTGATTACTAAGCTAGTTCACATTACTAAAATCATAGCTTATGTTGGCAAGCCACAGTGGCTCCATGCACTAATCCGCTGACTTTTATAATGTTTACCCCAATTTCTGGAGCTCCAATTTCTGGCTGAGAGGTTTGGAACTCCAACAGTGCTATGGAAAATGGGAACACCAGAGGGACAACCCCATTTGGGTTCTGTGTCAGTGACAAAAAAAAAAAAAAAAAAAAAAAAGCCCCCCAAAGCAATCTCCACAGCCCTGTTTTCCAAAGGGTAATCCGTCTTCTCCTCTGGCCCACAAACCTGTAATATTATCTTCAGGCTAAAAGGTGAGTCAAACAAACGTCTGTGTCATTATCCACCTTGAAAGTAGTTATCAGTTAACCAAATGAATGCCATCACATCAAAATGGTTAAGTGCTCTGAGCAGGTAAGTCAATTCTTTTACTGAAAAATAGGAAAAGCGTTGCAAGGCGCGTGTCATTGAGGGGTGTCTGGAAACGTGTGGGCATTTCTGATGATAGTATATTGGGGCTGGGTGTGGCAGCTATTAGCATGCAGTGACAGGCACAGGTGTGCCCTAGGTGCCAAGAATGTCTTCACGGAGACACGCTGCACTTTGGTCCACAGGACCTCAGGGAGCGCACTGACCACTCTCTAATCACTTTTGAGGGGGGAGGATATCACACCCTGGGCCAAGTGTAAATGGCAGCGAAGGTCACCTCGGCCAAGGCCTTTGCTTAAACATAATGCTGCAATTCTGTCACCGGGACACTTCTCTCCTAGAAGTGTGTGTGCAATGTTGACCCAAGGCCACCGAGCTTGGGCCACTCAGCCAGCCTTCCCATCAATCCTAAGTCGGCAACCCAAATGCTGAATCTCAGAGCTAACCCTACCCAGACAATCAGGCGGGGCGGGCAGAAAAATCAAGCACATAGCAGTAATTCTCTCCAGAAATGAGAAAAACCATCTCTGCCGAATTATAAGGCTAGAGATGACATAGTAGAAAACAGATGAACTGACTTTGAAACACACGCTATGCTACCTTGAGAAAGTACCCGCACACTGGGCTAAAGAGAATAAAGAGCTGACCGAGGGACACAAAAGGCAGCTGTTTTTGCTTAACCTCACTTTGCCCAAGTTAGAACAGCACATGGGGTCTCTCTCACACGTGATTGGGGAGCACAGAGAAGATGACCAAGGTGAGAGAAATGATCAGACACAATGTGCACTGAGGAAAATGATGAGGTCAACAACTACATTATTCCATCCAGCTTCCAACCCAGGAGGAAGACTACAAATGAGATGCACAAATACCAAGAACAGAAAAGCCCCAACTGAAAGGAAGGCCACATCGGTAACAATGCAAAAAGAAATGGATGGAGACCTCGTTTTTAAAAGATGGTGATTCTGAATAAAATCACAAAATCGTATGAGATACGAGGCGGAAGCAGTGACATCAAAACCCCTTTTCCCCAAACCAGCGCTCTCCAAGCAAGCCATGAAGAAAGGTGGGTTGAGCTGGCATGAGCACTCTGGATGTCCAGAGCCACCAGTGCCCCCCCTGGCCCAGACGCAGGTGAGACAAGACCCTCAGGAGACAAGTGTCACGGGTTCCTTCCCACGAACCGTAAGTACTGAATCAGGAAAGAAAAGCATTAACCAGACCTTGTGGTGAACATGGAACCAAATAAAAGCGGGAGCCTTACCCACGTTGTGGTCTTTGTGTTGTGGTCAATGAAGAAGGGCCGGCCGTTTGGAGCTATCCGCATCTCCCAGCCAGGCGGCAGGAAGCTCTGTGTGACTTTGTGTTGTGGTTTGGGGGAGTTGTAAGGTGATGGCTGGGGGGACTGTGGATTGGAAAGGGTATCTTTCACAGCCCGGCGTATGGGGGAGTCCTTGGCACCCTAAGGAATAATAATGAACATTAAAACTCTTCACCACGCGCCATTCCAATGTGTCAAAATGTACTTGGGTACCGCAGGAAGCTCCTCCTTGCAGATGAACAAGGGGGAGGCTCTCAGACCCTCTTTCTTCCTTTACAAATCAGTCTAACGTGACACCTTGTTCTGCTGGTTAAACACACAACAATATTAAGCACTAATAACTCAGTACCTGCTGAGTTTTTTTTTTATAAAGTAGAGAAAAATTAACTCCTAGTCTCAGTGAGCTCACAGTCTATGGAAGAGATTGCCAAGTTTAAAGCCCAGAGAGATAAACCTCCAAGCAATGGAGACAATGGCCCGAAATGACAGTCGTGACCCACATTTCCACCAGAGTCTAGCAGAGCTGTCTCTCACCCACACCCACACCTGCGGAGCAGCGGCTTGTCATTTGGGGCAAGGAGAAGTGCACAGCCACCCCCAGGGCGCTTCAGGTCAGAATTTTCAGGCTTGTCTGACTCTCTGACATTTGTGATGTTCGGGGCTGGTACCGTAACAACATACACAAGAGAGGTCACAGGCAGATGGCCAGCCATGAGAGATGCAGATGCACACAAGGAAACACATCACACACAATGGAAGACCCGACAGGTCAAAGAAAAGAAAATGACCAAGGCGAGAAACTCAAGATAAGTGTTGGTATGTGAAACAATTACTACAGCGTTCTCATGAGGTGTCAGATTGTGAAGACAAAACACAAGAGTGGGAGAAGTTCTGAGAAGAGAGTGCTCACAGCCAGCACAGGTCACCACCCCGCACGGTGTCAGCCACATGAGAGTGGGGGAAGGGGGAGGGGAAATGAATCGAAGGAGGTTCGCTGGGCGAGACAGAAGCATGGAGCCATCCCTCACCAACACACAACTGGCCAGGGAGGAAGGAGGCTGGCAAACAGAAGTCCAAGGTAAGAGAAGAAGAAGTCACAGGACAGAGGTGACCCAGGCAAGATGAGGCCGCCTTCTCACCTCCAGCGGGGCAGATAGGGTTACTGTGGGCGAGCTGAGACTACGCGGCCGGCGGATCTGAGGCTCGATTAGGTGGTTGTTACTGTTTGTGGATCCCGACACACCATCTTCGGCGAGCTATTTTGGAGGCAAAAACAAGTTAGCTTCACACAAGCATCTCCCTGTGTGATTAGCAGCGTGAACCCCGATGACAACACACACAGCAATAATGAGAGGTCTGGCCTATCCAAAGTATGGAGGAAATAATTAAACATAATCATGGGGGGAAAGATGGGGAGACACATTCAGGAGAGATAAAAAAAATGAATCACTGGCCTATATTAAAACTAGCCTGAGGGGGAAAAAGGTGGTGGTGGGGGCAGGGAGAGGGGAGTGGAGGTGGGAAGGGGGCGACCTACACATTGTCACAAGCTCTTCCTCTGAAATACGATTCATGTCACATTAAAATAAATATATCCAAGGACAGAGTGACTTGAAGGCCAGAGTCTTTCTTAGGGAGATAGACTTATTATATGCGTGTCACCTGTAAGAATCTTTTTTAAATGCAGGCTCTGCAGAGCAGTGTGTGCGTGTGCGGGTGTGCGTGTGTGTCAATCAGGGAGAGGGCGTGCGTCTGTGCACCTTGGTGGTGACGGCCTGCGATCTTAGGTTGGATGGTGAACTTCATACCTGCATGATTGGTCGAGTCCAGGTTGTGGTTCGATTGTTATGATTGACATAGTATGTGCGCCCCTTCGCATCTTTTCTTTCTTCCCAGCCTGAAGGTAGGCCCGGCGTGGTATGTACATACGCCACGGATGGCTGTTTGTGCAAGAAATCATTATTATTTCATAACTAGCATTTGTTTCCTGACTAGGTTAATCAAATAACAGACATCCAAGATAATTACACTTTCTGTTTTTCCCGGGCAGGATAGATGAATGTTGTTTGTATAGGAAAAAACAAAAATCCAAAGAGGATCTGGAAGTTACAAGCAGACTCCCAAGGGCTTCGACTTTGCCATGAGAGGAAGCATGTACAGCTGGGGAAAGGAGGGTTCCACAGTTTTACGGACTCAGCTCTCGGATCCCCAGGGAAGCATCACCACCAAGGGGCTTGCAAAGAAGTTAATGCTACATCTGCCCTAGTTACTAAATTCACTTCCAGCCACGCAGGTCTGCAAAAGACTGCAAACCGCCCCATGTTAGCGTCCACGAGAGGAATGCTGGGGACACTGCCTGCTGCAGAGAAAGGGGCTCCACTTCCCTAGGACGTGGGCCTCCCTCAGGAGTGGGCACACAACAGCTTTTGGGGTAAAATGAAAGCACAGCAGAGAACCACCTTGACATTGGACACTTGCACTCCCACACTGAGATATAATCCCAAAAGATACCAGAAGGTCGATGTGCCCCAGCCTAGGAGGTCACCTGACCACTTGGTGGAGGGGTCCCAAGGTGCCTCCTACCTAGGCCAGCCATCACTGAGTGGGTCCCTTCAAAGGGTGCACAAACCAGGGGCTGTCTGTGGGGGCAGGGACACATCCAGTAGGGAGTAACCATCTGGGTGGCACATATTTGACCACGGAGGACTGCCGACACTTTGGCTTGTGAGAAACGTGATACGGATAGTGAGCACTTGACCGTGCCACAAGGGGATGTCCACGGCCAGGGCGGTATGAGGAAGGCCTGGCCCCTGGGAAGTGGGGTTCACAAAGGGGACCCCAACCAGGGCCATCAAGGATTCAGGAAGAAGGTGAAAGGAATGGGGGAGTCTGGATGTTTTAGGAGCGGCCTTCCCTCACTGTGGCCTTCCTGGAGCTCCAAGGGTCTGGGCAAGTTCTGTTTGCTTCAATTAGGCAAGTGATACATTTCTCTCCCTGTCCTAACCCTAGCTTTTCTGCTTGTTTTGATGAAGAACATGGAAGAACAGAACCACCACCCTCCCAGCCCCGGCCTTCCTGTGGGCCTGGGACCCTGAGTGGGCGAATGCACATGCCACAGTATTTTAGGAGGTCACTGGAAGAGCCCCCACAGCCTGCTTCCTGTGCCCAACAGTGCACTTCAGTGAAAAATTACCTTCAGAACGTGTAACGGGGCAGCCACCAGCTTAGCACTCATTTCTAACCCGTGTTCATGAGGCAAGGGGAGAGTTCGCGTAAGAAACCCGTCTAGTGAACAGGCACCAAACATCGTCCTTTTCCACACAACTCCGAACAGTACCTTGAGACCCTAACAAGACAACCACACAGCAGCCTGGATCCAGGTGTGGCGCTGTAACCAGAAGCAGAGCCATGAACTCACAGACTTCACCCCTCCCATGACTACTAAAGACAGGCTGAGGCTTCCACCACCTAAGTGGAGGGAACAACAACACAGCATTCCCTCCAGATACTTCACCTGGGCCTCCTAAACGCCTACTCCAGACCAGGTGAACGGCCAAGGTGCACCCTCTACTCAATCAGCACCATTTTATCTTTCAGTGCTGCCACGACCCAAACCCCTTTGACAACAAGAACATTAAATGGTGTTTGTTCTTTTTCTCTCTTTCTGATGAGTTATTCTTTGAGAGAAAAGCAAACTGACACATTCCCAGAAAACTCAGCCCTGAGACAAAGCAAAATAATTTGGATATGTCATAGATAAGCTCTGAACTGAATTCTGTGCCATGTGAATTTCTAGCCATCAGGCTACTTTGCAGGACTAATCAGTTTATGGAAAATTAGGAGTGCAGCAGACAGAACATAGAATTGGATTAAAATGTTCATCCCCTTCTGGGACTCACACGGGCAACTGGTAGTTCCATTGCATCGATGCAAGACTGTGTTACTGAAATGTTTCTACACAGCGTCCAAATGCACAGGCAACCACCACCGTGCCTATGGTTCCACTCGTGATTCAAAGCGTGACCCGCTCCCAGCACACGTAGCTCGTAAGGACGAGACTGGGCTTCTATAGACGGCTCCATGGAAGAGGCACAGGCTCCCGACCATCTCAAGAAGCAAGTTAGCTATAATGAGCTAGGACCTGCTGGTTAGCTGAGTTAACTCTTTGCAGTTCATCTGTAAGCCTACATACACGGCTGCACTGGATAATGTCAAACATCTATGAATGACAGCCTCAAGGTGGCCGATTATGTCTCAAGCAAGTGACAGCAGCATGGGGTTTCTTGCTATCAATCAAAGGGCCGTGATTCCTCGGTGAGGATCGGGGCCTTGCCCTCATGCTGCAGGAGTAAAGCACTCTATAGACAGACGGTGATGGTGACTGTGACACAGTGGACAGTGCCTGGACGGCCTTCCCTGTGGGGGGGGGGACTTATCTAAACGATGCTTCACTCACTCCCGCCACTGGACAGGAAGACAGACTCTCAGATGAGACTCTCGGGAAGTTGCTGAGTTTTGTGTACACTCCATGCTGTTCCATTTTCTAGGTAAGATGAAACAGTGCGTGTGTGCATCTGTGCATGTGTGAACATGCAGGCTTGAGAGCAAAGAGAGACAGAAGTGACATGATCTGGCATGGAACCTTCTGCCTAGGCACGCTCATTAAAATGAGGCGGGGGCAAAGATGCAGGGTGGAGAGGTCAGAGGGAAAAGCTGTGCTCAGAGACAGAACAGAAAATAGCAAGTCCAGAGTGATTGTCACAATGGGTCGAGGGTGGGAGGGAAATGGACTTTAACTCCACAACCCCATCTAGGAACTGACAGTGTTCCATCAGGGTGGGAGAAACATTTAGGAACTATTGTGGTCAGCTTTTAAAAGACAAAACCCTGCTGAAGAGATAGTTCAGCAGTTAAGGTGCTCATCTGCAAAGCCTAAGGATCTAGGTTTGATTCTCCAGCACCCAGATGCACACAGTAGCACATACATCTGGAGTTCCTTTGCAGTGGCTTGAGGCTCTGGCACACCCATTCTCTTTCTACAAATAAATAAAAATATTTAAAAAGGGCTGGAGAGATGGCTTAGCAGTTAAGGCACCTTGTTCAAATTTCCAAGTCCCACATTTAGCCAGACCCAAGTGTGTAATGTCACACATGCCCACAAGGGGGTACACGTCTGGGATTCATTCCCAGCACCTGAAAAGGCCCTAGCATGCCCATTCTCTCTGCCTCTTCCTGTCTCTCTCAAATTAAAAAAAATTTATAAAGAAGAGTTAATGCTCTGGAGCTCCATGGGAGTCCCATTCATTAGTGACCTTCTCCTGCCAGGTCTCTTACCATGGGACCAGAGGAACTCAGTTTATTTGGCCATTTGCTGTCATTAACCAGCACCATCCTCCAATGCTATAGGCAGGCTGCAAGGCCAGTGAAATGAAACAATGGCTGGTAGGAAAGAGATGCGCGTATGACACAGAATCATGCCCTGGACCAGTCTGCCTAGTGGTTCCTCTTTCTCACAAAAGCACAGGACCAGATCATGCAGAATTCCCTGAATTCCACTGGGGGCGGAGGCTGGCTCATCTAGGACAATGATTTCCTGCAGACCATAGAAGCTTAGGACTTGAACCTTGAGGGACTGAACTGACTGCCAATTTGATATTTCTTCATGTAATACTGAGCACCACGTTTTAACCACAGACCTGAATGTTTCTTTAATTCATCCTTGCCCTCCAGAACCTCAGCTATTATACATGTAGTTAAGGTTATTTACAGGTCATAAGTAGTTACAGCAAGTGCCACAAAGGTAACACAAGAAAATCCTCCAAACAGCCATGTCAGCTGAGAGCATCAGTTATGGGCTGGCCTGACTTTAGGGACCAAGTAGGATACAATTAAAACATATAGTCAATTACTCAAAAGACTTGAGGGTTAATCACAGATGCTTGTCCTAAAGCAACACCGAGTTTCTACATCTTCAAAATATCTTAACAATCTCCCTGCCCTGAGACTTGTACACATGCTCCTCCATTCCTCTGAGTTAAACCCTTGGTGGCAGAGCAAGATCTCTCACTGGTTTATAATGGAGACACAGAAAAATATGATTTCCTGCTTTGAAAAGTGGTGTCGGAGATGTTTAGAATCTAGCTCCTTGCAGGTCTAGGATTCAAGCACAATCTTGGGCAACTCCTATGGCTTCTCTGGTTCTCGCCCAACCAAGTTATTTTAAGCCAAGCGTACCACTACCAATGATAAGTTCAGCAGGAGTACAGACATTAACAAGTCAATCGACTTTCAAAATAATTACATTAAACACACTTAACCAAGTTTGACAGTATCCCAGATGAAATGACACGGGTGTCAAAAATCATTCCCTTAGGGCTGGAGAGATGGCTTAGTGGTTAAGGCGCCTGCCTCCTAAGCCTAAGAAAGTCGGTTCCAATCTCCAGCGGTTCCAATCTCCAGGTCCTGCATTTAGCCAGATGCAAAGTGATGCAAGGGCACAATGCCGCACTTGACCACAAGGGGGCGTACACATCTGGATTTTGTTTGCAGCAGCTGAGAGGCTGCTGGCGCGCCCATCTCTATCTGTCTTCCTCTCCCTCTTTCTCTGTCTCTCCCCAAAAAAAAAAAAATCATTCCCTTTTACACAGTATCTTTGAACAACCTCAAAAATAAGGAGTTTGAAATGAGAACCATATGCAGGAGAAAGTATTGTCACCCCCATCTGTCAACATATGACCCTCCCCCGCAAACTTTTGCCATGAATGCACGATGAAGTGGGTCATTACCGTGGGCTCCTCACCACCTGAGACAGTTGACGAGCGCGCTCTCCTGGACGGAGCACTGGGCTGTTAAAGGGTAATGTACATGGGTGAAATGCACTTAGGAGGCCACCCACCGCTCTGTGAATCAGGAGTCACCCCTGTGACAATATTGTCAGGCAGGAGCTGTGAGATCAGAAATCCCCGACACCCAGCCTGTCCAAATGAAGCTGAGTGGCACTGACGACCAGCAGCTGAGGATGGAGTGACCCTCACAGCACTCCCGTGACACTCCAAGGAGGCTGAGGCTGGCTGTGTCCCCCATCTAGGTGACCAATGAGAGTGACATGTCTTATGAGATAACAAGGGAGAGTCATCCCGGTGTCTCCCCCGCTGCCACAGTGTGTGAGGTTTTCGTGTCTGCCAGACTCTCAGAAAGGCCACTGGTGGTCAGTGAGGACACAGCGTCATGTGACCCAGGCAAGGAGGAATCATCAACTTCTAGGCAACAGAGCTTGGTGGGAAAGAAAACTGATACTGATTTTGGAAAGGAGAGAAAGCGCCATTAGTTTACCCGAGGAAAATCACAGAATTGTAAATGGGAGAAGAGTCCCACTGCCTCATCAGAGGTGATTATCTGTTTATTTGGAGGGGGGGGTGTTGTAATGAACCCATCTCAGAAAAGACACTCTTGTCAAGCTAGACTACTTGGCATAAGTCACGACTGAGTCTCTTGCCTTGACTGGTATGGCTATTACTTTATTTTTTTCAAAACAAATTTAAACACTACAACCTAGGTGAAAATATCCTTTGAAGCAGAGCAAAAAAAAAAAAAAAAAAAAAAAAAAAAAAAAAGAAAAAGTGCACTGGAAGAGGGTTTCAAAACTTTAAATGCTTTTCTTTAAGTTCATATATAATGAAACAGGTCCAAAATAACCAAAGATTTGTAAGCAATTGAGAACAACAACAAAATACTAGGCGTGGTGGCTCATGCGATACACGCCAGCACTCAGGAGGCTGGAGCCTACCACAAGTGTAAGGCCAGCCTGGGCTACATAGTGAGTTCCAGGCCAGCTAGAGCCACAGCTTAAGAGTTTGGCTCAAAAAGAAAATCCTGAATACCAAACAAACAAAAGGTTAAGGCTTCGATTGAATATCTAAAACCACAGAGTATTTTTACCACCCAAAGGAGAGACAAATTTATGTAAAATTTCATCTTTACAGCATCTCCCAGAGACTAGTTTGCCCTCCAATTTGAGATTTAAATTTTTATACACTGGTGTTATACTTATTACAACTGGGGGTAGGAGAAATGACAACTGAGTCTTCAAGAGGAGCTGCCTTTCCTGAGAGAGCCGCTTGGTGAAGCTGAGAGTTTAGTCCACAGAGCGTGGAAGTTAGGCCATCTCACCAGGAGAGTTCTTCCTGTTCAGAGGGAATTGATACATTTGCAGAGCCCATCCTGCTGGACCCCAGCTATGGCGGCCAGACCAGGTAAGAGAAATCATTAATAGACCACATGTTTTCAGTGATGTGGAAGTACATCAGAATTGGCATATATTTGGGTGAAAAGCCAAAGCCATGAAGTTTTCCAGACGAGTGGAAGTCACAATTTTGTGTTGAAAAGCCACTCGCCTTGGGAAAATTTGCTAGGAACATTTCAAATGTCTCCTTTCTATGTTGAGTGGATTTGCACAGGAAAAACTCTCCCAGCAGTCCCGAAGTATTTTAAATCAAAGTCAAAAAGCCAGCTGATGACTGGAAGTAAGTGTGGGTTACCGGTGGGAGGTGTGCCTGCTCGGCGACCGCATCGGTGACACTGCAGGACCGCAGCCTGGAGGATGGCTCTCTCTGCTGCAAGGGAGGGAGAGACAGGAGGCATCAGGAGGCAGACTCCCCAGTGGCATTAGGGGTGGTTCAATCACTTTCTTTCTTAGAACACACAGAGAGAATACCCTTGAAGGAGTCAACTTCTTCTCTGTTTCCATTCTGCTCTTTAGGCAGACCGGGGTCTAAAACTGATCTTAGAGCCAACAGCAGAAGTCAGAGAGGAAGATCAAAACTGTAAGCAGGCCAGTAAGACTGGCTACAACACGACTGAACAAAGAACCAGCTGAACTGTACGTCTGCGGGAACTCGGAAATGCCCCCTCCCACCTCTGAGCGATCAGGGGTTTATATCTAGTTCTGGCTTTGGACCGAGTGGAACTCAAGTGGTACAGAATGAGGATGGAACAGAACAGTGAGGCTAATCCAAGAACTATCTTGTGTGTTACGTGTCACGTTTCCTGTTCCTCCACCATTTGTATTCTACTTGGTTAACCAAGCCCAGGAGAACTTCTAGGACAGCCTGGCAGGTCACAGACAGAAGCCGAGGGTCTCCTCAGGGCTCATGTTTAACATGTTGCAATGACAAATAAAAGAATATAATGTCCCTGCAACGCCCATGGTGGTGAAGCGGGCTACCCGTGCCTTCCCACACTGGAGAGCACCAAGGAGTCCCTCCTGATGATAAAGTTTATCCTCTTGTTCTTAAATTCAGAGCCTCAAAGTAAAGACAGGTTGCCAAGACATTCCAGGTTAACGTGACCTGAGAACAATATGCTGTTGCCTTGGGTAAGGATACGCATGCTTCTCGAATAATTAAATGCAAGAGCGCCCTATACAAATCACTACAAATGCTAATGTGATATTAACACAGAAATCTCAGGGTTTTTTTTTTTTTTTTCCATTTTGTTGTCCAATGGTGTACAGTGGCTTTGATTTCTGCAATTCTTTCTTTTGTATGTTTCAAATACACGGCTTTATCGCTAAGGTCGTTTCCATGACAACAGGTTTACCAATTCAAATATCCCATACATGCAACCTCTTTTCCCATCCATTTAATACTAAATTTTCATCTTAGTGGTACTGCTCTTTTGGAAAAGCATTCATTGAATTTTAATGAGAAAGCCCATGTAAGAAATACTCACCAAAATTCACATAAAAGAGAGGCCCTTGGTTTCTTTCAAAATGTTAAACACCATAGTCAAAAGACTACTCTCTTTTTGTGTGTGTGAGTGCTTAACATGGCTTTTATGTCAAGATGCTATTGGTAACGACTGTCAGCCATTTTGAGTGAAAGGACCACCATCATTTCCCACACCACCTCATGAAGTCTGATTTCTTGAGAAACACTACATTTGGTGTCAGTTCTTGAGACACACTAAGTATGCACGTGGTGTCAATTCTATGCATGCGAAGGAATGATCTAAGAGCTCCTCTGCAATCCTGCACTGTCGAATGCAAAGCTCTTTGGGATTGACTTTGCTGTCTCTTGCTGCAACTTCTAGAAGCATTTTTCTGGTGGTTATGAACCCTAGCTCTATTGCTACCTGATGTCAGGGCCACGGGACTCCAGATATCTAACATTCAAATTTTGCCTGGAGTGGGCTATTTACACACCATGTCCCTCCCTAAGTGTGAGAGGGGCTGGCAAAGCACGCAGAGTATGACCCAAGAAGACTGCTCAGGAGGCCTGAAGGCTCCTGCGTATCAATAGAAGTGCCGCTGTCATGGCAAAGGCACTATTTTTGCGAGCTTTTCAGATAGGAAAGATGTTCTACAAGGTTAAGCTTGCCTTTAAGGAAGTCATGGACTCTATCAAGAAAAGCAAGTGGTGGAAAATAGCTGCTTTTCAAAATTAACAAAGGTTCTTACCTTCCTGGGCTGATTTTAGTGTAGCTCTACCTAGGTAAGGAGGAGCTTTGGAGAACATCAAGTCAACTGGGAAGCTGGAAGAACCGGGGCTACTTGCATACAAGAGTCTCCTAAGCCACACGAAAGTGACTGACAGCTGGGTCACTCAGCCTTTCTAACAAGTCGCCACTTACGATCAGAGAGCTGAACTGTTCTCCGTTGGAGTCCGGAGTGACCTGCAACCTTCTACTGAGCTCTTCGGAGAGCTCCTGGGGGCTGGTCCGAGACACGGGGGAGGCGGGCGGTGGGGGCAGAGCCAGGCTGAGAGAGTCTCCTGCCATGTTGACTTCTTCTGAAATGGTCTCCCAAGGCTTTTGAGGAACAAGAAACTAGAGTAAATGCTAGGATGTGAGGGTACAACCCTCATTCCCCCAATAAGTACATTGAACACCCATAACCATTAAGGTAACTATAATCAATGTCTACTTAGTACGAGGCACACAACCTTTGCACTTCTGCACAAGGAAGAGAGGACTACTGTCTTCATGAACAGATGAGAGCAACCGGCCTGAGGCAAAGAGTGGTTTGAGAAGGCCTGCTGCATGAATGAGAGGGGGCCTAGGGCTCCTTTAGACACCACCTCCCCGCCAGGTGTGGTAGCACACATCTTTAATCCCAGTACTCAGGAGACTGATATAGGAGCACCACTGAGAGATTGAGGCCAGCCTGAGACCAATTCCAGCTCGGCCTGTGCTACATCAAGACTCTACTTGGAAAAAACCAAAACAACAACAATAAAAAAAAAAAAAAAAAAAAACAATATATACCACCTCCCAGAGTGGCATGGGGTTGGCCACTGTATAAATGGGTTAGAATCGTCCAGCAATTTACAAAATGATTTTCATGGGCTTCCTTTTCCTCCACTGAGGTTTCTTCATGAAAACAACCCACATGCCATCAACTGTCACTAAATACTAATGTAATTTTCATTGAGTTTATTATGGAATCATTCACTTGCTTTTCTAATTTCGGTCTGCGCCACATTTTGTGAACAATCTTTCTCATACAAGGCCTAGTGAACAAGCAGTTGTTAGGTGGGATAGAAGGTAAGATCATGTCTGATATGTTTCTTAATTCATTTTCTTCTTCAGAAAGGCACTGTGACTGTGGAAATTATAAACATTTATATTAACTCAAATTTGTAGGTTTTTTGGGTAATCTCTCTTATAGGATGTCAAAGCAAGTCAGCAGAAATTTGACTGCCCCACCCAGACGAATGGCACACCTTCAATTGCTCAATGATAACCCTGCCCGAGGTCCTTCACCAGCTTGCTTAGCCCCTGGGAAAAGCATCAATTACCAATGCCAAGATATCTTGAGAGTCTCCTCCGAAATCATGGCACTGCCTTTTGTCATGATCACGAGAGCCACATGTGCCTGGGCCAGCGTGGTTTTTCATGAGCATTTTCGAAATTAGTTACTTCTCGGAGGGAAATCGATTCGCCATAAGGCCATGGTCTTTGCACCCTAGACATGGTTTACTGAGAGAAGACGCGGGGCCCCTGGGGCAGCACGTGTGGACAGCGTACCTCAGGGCCCTCTCCGCCACCTTCCGAGGCCTCGGGCTCCAAGTCCTCGCTGATGTGTCTCCGAGAGCGGAAGCGCCGGTGGGCGGCCTCCTGGTTGATCTGCCTGATGTTATTGTCCGACTCAGAGGACACGTCCCTGACAGGAGGAGGAGGGGCGTGAGAAGTTAGAGATGTTCAGAACGAGTCCTCCAACGGCACCACTCTCGTGAAGGGCCACCCACCCACTCAGTCATCAGTGTTCCCACAACAAGCCATCAACTAGGGGAATCCTGCCGCTTTCTGGCTAGAGCATCCTGCAAGGCGCATGTCAGTCAAACACAGCTTCCTAGTGGCAGTGGCAGTGGTCACAGCATCTTCCAGGCACACAGTCCTCCCTTGGTATCCATGGGCAACTGGCCCCCCATGGATTCCAACACCACAGCGGTACGGTCCTCTGTATCACGTGACAGTGTGTGCACAGAGCCCGTGCCCATCTGCCCATATACATGAAACCACTGCCAGATGATTTCTAATACTTATTCCACAAGAGTTCTCAACTGCACTGTTTAAAAAAAAACTCTGTGGTTCAGTACTGACATAACATGATTTCTAGAATCTTCTCCATCTGGGGTTGCTTGAATCCACAGATGTGGAACCCATAGACAGAGGGGCTGGCAGAGCCTCAAAGTGGACATTAGTATGCAAGAGAAGAGAAATGCCAGTCCACTAAGCTATCCCTTGCAGAGCGGTGGGTCACGTGTATAGAAGGAAGTGACTGGCAGGCTCATATGTATGGCCTGGCAGCAGCAACCTCTCAAGAGACCAGTGGTGACAAAACAGTGGATTTGGGTCATTAATAACTGACCAAAGACTGCCGACAGTACAAATTCAAGGCTGTGATGTGGAGGGCAGGACTCTTGACCTTACATGAATTTGTGCATGAGTGTGCGAGTGCGTGTAGGGGGAGAGGAGCTACTTTCTGTCTTATTTTGACAAAAAAAATCTCAAAATCATGTAGTTCATCCCCCTTCCCTTGCCAACCTAATTTAAATTTGGGGGGGGCGGGGTTCAAGGTAGGGTCTCACTCTAGCCAAGGCTAACCTGGAATTCACTATGTAATCGCAGGGTAGCCTGGAATTCATGGTGATCCTCCTACCTTTGCCTCTCCTGCCGCGGATTAAAGGTGTGTGTGAGTCACCATGCCTGGCCTAATTTTAACTTAAAAAATTATTTATTTATTACACAGGGGCGGGGGAGGGAGAATAGGCGCACCAGGGCATCTAGCATTGCAAACGAACTCCAGACGCATGTGCCACCATGTACATCTGGCTTATGTGGGTCCGTCTCTCCAGCCTGCCAACCTAATTTTAAAAATCCAGCGTCTAAGCCGGGCATGGTGGCACACGTCTTTAATCCCAGCACTTGGGAGGCAGAGGTAGGAGGACTGCCATGAGTTCAAGGCCACCCTGTGACTACATAGTTAATTCCAGGTCAGCCTGGGCCAGAGTGAGACCCTACCTTGAAAAACCAAAAAAATAAAAATAAAAAAAAAATCCAGGGGCTGGAGAGATGGCTTAGTTTTTAAGGCGTTTGCCTGCGAAGCCTAAGGACCCAAGTTCGATTCTCCAGGTCCCCCATAAGCTAGATGCACATGGTGGCGCATGCATCTGGAGTTTGTTTGCTGTGGGTAGAGGCCCTGGTGCACCTATTCTCACTCTCTTTTCCTCTTTCTGTCTCTAATTAGTAAATAAATAAAATCTTTTTAAAAAAAAGTCCAAATGAGCTGGGGTGTGAAGAACATGATCATGTCATATCTCTAAAAGTACTTTATTTATATTAGAGAGAGAGAGAGAGAGAGACAGAGACAGAGACAGAGAAGCAGACAGAGAATGGGCATGGCAGGGCCTCCAGCTGTAAACAAACTACATGGGCCACCTTGTGCATCTGGCTTGCATGGGTCCTGAGGAACTGAACCTGGGTCCTATGGCTTTGAAGGTAAGCGCCTTAAGCACTAAGCCATCTCTCCAGCTCTCAGGCCTTTTAAAAAAAGCTACATAATGTTCTCAATCTAGGGCTCTGAATCTAAAACTTACTTATTCATTTGAGAGAGAGAGAGAAAAAGGGGGGGGAATGAATATGAATGGGTACATCAGAGGCTCCTGCTGTTGCCAACTCCAAATGCATATACCACTTTGTGCATCTGTCTGGATATGTGGGTACTGGGGAATTGAACTCAGGCCATCCAGCTTTGCAAACCAGCACCTTTAACTACTGAGCCATCTGTCCAGCCCTGCACAGTGCTTATTACTGAAGGTGAGCACTTTTCCATCCATGTATCAGCTATCAGTGTTTCTTCCTTTATGATTTGTCACTGGCCTTTCTCCACAGAGGTCTGGGCAATGCAGACAGCCACGAACGGGAGTTTTCCTTTCCTGCGCTGTTTAGCTATGGTGGGCAACAGTGCTTTGCTTAGGGTACTGCTGCCAGAATTCTGCTGGTCCCTGCATGGGTCCAAGGCATGGGTCTAAGCCACAAATAGCTACAGTATTCAAATGCTTTCCCAATTGCTAATTGCAGTCTTCATTAGTGAAAGAGAATAGTAGTAAAAATTTAAAAAGTACCAATTATGATCATCACAATATCTTGATATGAATCCTGTCCTTGGAGCAATGAGCAGGACAGTCAGTATGTGACCAAGAACAGTGGACAACTGCAAGAACCTACTGGGACACTCAGGGAGGATGGTCTAGTCTTTGTCCCACAATCGGCAAGTTTGCGAAGCTCCACGTTACATAAAACTGACACTAGCTGACTTGGCCATATTTTCTGGTCACTCCCCCATTCATATGGAGAAGACCTCTGTCATTTCTAAGGATAAAGGGTGTGAAAGAAAGCCTTCCAGCATCCTGCCCACACCATCTGCTTAAAGGGCATCACTGGCAAATTCTTTTCAGCTTGGGTTGAAAAGAAAATGGTCTCACCTTGTCACACTTGACCTTATTATACATTAAAATTTATATAACAATTTATTACATATAATCGATAACATTAATATCACCTTGGCTATTAGAAAGCTCATAATTTCTGGGATAAAGTTTCTTTTCCTCCTCACTGTGCCTTAATAGGTTTAAGGTTTTACTGCAAAGTATGAATAAAAAACTATTTCAAAATCTGTTTTCAAAAAATAATTGAGTGGCTGGAGAGACAGGTCAGCAGTTAAAAGCTCTTGTTTGCAAAATCTGCTAGGCTGAGTTAAATTCCCTAACACCCATGTAAAGCCAGATGCAAAAAGTGGCACATACATCTGTGATCCCAATAAGCCTAGAACAAGGGGAGACAGAGCCGGGACAATAGGAAGCTCATAAGCCAAGCAGTGGCAGAAACCCTGTCTCAAAGAAGGAACACAGATACCTCAGAGCTGTCCTCTGAATTGCACATGGACATTGTGCACATGAATACACACGCATGTGCGTACACACACATATGCATGCATGTATAAATAAAATCCATATAACACTTGAGGCTTAACTTGTACTTATTTGCTACGATCAAAACAAAAATTAGGGATGGAGAAATGGCTGAGTAGTTAAGGCACTTGCCTGCGAATTCCCTAGTGCCCACGTAAGCCAGATACACACGGTGGCACATGCGTCTGGAGTCCGTCTGCAGTGGCTAGAGGCCCTGGCATACCCTCTCTCTCTCTCTCAAATAATTTTTTTTAAATCACCAAGTGAACAAGTATTAACCATCCCATTAAATCCCTGAGGCTGGTAAGTTATTAAACAGTAATTACTGTTTAATAGAATTTTGACTGTGCTTATCTCCTATGTGCTTCTAATTAAATCAAGGGAGTAACATAAATTTTCTGAAAAGAAACCTTAAAAAAAAGATTTTTTAGCAGTTTCCAAATTAAATAATTAAATAGAATAAGAATCCAAAACAGGCTGGAGAGAGATGGCTCAGTGGTTAAAGGTGCCTGTTTGCAAAGCCTGCAAGCCTGAGTTCGATTCCCCAGCACCCACTTAGAGCCAGATGCACAAAGTGGCACATGCGTTTGGAATTTGCTGGCAGTGGCAAGAGACCCTATTGTGCCCAGTCTCTCTCTTCTTATAAGTAAAAATACATTTTTTAAAAAGAATCCACCCATAAATGATTGGACTTCTATGTGAGTAGGAATAAAAGTCGGTAGCAGAAGCCAGTAAGCTAGAAAGGGGATATAAAGGGAATAGAAAGGGAGGGAGGGGGGACTTAATAGGATGGTATTGTATATATGTAAGTAGAAGAACAGATTAATGGGGGTGAAAAGGTCTAAGTGAGGTCAGGGGAAGAGATTGAGTAAAGGAAAGGTGGAGGGAAGGCTAATCAAAATCTAAGAGGATATAAATAAGTCATATGGAAACCTACTTTTCTGGACAACGGAACACTCTGAAGCCGTAGATTGTTACTAGAAAATTTTCAGTGCCAGGGATGGGATACCTTCCAGTGAGTTGTTGGCCAGGGAGGTCACAGATACCCCCAAAATATTACAGGCCATTGCTGAGGCCCTTGGTTTCCTACCAGGAATAGACGGTAAGACCCTATTGCTGAAGACTCCACATACTTGGGCTGCAAGGTCACTGAGAAATCCTGCTGGAGCTGAGCTGAAAGCCTCCTCCATGTGGACCAGCTGATAGAAAGCTGGAAAAAACTACACTGCATGCAGTTCAATGGGAGAGAGAGAAAAATCACCAGTGAAGATACTCAACAGTGGACACTGCAAGCTTTAAATTTGGCCAGCTAGGCCAAATGAGCCAATGGGTGCGATAGTGGCATGTCTGTTATGGGGGAAACCAACTGCTCTGTAATTGGACTGGAGACCTGCTCCATGGAAGGGAATACATCCCTGATACTGAAAACCTACCACAGGGGTAGTCATGAGACATAGGGGTGTAACGTCTTCTGGTGTCTGGCTCAATGTATACACTATGCTCACCAAACTGCCCAGTAAGCATTCTCTTAATGTCCATATCCATATATTAATGCTACTCTCACTTTAGGATGACTCAGAAGGCACCATGGTGCTGAGAAGAAAGGACAGAGGAGGGCTCAGCACTGAAACATCTCTATCACATCTTCTAAGGCTCAGGGTCCATTGTGGAAGGGGGGGTGGAAAGAATGTAAGAGCCAAAGGAAGGGAGGACTCCTTACAACGTGCTCCTCCAGACATAAAATGGCCTGGATATCCACGACCTCACAGTGCCTGGCAATGCCTGATACTACCTACACAAGACTATGCTAATAGGAAGAAAAGATGATGATATCAAAATGAGAAGAGGGACTGATTGAAAGGGGGAGGAGTTATGATGGAGAGTGGAGTTTCAAAGGGGAAAGTTGGGGGAGGGAGGGAATTACCATGGGATATTGTCTACAATTGAGGAAGTTGTCAATAAAAAAATTAAAAAAAAATAAAAAACCAGAATCCAAAACATTAAGGAAATCAGTAAAAGCAAAGTCTATTTGCATGCTGTTTACATCCCGGGTCAGTCAGGAGAGGACTGTGGAGATAAAGGAAGCTAGCAGACATCAAAGTGAAGATGTATCTAGGAACAGCCACCTCAGCACCTATATAAATCCATACTCTGATCATATTACAAACGGTGGTGGGAAGCAGGCACTGTGCCATCTTCCTTCTGACTCACAGACTTAGTGTCTGTCCTTGCACGCCACCTCAAAAGATGGACCGAGTTCCCAACCTTGTGCCAGAGTTGCCATCCCTCACTGTGCGGGGCGTGACTGAGCGGCCCATGCCACTGGGTGCTACTCACATCAAGCTTGGCCTGTGCCACTGCGTGCTCCGGTTGTTGTGGTTGACATAGTAAGTGCGGCCCAAGTTGTCCACTTTCTCTTCCCACCCTGGGGGCAGAGGAGGGGGAGGGAGCTCCTCCTGGTGCTGGGATGCTGAGTCATTTGAGTCAACAACTTCCCACCCGTGCTGTGGAGGGAAATGAATGGAACATCGTGAGGCAGGGCTTCCAGCTGTGGGGAGAAGACCGCTATGGTGTGTTCTGTAAGCCCTTCGGCCTTACCCTGAAGATCTTTGTCTCAAGATGGCTGCCTGCATCACAGTTGGATATATTCCCTCCCAAGGCATTAAAATAACCTCAGAGCCTTACATATCTTTTGAGAAATAGTCAATTACCTCACAGCACCTTCTAAGATGAATGTGTTCCAGGGAGCCACTAGGTTTGGACATAGAGTCTAGTTAGTTTCTTTACTATGTGTGCTTGTAGATTTCCATGGGCCATTCCGACTTGGAGGCCACCAGGGCTGAATAAAGCCAGTCACATGGGCAATGCTCTAACTGTTAGGACTGTCATCCTTTTCCACCTCCACAGGTACATATGTATGCACTACCAGAAAGCATGGTGTGAGCGTCAGAGTGCAGGGAAGGTCCACTGGCCCCCAAGGAGTATTGTACTGGGCTGGTGTGAGGGGAGGTGAAGCTTCCACTTTATGTCTGCCACTGAAAGAAGAGTCTAGAAGCTGCTACTCAGGCACCATACTAACAGACGCATGGTGCCAGGGTCAGAGTTCTACTGTTACGACACATACTTTGGGCATTAAGTATTGCTGTCCTAACATCCCCTAGTAAAGCCACTGGAAAATCAAGTAATTCACTGGTTACTGCAGTTGGAAGGCGAGAAGAGTGTAAAAAAAAAATTCCTTGGATTTGACAAAGAAATCTGTTGCTTTGCTTAGAAATCTCAACCTCCACTATTGCTTGCCACCGTTCAGTCCCGATCACATGGTCTAAGCTGTGGAAACCCACATCAAAACACTGCCTGAAAATGCGGCCCCTTGGTTGGAAGGGGTATGGTCAGCTTGCCCACAACACGTCACCCACATGTCACACATACGTGACAGCTGCAAACAGATGTGAAAACAGCCACAGCAGGCTTGTTCGAGTGTGCTCTGAGGACAACAGAGAACTGGGCTAGCGAGACAGCAGCGCCTGAGGCACGTGCTGAGAAGGTATGATGCAACCTGGAACACAGGTATGTGATCAGAAAGTGAAGAAACGGCTAGGCCACGAGGACAACATGAAAAATTCCTGTAGGCAGCTTAATTCCACAATGGCATTTCCACAGGAGTGCTCTGAGAATACAGGCTGTCCTGGGGGCCAAGTGATTTGGAAACGGGAAGAGATTTTCTAAATCACCTTATCCACTCGGAAGCAATTTCAAGCGCTCAAAGGACTTTAGAAAGAATTGGGAGTCTGCGGCAGTGACAGCCTCACGTGAGGAGGAGCTGGTCCATGGCGGCGGGGATGACGTTGGATGGGACAGCTGTACCTTTCTCTCGCTATTGGTGGCAGGACACAAAACAAACCCATCTGTGGACTGCCACAGATAAGTGCAGGGACACACACAGGTGTGCTGTATTTAACGCCGTAAACATTCACTCCCGTTGGGAATAGAGTGTCAGAGTGGGACCCCAGCCAGGAAGCTGGCCGCGGCTTACAGCTGTCCCACGCACCTCCATGTCGTCCCTCTGCTCGCTGCTCTCGTCGTCCTGACCTCCGTTTTTCGGCATGTAGGCCATTTTCAAGCGCAGAAACCCCTTGACTCGAGATTTATGACTGCGTACAGGAAGAAAAGCAGTTATAAAGGAGAAGCTTCCTTCCTGTCCATGGCATCTGACGATATCATCCTCAGAGAAAACAGCACCCCAAGGGCATGCATCCCCCAGACATCCACCTTTGAGGCTCACCTTCGAGGTCGTAGGAGAAAGTCCTTAAATGTATAAGGTCTCTCCATGGTTGGGTCTTCTGTCTAGGGGAAGAAAACAACACATCAGCCAAAAGCAGTGCACCTGATGATTTCCTATTTTAGACACACCCAGAAGGAATACGGAGGACCTGTTTTCATACTGTAGAGGCCTAGTGAGGGGAAAGATGGAGTGGCTCCCAACCAGGTATTAGATGGTTGGTTAAACATCCGAGAGGCCCCAGAGCTTCATCTACTTCAGATCCACTAGATGTCACCATCTTCCCCGGGTTCTACTCCCAACCCCGGCCGGAGACAAATGGTAAAATGACAGCCAGCATTGCCAAGTGTCATTTCTAACTGCGGGGTGCGGCCTCGGTCTCCTGGAGCCCGTGAACTGTGGAGAACCAGTGGTCATTGGTGCCTCATTAGCCCTGCGACTCAGAAACCTCCATGTGGAGGTGGAGTGAACAGAGTGCACGACTCCATCACTTATGTTCAAGTCTCAAGTCACCAGCCTGAAAGAACTGACAAGCTCTGTTCTGCACCGAGCACCAGGAAGCACCACCCACAGGCCTCTGTTGGGCTGAATTCACGAGGCTCTAAGAGCAGCTGGGCTGTGTTCTCGCTGCAAAATAAATGGGTTCGTTTTATTATGCAACGGTCGGCCTAACAAAAGCAGGAAATTGGAAAAGTGCTATTATTTTTAAAATGTGATATGTAGTAAAACCTCAGATAACTAGACCTTCAATTGAATGTGATTTAAAAGCTTTACTTTTATAGGAAGAGAGGCAAACCACACTATCATGTCACGTGTGTATATTTGTATATTTGGAACATTATGTTTAATGCTCTCCCTTGTTTTAAACTCCTCATTGCTTTCTACTCTTTTAATAAGATAAAAACTCCTTCCTACTTTCCTATCATGTATAAGCTATGTGATCTGGCATCTTTACCTTAAGTCAGAACCCCCCAACCACTGCTGACACCCCAACCATTGTGGCCTCGCCTGTCACGTGTGCAGATCACATCTAAACCTGCCGTGGAGTCCATGCAGAGGCAGGTTGTGCTGGACAGCTGATTCCACACAGCATGGCCATCTCCACTTTGCCATCCTACCCTCAGAGATTCCATCCTAAACTGTCACCCTCCGCCGACCCTTACCATATTCTGTCCTATGACTCTGCTTATCTGCCCCTTGCCACTGTCTGAAAGTACCTTGCTTATTTATTGCTTCATTTATTACCATCTCTTGTAGGAGGAGAGATCAGACTTGAACTTGCCCCCCCCCCACTCTATAGCTGAGGTCAAGAACAACGCCTGTCACTAAGTAACGTGTTAGTAACTGAACATCTGATTTACAAAAACTGAGCCCTTAAAATTAACTTTTTTGGAAGAGAGTTTACATTTCTGCATTGTTCCTAGGCAGTCAATTAAACTTCAGACAATTTGGAAATGTTTTCTATACAAAGTTTCCTTAGACACATCACTTATAATATAATGGAACAATTACTAATAAAGAATAGAATGGCTGGCACTCTCTCCTTTGCTCAGGAACTCAACCAATAATTAACTTTAGTCAATTTCATGTGAAAGATATGTGGCTACTGCAGAGCAACGACAGTCCCTTAGGGTTCACCACTGTGTGCGGGACTGCCACGGCAACCACTGGCTCGATCCTTCGGCCGACAAATTCAATGACGTGAGGCTCCGTCCTGGGAGACTTCTGATGCAGGAATCATACTGATTCTAACTGGGGACCAAAATGGTTCTGGGATGAAGTCCAATCTGAGAGGAGTGGGAAGTGGGAAGAAAGACTGGGTGGGCATGGTCCCAGTAGAGAGCCTACAGACTTGTCAGCGGTGCCAGGAAGGAAGGCGGGAGCAGCAGAGCAGTTGTGCACGAGGAGCTCAGCATCTGCCCACACCCCTCATAGAACAAGAGGCAGACCTGGGGTCTGAGTCCTGTCTGTGACCTGACAGAGCTGGGTGGTTTTTATATCTCTGGGCTCTGGTGTCCTGGCCTAAAGACTGGGGACAGGAATGGGATCTTCCAGTCAGCTGAGGTGGTTTACGTTCAGTCCTCACAAGCATGTCTGGCCCACTTACCAAACTTGGCCATCGTCACCATAAGCTAATTCCATATTCTCACACCATGCTGGTATTACCAGCCCAATACCAGGCAACAAAAAGCAGAGGAGGAAAATGAAAATGCGCTTCGTGGGAATCCTCTAGCCTGGACAAGATGGTGCCTTATAGATGACACAGGTTCCACGTGCCCCGAGCAAAACGAGGGGAGAGTCCCAGGATGGCAACTGACATAAATTCAAAACACTTGTCTCAAACAAAACAAAACAAAACAAAACAAAACAAAACAAAACAAAACAAAACATCACTCCTCGCCTCCCGCCCCCCTCTAAGCATGAGCGACTCTGCTTGGCCTGGGGGCGGGAGACAAGCTTCTGGGTAGTGCCTTCATCTTAAAGGGAGTCAGTGCTTTGGTAGAGTCACAGCCTCTAAGCCACATGGTGAGATAATTCTGCAGGCAATGGAGGGGGGAGTCCCCAGATTCAAAACCTGGCTGGCACCCCCAGCTTCCATCCAGCCCCAGGCTCATCCTGGGCCCCACCTCCATACCCTTCGTCACACCGCAGGCGCACACTGATGCCAGGGGCCAGGCCAACACTGCTACCATTCTGCCACCTGTTGGAGGAGTCACCTTCCTTTCTTGGCCCAGGTCTCCTCCACCCCATGGAGAACACTCTCAGGAGTGGAAACCCACCTCAGGTCCCTCTAAGGCGCACGATAGTGAAGCCTGCATACCTTCGCGGTGGTCACCAACCTGCCCCTAATCATGAACCCGAGAGGGTTGTGAAAGAATGTTGACCTCTGAGGTTGACACCAAGCACAGTGCGGGCACTAAACCCCTTTCAACTCCCCAAGGCAAACTCACAAGCCAGCCACGGATGCTCTGCATGGCTGTAACAGCCGGAGAGCCTGACATTTCTGCAACCGATTCTTTCTCTGTCCAGTGCAATGTTTAGGGGTGCAGAGAGTCTGAGTTTGGTGGGGGGCACTGGGGACTGTTGGGGCAGGGCAGACACACTTGACTGAGGAAGAGGCAGGCACCTGTCAGAGCACCATTCTGTTGTCGGTGCAAGCCTTGGAGTTATTTTTAATCCCTGAGTAATTGATCGGTAGGTACAGGACACACCATATGCACTTTCAGGTGATGACACACTGCACGCTGCAAAAGCTTGTGGCCGGGCGTGGTGGCGCACGCCTTTAATCCCAGCACTTGGGAGGCAGAGGTAGGAGGACTGCCGAGAGTTCGAGGTCACCCTGAGACTACTAAATTCCAGGTCAGCCTGGACCAGAGTGAGACCCTACCTCGAAAAAAAAAAAAAAAACAAACAAAAAAACTTTGTAAACTTGTGTGTGGCCACAACTATGGCTGCTCCTGGTGCCCCTATGGAGCGGCAATCAGGAGCTGTGTGGAGAGGCCAGCTGGTCAGTGACAGGACCTTCCCCCGTTCTGGCCCCCCTCCCTCCCATCCGTCCGCAGTCCTGGGCTCAGCCACGTCTCCTAGGAAACGAGCATGTCATGAGGACCCTGCAACCTCTGCTCAGCAAACGGAGGACCAGCACCAAAGCCTCTCAGGGAAACCCGCTCTGGTCTAGGCTGGCACCCTCCTCTTACCAGACAGCAGAGGATCAGAAAGGAATGTTAGGGACATACGCCACCTGTCCCCAGGTACGATGATGTCCACAATGCCTGCCAGGCAGCTTCCCATCCCTTGCAGCCTCACCACTTAAGAGCAGGGCTGGAGCTTCCATAGTTCTCTGAACCATGCAAGGGAGGCTCGCTCACGCTCCATGCTCCCCTCTCCTGTCCTCCTCCTCTCCTCAAAGTGGAATCAAGTGGGAAAGAAGCATTCAAGAGGGTTGGTCTGACATAGGCAGACGAGGAAGCATATGGTCTCATCACGCTACACACGTGGACCTCTTCACGCTACACACGCGGACCTCTTCCTACCCTTCAGCATGCGCCCCAACAAAAAGTAATAAAGCGGGGAGCGCTGAGACACCTGAAGAACAAATGGGCATCGTGATTCTACCTCACTCTTTCATCTGAAGCACCTGATCAGGACGAAGCATGGCGGGGAGGTACCATGATCAAAGGAGGCAAAGAAGTTGATTTTCTTCCTCATTATTACTGCCTCCCTTTCCTGCTCTGGGGACAATGACAGGACCGCCCCTTGCCCATTTGGGCCACAGTATCCACTAACTGGGACAGTAACTTTCCGCCATGCAGAGCAGCTGATGCCATCAATTGCCTATCCCTTATCTCCCCCTCACTCCCCTAGCAGCTCGTCACCTTGAACTTGTACACAATGGCCCACCCAGCCCATCACGGTGCCTAATTAACCCAGGTACCCAGCTCTTGGCAGTGGAGTGGGGAGGGTATGTGGGCCAAGTTCCCAATGGTGAAGCGCTGGTACCTTGGTATACCCGCATGAAAGCTGCCATGACCCTCTGGGCCAGCCTGGGATGTTTCTCTGGGTCAGGGAATTTATGGCTGCATGAGAACAGCTAAAGAGGGCCATATCTACGAATCTGCAAGTGAGGTTTTATTTATTTTCATTTTTAATTATTTTTGAGGGGTGTGTGTGTTCATGTATGTATGGCTGTATGAGTGTGTGCATGCGGCAAGTCAGAGGACAAGCTTGGATGTTGTTCCTCAGGTGTAAGCCACTTTTTCCCCTCCAGGTAGGGTCTCACTGTAGTTCAGACTGACCTGAAATTCACTATGTAGTCTCAAGGTGGCCTTGAACTCATGGTGATCCTTCTACCTCTGCCTCCCAAATGTGCTGGGATTAAAGGTATGAGCCACCATGCCCAGCTTTTCTTTTTTCTTTCTTTTTTGTTTGTTTTTGAGACAGGCCTCTCTGTCTTGTAGCTCACCAGGCTGGACTGGCCTGCTAGTGAACACCAGAGATCCACTCGTCTCTGCCTCCCTGGCTGTGATCTGACTTTGGAGAGTAGATTCTGGGGGTCAAGCAAGGTCCTCATGCTTGAAAGACAAGTGTGTTACTGAGACATATCCCCACCGTGAGACTGAGCTCTTCTACTGCAAACACCACCCCCAGTCAGAATCAAGTGCCATGACACGCTTTGAGAAAGTTTAAAAGGAAAACTACTTTAGTTAATATCAATTATAAGGATTTACAGTATTTCACTTTCAAAATCACACCTATGCAATCCATAAAACTGAACATTCTTTTGTTTTTTGAGAGAGACAGAGAGAAACAGAGAGAAAGAGGGAGAGGGAGAGAGAGAGAGAGAGAGAATGGGCGCACCAGGACCATTTTAGCCACTGTGAACAAACTCCAGATGTGTGTGCCCCCTTGTGGGCAAGTGTGGCACTGCATGATTGCATCACTTGTATCTGGCTAAATGTGGGACCCAGAGAATCAAACAGGAGTTCTTAGGCTTAGCAGGCAGGCGCCTTAACCACTAAGCCATCTCTCCAGACCGAAACTGAACATTTAAGTTATAAAAACAATTTCATAACCATCCACACACCAAGGTCATGTCCACTCTCTTGCCCTTTTCCCACTAGTTCTTGGGGTTAATAAGAGCTTCTGGCTAGGTTGGCACAGAGTGTTTTCTTGAAGGAATAAAGCTTCTTACTATCTTAAGCAGTGAAACAATGCCTCATTCGTGCTGGTGAAATGTCTTAGGAATAAATGATTATAGGCTAACATGTATAAATAGGTGACTATTCTGTTAGCCCAGATTTGGAAACTAGAAAAAAAAATTAGTTCAAGTTTATGCCCATGACTCCAATTTCAAAGCTTTTTCTTCCTACCCAAATTTAAATGCTCTTAGCACATTATATACACAAAATTACAGAGAAATGTCTGAGGTGAGGTTAAGTGAAGGAAACCTTGTTTTATTTGCAAGCAGTGAGAGAAAGCAAGAGAAAAGAGGAGAGGAGATCAGAAAGGAATGTTAGGTGCAGACCTCACCCACCCCCAGATCAGAAGTCTTCAATGCATGACAGGCTGACCCCTGTCCTTTCAAGCCTCACCACTGGAGACTCTAAAGAACCCTGCAAGGCTTGGGACTCTAGCAACTCCATCACCCTTGGTTCCTCCAGGAACCATATGTATGACTAGGGACAAGGGACTTTAGAATCACCCATTTTTTACCTAAATCAGGGACCCTCTGGCACAGTATGCACAGGTGCCATCTGATGAGCTGTCACTTGCCTATGTGGCTTCTGGAGTCTTGACAAAAATCACATGGGGTTGGAGAGATGACACAAAGGTTAAGGGTACTTGTTTCAAAGCCTGACGGCCTGGGTTTGATTCCCCAGTACTCACCCAAAGCCAGATGCACAAAGTGGTGCATGCATCTAGAGTTCATTTGTAGTGACAAGAGGTCCTGGCATGCCCATTCTCTTTCTGCTTGCAAATACACACACACACACACAGAGCCACACACATACATACACACAGAACCATAAATTAACTTCTCCCTCACACTCACCACATTTCAAATGCTCAGCTGCTATATGTGACCCCAGGAATGGTGGCATTCTGCTTCACTGACCCATCTATAAAGATTGGAATTCTGCCTATCTTGAATATTTGTTGAAGAAATTGAACTTATGGCCAGAGATGGAGCCATACTAAATCAGTTAATAATCACACATGCAATCAAATCTCTTAAGCCATAAAAAGGGCGAGGGAGGGGCAGGGCCAGTTATGCCCCACACCCCTGCTCTCAAATGTACCTTTTCCATTACGAATGAGCCAACTCAGGCATTTTTTAATCTTATTTACCTAAAATTGAATGATTCTAACAAGTACTGAATCTACAGGTCAAATATAATCTAATCATGAGCATGGTTATGCAGCCAGTCAAGAAAGAGGATCCAAAGCTGGGCGTGGTGGCGCACGCCTTTAATCCCAGCACTTGGGAGGCAGAGGTTGGAGGATTGCCATGAGTTCGAGGCCACCCTGAGACTACATAGCTAATTCCAGGTCAGCCTGGACCAGAATGAGACCCTACTTTGAAAAAAAAAAAAAAAAAAAAAAAAAAAAGAGGATCCAGTCCATACTCCACAAAACAGATTCAAACGCTAGCATGCTCACTACATTCTACATTCTCACACTTGAGCATCAACAGAAAGAATAAATGACCACAATTTCCCCCACACGTGTCCTATACAGATGGTCAACCACATACACAGTAGCACCCCAGATCCTGGGCTCCAAAGCCAAGTCCATTCAGCATAGACTGCTTTGTTTTTACCATCACACAGAAGCCCAGGAACCTATTGTCACTCCCTCCTTTTATTTTTATTTATTCATTAGCAACAGACAGAGAAAGAAAGGGGGGGAGAGAAAGAGAGAGAGAGGGAGAGAATGGATGCACCAGAGCCTCCAGCCACTGCAAACGAACTCCAGACACATGCGCCAACTTGTGCATCTGGCTTATGTGGATACTGGGGAATTGAGCCTCAAACTGGGGTCCTTAGGTTTCACAGGCAAGCGCTTAATCTCTAAGCCATCTCTCCAGCCCCACTTCCTCCTTTTGTGTCTATTGTCCACCTCCTTGAATGGGGTTTGCTCAAAAAAGCTAGTAAAGGGGCCGGAGAGATGGCTCAGTGGTTAAGGCGCTTGTCTGCAAAGTCTAACAATCCCCACTCGATTCCCTAGGACCCACGTAATGCACAAAGTAGTACGCATATCTGAAGTTTGTTTGCAGTGGCTGGAAGCCCTGGCACACCCATTCTTTCTCTGTTTCTTGCACATAAATAAAAACATTTTTAAAGCGAGTCAATTGCAATAGGGGGCTTCTAACACTTTCACTGTAAGCTTCTCTTTGTAAATTTGTGTAACCATGAAGATTCACTAGCTTCTTGGTAGCACTGTCCTCTCTCTTTCACCTGTAGGGTTTAAAACTTTTTTATTATCTTTAGTTTTACTAGCATACGTTAACTGTAAAAAATAGTGGATTTCATGTGACATTTCATACATGCACAGTACATACTCTGATCATATTCAACTCTCCTCCCTTAATTACCCTCTCATTAATCTGCTGGTTTTTATCCTAATGCTGAGGCTTGGTGGTGTCTCTGAAAGCTAACCCTTGCCTGTACTCAAAATCCAAAGCCCCACTGTGCCCTGTACTACTGAACATTCTTCTACACTCTGGAAGCCATGTCCAACCACTTAAAATCAGCCGCTCTTAAATTACTCAAATTGAGGACTGCTTGGAGTTGTTGAAATTTTCACTTCTTCCTCTTAGAGACTATTAGTAAGTCATTTCTCTTAGACAAGATGTGGATTCACTTTAGGGACAATTGTGACCAAGGACATCCACAAAAGAAGTGGCCAACTAACCATCACTACAAAGCATCATTCTGCACCTGAAGAGCATTGAAAAAACGCCCCTATGGGGGCTGGAGAGATGGCTTAGTGGTTAAGGCGCCTGCCTGCTAACCTAAGAATGTCAGTTCCAATCTCCAGGTCCCACTTTTAGCCAGATGCAAAATGACGCAAGGGCGCAAGGCCGCACTTGCCCACAAGGGGGCGCACACATCTGGAGTTCATTGGCAGCGGCTGAGAGGCTGCTGGCGTGCCCATTCTCTGTCTTCCTCTCCCTCTCTTTCTGCCTCTCCAAAAAAAATAAATAAATAAATAAATAAATAAAAACCAGAAAAAAACCCCTATGGATGCTGAAATGCCTCATGTGTGTCCTTGCACGTTCTGATGCATTCACATCCTTTCAGCGACATGTGAGAAGCACCCTCACATTTCTGGTGGCTTATGGGATTGGTCTCACATAGAAGCACAGGTAACCTCAGAGTTTCAGGTTTTTATATGGAAACAAACAAAAATGTTTGGATGCTGTCACTTCTGCTTCCGACCCTTTGCAAGAGAATATACTTGCTGTTTTTCTCCCTTCACAGCTCCCGAGAGAGCGAGAGCAAATCTCCGGCCATCACATTCCTTCCCAGCACATCTTGAAGGCATCCCTTGTCATGCACAGTCTTTCTTGATATTTAACATCCAGGAACAGCCACGGTTTCTACCCAGCATGAGCCTCACACTATATGCTTCCTGTCACTCTAGTTTATAGACTATTTATCCTACGTGCTTACACAAAGCATTGAAAACCATGAAGCCCTTGTAAGGCAGAAATATTTGACTCTCCTCTCCTGGTTGATACTTATGTCACTTTGTGCTGTTCAGGGGAAGAAGGTGGCCAAGAGGTAGAATGGAACAATCTGGAAAATGACAGCTGGAATATGACTCTACTTGTATCAAGGTTCTAGTTCTTGTTCCCACATTCTCTCTTTTTAAAATTTAAAAATATTTTATTCATTTATGTACTTGCAAAGAGAATGAATGGGGTGCATCAGGGACTCTCCTGCTGCAAATGAACTCCAGATGCACGTACCACTTTGTGTATCTGGCTTTATGTGGGTTCTGGGGAACTGAAACTGGGTCCTTAGCCTTTGTAGGCAAGTGCCTGAACCACAGAGCCATTTCTCTAGCCCCCAACATCCTTTCTGCACCGCCGTAGTGGATAACTGACATGCTAAATTGTGGGGCCCGTCTGCAGTCTATAGTGCTGTCTCACTGAGCAGTTATGAGGATGTTCTGAGGCTAGGGCAGAGTTTCCGGTGGACAAAAGTAAGCAAGGTGTTTGTACTCTGGTGAAGGACGCTACGAATGTACCTGGGAAGGGCAGCCTGTGCAGATGCAGCTCAAAGAAACAGCACAGGCAGTTCTAGCATACATGGAAAGTCCCAAGGCCATGTGGTAACAAAGACCAAGTTCAAGACAAGGAGCTGGATAGGAGGAGACACATGATGTCACAGCTAAGTTAGTCTCTATTTGACCTGTCAAAGGACCACTTTCAAGCAAAGGCTCCTCACTCATTTCAGCCTCCTCCTCACGCTGAGGGGAGCCACTGCACAAACATACCAGCTAGAAACTGCTAGACGTCCCCGCCCACAGCATGCAGCCCAGGGCACGGTAACTGTCCTTACCGGAAGGTGACTGAGAGGCACGTCCACCTGGCCCAGGAAGTCGTCTCGTGTCTGGGAAGAAGAGAACAGAGTTAGCATTGTTGTCTGCTCACCGAGTGCCAGTACTTCTTCAAAACTGTTCAAATGTTTCCTTGCAAAAAGAGACAGCTTCCCAGGACCTGGAATGGATGCAGTGGCAGGGCCAAAGTGGAGGGTGAAGATGAGGAACAAAGTTGTCACCAGTAGATCTGGGGGCTGAAAAGCTCACACATCACTTGGGCTAGCACCCACTTCCAAACAGGAGAGCAAGGAACCTTCTCTGAGGGTTGCTGGAACAGACACGCAAGGCTGCGAAGGGTTTTGGACTCAGTTTTAAAAAAATGACAGGACAAAGACCAAGAAGTTGGCAAGGTTTTAGCAAGTGTTTATGTTCTATGAGTCCAAGAGTTTGCTAAGAGTGCACAGATTAAGAAAGCCTGTGTGGCTTAGTGATAAATCTTATAAATGGCAGATCATAAAACCAAAAAGGCCTCTTCTATCTAGCAAGCACACAGCTTCACAATCCACGTTGGGAGACAAGTCTACAACTGACGCACTGTGTTCCTCGTGCTTTCTGCCCATCGCGCAGCATGTTTCTTCTGGCTTAACTGGACCCCAGGTGCAATTCATTGCATGACACTCCATAGTCTCCCTCAGACTCTTCAGATTCAGGGGTCCCGGGGTGGATCCCAGGGAGCCTCACAGTCATGTTCATACCACGGTACCATGCTTGTGGCCTGACCTCTGGTGTTCAGAAAACCTGAGACACAAATCAACCGGCAACCCTCACAGTAAAATATACAACCGCTTCCACAACATGCAAAGACAGCTGAACCAAACCCATCCTACAGCTTGTTGAGGAAAAGCCACAGACAGTGCCTAGCTATGCTCATGCTAAATCCTGGGCTTTTATTTTTGCTTGGCTTGTTTACTGAGAAATATTCTAATTTATGGAAACTACTTTGCAAATGTACTTAAAAAACACAACTTTCTCTTCCTTTAGGGCATGGGCAGGTAAATATGAACAAGATTTATGGAAATGACTGGCTTCAGGCTTAGGAATTTCCTTTATATTAAAAATGTGATTAACTAGAAAGCACTCCATCTCCTCTAAATGATGCGTGAAGGATAATGAAAAGTCGAAGTTAGCACTGGTCAGGTGTGTGTGAGCAATGTAAGAAGCACACAAGCTTCTCATGAGATTTTTCAGTGCCTGTGGGTTTTTTTTTTTTTTTTAGCTGTACCTCGCATAACCGGGCATAATTCATAATACAAAAACATGTAAACATGTTCATTGGGGGCTGAAGAGATGGCTTAGCAGTTAAAAGTGCTTGCCTACAAAGCCTGGCAGTCTGAGTTTGATTCCTTAGTACCCACATAAAGCGACGCGTGCATCTGGAGTTCGGTTACAGTGGCAGGAGGTCCTGCCATGCTACATTCTTTGTCTCTTTTTCCTTCCTTCCCTCCCTCCCTCCCTCCCTCCCTCCCTCCCTCCCTCCCTCCCTCCCTCCTTCTCTGTTGGCAAACAAGTTTTAGAAACTCATTCAAAAAAACAACAAAAACCTAACAAGAACAGAAGTCCATCAAACATCATGTTGACTATAAGAAGGTCAGCTGGGGGGGTGCATGCTTAGCATGCACAAAGCCCTGGGTTCTATTTCCAGCACCAAATAAATTGGGCGTGATGGTGCACACCTGTAATCCCAGCACTTGGGAGATGGAGACAGGAGGATCAGAAGGTCAAGGTCATCCTCAGCTAGTTAGTGCATTTGAGGCCAGCCTGAGGCACATGAATCTCTGTCTCTAAAAAGCAGTAACAAAAAACCATATTAACTTCAACTCATAGTGACCATCAGAAAATTGGAATTTCCTATTGTTATTGTTAAGTAATGAAGTGCTGTGAATTTTAATCAACTTCTCTGCTTTTCCCCCCAAGGTGAAGGAGGTGTGTGTGCATGTGACTGTGTGTGTGGAGGCCGGAGGATGCCACTGCATGTCTTCCTCAATGCACTCAGTTTATAATTATGTCTGCATCTACATACACATGCATGATGTATGTCCATGTGCATGTACCATAGCCACATGGGGAGGCCCGAGGACCACCTGAAGGCGTTTGTCCTCTATCTGCACCTTGCTCGAGACAATCCCCCTGGTGTTATTTTGCATTTACCACTTCACCGTATGTACGTCAGTCTAGCTGTACCATGACATACATAGCTTTAGATTCATTGGAACATAGATACACGTGCCAGTGTGTGTCTGGCTTTGTATGTAGACTGTGGAGTTGGGCTTGGACTGGCAGCCTTGCAAGCAAGAGCCTGTAACAGCTGAGCTGTCTTCCTCAGTCTCTCTCTACTTTCTGAAACAGGCTCTGACACTGAATCTGGAACTCATGGATTCAGCTAGATTAGCTAGTCAGCAAGCCCTGCGGATCCTCCTGTCTCCACCTCCCAGGTGCTACAACTACAGGCACACACCATAATGCCTAGCTTTTAAACAAATGTGTGCTGGGGACTTGAACTCAGGTCCTCATGCTTACAAGACAAGCACCTTACCCACTGAGCTATCTCCCTAGCCTGACAACTCCCATTAAAAATTAAATAGAAGAAGGAAGATCAGTGTCTCACATGAAATACAAGTACTATTTTGAGAAACTCAATTATACATGTAAGTAAACATGTGTACTAAGTTTTGATTAAAGCAAGCTTCTTTTTGGGTGCCATCAAAAGACGTTAAATGCTATTCAGTTATAGAAAATGAAAACAATCTAGTGTTTGAGGTTTTTAAAAATGTTTGTAAGGAAGGGAAAGAATGGGGGGGAGAGCGAAAACATACCAGGGTCTCTTGCTGCTGGCATTGAACTCCAGACACATGCACCACTTTGTGCAACTAGCTTTACATGGGTACTGGGGAATCAAACCCTGAATGTCAGGTTTTGCACGCAAGTATCTTTAACTACTGAATCAGCCCCACAGCCTGCATATCTGAAGTTCTATTCTGAAAATCTTAGTAGTGAAGTCTCAGAGTAGAATTTTGTACAGCACATGAAGCACAGAGGATTTACACGCACACTAGAGAATCAGAGTTTATGCATCGGGCAGAGCAGGACCTCAAATTTGTATGTTTTTCCTCAAGGAGCATCTCACATCTGCCATCATGTGAAGTCAGGAAAATGACCGCTGCTCACCCCTCGGCCTCTGAGACTGCTGCTGCTTCCCCAGCGCCCGCTCCAAGGCCGGCACCAGACCGGTGCTGTGGGTGACGGTGTTATTTTTGGAGCCACTTGGGAAGCATGCAGAGTTATCTGAAGAACGAATGGCTTGAGTAACTTTCACAGAAGCGTTTTAGATCAGATATCACAGATACCGTGACGCCCCCACAGCTCAGTATCTCAGAGCCACCTGAATGTCATGATGAATTCCTTCTTTCGACCCCCGTCTCATTCCTCGGTGAAGCATGACGCCAGCTCTGTCATCACAGACAAGGAGAAAGATGTGAGGCTCCGTCTCCACCTGGCAGGACGTCAGCCTCTGCCACATGCACAGGAGAGCTGTGTGGCTCCGGGAGACACCGACAGTGGCTGTGGCTGCTTCTGGCATGGCAGTGCTTTAGTCACCTCCACCCACATCTCACACACACACAGTGCAGCCCCTTCACCTCTACCCACAGCCCCTTCACCTGAACCACCCCACATCTCACACACTCCTCACCTCCAGACAGTCCCCCCAGGAGCAGCCCCCATCACCTCCACCCACATCCACCCTTCACCTCCAGACAGTCCCCCAGGACAGCCTCCTTCCCTCTATCCTGAACCCCCATCACCTCCACCCATATCTCACAAACACTCCTCACCTCCACACACAGTGCCCCCAGGAGCAGCCCCCATCACCTCCACCCATATCTCACAAACACTCCTCACCTCCACACACAGTGCCCCCAGGAGCAGCCCCCATCACCTCCACCCACATCTCACACACTCTTCACCTCTGCCCCCAGGAACAGCCCCCATCACCTGTGCCCCCAGAACAGCCCCCCATCACCTTCCCCACACTTCCATCCACATCGCACAAGCTCCCTCCACCTCCACACACGACCCCCTTCCCGTATGAGCCCCCTCCACCTCCACCCACAGCTTCCTCTGCATGAGACCCCTTCACCTCCATCCACATCGCACGAACGTTCTTCACCTCCACACACAACCCCCTTCTTCAGCACCAGTCTCCCTTTGTCTCCACCCACAGCCCCCACTGTACAAGCCCCCATTCACCACCTAGGGCCTCTGAATTTGAAATGAGCCACAGAAGCAAGCTCCATGCGATCAAGGCTATAAGGCACGGCGTGAAGGCACAGTGATAAAATGCTATGTGAATGCTCTTGGGAAGCCCACCTCATACTCACATGCATCAGAACACATGTGCCAACGGACCCCCAATGAGACACACAAGGGGGAGGAAGGAAGTGAGGGACAGAGTGGAACTTGGTTATTTAAAAGGCTCTCATCAGAGTTCCAGCTTCAGGGGAAGGACGGAAGCCCGCCATTCCCTCAGACAGGGAAAGCTGAGTCCTGGAGAGACTGGTTCATATTATCTGAGAAACCATGCTGGGGACAGGCACAGCCACACTACGCTGGCTCAGTTGCCGTCAGGAAGAACGTCTGTTTTAAAGATAGCTTTGCTCGAAGGTCAGAAAACACAGAGGCATAGGGAGGTAGATGGAGCGGGGAACACCTGTGTCAGCACACTCAGGCAGCCCTACAATTGCAGTCTGGTTGTAGTTCAGACACTTAAACTAGGCCAGTACCAAACCTGGCCTTGCTGAGCTCCAGCAGGATCCTATTTGACCCAAGGGCCCATGGAAGACATCAGAAAGGAATTGTGCCTGATGTTCCCTCCCTCTGGGTGGGTGAAGGTGGCTGGACAGCACTTATCTCTCCCCCAAATGTAAGTACATCCCAGGCCACAGGAAGTGTAGTTTTGATAATACAAGCATGTGATCATCAGAATTTAAACGCAGTAAACTTGTGGAATGTGTGGGTCCTAGACTCCCAATGTGAGCTAGGATCAGCTACTTATCAGCCTCTTCAGGCGCAGCTGGTGGACTGCTCAGCTCCACCGGGGCAGCCCACCTTTCCAGTTGTCAGCTGCCACAGTGACAAGGGCCACACAGCCTGAAGCTGCTGGGTGACAGGACGGACAGGCCCCAGAAGCACCCCAAGGACAGCACCTCATTTTGCTATGGTTCAAGGTCAGGATAGGTTCAGGGAGGATGTGATTTTTTTCAAGCTTTTTGAATATTTCATTTTTATTTATTTGAGAGAGAAAGAGGGAGAGAGAGATAAATAGAGACGGAGGGAGTGCGGAAGAGGGAGAGAAAGAGGAATGGAGAGAATGGGCACACCAGGACCTCCAGGCACTGCAAACAAACTCCAGATGCATGAGCCACCTTACGCATCTGGCTTACATGGGTCCTTTGGCTTTGCAGGCAAGTGCTTTAACTGCTAAGCTGTCTCTCCAACCCAAGGATATAATCTTTGATCAGGGTCAGGAAGTAGGCATTTGGGGGAGGACCACAGGGAAGACTAATATTGAGGAGTGGGTGACACAAGGCTGGGGCAGACCGGACACTGAAGCAGAGGATGGATCGCAAAAGCCCCATATAGCTAACTTATGTGAAAGAAGCAACAAGAGGGTGTTACACAGAGAATGGCAAGGACAGCATGCTCGCAAGGTGGTGATGCTAAGGAGGATGTGGGGGAGTCTAGCTGTGCGGCAGCAAGAATCCAATCCCCCAAGAAACAGGAGGCTCAGCTCCCACTCATGGGAGTTCCATGCTAGGCTCACTCTGAGAAGCAAATGGTCTGTATTGTGCCCACCCATGGGTGATCTTTTGCAACCGATGTCCCCAAGAGCGAGCCTGCATCAGGGAAAGTACAGCCATGTCATTGCCCTAACTGTCAGAAAGTCCCAGTAAGGGCAGGGCCAGCCGTCCTATCCAGAAAATGGGGCTGACCAGGGTACTGTGAAGGGCCTTACCTTGGCCCTACTGTCTGGGAAGACACCCTCCCTTCAGGCCACATCAAGGAGACCCGATCATAATGCATACCTGTGCATCTTTGTCAGGCTGCCAGGTTCTGAGAGATGGCCTGGCTTCACAGTTATCTGTCACATCTGCTTTAAAGCCAAACTGCTGTGCATAGTTCCTAAACAAGAGCCACTGACTTTTTTTGTGTAACTATTTATTTTTGCAAAAAGAGAGAGAAAAAAAAACCTGAGGCATTACTGTCCTCCCCTTACTTATGTCTTCCTCCAGCACCTCTTCAGGAAAGGAAGGCGAAATTTGCTGAGTAAAGTGAAAAAGAACTTCTTCTAATAAAAACAAGATGAGCCCTTCCATACAGTCTGCGTGTTACCAGGCAAAATGAGCTGAACTTTAAAGTTAATTTAAATGAAAATGTGTCATCGGGCTCATTGAAATGGCACATTTGTTTAATGCTGTCTGCTGACTGGGAGCAATAATTTATCTTCCTATCTCAAGAGTTTAGGATGATTTTCTCAAGATGTATGTCTCATTTCTTCTATGGAGAAGTGTTAAAACCAAATTTTTTCTTAACCAATTTAAGTACTCAATGTATAAAGAAAAGAAGAATCCTATGATTATTCACCTTTGCAGCTAAGGAACAGATGTTTATAACTGAATTAGAGACAGGCGCCCTTAATAACGTAGTGTCAGGAAACAACATGGAAAAAGTGAACCCAAGCATACCATGGGCCCTACTTATCCTTCCTGACTCTCACACCATAGTTTATTTTTGCTGGTATAAAAACTTCTGAGCCCAAATGGACAATTGGAAAGGCACAGCTCTTGAGGACATCAATCAATGGAACTGACAGGATGCAAGGGGGACATTTCCCCTAGGTGGCACTTCATGGGATGATAATTCCTGTCTTCCATCCATCCATCCATCCATCCATCCATCCATCCATCCATCCATCCATCTGACTTACTCTGTCTGCTTTCAAAGAGGAAGCCAGGTATTTTCTGGCACAGAATAAGCCCAATATGGCTGACTGCTTCAACAAAGGCTGGTTTTGTGAATAGGAGATGTTTTCCTTAAAGACTAAATTACCTAAAATACTGGATAGTTTAAAAAAAAATTTCTTCTCGCCGGGCATGGTGGCACACGCCTTTAATCCCAGCACTCAGGAGGCAGAGGTAGGAGGATCGCTGAGAGTTCGAGGCCACCCTGAGACTACATAGTTAATTCCAGGTCAGCCTGGGCCAGCGTGAAACCCTACCTTGAAAAACCAAAAAAAAAAAAAAAAAAAAAAAAACCTCTTCTCAAGCTGGAGAGATGGCTCAGTGGTCAAGGTGCTTCCCTGTCAAGCCCAAGGACTCAAGTTTGATTCCCCAGTAACCACGTAACACCAGATGTACAAGGTAGCGCAAATGTGTCTGGAGTTCATTTGCACTGGCTAGAGGTGTGCCCATTCTCTCTTTCTCTATTAGCTCCTCTCTTAAATAAATACATATTTAAAGAGATCTTTTCTATTTTGACAATTTCAGGCATGTATATAATTCATGTTAATCATATTCTCCCCAACTTCCCTCTTCTATCCCCTAATATTCCCACTAAATCCCCTCTTCTTTCCACATAGGTCACTTCTAAAACTTCCATCTAGATACTTTCTGAAATATGTTTAAAACATACAGGTATCATTCAGTATACTTGAAATTACATTTTATGCATCTACTGAACTAATAATTTTTTAAACTACTGAGAAATTACAGATGTCAACTTTAAAAAGGCAACAACTTTTCAAATTTCTTTATGAGGTCCACTAAGCAACAATGTTTGGAGACTACTTTGAAAAGCATAAAATCTATCATAAAGTCAGGCCATTAACTAGGTAATTAAAAAGTTGTTCTCAAAACTCATTCAATGTTTAAAACTTCTTCTTTCTAGGGAGGAAAAGAAAAATTCCTCCTTTGCATCTATAAACATACCTTTTTTTTTTTTTTTTTTTTTTTTTTTTTTTTTGAGGTAGGGTCTCACTCTAATCCAGGCTGATGTGAAAGTCACTCTGTAGCCCAGGCTCACCCCAAACTAATGGCAAGCCCTCTACCCAGACTCCAGAGTGCTGAGACTAAAGTGTGCCACCATGCCCAGCTCCTTTTCATAAACAGCATGAAATTCAAGAGTTTAGAGAAGAATCTTCAAAGTTTTGGGGACATTTACTTAATTTTGCATACATCTTCAGGAAAAAAAAAACTACTTAAACCAAGGGTTTCCGTGATGGTTTGAATCAGGTGTCTCCTATAAAATCATGTGTTTTGAATGCTTGGTTCCCAGTTGGCGGCAATTTGGGAGATGGTTTTGTCGAACAATGTGTGTCACTGGGGATAGATCTTGGGGTTTATTAGCCCCAACTTTGCCAGTGCTGGCTCATTCTCTTGATGCTGCCGTCCACCTGCTGTGGCAGAGGAGATGCCCAGCCTCTGCTCATGCCATGCTTTCCCTGCCATCATGAAGCTCCCCTCGAGACTGTCAGCCACAACAAACCGTCTCTGCCTGTCAGCTGCTTTTGGTCAGGTGTTTTGTCCCAGCAATGTGAAGGTCACTACCATACTTTCCAAGGACTTGGAGAATGGGTTTTAGCAGATGCTATTTGAAAGACCTCCTGTGTTGCTGTCAGGTTTGCATTGCTGGCAGAAAATTACCCAACCAAGAGCAGCTTTTGGGGAAAAAAAAAAAAAAAAAAAAGGTTTATTTTGGCTCACAGACTCGAGAGGAAGCTCCATGATGGCAGGGAAAATGATGGCATGAGCAGAGGGTGGACATCACTCCCTGGCCAACATAAGGTGGACAAGAACAATAGGAGAGTGTGCCAAACCCGAGCAAGGGGACACTGGCTGTAACACCCATAAGCCCGCCCCCAACAATACATGGCCTCCAGCAGGCATTAATTCCCAAATCTCTATCAGCTGGGAACCTAGCATTCAGAACACCCAAGTTTATGGGGACACCTGAATCAAACCACCACATCCTGGTATTCTCTATCACCTACTGGGGACACACAGGGCTGTAAGACCCAAGGCCATCTTCTAGCCTCCCTGGGACAGTAAACACGTGCAGGTTCCTGGACAGAGGAGGAGGACTCAGGTGTGACATGCTCACAGGCTCAACACAGGAGTCACCGGTATGTTCTAAGCCCGCGGCACACGCCTCATTTGACAGTCAGTGCATTAGTGGTAGAAAGTTCTGGATGCTGGTGTGCTCCCAGTGTATGCTGATTCCTGGTCAGCACTGGTATGGGGTTACACGATTAGCGAAGCCACAGTCAACTGCACTCCCTGAAAGAATGAAGGCGTTCCTCCCCGCCCACTTCCTGCCTCTGCTTTTCTCCCCATCAAGAACTAGGTGGACCCATACGTGGTAAAAATAACTAACCCCAGGATGAGGTGGGAGTGTGGAGAACGGGGGTGGGAGAGACAGGAGGTGGTGCACTTCTGTCTGTCCCTCTTTGGTGCCTTAGTCTGCTGGCCAGATAATGGCTGAGATAGTAATAGGAATGAGACTCACAGGTGTACAGACCAAGCTCGGGGATTTCGTTAGCTGTGGCCAAGGGACCGAAAAGACAAATCCTATTTCAAAATAGGATCAGAAGATGTGACCCTCAGGAGGGACCTCAAACAGCATTCCACACAACAAGGTAGGGTCTCACTGTGATCCAGGCTGACCTGGAATTAACTATGTAGTCTCAGGGTGGCCTCGAACTCTCAGCGATCCTCCTACCTCTGCCTCCCAAGTGCTGGGATTAAAGGCGTGCGCCACCACGCCCGGCTCACACTTTTGACACTCGTATCTCATTCAACCCTCCAGAGTGGCTGCTCACTCCATTCCTTCTAGTCACCACCAGCGGTGCGGAGCTCACTGCCGACTGGGGCAGCAGAAAGAGGCTGGGTTTCAGATACAGAAATCTCATTTCTAAAGTAGCTTCATAATGCAAGGCAAGGGTTCTTCATCAGCACCAAGTGCCACTGCCACCCACAAAGAGAACAAACAGTTTCACCTCACCAGGTACCTGCCAGTGAGTGGTACAACTAGGCTCGAATGGCATCCCCAAAGTTGGCACTGTTAGCACTTTGGAATGGGTGATGTTTTTTTTTTCCTGTGGGGGTTGTTCTGGGTGCTATAGGATATGTGGAAACATCTCTGGTCTCTTCCTAATAGAAAACATGCCAGCTCTTGTCCCCTTATTATGACAAGTCAAAATGTCTCCGCTTATTGTCAAATGTCCCCACAGCACATGAGGGCAAAATCTTTCCCAGTTGAGAACCATGTTGTCCAATCTCACCTTCTCCTTCCCTCTTGCTCCAGAAAAAGTTCAATCCATCTTTGGGCAACTCCAACTGAATGTCCTAGTGATAGGGTATTCTTGTTTGTTTTTTCCTGTAACTTCCCCCCACTTGAAGCACCAGGGCAGAAGGAAGATGGACATAAGCTCCAAGACTCGAAGGGGGCAGGGCTGGGACTCGAACCCAGTCTCTCCCAAGAGTCATTTGTTCCTACTCTGCCACAGGGAAGGGTGGCTTTCCTATGCATCTGAAGAAAGGCAGGTCTCTATTCTCCAAGGTCGTTTATCTTGAGCCCCCAGGTACTTGCAGGAATTCTACAAGCAATACTCCATGTACCAGACTACTTCCTAATTAATGGATAAAACACAGTTCCCCATGCAGCTGCCAGGCAATCCCTGAGAGGCCAAGACCAAGGACCGAGCAGCTGGCCTGACTGATGTGTGTTTTAAACCAGCTTCCAGAAGAAGGAGCCACGTTTTTGTTGGGCTGGAACCAGGAGCTTGCAGTAGGCTGCCATCAAAGCTGAAAGGCCCAGGACTGTGAGTAAGGGCACAGAATATACTTCAGATAAAAGTATGCTGGATTCTGCTGGGTGCTGTGGCGCACATCTTTAATCCCAGCACTTGGGAGGCAGAGGTAGGAGTTCAAGGCTAGCCTGGGACTACATAACAATTTCCAGGTGAGCCTGGGCTAGAGTGAGACCCTACCTCAAAAAATAAAAAAGTCATCAGCCGGGTGTGGTGGTGCATGCCTTTAATCCCAGCACTTGGGAGGCAGAGGTAGGAGGATTGCTGAGAGTTTGAGGCCACCCTGAGACTACATAGTGAATTCCAGGTCAGCCTGAGCCAGAGTGAGACCCTACCTTGAAAAACAACAACAAAAAAAAATAAAATAAAAAAGTCACTGTGGATAAAAATATCCACCTTCCAGTTAAAAGGCTTCAACAATCAAATCACCAATGACACTTAGGGCTGGTGTACTAGAGGCCAAACTTACCCATTCTGTCTCAAAGCACAAGATAAAGCCGGGTAGCAAAGTTCAAGTACTCACTCACGGCTTTTTCCAAGAATCAGGAGCCACTACCAGCCACATTCTCCTTCCTGCAAAAACTGAATGTGTGACCAGCTCTTGGGAAAGCCCACCACGACAAGGCCAGCAAAGCCTGGGGTTGTCCAATGCTGACAGGAAACAGTTCAATTCTGCACACTGGTGCCTCTCTCGCCTCACCCCGATATCAGCCCTGGGTCCACATCTGTTTCACGGATGCCCCAAGTGATGACTCATCTCGAGAAGAGGGAAGTAAAACACTGCCTCTTAGACGTGCACAGTCCACACGCACGGACTTCAAACACAGGTACAGGGAAGAGCTCCTGCATGTCCGGGCCATGCTCAGGGCTTGGGGGCCTGTGCATGGTTCAGGAACTAGCCAGCTGGGTGCCCTTGGAGACCGAGACTGGACCAGACGGCAAGCGGAACTAAAGACCATTTTAACTTCCTGAGATATAAACTACTCAGCACTTCAGATACGGGTCTGCGTAGAACACTTTGCAAGTGACTAGTGAATTCTATGACACTACTGTGGTGAATGTTTCACATCGGCTGTTGCACACCAGGATGAGCGGTGGGTTCCTGCCAGGACTGGCCAACTGGAAAGCACACAGCTATTTTCAGCAACCCTGTGGGTGAGTTAGTCTGGTCTCCAATCAAAGAGCTCCGTTTGTACTGAAAAGAGTTCAGCATGTACAGTTTGAGAAACCCTGCTCCATCTATCCTGTGGGGGCAAAATTATGAAAGGTTTTAGAAGCAGAATGGAATGTTATAAAATTCATTATTCCATATATATATATGCTATATATATTTATGCTATGTAACGGAAGTACTAAGATACAAGATTGAAGTAGATGAAGAGCTTACATTTGAGATAGGGAAGTCTCCTCTGAATTTTAGAAATGGTCTCATTTTTTTCTTTAAAAGATGATCTAGCAGGCAGGGGAGATTGCCCAGTGGTTAAAGCCTGATGCACAAAGTGGCACATAATTCTGGAGTTTGTTTACAGTGGCAAGAGGCCCTGGCATGCCCGTTGGCTCACTCCCTCCCTCTCCCTCTGCTCACAAATAAACATCTTTTTATTAAAGGTGATCTCGGGAGAGGCTATTACTTTCTAGAGTCCATTTACATATATGTTGGGCATTTGGAACATGAAATCTGTAATCGTGAAGAACATTCTATCACAAGTAGTGACCCCAAGGCTCGACTATAAACCTGTGAAGCTTCAGGGCTGGGATGCAGCTCAGGGGTGCAGCGTCTGCCCCACACGTCCGAGGTCCAGCTTCCATGGAATCTACAAAGCACTTGCACACCAGCAGCACTGCCGTAGGAGCCTGAGTGATAATCTACTCATGCCCAGGTTCTGAGCAAACAGCCCAAGAGTGGGGGATATATCTTTGGTACCCCTCTTTGGGGGCAATGACTGCCCACATAGAGAAGACCTGAGTTTTGAATGAAAGGTGAAGTTTCTGGGTCATCTTAAACATTAGCGAGAGGAATAGAGAGATGGCTCAGTGATTATGGTGCTTGCCTGCAAAGCCTAAGGACTAGGGTTTGATTCCTCAGTACCCATGTAAAGCCAGGTGCACAAAGTGGCGCATGCATCTGGAATTCATTTGCAGTGGCTAGAGGCCCTGATGTGCCCATTCTCTCCCTCTCTGCTTTTTTTTCTCTCTCTCATAAATAAATGAAATCGATTTACCTATTAATGAGAATCTGTATTCAGCTCTATGGTTCAATCTTGGAGCAGAATGAGAGCTTCAATAATATCATGGTGGGTGTGGGCTGGAGAGATGGCTCAGTGATTAAGTGTGCTTCCGGTGCAAGCATGAGTGCCCAAGGGGACCTGAGACTGCCTGAATTAGAATCTACAGGCCCACACAAATAGCTGGCATGGTCATACACTTCTGTAACCCCAGCCCTGTGGGGAGCAGAGACTGGAGAATTGTTGGGCATTGCTAAAACCAGGCTGAGACAGTGAGGAAGCTGGCCTGAGCTGTTGGACATGGCTGGGGACCTTGGGCTGTGGGGATTGTAGCTGGCCTTATCGTTGGGAACCCACCCTGGTGATGGTGACTGGCCCTCCCTGCCCTCGGGCAAGGTTGTAGTGTGCCCTGTCATCGCCCAGAGTGGGCAGAACTGGAGAGGCCCTCCCCCCTTTTGATCCCAAAAGCATCTGACCATTCCATAGTCAGGCTTTGCCTGTCCCCCATAGTTCCTGACCTTGTGGACAGCTGCCCAACAGACCCTTATGTGGCTGAAGTCATGTAACTTTTCCTGCCACTATCTCCCTTACACTTCTGCCTTTCAACCAGTTAGACAGAACCCAAAAACTATGTATCCAATCACCATATAGTGTGTATGTGCCTTCTCAACCTTTCTCAAGTGTTTATAAACCCACTCCCCTGTTGAATAAATGAGAGCGTGCTATCCATCAGATGGCCTCCAGGGTGATCACTGCCTGTCGTTGCACTCACCCGCTCCAGGAGTCAGTGAACAGCCATGGCCCAGAGATCAAACATTCTGAATTAAACAGATGTATTCAAATATTTCAACAAGCTTTAAATTGCTCTTATTTATTTTTGTTTGTTTTAAAAAAATATTTTAGGGCTGGAGAGATGGCTTAGTGGTTAAGACACCTGCCTGCTAAGCCTAAGAACACCCGTTCGATTCTCCAGATCCCATGTTTAGCCAGAGGCAGTGACGCAAGGGCGCAATGCCACACTTGCCCACAAGGGGGCACGTGTCTGGAGTTCACTCACAGTGCTGAGAGGCTGCTGGTGTGCCCATTCTCTGTCTCTCTCTCAAAAAAAAAATATTTCTTAGAGAGAGGCAGGTAAAAGAGACAGAGAGGACGTCCTGGAGAATCGAACTGGGGTCCTTTGGCTTTGCAGTTCAGCACATTCACCGCTAAGCCATTTCCCCAGCCTTACAACAACTTTTTAAAGGGAGACAACTGTCCCTATGTCACTGGAGAACCTAAAGCTCAAGTAACTAAGGTCACACAGCTGGTGAGCAGTGGAGACAAGGTCCACTCATGTCTAGTGACACATGATTTCCCATGTCACAAAGACTTGGCTGTTGATCTCCATAAAAGCTACACACACACACACACACGTGCATTTCTGGATAAAAATCTTACCCAGACACTAGTACATCCTTGACCATTTACTCCTTGAGGAGAGCAACTGGCACATGGGGCAGATCACAATGGAGCCTGCTGACACTTAATTACACCTCTGAGCCTTACCTTCCACCTTGGATGCCATCTACAGGAAGCTCCTAATAGCCTAGAGACTTTTCCCACTCCTACGAAGACCCGACAGCCTTTTCCATACTCTCCCTAGCCCATCCTGATCTCCCAAAGGGCTTGTGGGACAGGTACTTGTTTATGAAACAAAACCTAGTTGTATCTGCTTTAGGCCCTATCTTTTATAGATTTATATCTTTTATAGCTGCCCATTTGTAGCCACTTACATTCTACCCATCTGTAGAAAACAATTTAGGCCATGTCCAAGCCACAGGGAAGGTGACTTGCCTTGGAGTCATGTTTTCAAATAGAAGCTAAAATACATCCAAAATATACAGGGAGGTACTGAAAAAAGAAATAGCTGTATAGCAGCCAAGAAAGATATCAAAATTATTCACGCTAGCCTTGCTCCTTGCAAATGGAAATGAAGAGAAATGACACGTAGAAAAAGGGTCTGATGGGCCCTTCGCATGGCTCAACACTCAGGCTGCACGTGGCGGCAAACCTTCTCTTCTTCCCCTTGAAATGGCAGTAGAAATTTTAATGAAATAGAATGAAAAACACCAGGCTGCACATTGTTCAAACAAGGTTGTGCTGTGTACATCCATCATGTACACACATGCACATCACAGTTCACAAGCACAAGAACATGCACCACTTTGTGATCTGGTCAGAGGTCGTATTTAGAAGGCAATCATGAGTGCAGTGGCTGAATGACCCTCAGCCACATTAAGACTCGCTGAAATGTTGTTAGCTATGGCTAACTTAACTTACAGCAGCTTAACCATTTATTGATTTAATTTTGCTATTTTCCTGGAAGAAATATGCCAGGGTGCAATTCAAGAAGTCAGGGGGACAAAAATACAGGGAGACATGGTCATATAAAGTGTAACTTAGGAGCAGGGTCTAGGTCAGGTGAAATGTTATCCCAAGAGAAGTTTAATTTGCCATCACGTGCTTCGAAGAAGGGACCAGACAGAACAGTGCCTGATTGCTCAGGGTGGTGTGCTGAAACAGAGCTCTTAACCCTCAATTTTTTTTTTTTTGGAGAGACAGAGAGAGAGAGATAGAGAGAGGGAGAGGGGAGGGGGGGGAGAGGAAGACAGATAGAGATGGGTGTGCCAGCAGCCTCTCAGATGCTGTGAACGAAATCCAGATGCGTGCGCCCCCTTGTGGTCAAGTGCGGCATTGCGCCCTTGCGTCACTTTGCATCTGGCTAAACGTGGGACCTGGAGATTGGAACCACTGGAGATTGGAACCGGCGTTCTTAGGCTTAGGAGGCAGGCGCCTTAACTGCTAAGCCATCTCTCCAGCCCCCTCAAATGTATTTTTAAGGAACAAAAGGGGGCGAGGGAAGGAAATGACAACTTTGAATGCAATGCTGTAAACATTATATATACGTTATTTCATTTAATCATTCCCAACAACCCCAGGGCCGTTGGGCTCATTTTGAACCCTTACGGGGGTCATTTTGAGCATCAGAGAAGTATGGAGTAGAAAAGTTACGTAGTGTGCTCAAGCCCTTCCCTGAGTGGGGGACAGTTACATTGTGGATGATCCAGGCTTCAGCCTTAGGCTTGTTTTGTTTTTCTCTACCTCCTCTTGAGATTAAAGACAAGCGCAGCCTCAGACGAGAACACAGCAGGCGTTTCGAGAATATCCAGGCACCATGACCTATGCAGAGGGATCAGGATGAGCTCTCTCGTCCCTGAAGAGTCTTTCCATGACGCGTACAGAGGACGTGTGACATTCATGAGGATACATCAAGGTGACACACGTACTCCTCTGCCCGGGAATCACGGGATGGGAGCATTCAGTGGACTGTCGGCCCTGTCGTATGTTTCCTAGCGCTTGGTTCACACGCCGCGTCGTTGGTTTAGGTGGTTCTATCCATTCTTGTGAATGCAAATGTGTTCCCTCTGCACTGCTTCTCTTGAAGAGGCTGCATTTCTATTTCACCCGGGAAAGTGACCCGGAAGGACAGAAACTCACATTGTTCAAGACGACCAGGAAGAAGTGTAATTGGAGAATGAATGATACAATGCAGGGGACAGTGGAAAAAAAAACAAAATTCCAGGATGGGAGGTCATGGAGAGGTAGGCTAGGTGTGATCATTTCTCAAAACCCTCCACGCCCCACAGTGATATGGCTGGGAGAGCTGAACCAGGGCCTTGGACAATCACTGCAACTGCTGCTGGCTGGCTCCGAGGGTCCTGTTCTTCCTTATGATTCTTCTTATATGCATGTGTCTTCTCTCCCAGGGGGTGTGTGGGCTTCCTGTGGTGCTAAGCAACACCACCAGCACCCAGTATGTTCTCAACAGTCCCTCAGTGCACCTTGAGGACAGCTCCTTTGGGAAAATGTGCTATGGGAGGCTAGAGAATGCCCTACACAAAACAGATCCTAAGAATGCCTGGCACATGCCAACATCAGCCTTACATGGACACATGCTTCACAGATGTGATCAATTTAGGGGTGTTACAATGAGGTTTTTCTTGGGTTGTGTGGGCTGCTCTATACACGCATTTGCAAGGGTTGAGGTAGGAAGGAGGCCGAGAAAGACGGGAAAACGGGAGGCAAGGTGGGCACGGAGGCAGATACACAGAGAATGACACAGGTGGAGGAAGGCTGGTGAGCACTAGATGCCAGGGAGCAAGGCGTGGACACATCTCTTCCCCTCACGGTCTCTGGAGATGTCAGTCCAGTGACCATGACTTTGAACTGGCCTCCAGAATGGCGGGAACTGAATAAACATCCCAGATTTTTATGTCAACTTGGTAGCGATTCATTACAGAAACCCTTGAAAACTCACACATGGGCAGAGACCGGTTCTCAAGCCTGAGACAAAGAGAATTAGAGGGCAGGGCGATGGGAGACCTCACCCCCAGGATAGCCAGAAAGTTCTTGCAACACTGTACTGCTTGGGGAAATCAGGCTAGCCTTAAGATCCACCCCATCAATGTCCTGTAGAAATCTCTTACCTCTGACGACCCCATAGAAAAATGCTATTCATAGGGCTGGAGAGATGGCTTAGGGGTTAGGGCGCCTGCCTCCTAACCCTACGAACACTGGTTCCAATCTCCAGCGGTTCCAATTTCTAGGTCCCACGTTTAGCCAGATGCAAAGTGACTCAAGGGCGCAATGCTGCACTCGGCCACAAGGGGGCCCGCACATCTGGATTTCGTTCACAGCAGCTGAGACACTGCTCGCGCGCCCATCTCTGTCTTCCTCCCAACCTCTCTCTCTCTGTCTCTCTCTATCTCTCTCTCTCTCTCTCTCTCTCTCTCTCTCTGTCTCTCTCCAAAAAATAAGATAAAATAAAAAGTTTTTTAAAAAAAAATGCTATTCATAGGTCAAAGGCAAATTCTACAAGAGCTGTTAGCCTGTCTGCCCCGTGTCTCAGGACTGATGAGTGAGTGCGGTCAGGGGCACATCCAGGAAACTCGCTCTCCTGTACGGATCCTCTAGGTCATGTTCACGTGCCATGAGGTGCTTTCCTTCTGTGACACAAAGATGGCGATCCCAAATGACGCTGCCCTCTACTCAACACTCCCAGATGGCGATCACAAATGTAGCTGCACTGCTGCAAACAACCCAAATTCCTTGACAAACTCTGCTCAAACCACTACAGGTTGGACAGCCCTGATGTGAATACCTTAAGTCCAGTCCACATACTCTAACATGCCAAACCCTTTTGGTGCCAACATGATGTCATAGGAATCAAATTCTAACACCTGGCCTCATGTGACAGGTCCCAGTCAAAACAGGATGCACTGGAAATGTGTAAAATTACTTCAGGCTGTGTGTATAAGGGACACATGACACAAATGAATTCAGAGACATCCTCATGTCATTATGTATACACAAACATGTAAAAATAAACACAAAAACTCAAAACATCTCTGGTCCAACCCTTTTGGACTAAGGACTAACTTGTATTTTCTCCCCTAAAACTTAAAGGATTCTGGGGGCTGGAGAGATGGCTTAGTGGCCAAGGCACTTGCCTGCAAAGCCTAAGGACACAGGTTTGATTCCTCAGTATCCACATAAGATAGATGCACATGGTGGTGCATGTATCTGGAGTTCATCTGCAGCAGCTAGAAGCCCTGGTGTGCCCATTCTCTCTATATACCCTCTTTCTTTCTGAAATAAATAAAATATTTAAATTGTTTAAAGAAAACTTGAAGGATTCTGAGGTGACTTTTGCTGATCAGGGATTTCTTCTCAGGTCAGCCAGTCTGACGAGGGGAAAAAAGGTAGCTCTGGGCTCAGAGAACGACTGTCTCAAGGAAACAAAGTGGAAGCGTGATAGAAAGTTCTCTGGCCTCTATGCATGTGTACACGTGGTGTGTTTGTACATCTGCACCCAAACACTATACATACACATGCACCTCAGCACGTATCACACATCACACATCACACACTCTAAAATTTAAATAAGAATAAGAAAATAAGAACAAACAAAAGTCCAAACAACAACAACACTCCAAGGTGGCCTTGAAGTTGAACCAACTGTGGGACACTGTGCCTCTCCCAGAAAAACAATTCCCTGTGGCCCAAAAATCAAAACCACAGCTGTTCATTTTTTGACAGAGCATTGAGCCTGCTCGCCGCCGAACCACCATGTTTTCACTTTAGCTGCTTCCTAAGAAACCCTAAGCTGGACGAACAGCTGCTGGGTGAAAAAATAAAACACAGGATTTGGAGCCATTCAGTGAAAGTGTTTCCTTCCTATCCCAGAGACAACTTTAAAACAACAACAAAAAAAAAAAAAAAAAAAAAGAAGAAGAAGAAGAAGAGCCAACAAAACACAGATTCACAATTCTCCAATGCCAAGGGATCATCCGCTTCCATTGGTCCTGGCTGTCTAAATCAAGCCAGCAGATAGATCCAGGAGGTGGCGGAAAGGGAACTCTTCAGCTTATCTGAAGAGGAGGAAGCAAGCAGACACTGTGAGCAGTTTTCCGAGATACTGACTCATAAAGGTTAGAGCAAAATGGGTGTTTGTGACGCCAAAGACAACGGACCATGGAAAAAAAAATCCCACTGTCAACGTTTCCTACCTCAGAGTAAATAGGTATCTTGTAAAATAAGTCCCAGGGCTGGGGAAATGACAGCTCAGTGGGTAAAGTGCCACATGAGCACCCGTACCCGAGAGTGGACCCCAGAGCCCACACACCTGGTGCAAGCCTCTGTGATCCCAGCGCGCGCACAGAGAAGAGAGCCGAGACAGAGAATCCTGAGTGTCCCAGGCCAGCTAGTCTGGTGACAAGTGGTGAGCAGGAGACCTTGCTTCAAACAAGGTGGGAGCAAGGGTCCACACTCGAGGTTGTCCCGACTTCCTGGTGCGCATGCTTGTACTCTCACACACAAAACCTCAGAACCCATTACCACACTCCATAAAATATATGAATCAAACATGTTTTGCAAAGACTGTGCTATGTTAGTTAAAAGCAGTTTATTATTATGTGACCACACACATGGCAGGTAGAGTCTTAAAGAGGCAGGAACTGTACTACAGACAGCTTTACTCATTACAATTACTGCAATTAGAGCCGGGTGTGGCGGGCATGCCTTTAATCCCAGCACTCAGGAGGAGAGGCAGGGTGATGGTTGTGAGTTTGAGGCCAGTCTGAGACTACATAGTGAATTCCAGGTCAGCCTGGGCTAAACTGAGATCTTACCTTGAAAAACCAAAACAAAAATTACTGCAACTTATAAAGACGTCAACAGGAAAGGAAGCAGTTTTCCCATATGCAGCAGGTCATATCTTACTGTGATTCTAAAAGGATTTATTGCTGCTTTACAAGGTCATCTTTTCCTTAAAGACCACTTAGAATGATTCACGAACTATGACACTGAATTTGCCAGAACACAAACCACTTTTCATTTTGTCTTCATAAAACAATCAAGTCACATGATCCCACAGTTACTGAAGAATGCAGAGACACAATTATTCCCCAATGGAAAGAAAAATCCACATGCGGTCAGGTAATTGCCAATCAATTTTGCCCTGACTACACAGCGCTTTCCTTTGTATTGTGGACGAGGGTGTCTGGACTACTAATGAGTCTCAATTCTTGGTCCATATACAAGTGGATATTACCAAGGAAGGCTCAGGAAAATCATTAGAGCACCAACTATTATGTTGGGTATATCCTAAAAGCAGGTTAATATAGTTTAGGGTTCCAGTAAACTGAAGTCATGAAAGAGAACAAAAACTACACATATGTCTTTAAGATTAAATACACCATGGATCCTAACATTTATTAGGGGCATTTTATGTTATCTGAGTATTCAAGAAATGTCAGCTCTAGGGAGTTTATTGCCAAATATTTATTTGTACTAAAAAGTGATGTACAATAAAATACATTCATTCAACATTTAATGGGAATTTACTAGACCATAATGAACAAACTCCTTACTCGCAGGAGCTTAGGGAAATGGATGGGAAAGGAGACATATGCAAAACGATCTATAAATACAAAAGAGGATGTAATGTGAGCCACAAGTGAAGTGAAATAAACTACTACTGGAGAGCAGAAGAGGAAGCATGCGAGTGGGGGTGCCCAGGACACCCAAGAAGGAAAGAGGAGTACAGAGCAGTGGAAAGGGTCTCCCTACCCCAGGCAAAGGAAGGAGAGAATTCCGCCTAGCAGAATAAGTGCCAACCCAAGGAAGGGCTCGCCTGCCTGCCTGCCAGGGGAAGAGTGTCTTCGTGAGATCCTGCAAGGATGGTATGGGGAACCATTGAGTTTGTGGTGAAAATATGGAACTTGGGAAAATCACTCACACAGGCTCTTCCAAGAAGTTCTGGCAGACACGTGTATTCTGAGGGGACACCAGGTCTAATTTTCTGCATGTTCTTACAATTAAAGCCCACTGGGGCTTTACTCATGGGCTCCGAGTTCAGGTCTTTTTTTTTTTTTTTTTTTTTTTTTTTTTTTTTTTTTTGGTTTTGCGAGGTAGGGTCTCACTCTGGTCCAGGCTGACCTGGAATTAACTATGTAGTCTCAGAGTGGCCTCAAACTCTCAGCAATCCTCCTACCTCTGCCTCCCAAGTGCTGGGATTAAAGGTGTGTGCCACCACGCCCAGCTTTCTTTCTTTTTTATTTTTTTTAATGGGCCTGTCAGGGCATCTGGCCATTGCAAACAAACTCCAGCTGCATGTGCCACCTTGCACCTTGTGCATCTGGCTTATGTGGGTCCTGGGAAATTGAACCTGGGTCCTTTGGCTTTGCAGGCAGGTGCCTTAACTGCTAAGCCATTTCTCCAGCCCAAGTTCAGGTCTTTAAAGGGATGTGAGGGGTGTGTCTTGTGGGTACCCAAGACCGGGATTCATTCACCTTGCTTTCCCATGCAACAGTTACATCTAATTAATGACACATGGCTTCTGTAATCTAGCTTCTTCCAGTGGTCATACTCTGAGCAAGAGATAACATTGTGTCACCTCAGCTTTTGTATTTTTAATTCTTTTGTGTGTGGGATGCATGTTCACCTTGCATGCACATGCGTGTGGTCAGAGGTCAACACTGGTATCTTTCTCTGTCACTCTCCACTTTATGTTTTGAGACAGGGTCCCACGCTGAACCTGAACTCACTGATTCAGCTAGACATGCTGGCCAGTGAGATCCAGGCATTCTCCTACTTCAGCCTCCTCAGTGCTGGGCTTCTAGCACATGCTGCCCTGCCTAGCGTTTACACAGCTGCTGGGGATCCAAACTGTCCTCATGCCTGCACGGTGAGCACTCTGCCTCTGAGCCACCTCCCCAGTACTCACCCCACCTCTGTTGAAGATAATCTTATTATTTAGCCTCATCTGGCCTTGAACTTGACACTGCTGCCTCAGCCTCCTGAGGGCTGAAAATGCGGGTATGCACCACCATGCTCCTCAGCAAGCTTGCTTCTTTCTCAGTAAGCAGTGTTTCTGGAGGAGTGTGATTGGAAGGACAAGAGGGAAGGGGAGAAAAAGGATGCTCTTAGCTCAGTCACTGTCAATAGCTTGCCAATGTTCATACCTACAGGCACAAAAAATTCCTTCAAATGTCAGTTTCATGTATTAATAATTACCAGTGCTGAATAATTTATCCTTAGTTCTATCCAACTGTGCTTCATTTTTTGAAGCCTACGTGTTATTTATTTATTTGCAAGATAGGGAGTGGGGGAAAGAATGGGCACACCAGGGCTGCTAGCCACTGCAAGTGAACTCCAGATACATTCGACACCTTGTGCATCAGGCTTTATGTGGGTACTGGGAAATTGAACCTGAGTCGTTAGGTTTCGCAAACAAGTGCCTTAACTGCTAAGCCATCTCTCCAGCCCCTGTGCTTCAGTTTTAAAATTAGGTACATCAGATCAGTCTGCTAGTAAATATGAAATGTCAAAGTTGGTGCTGTCCTGCCTAGGAAGAGCTATAGCTCAGGCATAAGGATACGCCAGTAAATTGTACAGTGGGAGAATTAGCCATGCTTGGCCATTCTTAGGGCCTAGGAAATAGCCAGTTGACATGTAATTAGGCAAATCAGATTAGTTCATTCAAGCTGCACCACCCCACGTTTTAGTCTGTGTTCATGTACAAATTCTGCCTTTCAACTTCCTCTTCCCTTCCCAAGCAGAGAAAAGGTCACACTTGTCAGTTTCTGTACGTACCTGAGAAGAGGTGACAGTGAAGACCTTGGGAGTGAGGCCAAGAGAAGGTTCTGGACAGTGGTCTACAGCCTTCGAGCTCTGCTGTGCTCACGTGAACACGGCCTGTGTTAGTACTCATGGCGAGAAACGAACCTGCTGGCTAACAGTGTCTCTCAGATTCCAAGTACGCCCATGTGCATCTCTCTGGCCAACGGTGACCATCGGTGAGTTTCTCAGTGGACATCCCCAGGAAAGAAAGAGAAGACTGCTCCCTTTGTGAGCGTGACGTAATGTATCCAGGGCACAAAGTACGTCTGCCTGCGTAAGCGGTTCCATTTTCACATGTCCCAGTGGAAACAGTCCTTTGCTCAAAGTCCCCCAGGATCACATATCTTCTCACTCTGAATTCTAGCAAACATTGTTGGGGGATCATTTCTCACTCATCATTTTTGAAATGGCGCTTTTTTTTTTTTTTTTTTTAAATCGATGCTACTTTCGCAAGTAGCAAGGGATTGCCACCTCTCTATTTTTAGGTGCTCTGTTCTCTTTAGTCCTGGCCTGGCGGTTGTCATTGCTATACATTGGAGTGACTGCCAAGCCATGGCACTGGGACTATATCACGTTGGCCAAGAGGGTGATTACATCAGTAGCAGAGGACGGGAAGTGTAATCTTTGTTATCTCATGAAGTCAGGCAAAACAATGGGTGCCCATCTATTTTAGATTTTCCAAACAATAAACAAGGATCTATTTTTACAACAAATACTTTATGCTAATAAGATTAGCAAAAGAAATCTGGTTGTTCTACTTCCCTATTGAACTTCCTGGTTACTAAACCCTAGACTGAATGGTTGGCACATGAGTCATTTCTTTCTTTCACGTATAATATACTGAATGGCGCCTTTGTTGCAAGCATGCGCAGGTTCTGAGCATGCCAAGTGTAGTGGCAACACGTGAATTTATATGCGCAATATTAATGCGCAGTGACCATGTATACTTACTGGCCAGCTGGTAGTTATGGGTATTTGAACAGTCCAAGGAGATGGATATTGAACATGACACTTTCAGTTATTATTTGGGAACTTGATAGATAAGGAATGAAACTAAAGTCAATTCAATTAATTTTACCATGGCAACCCCGAGTAGTAATTGCATAGCACAACATCAGTGCAACTAGTTAACTGAAAGCAGGACGTCAAAGCTCACCAAGAGTTGTGTGGACAATCCTTGGAGCCCGTCAATTACATGGGATTTCTATAACTGTGGTAACCCTAAAATAGGAAGACCACCCAGAATACATTCTCCTGCCTCAGGACACTAAAGCCACTCCGTAAATACTTGGTGATGACAAGGTGCCAAGTGGAGGCTTCCTTTCTCTCATTACTGAAGGCTCCCTGGCCTTCCTCGCTGTCACAGGCAGCAGCTACTGAACTGGAGGAATGGGCCTCTGGGCATGTGCGAAGCCTCATCTTACACCCTGGGCGGCGTCCTATCTGCAGGCTGGTGCACATGCCCTACTGCTCAAAAACACTGCTAAAAGCAAGAGGAGGGGAAAACCAGCAGATTTGAGGCTTAGCATAATGTGGTGTGCCTCTACTTCTCCCATTTTGGAGGCTGAGGCTGGAGAACTGTGACTTTCAGGCCAGCCTGGGCTATCACACAGTAAGACCCTGACTGCCCACCCCCAATCAAAAAGGCACATTTTCATTAGCACCTCAATGTAACAAGTGCTCCTTGCTATTCAGACACATCTGTGCAGTATCTGTCACATACAGAAATATATGAAATGAAGTCAGTACCAATCAAAATTTCTTTCCCTTTAATTCGCAAATACCAAAACTATAGCTTGTAGCAGTCAACACATTGCAAAATGAAGTTAAATCGCTCATTTTTCTTTGTATACAGAACCAAAACATGATGTAAAAGTATTACAAAATCACTTTAGAACCCATTTTGCTTCTTATTCAGAGTGATAAAATTTCCTTCTACATTTTTGTTTTACAAGAAATTTTATAGCAGGTTTTCTTACACTATGAGACCACTCACGATTATCTAACTTTGTACTTGATGCATAACTGAAAACTACTGACAATTAATGATAAGAAAATAGGGGCTGGAGAGATGGCTTAGTGATTAGGATGCTTGCCTGTGAAGCCTAAGGACCCAGGGTGGATTCTCTAGTACCCATGTAAGCCAGTTGAACAAGGTGGCACATGCATCTGGAGCTTGTTCCAGTGGCTGGAGATCCTAGTGCCATCATTCTCTATCTGCCTCTTTCCTCTCTAATAAATAATAAAATATTTTAAAAATAAGAAAATAGAGAATTTGGCCTTTCAGCAGACATTATCTCTCAATAGCTTTGGGGGTATGTTTCTGCCCTCTTGTTTATGATGTCAATCATTTTGTCCAATGAACCTTGAAATAAGTAATATGAGCCCTCTCTATAGCCTACTATTCAATTTTTCTCAAAATTAGTCGAGGGATAGTAAGACATGTGTGAGAACTACTCAGTGGGCAAATTAGACACGAATTCTACTTCCTTATCATATTCAAGATCATGTTCTGCTGTAAATGAACTTGAAATATGAACTGTACACACAATTATCATAACAGCCCTTTCCTTATTTTTCTTCTATAATGTTTCTAAGAGAATCGGCCCCACCCTGTGAGAAAACAAGAGATTTCTGCTCTTGGTTTGTCATTGCTCCTCTAAGCAAAACCTACACACATGCGCGCCCGTGCAACTTACCCAGGGCGACACAATGACTCCACTGTTTATCAAATCTTTTGGGCAAAACATATGACACACGAGGAAGCAAGTGGAAATACCACAAAGCCTCATCCAGACCTCATGTGGCAGAGATATTTATATACTAAAGCTTGTCAGGTAATCCGAGAGCTTGAACGGGGGATGGATTCTGCCATATGCAGGCAGGGCTTCATGAAGGTCTGATCAGTAGATCTATGTGCTTCAGAAATGTCTTGTGGATAAGAACCGATGATCAGGAGAGCAGACATGCCCTTTCAGGCTGCTAGGTCCATTCTAGGCTGTCACCATGATTCTACTCTATGGTCCCCATGAGCAGGAAGTACACAGAGAAGTGAAATGCTATGTTCCTTTAGCTCTTTTCTTGTGCATTTCTTTTACACACGCTTCAGCTCTGTACTTTATTTTTTAAATATATTATTTATTTATTTATTTATTTATTTATTTATTTATTTATGAGAGAGAGAGAGAGAAGAAAGAGGCAGAAACAGAGAGAGAGAGAGGATGGGCACACCAGACCTCCAGCCACTGGCAACAAATGCCAGGCACCTGCACCATCTGGTGCATCTAGCTTTGTGTGGGTACTGGAGAATCAAACCTGGGTCCTTAGGCTTTGCAGGCAAGTGCCTTAACCACTGAGAAATCTCTCCAGCTCAGCTCTGTGTTTTAAACACACTCATGGAGCAACACTTTGTCCTCTGTGTGTAAGTCAACATGCAGTTGTCTGAATTCCTTGGCAGTGGGCAAACAGCTATAAATGAACCCGGAATTTCATGGTGCATGGGGAGTTGCCTGTTTGGCCAGATCTTTAGTATCTTTATAGGATAACATTAAACCTGAACAACATAGAACTCTAAGACTAATAAAACCATTAAGGAATCATTTGAAAATAGTTCTCCCAGTTCCTAGGGATCATCTAAATTCCTTGTGTATGAATATAAGCCCATACTTCTTCATTCTGCGCAAATGAGAAAGAAGGTTGTATGATTATGGTGGAGGGTTAGAGAATATTATTGGTTTCTGGGAAAGCCTCCACTGGCCACCAGATGTGCCCTTCAAATCATGGTCATGTTTACATGCAGACCCAGCACACGAGGTGAGAAAATGCAGAACCAACGCCCAGCTTGGGACTTAGCAGTGTTTACTATGTGCCCGAGGTTCAAGATACCTTCTGCGCCAGGACCCCTGCATGGGACGGCCAGCTACCAATCCCACACAGCCGGCTCCAGGACCTGTCCAGTTAACGACACCCCTGAGCTGCTGCGGCTCACTCACTAGGCCATGGACCGAGCATTTGCTTTCCGTCCAGGGCCGCTTTCTCAGCAGAAGCACGAGTGAAGGCTACCTCAGCCCAGTTTGTGATTTGCTCGGGAAGCAGCCATGTGGGAGACATCTGTCCTAGAAGTTCATGACTGAATTGAATGCAAACAACTCCCCTCAACAGAAAAGAGTATTTTCTATAAAGTATTCAGAACAGTTTCTTCTCTAACACTCATCTTTTAGAAAGTGACAGTGAATTTTTTTTTCAGCTGTCAAGTTAATATCTTGAACAGGCACCTGTACTGGTATGCTAGTGACTGTAGTGCCTTTATGAGAACTTGGGTGGCATCCATTAAGACTCTGCGCCACACAGAATTGTCCTTCTAAAGGTAGACAGGTGTTCAGTGAATGCCTACAGTGTTGAGTTTTTAGGTATACTGGCATGAATAATTTAGAGTGGGCTATGGTTAGATTTTAACAGCATTTATATCCCTTGCCACTCTAGACTCAAAGTCATCTACAGTAACTGTCTACAGACCGCGAAGTTACACAGGAATGTGAATCAACATGCAAAAGACTCCAACATTTCTGAAACCCGCGCAAGTAACGGAGAACCCAAGGTTTGGGAATTGTGAATTACCGTTTAGAAAAGAGGTTGAATTCTTTCCAAAGGTGAGTTGACTGCACCTTAATAACAAATCTACTGACTATACAAGGACAGTAACACCTTAGTGGACATGTAGCCTGACTTAGATTTATAGGGCAAAGGGTTGTATATGAAGAAAATTCACCAGAAATATACTTCATCAAATGAACCTCAATGTTTGGCTTCTACAAAAGAGCTCACTTAGAAGCATTCAAGTTGGAGCCAGTGCTTAAAGAACAGGTATTGGGTCTAATGTCAGCACTCCCCTCTGGACTGGTGCAGAATCCCTCTAGGATTCAGATCTGGAACACCCACGATGAGAGAATACGAGCAGCCTGTTCACTCTGGACTATACGAGGCACTCTCTAGTGTCAGTTTCTCTTCTGCTGGGCGAAGGAGTACTGGAACCCATGTCAGGGAAGGGTCCGATTGAGGGCATGTAAAAGTATCCCAATGGAAGAACAATATAAAAGGGCTAGAATGTCAATTCTGCACCATGAATTTTTCTAACAGATGGAATAGGGCACACAGGGAGAGGCTGGGAGCAGGGCCACGCCACACACCATTAGAGCAGCAAGAACTGAGGACAGCAGACTCCTTGGCAGGAGATGAACCACTCCTTGCACAGCAGCTCGAGCCTAGGAGAAACCACAGAGGAAATGGCGAGAGGAGCAAGCATGCTGCTTCTAAGGAGAGCCTGACAACCTGGGCCAGGGTGGTGGAGACAGACACTGGGGGTGTTCAAAATGTACCAAAGCAGAATCCCAGAAGCTGCTCAGAGCTCAACACTAAAGTACACTTATAGCACACCCACCAAGGCTCAGAGAAGTTTTGCTGATGAGAGGGCACAAAGACTGTAAGAGACACAGGGTGGGAGGGAATATCCAGAGACATTGCCCCTCCCCCAGACAAGACTGACGGCTGCTCTCACAACCCATAACCCACAGCCCCATGGGAAATACCAGCAACCCCACCAAGGAGGGCCCTCAGTGGGAGAGGGGCAGGGAGGAGGGAAATGATGGTACCAACACATGATGTGTCCATGCAAAGTTTCTATTTAATTTAAAAAAAAAAGAGAAAGGAGAGAAAAAAAGAATAGTCAACACAGTCCAGCTAAAGGAAGTACGTGGAATCCTGACGTTTGTGAAAACAGGGCAGAATAATGAAGCAACTTATATTAATTCCTTTGAGAAGGCAAAGCACAGGAATTCACAGAAACACCTGACATATACAAGGGCGATTTTCCTGGAACTGACAGGTAACTGCAAGGGTTGAGTTTTCTCTGGTAAGTACCTGGGGGCACACTTAATACGTTCACTTGGTGAACAAGCACTTCCTGTGTACCTTCGTACATAACATGAGGTGGCAGGTGAGTGGAACTGCTGCACAGAGAAGGCAAGGACGAGCACGCTCACTGCTCGGGAACCACCAGGGATCTTCACGGATTTCTTCCGCACAGCCTGACAAAAGGCAGAAAAGGTGGAATAGGAAAGTGGAAACATTTCCCTAGACAGAAAACACTTGAAGTTCACCAAAATAACTTGCCATGTGTTAAAGCAATAATGAGATCACAGCAAGATTAAGGAGATTCAAAGGGACATCAAATGGGGGGAAGGGGAAGACACCATTAAGGACCAATGCAATCAAGATAAACCTGAAAAAAACCTTAAAGTTCAGGTATGTAAGACAGTAAAGAACTTAAGACAGTGGGGGACAAATGAGCCAACAAAAACCTAATTCCGAGAGCCCAAATAAGCCTTCTCTAAAGACTTCCCCATGACTTATTTATGAGAACAGTAAAGCAATCTACTGAAGGAGATTCATCAAATCAAGAGGCCAGCTGGGGGCTAGGGAGATGGCTCAGGGGGCGTGCTTACAGTACAAACACGTGGACCTGAGGGGAGCATGGTGTTACCTGGGATGGCCACCTAAAAAAACCCATGAAGCCAGAGTCATGTAAGTGATGAGGGGGAACATTCTAGATTGATCTGAGATACATATGCAAAAGTACATATACGGTAGCAACTGAGTCCCCCACCCCAAGAAAATCGGTTATCGCAGTCGTGGACAACTATGCCTAGGGGCACCCGTGACATTCTGCAGGCAGAAACACATGAGGACACCTTGCATCTCAAATGCCAAACAGCACGACTACATCCTGTGGAGGAAAACGGCTTCATGCTCATTCCTCCAAGCAAATAGCTTTTAGAGTCCCTGCATCAAAGTTTGTTTTCTACTTCCTCTGACCCCAATCAGCTGGCTATAATTCATTTGATTTAGTCAACGGGAGCATGAGAAAGGTCTGTCTGTGTCAAAGCTGGGTTTCTGAGGTACAACTCACCTAGCCACAGACCCATTTGCAGGTCAATTTTCATGTTAGCTGTTTTAACAGAAACGATCAAGAAAGGACTCCAAATTACAAGCAGATAACTCATTGCTTCTCACTTACATGTCAGAGTGAATCTTCACATCAGTTCTGCAATAACACTTTGCAATTAAGTTTCCAAGGCAGGATAATGAGGGTTGCCTGCAATTCTGTCTTTCAAAGAGTTCCGGTTCTATTATTACCATCCTTTAGCAAGATACAGCTAACTGGAAACATCTACTTCACTGCGTGAGTGCAAAAAGAAACATTTTTCCAAAATGGATTCTTGGGCTGGAGAGATGGCGCAGTGATTAAGACACTTACCTGCAAAGCCTAAGGACCAGAGTTTGATTCCCCAGGACCCACATAAGCCAGATGCACAAGGTGGTGCATACATCTAGAGTTTGTCTGCAGTACCTAGATGCCCTGGTGTACCCATTCATTCTCTCACTTCAAATAATTTTTTAAAAATAGATTCTTGGACTGGAGAGATGGCTTAGCAGTTAAGGTGCTTGCCTGCAAAGCCAAAGGACGAGGCTCAATTCCCCATGACCCATGTAATTCAGATGCACAAGATGGTGCATGTATCTGGAGTTCGTTTGTGGTGTGCCCATTCTCTGTCTGTCTCAAATGAATAAGTATATTTTTAATTTTAAAAAATAAAAATGGATGCTTGGGCTGGGGGAATGATGCAGCAGTTCAGTGCGTCTGCACTTAAGCAGGAGGTCCTCTGAGGCTGCAGACTCCCAAGAACTCATGCAAAAAGCTGGGCACGGCTCTGCACACCGAGCACAGGAGGGGGAGAGCAGAGAATTGCTGGGACTCACAGACGGACAGCTGCTCAGGGCTGAGGGGAAGACTGTCTCAAGGAAAAAAATAGGCAGGTGAGCAAGATAAGGCTGTTCAACACTCTCCTCTGGCCTCCCCCCACACACATGTAGGGTGTGCATCTGCACATATGCACTGCACACCACTCACACCACGCTACACACATTCTTTATACACACAACAGGTTCTTGCTGAGAATGTAATTCTTTAGGGTTTAAAAAGAAAAGTACTCGACAATTTGTGGAAACCAAGACAGGAAAAATACTTGGGACAGAAAGATTTTAAGGACAGCCTGCATGTCGTGGTTCGAATGTCAAAGGTCCCCCCACAGGCTCATGTGCTGGTGGTACTATTCGGAAAGCATGTAGAGCCTTTGGCAGACAGAGCCTTGCTGGAGGAAGGAGGCCACTGGGGTGGGCCTTGAAGTTTCATAGCCAGTTTTGCTTCCTACTGTTCCTTCCTACTTCCTGACTGCAGATGCCACGCTCCTGGCTTCTGCTAGCAGGCATTCATTCCTTGCCATGTTGGACTGTGCCCCCTGGAACTGCAAGGTGGAATAAACCCTTCTTTCCTGAAGCTGTTTCTTGTCAGGTCTCTGGTCACAGAAGCATGTAGCATTACTTACGCATCATGCACCCACAAGGAGTGCAGTTGACCAACTTTAATAAAGACACCTGTTGGGAAATGCAAACTATGAAATGTGTTTTGTCTTTTTTTTTAAAGACCCAGTGTAAATAAACAAAATAAAATTAAGTGTAAATAAATACAAATCCTTCACTCTCGAAGGCCGGCACATCAATCGAACCCACGTGAAATTCCACAACTTTGAAATTCTAAATTTCACAGCACACACTCCAACTAGGCATGGAAGCTTAGCAAGAACCCATTAGATTCATAAGGATGCATCAAAACATACCTGTGTGCAAAATGTGGTCAACTAGCTTCTGACACCTCTTAGAATAGGTCCATTTACTGGGGACACGTGGTAGTTTGAATGTAAATGCATTTCTCCCCCAGAGTCTCAAGGATTTTGCATTGAGGTTAAACTTCCTACTTAAGTCTCTAGCCGCCTAGCCTGCCAGGGGAAGCATCACTGGGGGTTGGATCTGGAGTCTGGCCCTAAGTCGTGTTCCAGCTGGTTGAGCTCTGCCTATCTGAGCTTGCTAGCTGATTACAGTCTCTCTGCTGCGGATGCTGGAGTGAGCCAGCTTCTTCCCCTATGATGAAGCTTCCCCTGGAATCTATAAGCCTGAAGTAAATCAACTCTTTGCTCCCACAAACTGCTTCTGGTTGGGTGTTTGTCCCAGTACCACAAAGTATCTTCAGCAGGACGTGAACCACACAGAATCTGGAGCTTACAAGCGGTGGTAAGGGGATTACTTTAGGACAAAACATATAGCTTAGTAACCATTTAACATGTCCTTCTCTACCACTGACCAATTCAGAAGTCTTTTGTGGGGCTGCAGAGATGGCTCAGCAGTTAAGGTGCTTGCCTGCAAAGCCCTGGATTTGATTCCTCAGTATCAACATAAAGACAGATGCACGAAGTGGCACATGTGTCTGGAGTTTGCAGTCTCAAGAAGCCCTGCTGCACCCATTCTCTCTAATAAATAAATAAAAATGTATTTTTTAAAAAATCCTCAGTGCTAGAGAAATGGCTCAGCAGTTAAGGTGCTTGCCTGCAAAGCCTACCAACCTGGGTTTAATTCCCTAGTACCCACGTAAAGCCAGATGCACAAAGTGGCACATGCATCTGGAGTTCATTTGCAGTGGCTCAAGGCCCTCTCTCTGTCTCTCTTCTTTCTGCCTCTTTATCTCCGTTTGCAAATAAATAAAAATATTAAAAATAAACAAAAAAATAAGTCTTTTACTCAAAGCATGCACTCAGATTTTTTTTTTTTTTTGTTACTTAGCTTTTGACCTGAACTGTTTTTGATCAGGTGTGTGCTTGTGAAAGAGTGTAAGTACAAGACTGGACATGAAAGCTTGACCCAGGGAAAGACAAAGGCATCCAGGCCTGCATCCAAGCAGACGTCAGGACCTACTTCCCATGTCACCTTCCACAGGCAGGGACATGGTTCCCAACCATCTGTGTGGCATCGTTCTCCATGGCAACAGCTTTATAACTAAACAAAATGTCCAGACATAGGGCTTCATGAAGTATTTTTGTAAACCTCAATTATATATTTAAAAAGCTTTTCATAGCAATAAAATCAAGTATTTGTCAAACTACCCTTACTAAAAAACACCAGATAAAAATTTTAAAATCTAGACATTTTTCCCATGGCAGGGAGACACTGGTGGGACCTCCCAGCACCTATAATTCCCCTTTTCCCACACTGACAAACACATTCCAACCCCACGTTCTCTATCCCACAGCAATATCTACCTTAAGACAGCACGAGGACGCCTGACAGCTCAGTGTTAGCCATTTATCGCCAACACTGCGTTTCTGCTAATACATCTTAACTCTTCACCTCTAGCGCTAAAAGCTACTTCCAGGAACCAGACAGAAAAATCAGAAGAAAAGATTGCTCAAACTGGAGTTTACCACCATGACTAGGATTCACCAATCTTTCCCTGGGTGACCCTTTGTCTTAGTTTCCCGGCAAGTTTGATGGCTGAGCTTAAGGAAACCAACAGCTGTAAAACCACAATGCAAACTATGACCCAGAAATAAAAACAAAGGCTTCCTCCACAAATTGCACTGCCCACGAATACAGCAAGTGTACCTTGGACTCGGAGTCTCATAGGGAGAATCCTGTGACAAATACCTGGTCTAGATTTGAACACAGACCACAAAAAATAAAGAAATGAGTTCAAAGAGCCTTTCTTGGCACTCCAAATTTGTGTACTTCACAGCTGAGAGTATCATGCAGACTGGCCCTTTAAAGGAAAAAAAATTACAAAGTGGAAGAAACTATACTAGGGCGTGTTAATTGTCGTAAACACAGACATCGGGTGAGCTCACTGAATGTCTGGACGACCTGAGGTTCAGGCCTATCAAATGACTCGATGGGATTAGAGATCCTCTCTAACATTCCTTAAAATCACCAGAAAAGAAGGAAACTGCTGTGTCGTGCTAACACTGGAGTTGGAAGTAACTAAGCTGGGAAGAGATACTCTGAGGTTGAAGGGTTTTACTGTCCAGCATCTGTTTGGTTCAAGTTTTTCAAAGTGGATCCTGAATCACTTCTGTCGGAACCAGCTGAGATGGCTACCCAAACTGCAGATTTTCTTTCTTTCTTTTTTTTTTTTTAACCATTATCTAGCGAATCCATCCAGGTACGATTACAACAATCCAGGGCTGGGGAGATGGCTAAGTGGCTAAAGGCATCTTCTTACAAAGCCTGCCAGCATGGGTTTGATTCCCCAGTACCACGTAAAGCCAGATGCACAAAGTGGCACATGCACCTAGAGTTTGTTTACAGTGACAGGAGGCCCTGGAGCACCCATTTTTTCTCAAATAAATAAATAAATAAATAAATAAATAAATAAATAAATAAAAATATTTAAAGCAAAGATTCCAACAGTCTAGAAGGAGAAAAATCGAAGGATTACAACTTTGCCCCCTGTTGTTGTCAGTTCCACACTGCTGGGAGGAACTCCAGACCAGACACGCTTTCTGAGAGGACTGGGACTTATTTGAAGCTTACAGATCCAGGAGTTCCACAAAGATGAAAGAAGCCGGCCCCTGTTCACAGATCCAAGCAGAGAGAGCTGCAGCACCAAACAGCACCCCAAGCAAGCACAGAACCAAAAGCACCAACCAGCAGGGCCCCCGGCAGAACTCAGACCCCTCTGCATACCACTGGGCTAGAAATCAGATCCACCCTCAATGACAGCTCCTCCAGCCAGGGAGCTAGAGGCAAGTTTTAATAAAATACCTAAGTCTATTGGGGGACATACATTCTAACTAACACTCACCCCCCATAATGTCATATGTAAATCTCAAAATAGAAACACACTCATAGGTTATTTTGTCATTATACTTTTCTGCAAGTTAAACATCACTTATCTTCACGGTCATTCAAGATTTAAGATAATAAAAGCAGAATTCAGGTCAAGCCCTGAAGACCTCTGCCCCAGCCTTGGGAGTGGGACTTTGAAGACACAGGTTTTATGATCCCACTGCCCCCATCAAGCAGCCGAATTTGGCTGGGAACATCCTACATCGACCTGGGGGAGATGGCCTGTCATGACCAGGGGTCAGGCACTTCCAGAACCAGATACCTGATCTATACACATCCTTTCTGGCTGCAGTTCCAGGTCCCAGCCAGTCAAACTGACAAACTCTCATCCAAAAATATTTTACTCCCAGCCTGATCCCTCTCTTTTCCCCCCTTCACAACTGATCCCCTGACACAGTCAGGCTAGATCTGGAGGGATTACCCTAGGATAAGCCTTCTCTATTTTACTCTTTGCTCATGTTTTCACTAGAGTCCTCCCTCCCTCTCTCTGGCCCCCAGCTCTCCCATCTCATCTCTCAAATAAAAACTCACCGCACCAAGGGCTCAAAACCTGTGATTTCCCTTCAACAACCAGGCCCCTTTCTCTCTTCATCCCCTGCACCTGCCATCACTGGGTAATTCTCCTTTTTTGCTAGGCTGCATAAAACCTAGGGGGAGCACTGATAACCTGGCTCTGAGAAATACTCCCCCAGGAAAAACAGTCCTTGCGTGATAATGCTATATTAACCGCAGGCTGTGACTCCCTCCCCACCCTCATCCCCTTCCCACTATGGAATCAATTTTTTCAACCAGGGTAACCAGCCCTGCCTGACAGCTGGACACCCAGGGCCCACAGAATGCACGGTTGCAAACCATACAAACTAAAGATGGCTCCTGACAGGCCTTCTTTTAGGCTCAGCATTGGGGTATGTCTTTCTGGGGGTGGGGATTATTCTCTTTCTCTAGTAAGCACTTTATCAATCATGATTGAATGATAAAACGAGAGTCCTCTACATCTGCAAATCACATTAGCATCCTCATAGATCTATCTTACCCTTAATTCGTCTTTCCTTCCTTATTTGCCAACAGAGAGGAGAGAGAGAGAGAAAAGAGTGCGGGAGAGGGAGGGAAAATATGAATGGCTACACCAGGGCCTCCAGCCATTGCAAACCAATTCCAGATGCATGTGCTACTTTGTGCATCTGGCTTCTCAAGGGCACTGGGGAATCAAAGCCAGGTCATTAGACTTTGCAAGGCAAGTGCTTTAGCTGCTGAGACATCTCTCCATTCCCCTCAACCATTCTTTACAGACATTACACTGCAAGTATGTTCACATGACAAATAAGGAAGCAGATTCAGAAAAGTCAAGTGAAAAGAACACACGGGGAACGACAGCCTCAAATATCATTTTATGTCTTTACTACGGCCTAGCAGGATGTTTTCAAGACTGCACACCAAGTGCAAACATGGGAGCAGTGTTTGTCTCTGACCTGAAAAAGAACCTCTAATAAAACACTGGCACTGAAGAACACCAGCTGCGGACAGTCAGTGCTCCAGTGGCTGCTCAGCATGCTGCCCTTTGCAGGGAGTCAAAGACCCAGGCCCGAAAGACCATGGATGCTGTGCTGTCTGCGCTGCCCTGGTGAGGCTGGACGAGAAGGCAAGTCTCCAGTCTGGTTCAAGGTGGAAAGGAGCAGCTTCCTATTTCTTCCTCAACTTTCCCTGGACTTGTCCTTACCTCTGAAGAGCTCTTTCTGAGTCTGCCTCTCCTCCCAGGTCCACCAACCACTGAAGGTCCTTCACATATAGATTTGAACTTGGCACTGAGGCCCATCCCAATTGTATGCCTCATTTACAAAACAAAACAAAAAACAACAACAAAAAACCCAAAGGTGACCCAAGTTGCCACGTGGATGTTCCCAGGTTTTTCCTCCCTGGCTCACTCCCAGGTGGGGGAGAAAGGTTCCCCTCTCGGCTTGGGAGCTTTTATTCTTTTCTCTCTTAAAATCAAATCTTTAATCACTTAGCCTTCCTTGTGTCTATGATTATCAATTCCTTGCTAGTCTTAAGACTAAGGAACTTCAGATTTGACAGCCACTGGCTTATAGACTTTTAAGTCCATCCAGAGCCCACAGGGGGCTTCTTTGGCTCTCAAGCCTGTAATACTTCCTGTTGGCACTAGTTTACGGGCACTACCAAGATGGTCGGAAATGCCACCTGGCCACTGTTTACCTCACTGCCCACAGGCAGCTCTGCCAGCAAGACAGGCTTGGGAGTCTTCCTGGCCATCACCTACTCCCGCCATCTCTAACTGGGATGTCTCTGGTTCACAAATCTCTGCCAGGTAAGTGGTAAATCCAGCTCCAGGCTGTTGCTGGGGGTTTCTGTGGGGGGCAGTGCCAGAACGTGAGGGCCATGGCACTGGGAGGGCTGGCTCAGTGGCTGTCCAACTGCCTGAGGACTCTGGGGACACATCACCTGGCTTTTGTAGATCTTTCCAAGTTACTCAAACATGAAATTCTGTGCTTAGTATTTTGTTTTTGTTTAAGATAAATGCACATGACATGGGGAAAAAAATCAATCCACATATATGAATTTTAAGTAATATTTTCAACTTTATACATAAGTTTATTCTGTTTTATAGCAAATTTGGTCAAGTCAGATGTTTCATGAGTCAAACTAAAATTTCAACTACATTAAAAAACACCCACATTGCCAAGCACCATGGGATAGAAGCTCAGAAATCACAACCTCTGAAGTTCAAGGAATGAAGAAAATGAAACCTGTGATCTTTCACACAACCTTATTATTGGGAACGTGTCCTTCACTGTCCACCTATTAGATCACACTGGAAAGCACTGGATCTTGGCCTAGGCCTAGCCTACCAACTTCTCTTTCTGCAGGGGAATAAAAAACACAGTATCTGTCTCCCTTCAACTTGAATAATTCTATTCCTGATAACAAAACACCCACTCTTTCAACTCGCTTGGGCCATGCAGCTGTTTCTCAGCTGTCTCAGCCAAGTGTATCCCCGAGCTATTCCGCAGGCTCAGCCTGTGCGTGGCTGCCATCCTCCAGCTCCCGGGAAAACAGCTGTGCGAGCACATTCCGTCCCACACCCAGGCTCACCTACAGCAGCGGCTCTGTTGAGCAGGTACCGGCCAAATCCCTCAGGAAGGACAGTGGCCCACAATAAGCTGTCACTAACAAGCCACCCACAAACCAAGGGGCTGAGAGCGATGGCAGCCGTTTGATTTTTCTCATCGGTGTGTAGACAGTGTGGGGGCCGCAACACCCAAGGTGGCACCCTTTACTCGTCCACCACTTAGGTGGACAGATAGTGGTTCTCTTTCTCAGCTAACCTCAGCTTCTTTCAATGGTAGCTGGCTTGCTAAAGCAGGCATTCCCAATAGAAGCTGCCGGTGCCTTTAGGAGCTAATCATAGAATCAGAACCAGGTTGGCACCACAGAGGAACCTGGGTTCAGTAAGGAGGGAAATGAGCTCTAGTTCTTATACAGAAAGGACAAAAAAGTGTCCTCTGTCCTGCCACACCATGTCTCTCTGTGTGTGTGTGTGTGTGTGTGTGTGTGTGTGTAAGAGGATAACCTTGGGGTTTCAGTCCTCACACTTTATTTTCTGAGACAGGGTTACTCCGATGCCAGACCAACTGGACCACCTGCTTTGGGATTCTCCTGAGCGCCTCGCAATGGGATTACAGATGCACGTGACACTGGTCTGGCTCTACGAAGATTTTAGGGAGTTAAACTCTGGTCATCAAGCTTGTTCAGCAAACACTTTTAAGAAAATATTTTATTCATTTATTAGAGAGAGAGAAAGAGAGAGAGAATGAATGAATATGGGTGTGCCAGGGCCTCCAGCCACTGCAAATGAACTCCAGACGTAGGCAACCCTTGTGCATCTGGCTTATGTGGGTTCTGGGGAATCCAATGTAGGTCCTTGGGCGTCACAGGGAAGTGCCTTAACTGCTAAGCCATCTCTCCAGCCCTCCGCAAGCACTTTTAGACAACAGGCCATCTCCCTAGCCCCTGTCCCTCCTAGTTTTTAATTTCAGAAGCATATGCAGTTGCAATCTCTAACCACAGCCTTCTAGAAGGCCATGTTGGCCTGAAAGAATGACACTAAGTCATACAGTAGAGTTTATGGAATGGAGTATGTACAGCTGTCAGACTTATTATTTAACGACAATCCCTGATCTACAGAGACACACAAGATCTGCATGGCACTCCCTGGGATTTGAAGCCCAGAAGCTTCAAAGTTGAAGGCGAACCCTAAACTTGACAGCAATCCTTAGTGCCTCATGCACATTCCCCACTGGTTTTGAGAGCAACAGAGTCTCACAAGCCACTGGCTCCGACTTGGCTGTCCTGTGACTTGCAAGGAATTGACAAATACAGACACAGTAGACAGGCAAGTTGAGAAGGATTCATTTTAGGCAAGAAAGTAAAGCAGACAACTTCTAAATTGGGAGGAATCCCGAATGGGTCGTCTGCATGGCAACTTGGATCAGGCGTTTTTTTTTTTTGTTGTTTGTTTTTTAAATAACCTTGGGATTGGGAAGAACTTTTACTAGTTAAGGTTACGTGTAAATGTATGCAGAGGAGCTTGATGGGCCAGGGAGAAGAACACAAAACTCAGAATGAGCCTGTGGCTGAGAATTGCTGGCCAAGAATTCCTAGGAGAAGGAACCAGGAAGCTGGCCTTGACCTCCACCTGGATGATTCCGGTTTCAGTTTCCAGTGGAGCTACTTCTAGTCTCGCCAGGGCAGGTTGACATCTACGTTCTGTGTCTCTGCGTCCCTAACCACCTACAAAAGAAAGCCCACTTGCTCCTGATGTCTACCACTCCTTTATCTCAGAGCCATCCTCACTGCCTCAGGTCTGTCCCTGAGTGTCAGGGACCGATCACACTGCACAGAGTTCTGAAAAGGAAACAAGAGGTGGCTTCCTAGGTGAATGAAAGGAATGATGAGAGAAAGAGACCCTTTTAGATCTTGGAGGAAAGATTCGAGTCTACCCTTTGTCCTGTGGAAATGTGGACCCTTCATGCTTTTAAGATAGCTGGCTTTGGATTGGGATTCTACCAGCTTAGGGATTCTACCAACACGCATGAGGCCCTGGGTACACTTTGTCAGAATGGGGGCAGGGGAGAAGAAAACCATGCCAGCAGCTGACTTCGTTTCTAGGGAATCCGAGTTCTGCCTCTCATAGTGCCGCCATGTTATCCGCCTGAGACAAGTGGCCACGCTCTTCCATATTGAGGATTCTAGAGGTCCTGCTTACATGTCTGCTCATCTTGGACCACTGTCACTTGCTTGGACAATCCCTTTCAGTTCTTCTTACAGGTCCAGCTCTTCCCAGTTCAGGACCTCTGGGTTGGCCACTGCTTATGTACACCAGACAGGGCCCAGGACTGGGCTTCCCATCTGCAGGCTGCAGCTCTCAGGCAATCGTGAGTGGGATGCTCCTTCAGCACCACGTGACTTCCTGTCTCTGCTTCCTGTTTACATCCCAGGGCATGTGCATAAAAATATGCATGTGGTTATTTTCTTATCAGTATCTCTTTGTTATGCATCATAGCAGTAGGCGCCAAGCCCAGGTCACATCTGTCTTACTTGATACTGCACCTCCACAACTGTGTTGTGTCTGGAATGTCAGAGGAATTCAGAACTGTCCTCAGCTTGACTGACTCATGGTATAAAGGTAACAATGGCAAGTCAGCAACCATTCGGGACTTGATTTATTCTTTTTTAAAATTTTTGTTAAGGAGGCGAGCCGAATTAAATACTGATTTCCTTCTAGCAATATCATGGCACAGTTATTACCTATACATTTGGGCTTAGAAATAAAAATTTAAGTTTACTTTTCAGTCAGTAAAATTCGTTATCGATCAAAACTTACATTCCAGTCTTTCCTGATTAGTCAACATAGTATAATAAACTCTTAACACGGGTAAGTCTAGAAAGGGTTTTTCCATGCCCTTATGTAACACTAATGCCCTTATAAGTAAAAAGAAAGTCTAATAGATAGGAAAAAACATAATTTTTTCTACTTGTCAAATTCTTTGAGTTTATCTTCTATGCCAGGGCTGACGTCCAATCCCTCACGGACTGCTCTCCTAGGTCGGAGGTTTAATTTGCTGGTAATCTCATTTCATGCACTTCCAAAATTAGCAACTAACTCTCTACACATGTTTTATTAATAGACTCCTGAAACTCTGAGATTAGATGAGGGCAGAGTCAGCATTAAGTACATAAAACACAATCTTCAACATCTGAGGTGGATTTTAATAATTATCATCAGATGAACATGACACAAATCAATGAGAAGTTTAAACTACTCCTTCAATTCCTAGACATATATTTTGTCCTGATACTTAACTAAAAGCAGCAAGATCAACTGATAAGTTAAACTTATATTTACTTGGGTTTAATGACCAACCCCCCCCCAAAAAAAAACACTTAAATTCACTTTCAGAGGAAAGGTACCCAAACATGATCTTGCTGTGGCCTTTATTAAAGAAGAGAAAAAAAAAGTCATAAAAGCAAAAGCTGCTGATGCCTGGGCATCCTATGAGCCATAAAGTCTTAAGGAAAAATTTCTATTGATATTTCTCATAGTTCTTCCATAACATGATAGGAGAAAAGTCACTAACCCTAAAAGGATGACATACTCTAGATAACAACAAAAATTATCAATTAAAAATGTGCTTTGGGGGCTGGAGAGATGGCTCAGCAGTTAAGGCGCTTGTCTGCAATGCTTAATGACGAGTTTCATTCCCCAGTGACCACAGAAAGCCACACCCATTCTCTCTCTCTTCCCTTGCAAATAAATTTAAATAATGTGTTTTCGATAGCGATTCAGTAGGCAGGTCCAATGCCTCAATATTTGGTATTTTCTTGAGGCTGGGGAGATGGGTAAGTGTCTGCAAGCGCTGGCTGCACAAGTCTGGATCCCAGAAACCCATGTAAGGCTGGACACACGTAGCACATGGCCCAGAATCCCAATGCACCTGCAGCAATGGGACGTGGAGTCCAGAAAATCCCAAGAGTCACGGGTCAGCTGCCTGGCCTTCACAGCAGTAAAACAATGGGAGATCTTGTCTGGAAGAGCAGGACCTACACTCCAAAGCTGTCCTCTGGCCTCCACATGAACATAGTGGCACTTGGATCGCCATGTACACTGAGATGGTTTGACTCAGATGTCCCCTGTAAATTCACATACTGTGAATGCTTGGTTCCCAGATGATGCAATTTAGGATACAAGAGGCTTGCTGGAAGAGGTGTTTTGCTGGGCGGGGAGGGGGGAGGCTTTGGGGTGATACAGCCAGTGCCCCCTTGCCAGAGCTCAGCTCATCCTCCAGCTACTCTCTTTGACCTATGTGACAAGGAGTGATGTCTACCCTCTGCTCATGCCATGCTATCTGCCCTGCCATCATGGAGCTTCCCCTCAAGACTGAAAACCAGAATAAATTCTTCCCTCCTATTGGCCAGCAATGAGAAGGTGCAAACACATGTGTGCATGCGCACACACACAGAATCTGCATTTTCTCTTTAATAAAACTAATCGTTATTAAGCATTGCTAGAGGTCAGGCACTATACTAAACAACTGGTATGTTAATGAGATTAAATTATCCCACTGAATTTGTGCATCTCATCTTATAAAAACCCATCTGATTCCAGAGATGCTTTGTGAGGACTAAACAGACATGAGGAAGGAACACAAAAGGCATCACCACGGGCTTTATCCAAAAGGAAAATGACCAAATCCTTCTCTCCCAGCCCGGAAACTCGTATCATCTTCTAGAAGGTCCTCAGCACAAGAGAGGCAGAAGACCACGTAAAGAAGGGTGGGCTACTCTACTGAGAGCAAGAAAACCAAGACCAGAACCAGCAGCCCATGTAGCTCAAAGACCACAGTGGTCCGAAGCCCCCAAGGCGGCAGGCAACCGTGTGCCTGTTTACTCGGCTCCGCCAGCACCGGTAACACATGCAGTGTTCAGAAACATGGAGGATGGCTAGCTCATACAAAAGCCGTGGCCATGGAGGTCACCATGAGCCCAAAAATTGGGACATGCTCAGGATGTTCTCGGGAATGAGAGAAAGAGCAACTGCAGTGTGTGAACTATTGGCCAATCTGAAAGGCCAAGCTGTCCCCTGGGCAGTTCACTTGGAGAAGACTCCAGGTGGCCCAGATCTGGCCACAGTTAACAAACCCCAGTGCAGCAGGAAGAGGGTGTGGGCATCAGGCCACCTGAGACCCAAGCGCTGGGGCCACCTTCCTGTGTGTCCTTGGACAAGTGACTGCACTGTTGGATTTGGGACACAGCCTGTGGAGAGATTACCATTCTTGCTATTTATATTACGCTGCTGTCTACGGTGTGAGGGAAAAACCCACCTACCAAACCTCTCTGAAATGATGAAAATCAGTCAACTGGCCACCTCTTTCAAGAAGTGTGCTTTTCCAAAGCCACAAAAATGTACTCAGCTAATATTTACAGCAGCAGGAAGATACTTCAGTTACCTGGAGAAAGATTATCTGCACACAAGCCCTGACAGGACAGACCGGTCTGGCCCTGGCGAGAATGAGAAACCCACTTTCACTTACTCCCTGCCACTGGAGACTGATGAAAACAATTAATTCTTTCGTTTCTAAGTCATGGAGGAGATGAACTCTTCTACGTATACTTTCGTAAACATTCAACAGAACACTCTGTTGCTCTTTATGGAATTTAAGTGCTTTCCAAACTCACCTGAAGAGGACTTCTTTTGGGGGAGCACATGCCCCACCTGTAGAAAGAGGCACCAAAGGCACTGGAGAGATGGCTTAGTGGTTAAGGCGCCTGCCTGCTAAGCCAAAGAACGCCGGTTCCAATCTCCAGGTCCCACGTTTAGCCAGATGTGAAGTGACACAAGGGAGCAATGCCGCACTTGACCACGAGGGGTGCACGCATCTGGAATTTGTTCATAGCAGCTGAGAGGCTGCTGGCATGCCCATTCTATCTTTGCCTCTCCCTCTCTGTCTCCATCTCTCAAAAAAAGGCACCAAAAAATCTATTGATCTGTCTATCTATTATCCATCTATACAGATAAGATATATAGATACAGAGATGGATTTGCGAGTGATGAAGGAAGACCAGGTAAGATGGGATGAGCACTACCCACACCAATAGTTAGGACTACCAAAACCCAAGTTTTCGTGTCAGTTATATAACCATGCTAAACTACTACTTCTCATTCCTCATTGCAAATCATATCCCATATCCCAGGCTGAAGAGATGGCTTAGCAGTTAAGGCACATGCCTGTGAAGCCTAAGAACCTCGGTTTGATTCTCCAGGTCCCACATAAGCCAGATGCACATGCGTCTGGAGTTCATTTGCAGTGGCTAGAGGCCCTGGCATGCCCATTCTCACTTGCCCTCTCTCTTTCCCTCTCTCTGTCTCTAATAAATAAATAAAAATAAAATCTTTAAATAAAAAAACCACATCCCTTCATCCTCCAGCCTCCCCTCCTCCCTCCACATCTGCCCTCCATTGTGCTGGATCATCAACATCCATAAACATCTTTGAATGCAGTCGCCATCATTTTGGAAGATTCTAGACATTAGGAGTTAATCCAGGGTCTGGGGATGGTGGAGTATTGTCTAACATACAAGAAGCCCTGGATCCCATCCCTAGCACTGCACAAACCAGTCATGGTGACACATGCCTGTAATCCCCACACCTGGAGGTAGAGGCAGAGAAGCATTGAGAGTTCGAGGCCAGTCTAGGCTATGTTAGATCATGTTTTATACACACACGTGCACACACACATGCAGACATGCACACATGCAGAAGGCTAATGCTTAATCCTTTCTGCAACACTACCACTTAAGCACCATTCTGAATGTCAAGTGGGAAATGAATGAACCACTCACTATGCTTGGAAATGCTGGCATGAACCTAGAATGCTTCTCGGAATTTTAAAGCAATGGTGCATTAAACATATTAAAGATCCCGTCTGTAAATACTGTTCATTATGGCCTCCTGCCCCCAGTGCACCCTCCCCACCACTCTCCCCCTTCCTCCTCCTTTCCCCACTTTGGCAAATCTTCCTGCATCTGTTTAGCTTGGCAGCACACATCAGCATTCCAACAGATGTCACCTGGCCACAGAGTGAAGATTGCAACACACTGGGCAGAAAGGAAAAACACCACACAGTGGGGTTTCTCTGAGTGCAGGTCCTGGACCTGCAGCCCAAGGCTGGTAAGAAAGGAGGCTCTGCATCACTGCACACCCTACCCTCGGCACGACCACCCACAGAGTGCTCCCAGGGCCCTTCTCGGCCTGATGCCTCCTGGCTGCCTCCTCCAACACAGAACTTCTGCACTGGCCTGGTTTCTTTAGAGCTGGCTGTGGCCACTTCATGATGCCATAGAACCCCTGTCTATTCTACCCACTTTGTTTAAATGTGTGTTTTAAGACTAATTTCAGCAACTGAGACACAGGAGCATCTACATTCGCCAGCAGCCCTAAGCATGCTTGGCTGCCTCTCTCCATGTTTTCTCCACCTGCCCAGCCCCATGTCCTCGGCCCGCCAGGGACAAACCCATGACCCAGAAACCAAGGCCAAAAAAAAAAAAAAAAAGTGCAAAAACCTTGCTTCTAGCAAGTGCTGCTGAAGTGCCTGCTTCTCTCCGGGGGTGAAGCTTGCAAGATAAATGAGCTATTTTAAAGGCTGGGTATCTGCTCTGTAGCCCACACATTATTCATCAATGGACAATATGCCCTATAATAAAAGCAATCTGCGTTAGAGGCAGACTCTCTGGTGCAAAACTGCAAAAATACATCCACCCACGTCCTGGCATGACACAGGCAGCAGAAAGTGTCTTGAAATATCACTCCCTGGAGGGGCAGAGAAGCTCCCTGTTTTTTTTGTAGGCACTGTATCTTGAAAATGGAAGACTAAATATTAAAGTGGGACAATCGCTTTAGAGGAACTCTGACTGTCCTGGGGGAGGACAGGAGGCATGACATGGGACAGGAGACCAGGCTCTGCCACACTGCAAATTGACAAGGCTCTTCCTGCCTTGATGTCCATCAGTGCAGTGACCAGGATGGTCTGTCCCTGCTCCACTTGAAGCCTTCCTGGGACCATCATCTCCCTCTATGCTCCACTGGGCCCTCCCTGATGTGTGCACCCCAAGACTCTGCCGTCTTAATGGGCTCCATACCCCTATACCACACACTCAGTTCTATCACGTGTACTTCCTTCGCTTTCTCTTTTTTTTAAAACCTTTTAAATGCATTTTGTGTGTGTGTAGTGCACGCACACACGGAAGACCGAGGACAGAGTGCGGTTTACCTTTATTTATTTATTTACTTATTTATTTTTGGTTTTTTGAGGTAGGGTCTCACTCTAGTCTAGGCTGACCTGGAATTCACTCTATATTCTCAGGGTGGCCTCGAACTCATGGCGATCCTCCTACCTCTGCCTCCCGAGTGCTGGGATTAAAGGCGTGCGCTACCACGCCCGGCTTATTTATTTTTGAGATAGGGTCTCTGGCCTGGAGCTTACCAGTTAGACTAGACTGGCTGGCCAGAGAGTCTCGGGGATCCTTCTGTCTCCTCTTCCCCAATGCTGGGACCACTAAAGTGTGCCACCAGGCCTGGCATGTTTATGTAGGGACTGGGGATCAAACTCAGGTCCTCACGCCTAGCAGGCTCTGCAGACTGAGCCTTCTCTCCAGCCCCGTCCCTCCCACTCTCTGGGCACTCTTGGCAGATGAGGGCCTTTGCCTGTGTTGTCCTGTGGAAGGGTCTCTTTGCAGCCATGTGCTTGATATCCTCTGCATCTGCCCAGGGTGACTTTACTTGCCCCCCCGCCATGGGCTCTACTCCACAGCCCCTTCGTGCCACTCCTCATGTTCTCCCCACACTGATTCTCACACATTCCTCTGCCCTCTCGTCTCCCTGAGAGCCTGAACACAGGTTGCACGAAGGCAGGAGTTTGGTTTGCTCACTGCTGGGCCCCCAGAATCTGGAACGATGCCTGGCTTCCAAGTGGAGCACTCTGAATTCTTTTAATGAATGTTTCTTGCCTTATCTATTAGCAAGTTCACTCGGCCTTCTTTTGGTCTCAGGAGGGGCCGACCTGAGAAGTCCTACCCATTTGTTCAAGCAGCAAAAGAATCCTATCAGTCAGAGGCAGGGAAGTTTTAGAAAAGGTTCAAATAAATATTAGTGTAACATGAGTCAGAATAATATGACCATCTCTTTCCTCCTGACATTCAAAACAAAGGCACTGAAATAGCAGCAATCCTTGGTGCTTAGAACCATCCAGTGTTCTCCGCTCCAAACCAGGAGACAGAGGAACAGAAATGCATTCAGATCACTCAAGCTCCTCCCACCAGGACGGCCCTTCAGTCCACCACACACATGCATGCACGCGCGCACGCGCACACACACAATGAAAAAAGCCGCTAAAGGCAATGGGCCACCTCTGTGTCACTTCAGAATCTCTCATTTGTGTGCACCTCCTCTTTTCACAGGAAAAGAACCTGCTGCTTGGAGATAAAGCTGCTCCCATGTGTGCCAATTTCCCAGCGTCCTTCAAAAGTTTAAATTATCTGCAAGGTCTCTGGCAAGACACAGCCAGCTACTTTGCAGCAGTATTCCCAGAAACCAAAGTCTCAAATTCTTTGCAAATTGGCTCAATTATGTTTCCACGAGGCTTTTATTTATTTATTTTTTAGCATTACTCCTTAGAGTAACAGGTTTTCATTAAAAATTAATAGGGTTTCAGGGCATTTAATTTTAAAATATGAAATACCTTTTTTGTGCAAATTAAGGTCTGACTGGAGAGGCAATCTGTATGCAAGAGATCAATATCTAACAATGAGACCTGGAATTCTAAATCACATTAAGAAACCAAGCATGTTCTTTTGACACCAGGACTTCCTGAATAAAAATAATAAACATAAAATTACCCACTAACCCACTTTCTCTCTCTCTCTCTCTCTCACACACACACACACACACTCACATAAAGGTTGAAGTGAAAATTTTAAAATTTAGAAACCAGGGCTTAATATATTAAAGGAAAGACGGAAAGCACATTCATTTTTAAGAGGTCTAACAGTGCAGATGTTCTACATATTTACTGCACTACAGCCAAACAATTTTTTTAGCAGCTGATACTTTTAAAAAAAAAAATTTATTTCCATTTATCTGCTTTTAGTAACTTTATGACGAGCAAAAACACACTAAAAGCAGAGACCCAAAGCGGCAGAGGGTGTGGCTCAGTGGCAGGAGGCCAGGGCTGGCATGTCCAGTCCCACAAATCGAAAGCAGAAAATAAATACCTCTTCATAAAAGCCTCGCTTAGATTCGTAACTTCCCCCAATCATTGCAACATTTCAAGATCTTCAGACCTTGTAACTGACCTTAAAATAATGGTTTGAAAATCACTTTAAAGTCTTATCCATGAATATTGCCACCAGCAATTTCAGTGTGTTAGTTTTACCCTTGAATCCTCTAATTTTATGTATTTAGTTTCCACTTTTACAACATAAAAGATGTGAAGTGATTCAACCTGGAGGTGGGTGTTTCTGCCTTCATCGCCAGTACCTTTGTGTGTGAGAGCCCCCTGCACACTTTTCCTTCCCAGTGCAGGGGTGGGGGTTTCAGGAGAGTGGAATAGACCAACACTTTCTAGTTCTTACTGGAACTTTCAGTATATAAATGGGAATCCATGGCAAAAATATGTTCAGAGAATCCCCAAAACTGGAAAAGATATACTATCTGAGCAACTCATACTAATCATTAGGAAAACCATCTGTTGTTTTCCTCATTTTCTTTTGTTCATAGCTCAGAAATCTAATCCCTTATACTTTGCAAAGCTAAGTCCATCCAACTCTTCCCTGCCCTTGTCTGCCTCCAAGGGTTGGGAATTTTTCATCCTTCACACATCTGATACTCAATGTTAACTGCTTCTTATCCTGATTTAAAAAAATATTTGATTTGACAGAGAAAGAGGTGGTGGGGGGAGAGAGAGAATGGGCACACCAGGGCCTTCAGCCACTGCAAACAAACTCCAGATGCATGCGCCCCCTTGTGCATCTAGCTAACATGGGTCCTGGGGAATTGAACCAGGGTCCTTTGCAGGCAAACGCTTAACCACTAAGCCATCCCTCTAGCCCCCGAACATTTTATATAAAATTATTTTAAAAAGGTGTGCGTGTGTGTGTCCGTGTGTGTGTACCACAGCCTCTTGCCACTGCTAATGAACCCGGATACGTGCACCTTTTTTGGTATCTGGCTTATGTAAATTGCTGGGAAATTTAATTTCATCCCATAAGCTTTGCAAGCACATGCCTTCAACTACTGAGCCATTTTCCCATTCCTAAAATTCTTTATTTTGTACTTGTATGTTTAGTTAAATCTAACTACATTTAAGTGTATGCACCATTGTGATTACAATGAACAGTCCCCAGGTCACAGAGTAGAGTAAGGACCAGCATTTTGTAATAAAAATGCCATTACAAACAGAAGGTACAGAGAGATGTGTTCAGAATCTTCTGGAGTTCTTTAGGGCAGGTTCTCCAGTGCATCTATAAAAAGTTAATAGTTGACCCTAGAAATAAAGTTGTCTCTTTTGGGGTATGGTATTGCGGTGAGGTGACAGTTATCTGATTCATCTGAGTCTGTGTCACTACCGTCCAACAGGAACTGTGTCTTGGTATCTCCAGTGATTAGTCAGCCGGGCCGGTACTTGAGGGCAGTTCTAAGGGGAGTGGCTGGCAGGAAGGGGTTCACCTACTTTCTCACTGGCTAAGAGGGAAACTGCTCCTGCTAGTGACTACACCCCACAACTCTTCCACGGCATTTCACACTGAAGAATGACCTGTCAGTACCTGCTACTCTCAAGCAAGGTCGTTCTTGGATAAGCCCAGCCACCTTGTTCCCGGGGCAGTCACACGTACCTGCAGCCCTTCCCTCGGGATTCCTCAGCTAAACCACTGAGAAAAGTGTGACCCTCTCTGGGGGGACACAGCTTGAATTCTGCCTCTCCATGGCATCACTCCTGTCTCTCGCCCTGTGTGCCAGCCAGCTCTCATCTCTGCTTCAGTTGGGTGTCAGCACTCTCTTGTGACCTACTTGTGGGAGGAAATGCTGCTGCTGCTGGGTGGGTGGGCTTCAGGGGCTTAGCTGTCCCGTCTGTCTGTGGAACTGCAAGCTCTACAACTCAGCTTCCCAAAATGTTTGCGTGTTCAGCATCAGTAAGGGCCACATCGCACTTGCAAGAGTCACTCAAATGTAATCACTGGACACCTGGAATATTCTCTACCATTGCCAAAGCAAAGCCATTGGGGTCCCAAGTTTGACAACGAAAGCCTGTGTAATAATTTGTAAAGGAACTCAGCTCTTTAAGTCTAGACAGCTAAGATTATAAATGATTCCTGGGCAGGAAAGATGGCTTAGCAGTTAAGTACTTGCTTGTGAAGCCTAAGGACCCCAGTTCGAGGCTCCATTCCCCAGGACCCATGTAAGCCAGATGCACATGGTGGCGCATGCATCTCAAGTTCGTATGCAGTGGCTGGAGGCCCTGGCACAGGCATCCTCTCCCTCTCTCTCCCCCCCTTTCTCTGTCTCTAATAATAAATAAAAATAAAAAAATGATTCCTATGCCATTCTGTGACTGGAGAAATGACTCAGGAGGTAAAGAGTTTGTCCTAAAAGCATGTGGACCTGAGTTTGGATGCCCAGCACCCATGCACAAGCCAGGTGGAGGCAGGACAATCCCCCGGGCTCACTGGCTAGTCAGTCTAATCTGATTGTTATCTTCCGGGTCACTGTGAGACCTTGTTTCAAAACAATACAGTGAACAGTGGCAGAGAAGACATCTGATCTCAGCCTCTGGCCTCCACACAAGCATACGGAGACATGCGTGCACATCTGCACACACACACCACCACTATATACAGTGCAGGAGAAAGATGTGGTCTCACATAGGCACAGTGAGGAATTCTCCCCTCTGATCGTCCCGCTGACGCATGCTGGAGGGTACTGCACTGATCAGGATACTAGAGCAGCACGGGTTTTGCTAATATGAGGTTAAATCAACTCACATACTGAAACTAAGTTCAAATGGTTACAGTTTATTACAATTGATTATCTCTTTTTTAATATTTCATTTATTTGCAAGCAGAGTGAAACACAGAGAGGGGTGGGGAGAGATGGAAGGAGGGAAGAAGGGAAGGAGATGTGCCCATTCCTTAAGCCGTTGCAAACAAACTCGAACTCCAGATGCATGCGCCACTTTGTGTATCTAGCTTTACATGGATACTGGGAACTCAACACGCACACTCACTAAAAAGCAGAGACCCAAAGCGGCAGAGGGTGTGGCTCAGTGGCAGGAGGCCAGGGCTGGCATGTCCAGTCCCACAAATCGAAAGCAGAAAATAAATACCTCTTCATAAAAGCCTCGCTTAGATTCGTAACTTCCCCAATCATTGCAACATTTCAAGATCTTCAGACCTTGTAACTGACCTTAAAATAATGGTTTGAAAATCACTTTAAAGTCTTATCCATGAATACTGCCACCAGCAATTTCAGTGTGTTAGTTTTACCCTTGAATCCTCTAATTTTATGTATTTAGTTTCCACTTTTACAACATAAAAGATGTGAAGTGATTCAACCTGGAGGTGGGTGTTTCTGCCTTCATCGCCAGTACCTTTGTGTGTGAGAGCCCCTGCACACTTTTCCTTCCCAGTGCAGGGGTGGGGGTTTCAGGAGAGTGGAATAGACCAACACTTTCTAGTTCTTACTGGAACTTTCAGTATATAAATGGGAATCCATGGCAAAAATATGTTCAGAGAATCCCAAAACTGGAAAAGATATACTATCTGAGCAACTCATACTAATCATTAGGAAAACCATCTGTTGTTTTCCTCATTTTCTTTTGTTCATAGCTCAGAAATCTAATCCCTTATACTTTGCAAAGCTAAGTCCATCCAACTCTTCCCTGCCCTTGTCTGCCTCCAAGGGTTGGGAATTTTTCATCCTTCACACATCTGATACTCAATGTTAACTGCTTCTTATCCTGATTTAAAAAAATATTTGATTTGACAGAGAAAGAGGTGGTGGGGGGAGAGAGAGAATGGGCACACCAGGGCCTTCAGCCACTGCAAACAAACTCCAGATGCATGCGCCCCCTTGTGCATCTAGCTAACATGGGTCCTGGGGAATTGAACCAGGGTCCTTTGCAGGCAAACGCTTAACCACTAAGCCATCCCTCTAGCCCCCGAACATTTTATATAAAATTATTTTAAAAAGGTGTGCGTGTGTGTGTCCGTGTGTGTGTACCACAGCCTCTTGCCACTGCTAATAAACCCGGATACGTGCACCTTTTTTGGTATCTGGCTTATGTAAATTGCTGGGAAATTTAATTTCATCCCATAAGCTTTGCAAGCACATGCCTTCAACTACTGAGCCATTTTCCCATTCCTAAAATTCTTTATTTTGTACTTGTATGTTTAGTTAAATCTAACTACATTTAAGTGTATGCACCATTGTGATTACAATGAACAGTCCCCAGGTCACAGAGTAGAGTAAGGACCAGCATTTTGTAATAAAAATGCCATTACAAACAGAAGGTACAGAGAGATGTGTTCAGAATCTTCTGGAGTTCTTTAGGGCAGGTTCTCCAGTGCATCTATAAAAAGTTAATAGTTGACCCTAGAAATAAAGTTGTCTCTTTTGGGGTATGGTATTGCGGTGAGGTGACAGTTATCTGATTCATCTGAGTCTGTGTCACTACCGTCCAACAGGAACTGTGTCTTGGTATCTCCAGTGATTAGTCAGCCGGGCCGGTACTTGAGGGCAGTTCTAAGGGGAGTGGCTGGCAGGAAGGGGTTCACCTACTTTCTCACTGGCTAAGAGGGAAACTGCTCCTGCTAGTGACTACACCCCACAACTCTTCCACGGCATTTCACACTGAAGAATGACCTGTCAGTACCTGCTACTCTCAAGCAAGGTCGTTCTTGGATAAGCCCAGCCACCTTGTTCCCGGGGCAGTCACACGTACCTGCAGCCCTTCCCTCGGGATTCCTCAGCTAAACCACTGAGAAAAGTGTGACCCTCTCTGGGGGGACACAGCTTGAATTCTGCCTCTCCATGGCATCACTCCTGTCTCTCGCCCTGTGTGCCAGCCAGCTCTCATCTCTGCTTCAGTTGGGTGTCAGCACTCTCTTGTGACCTACTTGTGGGAGGAAATGCTGCTGCTGCTGGGTGGGTGGGCTTCAGGGGCTTAGCTGTCCCGTCTGTCTGTGGAACTGCAAGCTCTACAACTCAGCTTCCCAAAATGTTTGCGTGTTCAGCATCAGTAAGGGCCACATCGCACTTGCAAGAGTCACTCAAATGTAATCACTGGACACCTGGAATATTCTCTACCATTGCCAAAGCAAAGCCATTGGGGTCCCAAGTTTGACAACGAAAGCCTGTGTAATAATTTGTAAAGGAACTCAGCTCTTTAAGTCTAGACAGCTAAGATTATAAATGATTCCTGGGCAGGAAAGATGGCTTAGCAGTTAAGTGCTTGCTTGTGAAGCCTAAGGACCCCAGTTCGAGGCTCCATTCCCCAGGACCCATGTAAGCCAGATGCACATGGTGGCGCATGCATCTCAAGTTCGTATGCAGTGGCTGGAGGCCCTGGCACAGGCATCCTCTCCCTCTCTCTCCCCCCCTTTCTCTGTCTCTAATAATAAATAAAAATAAAAAAATGATTCCTATGCCATTCTGTGACTGGAGAAATGACTCAGGAGGTAAAGAGTTTGTCCTAAAAGCATGTGGACCTGAGTTTGGATGCCCAGCACCCATGCACAAGCCAGGTGGAGGCAGGACAATCCCCCGGGCTCACTGGCTAGTCAGTCTAATCTGATTGTTATCTTCCGGGTCACTGTGAGACCTTGTTTCAAAACAATACAGTGAACAGTGGCAGAGAAGACATCTGATCTCAGCCTCTGGCCTCCACACAAGCATACGGAGACATGCGTGCACATCTGCACACACACATCACCACTATATACAGTGCAGGAGAAAGATGTGGTCTCACATAGGCACAGTGAGGAATTCTCCCCTCTGATCGTCCCGCTGACGCATGCTGGAGGGTACTGCACTGATCAGGATACTAGAGCAGCACGGGTTTTGCTAATATGAGGTTAAATCAACTCACATACTGAAACTAAGTTCAAATGGTTACAGTTTATTACAATTGATTATCTCTTTTTTAATATTTCATTTATTTGCAAGCAGAGTGAAACACAGAGAGGGGTGGGGAGAGATGGAAGGAGGGAAGAAGGGAAGGAGATGTGCCCATTCCTTAAGCCGTTGCAAACAAACTCGAACTCCAGATGCATGCGCCACTTTGTGTATCTAGCTTTACATGGATACTGGGGAACTCAACACGCACACTCACTACAGACATGAGTGCTAGGCTAAAGTCATTTTAACTAACCAGGAAAATAAGACCAAAGGAAACCTGGAGCTATGCTGTTAGTTTACAATACTCAACTGGGATTCATTCTCTAAGAAAGACATGTTAGTTCTGCAATGTAAAATTAGTCTGACAACTCCTGGAGTTAAAAAAAAAAAAAAAAAAAAAAGGGGGAGTACCAGAAAGATTATTCAAGTGGTTAAGGCACTTGCTTGCAAAGACTGCCAGCTTGGGTTTGATTCCCCAGTACCCACGTAAAGCCAGATCCACAAAGTGGCACATGCATCTGGAATTCATTTGAAATAGAAAAGAGGCCTTGCTGTGCCCAACTCCTCCCACCCCATCTGCAAACATGTGAATAAAAGAGGGTGGGGGGAGGAATTAGGTTTAATATGCACATTTCAGTATTTTTGTTGCATCTAAAATTTCTGTTCTACTCAATATAAAACTCTCGACCGTGGCAGTTTTCCCCTCCTTTAAGAAGTGAATACATGGTCCTGTATTTTAAAAGGATTTGAGGAAAAATTCAAGCAGTATAATTATGAAACTAAAAAGTCTCTCAAAGAAATGGGTATATTATTGCATTCATGGGTCATTCACTATATTTTAAAATACAACGACTCTCAATTGACCCTAGAAAGAAGAGAGGGAGACTATCCATCTCTCAGGAAATGGCCAGATCATCAAGTAGATCTATGCTTAAAAAGATCTCCCACCCCCAGCCCATCTGGATCCCCCTCAGAAAGAGGAGGAAGACAGTGAAGGTCATCTTGTGCAAAAAGCAGATGCCTCACAGTTATTCTATGCGGAAGTCAAAGCCATTTGACTCACTATAATCTATAAAATCTGGCTGTGTAAATTCTAGGGCTTGACACATGCAGATTGGCCTGGGAAACTTTGTCTCTTACTACCTGGTAGAACTGGGTCCATTCTGCTAATATCTTAACACTTGAAAGGCTTTTGGGAAAACAAGGAAGTTGTGTGAGCACTTAAGGAAATTGATACAATGTTATCTGCAAGTTCTATCCTTGTCTCCATTTCCAGCCCTGAGACACAATGTATCTGAATTCTAAAATGTAACAACTGCCAAATCAAAGAAAGAAAACAAGGCCTCTTCCTGCTCAAATGATACTTTGATTCCCTGGAGGGCTCCTTGTTTGAGCTATGGGAGCACTTTTACTCCAGTCAGCATAGGCCATGGTTCTAGAACGATCTGCATCCAAACAGGAAGCCTCTTGAAACTCAATCTTCCCAGCTTCCATCCTGAAACTCACTTTCTGTTCAGACACGGTGATGCTGAGAGACACGGTCACATTCGGAACATGGCACAACAGTGCCCAGGACACGGGCACTTATTTTCAGACTCACTCACACCAGGCCATCTGTCTCACTTACTTAAGCATATCCTCTTCTTGCAGTGGCTGGAGGACGTGGCTCACCAATTCTGTCTCTCTCAAAAAAAAAAAATGCCCACTGAAAACATTACACATCTGTGATACATCCCGAGTCACTACCGCTCCCGAAACCCCTACACAATCACAGACCCAGAAACTCACAATTTGTACTATCTCCCTCAGCTAGTATTTTCTATACTCCATTCTTTTTTTTTTAAAGATTTTTATTTATTATTTATTATTTACTAGAGAGAGACAGGGAGAGGGAGAGAGGGGGAGAAGGATTGAGAGAGAGAGAGAATGGGTGTGCCAGGGCTTCCAGCCACTGCAAACGAACAACAGACACAGGCACCATCATGTGCATCTGGCTTACGTGGGGCCTGGAGAATCAAACCTGGATCTTTAGGCTTCGCAGGCATGTGCCTTAACTGTTAAGCCATCTTTCCAGCCCCCAACTCCATTCTTTTTTCTTTCCCCTGCATGTGCATCCATGTGTGTGAAGGTGTGTAGAGGCCAGAGGACAAACTTGGGTGTTGTTCCTTAGGGACCATCAATCTCCTTTGAGACAGACTCTCTCACTGGGCTAGACTAGCTTGAGAGCTCTGGGGATCCATCTGTCTCTCCTTCCCCAGCACTGGGATTACAAACCTGGCATCTTGTGTGGGTACTGGGGATCCAACTTGGGTCCTCATGCTTGCAAGGCAAACCCTTTAGCCACTGAGCCATCTCACCAGCACTACACTCAATTCTTTTGTTTGACAGCGACACAGAGAAAGAGAGAATGAGCACACCAGGGGCTCCAGCCACTGCAAACGAATCTGGGTGCATGCGCCACCTTGTGCATCTGGCTTACATGGGAACTGGAGGAACTGAGCCTCGAACTGGGGTCCTCATGCTTGCAAGGCAAGCCCTTTAGCCACTGAGCCATCTCGCCAGCATTACACTCCATTCTTCATGCCAATTTAATGCTCAATCTGGAGGGCAGCTGGTATGACAGGTGAGGTCTGCTCTGGTTCTTTGTCAGGTGGGTCCACATGCTTCCTGTGTTCATGAAAAGATGACTGCAGTGCAGACAGATTAACCAACCTCTCAAGAGCAGCCATCCACTTCCGGGTTTGGTATTTCCCGCTTCCTCTGCCATTTATAGAGGATATTTAGACCTCATGGTGACCATGCTCTCCATCAACAGTTCCAATTACCTGTGGCTTTCTCTCCCACATCCCATTATTGCAGATGTCTTAGCAGGGCTGCTAAGAGTTAAGAGGAAAAATGTGTTTAGAGATTTTTTTGTTAATCTCTCCCAGGAATAATGTGCAATTCATTATTTTTACTAAAAGAATCTGCTTGATGGCATCAAGATGCACAAAGTGGTATCATTCACATCAGCCTCAATGGCTAAAAACATCAGCTAACCAAACAGAAACTCCCACCTCTGATAAAATTTTAACATGTTTCTTTTAAAGATTTTATCGTGCACGTGTGTGTGTGCGCGCATGTCCACATATGTCCATAAGCATGTGCTTGCCAGTTCACATGTGTGAAGGTCAGAGGATGACCTTGGGAGTCTTTTTCCTCTACTTTCACCCCTGTGAGACAGGGTCTGTCTTGGCAGTGCCACTTGGGAGGTTCTGCCTCCCACTGCTGTAGGTGCGCTGGGATCCCACAGGCAGGTGCTACTTGTGTCTGGCTTTATGTGGGCCTGAGGAAGACTGAACTTGGGGTCATCAGGCTTATAAGCAAGCACCTTTAACCACTGAGCTGTCTCTCCAGCCCTGAAAATTTAAAGATAACCTTTAAAATTTTTATATTTATTTATTTAAGAAATTGAAAAGAGAAACAAAATGAGAGAAAGAATGGGCATACCAGAGTCTCTTGCTGCTATAAATAAGCTCCAGACACATGTGCCATTTTGTGCATCTGGCTGTACCTGAGTACTAGGGAACTCAAACCAGGCTGCAAGCAAGCATCTTTAACTGCTAAGCCCTCTCTCCAGCCTTTACCATATTCTTTCTTTTGGGGGGAGGGTTGAGTTAGGGTCTCCCTCTAGTCCAGGCTGACCTGGATCTTACACTGTAGTCCTAGGCTGGCCTCAAACTCACAGCAAATTTTCCCACCTCTGCCTCCCTAGTGCTAGAATTAAAGGCATGCACCACCACAGCCAGCCCTTACCATAATTCTTAATGAAACCAGTATCATCTAGTCTTATGAATTGTTATGTAGAGATAACAAACTTCTTAGTAATATGTATTATGAAATTTATGTGAGATTTATTTTAATGACTAGAAAATTCTGCCTTCAGGCTTAGTCAAACTAAACAGCTGTATCCTTTAGGCACTCTCTCTGAAAGGCAGCATTCCTAAAGTTTCCCTCATTTTAAAGTCACAAGATGTGGAAATTTCACACAGCTAATAGGCTACTTACTGCCTCTCACGAGCCTCAGCTTGCATGAAGTGTAAGTAAGCTGCGCTGCTAGAAACTGATCGTAGCAAAGTGACATGGTGAAAGGCCGCGGGGAACACAGCCAAGGTGTTCGCAAGTTAAAGAAAATAAATCAACCAACCACTGCAAATATAAACAAAAGTCCCTTCCTCCAAGGCACAGCTCACAAATCAATTCTTTTTCAAGAACTGTGTCATCACGGGGCCACTGAAAGGACAAAGGGTCTGCGAAGACCAGATGACAACAGAAAAAACTCAAAGCTCATTACTAAAGTCTCCATTTCTAGGTATGCCATTGAAACATGCCATCCCATGTTCAGTACCATGATGATCAAAAACTGACTGCTCAAGGTCAACCCAATTAACCTCCCAGGCAGAAGACTTGTACACTTGGCTCCAAAATCGGGTGCCTCTGTGGACGCCACCTCAACACCCCTAAGTAGCAACCAGGAATGGCACTGCTTGGGGTTTTTTTTTGGGGGGGGGATGAGAAGGACCAATCTTTAGCCAGTTGGACATTTTTATTGGCAACACAGCAGGCTGAAGAGGGAGGTTTCGTACCCAAGGTCTCAAAGTCAGTAAACCGCTCAACTGGCTGTTTGGCTTCCTAAAGCTGTCTCCTCTTTCCAAACCAAGTAACTTGTCAGCAAAAATGCCACATCATAAGGAGTACTATAACTTCTATTGTCTTAGCACAAGCACGTATGTGCACGCATGCATGCATGCATACATACATACATACATTCAGTCAGTCCAATCACATGTGCATAGTGCACCATGGAACACACACAATGCTAGTGTTATCACACCTAGTGACAGCACATACCCTTACCCCACACTGTGCATCACTCCATGCTGGCCACAAGGCCTGTGAAGCACTGGCTCCACATCGCACATTCTGAGTCCAAGAAAGAGAAAAACTCTCCAACTGCGAAGTACTACATTGTAAACTGTCGCTGCATGTCCCAGTGCCCAGGGAGAAGAACACAAACCAGGTCAACCCTGTGTGCTGCCTGCACAGCCTTTAAAAACGTGCCCCTGAACAGTGAAATCTTAAGCCACATAATATGCTATTGTTCTCATATATGACCCCATGATGAGAGGTCATCACTACATCTGAGGGAAAAAATAAGTATATGTCCTAAAATCCAATCCGAAATGGAGTCAATGAAAGGAATACACTGTTTTCCTTATTCCAATACTACTGTTGTGTTTCCAGATTAGCAGATGGTGAATATGTTTAATATCACAGAAAGGATTTTTAAGGGTAAAAAATGAACTAATATTAATTTTTCCTATGTAGTAAAAGCATGCTCTCTGAAAGACATTCAAACTGAAATTCTCTCCAAATGAAACTTGTTTTCCAGTAAGATGGAGTACTTTTATTCACAAAAAGCTACTGCACTATTTCTATGAAGCCGTTTGTCCACAGAAGCCCTGGGAAGTTCAGAGAGCCTGGGGTAAAAGGAAAAGAGGTTTCTCTCTTCCTGCTAGTCTGGGTAGGACTTTGAGAACAGCGGCTTTGGCGTCCAGCGGGTCTGCCTCCCTCTATTTGTGTTACAAACTCTTGAGTCTGCAAAAAACCCAGATCGTCCTAGAACTGTCCCAATAACTAGTGTAATGTGACACACACAGTGGACCTTAAACACTTACATTGATGGGATCAGAGAGCTGGCTTCTCGGGCTTGTAAAACATAGAACTTAGCAGTTATCCTGAACCAGTGTGCAAAGGGTGTGTGTGTTGGAGGGGGGATGGTAAGGGCTGGCCTAAATCCCTCTGAGTAACTCTAATGCAGATAAGAGGCCCACAGCCAGACCTAATAACCAACCTGAGACTGCATAAGCTAACTTATTCATTCAACAACTACGAACAATGCCATTCACTGAGCAGATGAATCCCAAGACCTCTGTGAGAATTTACTTGACTATAACCACTTATATCGTAGAACCAGTTCTGTTGTACTGATGGAGGCCAACCTGGCTGAAAATCCATTATCAAACCGGGTTCCCCTGGATTTCTAAGAATCTAGCTGATAGACACACACACATGTATGTTGCATTTCTGACTTGGTCACTGCTGGATGTTTAGGCACACATCAAAGCACACAGGAACTTAACCTTGCAGGAAGATCACAGCATGTGACATTGGAAGCATATATGCAAAAGGAATCTGGAGCATAGGTCCAAATCCCAAAGAGATTTTCTGCATCACTCAAGATGCAGCTCGTAACGAGTTTTTGTTCATTTTTCATGCAGATGTAACGATGACAAGCAGCCTTGGACTAACGCAGCAATTACAAACACAAAAAAAGCCTGGTGGTGGCAGCCAGACTACAGACGCCCAAGTGAATGTTTTCCTTCAAGATAAATAAGGCCGAGGCAGCTGCTGGCTGAGCCCCACACCCTTGGTCTGCAGGAAGCATGTTCAAAGTTGGTGAATGGGGCAGATGGTTCTGTTAGGTGACCAGTTCTGCTTTTGTTTTTAAAGGGGGAAAAAAACAAACACACATTGTCTTAAGAGAAAACCTCTAGCTTACCAACCATGCATCTAAAAACACACGAAAATCCTTCACTACAAAGAAGTCACTCCCCACACAGGCTCTTCTGGCCAGTGTTAAATTTGCTTCCACAACACAGTCCTTGCAAATTAAGAAAGACCTTGTAAGAACCATATAAAATATTCCATTTGTTTTTTAATTTCTCTAGAAAGTCTAGAACATCTAGATTTAGACTGTGGCCATGCAAATGCATTTGTCCTCAATATCAGAACAACAAAATGCCTTTTCTCCCCAATCACTTAGCTGAACAGCTATCAAAACCTTAGGCGATAAATCTATGGTACATGATCCTACTTGAACGCGAAGTTGTGCTGCTGAATTCGAGCCTACAAGTGTCATGATGGCAATTTCTTGGGGTGAGTTAAAAGCAACTATGCTATGATAATGCCATGGAAATTGTTATTAGGGTATAGGAAGTACAGGTTCAGATAAACTGGCAAACCCTTAGCCATTCCCTAATAAAAGGGCCTGGAAGTGAGAAGGGTAACACACCAATTTCTTTTAGCATCTGTTTGTTCAAACTGGTGAAAAAGCAATGATGGAGTATTAAAGCTTATTTGAAACACACACACACACACACACACACACACACAAACGCGCACGCACACACACAGCTCTTCCAAACACAAATCATTAAAGGGCCACAAAATTCTAGAATGAAACTCAACCACCTACTTTTAAAAGCCAAATGAAACCCACACAGAGAGTGCCTCAGACATTTCCCGATACCATCCTAAAAGTGTTAATCACACCAAGTTTGGGACAAGGTTGGGGGACTCAATTCAAAACCCAAGGAGTCTGCTCTATTGTTGGTGGCCAGCAGTAAAGAAAACGCGACCTGATCAAACCTTCACCTCACACTGAACCATACAAGCTGTGGAGTCATCACAGGCCCGCAGGACTCAGCAGCTGCCCCTCTGCACTCCATTTCACTAACCGCCTCCTCAGGGGAGCAGGTCTGTCTCCACAGCTGGAGACAGCTTACTGTCTTCACACAGCATCCTTGGCTTCCCCACTCAAGTGGGCCCTGGTAAGTCACACTGCTGGGCAACCATGAATGAAGCAACCCTACCACAGCTTCCTCTAATCTTGGTCCATAGCTAACCTGCTTCCAAAAGACATCTCTTACTGTCTCCCAAGGGACAAGGCTCTTGGTCACTATTGCCTAGCGAGACAAAAAAAAAAAAAAAATTAAGACAATAAATTACACAACAAAAACTAATACTCCCCTAGGGCAAAAAGGTTAAGAAGCAAGCTTTTGCACACTCTGGTTATTAAGAGATGGAAAGGCATCTGCTGTAATAACCTCTCACCTGCATCAGATAAAAGTGATTTTTTTTGTTAAAGGCAAGTACCCCTGACTGCATGTGCAAGCGGTATTGAAAATGCATTTCCAACGTCAATAAGTTGGGGCAGTGACTTGAATTTTGGCAGATTAGTTTTTAAAATTCTTTTATTCTGATGGAAAAGTAAACAGAGCATGTGTTTTGCTTGGATTTCCAAACCAGACAAGAGCTCTTGACTTTAAGGCCTTAAAGAAGAGATCTGAACGGCCTCTTCCCCAGACACTGGACCACAAGTCATGGCCACAGAATGTGTCCAGACACCGGGCACCACCGGCCCAAAGGAGGAGACCCCCTGATTGGAGGATGCAGTGTATTTACAGCGCAAACAAGTCAGCTTTCTGGGTTGGAATCACCCCTTGTGAATGCCTGGCACACAGACGAGCAGATGTGGACTTACCACGGCGCCAGCCCCTGGGGACCAGTGATCTTGGCATTTTCCTCCTCAGGTTTCTGGGGAGCATCATCAGTCCCCCGAGTCACAAGAATTCGGAAATGCTGCTGCCCGGCGGCAATTTGATCTTGCCTGATCTTGAACATGCACCCTGGCCCCTGGGGCGTCCTCTCCACCGAATTCGTCCTGCGGATCTCGGGTGTCATCCTCCCGCGCGAGAGCAGTTCTGGGGTACCTCGCTGTTCTTCCGTGGGACTTGCCCGGCCTGCTCGGGGCTGGGTCGGGTACGAGGTACTCCGCTCTAGCCGGATGCGGGGGTACCTCACCAATCTGTTTCCCTTTGTCCCAGTGAAGCCAAAATTGAAGTCACCGCCCAGCCCAGGAGCAGCACCTGGCTGGGGTTGCTGCAGCTGGAAGACGAAGCATCGCTTCCCCGAGGAGCCTCCAGATGTATCTGGAACATGCTGCAAAGACCAACGCCTGGGCTCTGGGGCCTGACCATCAGGGCCGGAAGGCAGCAGCCGCACTTGACGCACATCAGCGCTTGAGGCCCGATGCTGGATGCGCAGGCCCGTGGTGCCCTCCTCGGAGCCCTCGACCAGGCGGGGACATCGCATGCTGCGGCCACAAGTGCCGTTGACCTGAGACCCCAGGTCTCGGGCTGCCCTCGGAGGGGAGCTCCCAGGGGTGACCCTTGGACAGGGTTCCGGTGAGCCACTCTGGACGGAGACCCTCGTGGCGGTGGTGGTGGCGGCCATGGCCTGGTCGCCAAGGTCAGCCTGAGTGCTAGTGGGCCGGTCATCGGGACCCTCGGGGGGTCCACAACCATCTGTGGCACCATCAGCGGCCTTGCGCTGCAGGGAGATCTGCACAGAGGAGCTGCGGGTGGGCCTGGAGTCCACCCCAGCCAGGAGCTGCGGGATGAACATGGAGGAGCTGCGCTTGAGCGCCCCTACGCCCTCCTGCAGGCCGCCTCCACCGTCCTCCCCTCCATCCTGGGCGCAGGGGTGCGGGCCGCTCCTCCTCGGGAGCGTGTGAAATGCCATGAAAAAGTCCTCTTCTCTCTCCTGGTCTAGGATCTCTGACTCGGGGGCTGTATTGCTTCGACCTGAGCCAAAATGAAACCGAAGCCGATGGGCCATGGTGACCAGGGGCGCCAGCTGGGAGAGGGTGAGCGACAACAACACTCCAGACACTGCCAGAAGTCAAAAACCGAAGGCACCAACTCCAAGAAAAAGTGTCCCATCTGCCAAACCTTTAGCACTGCGGCACCAAGAGCGACAGATAGCAGAAATAGCCCAAGTGGCAACCGGCATTCCAGGCATGATTGGGTAAGAGCTACAAGCTCTCATCTGCACTGTGACCGTGGGTAGGATGGCCAGAGCCACATGACCGCCGGGTCCCCCTCCAATGCCAGCCTGTGGGCTTAGGGAAGTTTCCCCTCTCTCTGGCTTAAAAAAAAAAAAAAAAAAAAAGAAACAAAACAAAAAAAACAAAAAACCAGCAAGAGCCTGAAACTGCACCTTCCCAGCTGCTGCTGTTCTGTCAGAAAGGGGCGGCCCAGCAGGGAGCTCTTGCAGCTGACTGGGGCAGAAAACACACTCCAGTCATGCCCTGGGGCTGTAAATCTGACCACATCACATTTCCAGGGCATTGCTTTCCCCAAAACCAGGCAGCCCCTGCCAGGGACCCTGCACCGGAAGCAGAAACAAGCACAAACTGGTATGTGCCCATCTCCCCACCTCACCCCCAGGAATGACCAGAAAAAATACAGCCTGGCTGCTGCGGGTGGGGGTGGCGGCTTTCACAAGGCATCAGATGTTATGTTTCTGTTATTTATGATATCACTACACTACCATGACGGAATGCAAACTAATAAAACGTACTATAAATATGATCACACACCCCACCGAGCTAGTGTCCCTTTAATGGGAAATAATTAGCCCATGATCTACAAGTCACAAAATAGCCAAGCAGAGACGCCTGAGGGGCACAACACTGCAGAGTTAGTGGAGTGTCTGGTTCACCAATTGCTATGATAAACACTGTTCATTTCAAGGTGAGAGTGAGTGTGTGTCTTACATAGGACTGTCAGGCACAGAAGTGGCAGGAACAAGGAACCCAGCCTGAGAAAACATTCTCTCATATGCCAGATAGAAGACACACAAACAGAGAGAGAGAGAGAGAGAGAGAGAGAGAGAGAGAGAGAGAGAAGTAAAACTCAACAAGGGCGTACATGTGGCTTTTGTAGTCATTCAAGTTAAATACCACAGGAAGCAATGCTGCCCGTAGACTATTGTTTTCCAGGGAAAAGTCAGTGATAGGACTATTTCCACAGCTCAGATACAAACCTAGATTCTTGCTTTGTTTGCAGTGAGTCAAGGAGAACCCGAGAAATAAAAGTGCATGTACACAAGACTGGCATGGAATTTGTAGTTGAGTTGGAAATATTCCGTGTGTCTCAAAGCCTACAATTTTCTATGATCCAGAAACATCCGTTACTTAACAAAGAGGTTTATTTAGAGGGAGTTTAAAAAAAAAAAAAAAAAGAGGGGAAAATACCAAGTTGCAAAGAGTGACAAAAAGCTTATTTTAAAATCTGCAAAGCATGTCTTTGTCAACCATTCCAGAGAGGAGAATGCGAGGATTAACCCTGTCTTTGCATAGACCCAATCCTGGCTTCTAATAGCACGAGTGCTGAATGCCGAAGTGACCTCCACGAGAGACCTAGACGCTTGTTTGCTCCATGCTAGAATGTCCAAGTCCCACTACAGTCACGTATTGTCTTTGCTGGATTAAGGGACAACAAAGCAGAAGCCACCAGGAACCCTGCCAGCATTCTCTGCTTGGGAGCAGACAGCCAGGGGCTAGGCAAGGCACTAGTATTATGAAACATGATGGCTCAGATAAGATGTGAATTCGCAGAGGATTTCATAAAAGCACTGCATTCAAAGTCCCCTTTTTGTTTGCAACCCAAGGTCAACTCAACTGCAATCATTAGTTTCTATCATGACAATAGGGAAATTAACAGTTGTAAACAAAGAATTTCTCTTAATACAAGAGCATTCAGCATTAAAACACATCAGACGTGGTGAATTTTCCTCAGATTTGACCCATTTTTCATCTTAAGAAAAATTATTTTACTATACAAGTCCGACTCTAAGGATTCATGCGTGGAGGCATGGGGCTGCTGTACAGCACTAAAGATAGCCTATTCTGGCAGCCCACACTGGGGGTGTGCTGGAGGGCAGGAGTCACGCAACTCATCAAGAAGGTTCCTTTGGGCTGGGGAGATGGCTCAGTGGTTAAGGCCCTTGCTTATAAAGCAAGATGACCTAGGTTCGATTCCTCAGTACCCACGAAAAGGCAGATACACAAAGTGGGGCATGTGTCTGGAGTTGTTTGCAATGGCTAGAGGCCCTGGTATACCCATATTCATTCTCACTCTCAAATAAATAAATCGAATTTGAAACAAAGCAGTTACTTCCACCCAAACAGCAAAGGGGACCCCCATGGTACAAAATAACTACCTCAGTACAAAGCCACCCAAATGCCATATTCATAATGGGGAAGTAGGTCCAATCTGCTTGTTTTCCATCTGGAAAATAATACCATTCTGGCCCTTTCCTTCCCAGCACTGGCCTGAGACTAAGAAGTCAGGGTGTGAAATCTTGAAGGTGTCCCCCGACTGATGTTTCACTAAGCACACTCCGACCAGGGTTCTCTCATTTAAGGACGTGGCTTACCAAACACACATTCTGTTAACCTTGAGCTATTTGAAAGTTTGTAGAGTTTCAATAGAAGTCTCCAGAAAGAAGAGTTCATAAGCACTTTCCCTTTAATCAACCAATGCAAATAAGTTTTGGGACAATGAATGATGGTAACTGTTTTATTTTAATCCTACTATTTTTAAAATATTTTTATTTATTTGAGAAAAAGAAGCAGAGAGAGAGAGAGAGAGAGAGAGAGGAATGAGTGTGCCAGGGCCTCCTGCCGCTGAAAAAAACTCCAGACACATGTGCCACCTTGTGCATCTGGCTTATGTGGATCCTGGGGAACCAAACCTGGGTCCTTTGGCTTTGCAGGTAAATGCCTTAACAGCTAAGCCATCCCTTCAGCCCTTAATCCTACTTTTGAAGGTGCTTTAAGGCTTACTCATGAGCTGGGCATGGTGGTGCACACCTTTAAGCCCAGTGCTCAGGAGGCAGAAGTAGGAGGATTGCCTTGAGTTCAAGGCCACTCTGAGATTACATAGTGAATTCCAGGTCAGCCTCAGCGAGAGTGAGACCCTGTCTCAAAAAACAAAACAAAACAAAACAAAACAAAACAAAACAAAAAAAGACTTCCTCATAATACCATTGTGATCACTGTTATAGCAAGAATATGTGGTTCCTGGGTACATATTGCAAATGTGCTAGTTAGTTAAGAAAACAAAATATTTTCAGTCAGATTTGCTCTGAAAACTCCATTTCCAAAATGAAAACTTACTTATATCTCCTATATATCAATTAATGTATATATGTCAAATACTTTATACAAAATATTAGCTTAGGGCTGGAGAGATGGCTTAGTGGCTAAGGCGCCTGCCTGTGAAGCTTAAGAACGTCCATTCGAATCTCCAGGTCCCACGTTTAGCCAGACACAAAAAGTGATGCAAGCACACAATGTTGCACATGTGCACAAGGGGGCACATGTGTCTGGAGTTTGTTCACAGCAGCTGAGAAGCCCTGTTGTGCCCATTCTCTCTGTCTCTCTCTCTCTTTCTCTCAAAAACCAGTATTAGCTTCTCTCAGTTACATTATTCGAGTCTCTCTGGATTTTGTTTCATCTAGGATGGACTATCATCTCGCGTGTGGGTGTGTGGCTATACTGTTCTAGTGCTGAGAACGACCCAAGGCCAGGCAAGGGCTTTACACTTGGTCACCTACCTCCTCCTCCTAGTCCTGATGCTTGGTTCTTTCAAAATTACTGTCCAAAGATTTCTCTCGAGAAAGTACCCTTCAAATACAGTTTAATTGCATTTGCTAAGTAGATTCATTTGTTTCTATTACATACTGTTAATTAGATTTTTGTTTCCCCAGAGACTGGCGACAACATTTCTGCTGAAGGCGCCTCTTTGGAATAGTACGGGCTGCACTTAAAGATCCCCACGAGGTTTGTTGACATGCTTGAAGGCACATTTTTCTGTGTTCCCCAAACTAACCACAAGTGTTTGGGCTGAGGTTATCAATACAGACTTGCATTAATATTCCCTGTGAACACACACACAAATACATTTTCTGTCTTAGCAACACACAAGTACTTTTGAGAATTGTGAACTTTAATAGCGGAACAAAAACAGGCTTCCCTTTGGACATGCGCACTGTTGTAAGTACAAGTAACAGAGGGGTTGAAAACGTGTTCTTCTCAATGTTCAGTTTTTTGTTTTGTTTTGTTTTTTCAAGGTAGGGTCTCACTCTAGCCCAGGCTGACCTGGAATTCACTACGTAGTCTCAGGGTGGCCTCAAACTCACAGTGATCCTCCTACCTCTGCCTCCTGAGTGATAGGATTAAAGGCGTGTGCCACCACGCCCAGCAAAGTTCAGTTTTTAAGAAATGAGGCAAAATTCAAAATCAAGGACTCACCAGTCTGTTTTCGTCAAACACTTCAAATAGGAGCCTGTGATTAGATGGGTTTACCTGGAAGGGATATAAATAATATTTCAAAAACCAACAGGCATTACTGAGTAAGAGACAGAAAGAATATGCAAAAATGCCTGATAACACACCTCACTCAACTTGCTTGTCCGGAAAGCCTGCGTGTACTAAATAAAATTTATCTACTACTGATTTTGCTATTAATCTATCCCTAATAGCTAGGCCCATTAGAAAAAGGCAAGGCCCTTAACGCTGTTTCTAGGAACAAAAGATGATTCTAACCAGCTCTAAGGAGTTTTGGCCCTCCTGTCCAAAGCATTCTTTTTTTTTTTTTTTTTGAGGTAGGGTTTCACTCTAGTCCAGGCTGACCTGGAATTAACTATGTAGTCTCAGGGTGGCCTCGAACTCTTGGCGATCCTACTACCTCTGCCTCCCGAGTGCTGGGATTAAAGGCGTGTGCCACCACGCCCGGCTCCAAAGCATTCTTATGTCTGTTGACCGAGGTCCTGCTCTCGCAAAGCTCCCCACCCGAGGAAACCTCTTGGCTCCGATGATGACAATGAAAATAATAAGAGCCGTTATTTACCATTATGGGCTTGTTGTCTAAGTATTAATCCTGTCCATGACAACACTACATGGTCTTATTAAATCCTTATGGCAAGCAAATGATGCGTAACTATCACCTCAATTTCACACATGAGGAGCTGAGACCATGTGGGAAAAGCCACTTGCCTAACCAGATCTTGATCTCGGTCTGTCCAAATGTCGCAGCTCCAAGGCGTTCATGGCCTTTGATTCTTCCCTTGACCCACACTTCCCCAGAGAGCCTGCATAACACCACCCAGGTTCAGGCATCACTGACTGACTACCAGCCTCTTCAACACCCACCAGTGGTTCTCGCTCAGACCATCACTGGAGGAAGACTGTCTCTCCCCTACATGGGAGACGAGCAACCCAGGAGACTGGGTATCCTTTGAGGCTTTGGGGGGGGGCAGTCACAAGGCTTCAAAAAGTTATGCTGGTGCTGTGACCCAGGTCTATAGCTACTAGGCCATGCCTGCTTTCTGTTGCAGCACAGGATGCCCCACACTACAGAGAGCTCAGGGGCTTGGCCTATAATCTTGGCCCTTGGTCTTCAGACAGCTTAAAGACAGAGCAAACAGATGCATGACAGGTCCATCAAGCCCTGGGAAGGGTTGCACACCCACAGAGAATGCATTCAAGAGCAGGAATAGCACACAGCAGACACGCAATAAATAAATAATTGTGAAGGGAATAAAGATTGTTTTCTAACCCCAAAAAAAGAGAGAGAGCGCAAAACTAGAAGTTCAAAATGCCTGTAACCAAGATCCATTGAAAAAAAATCAATATAATAAAGTTCACATAAATGTGGTTCAAATGAAAGCAGTGTAAATAATTTGGAGTTTCTTAAAGGTGTGTTTGAGCTCCTAAGGGCTGGTAACAACTCCCAGCCCCCTCAACAGCTTCTCTGTCCTTCATGAAGTAACGAACAACACATCTGGTAGAAGCTGAACACGGGAATCTCCCAAGTACTCCATAGCAGTGCCACATCTCAGCTCTGCACTTAATAGCAAACACATGCATGGTACAGTCATCCAAGTGTGGGCACAGAGGATCCTCTCCAGACAGAGGGAGAAGTCAGGGCTGTGTGCAGGGCTCCAATGGCAGCCTGCTTCCTCGAGGCTGCACTCACTGGACAACCGAGTCAGAAGCCTTTTAGAAGGAAGCCATTTTTTACTGGTATAGCTACAGCAATAATTAAAGTGTGTGTGTGTTTTTAATTTTAAGAAGGGAAGACCTTCTTTCTCTCAAATAGCTGAGCAGTTTGATGCTTCCAAAACTTTTAGTAGCAGAACCCAGTAACAGTAACAAAACTCACCAAGCAGAAATCTCAGCTGATTCACAGAAGGCAGCCACTGCTGCAGCTGCTGTAGATATTACATTTTAAAGGCTGAGAAAATGTCGCCTTATTCACTGGTTTTTTAAAAATCCCAGATGGAACTGTATACTGCATACAGACCTATACAGTAAGTATCTGAATTATAAAAATGTCTTTTCTAACTGGAATGTTGTAAGTAATGTTGTAAGTTGTCTTTTTTTTTTTCTTTTCTTCTTCTTCTTCTTCTTTTTCTTTTTTTTTTTGTTGTTGTTGTTTTTTGGTTTTTGGCTTTTTTTGAGGTAGGGTTTCACTCTAGCTCAGGCTGGCCTGGAATTCACTATGTAGTCTCAGGGTGGCCTCGAACTCACGGTGATCCTCCTACCTCTGCCTCCTGAGTGCTGGGATTAAAGGTGTGTGCCACCACACCCGACCCCTTTTCTTCTTTTTTTAGGCTGGTAGAGTAGAGTAGTGTTGGGTATCAAACCCAAGGACTCAAGAATGCTAGACAAGCATTCTACCACTGAGATACACTCCCAGCCCCATAAATTGTAATGCTTAATGCTTCTTTTTAATCATTTAAACTGTTTTGCTCTCTTTCTCTATAAAATAATTTATAAGCCATGTCACATAGAAATAAAGTAATATTTTAAATTGCATTTTATCTTATTTTTAAAAGAAAGCTTAGGTTGCAAAGATAAAGTGTTTATCTAATGTTCTATTTCTCCCAAACAGCTCCAAAATGAGGTGGTTGAGACTGTAAGACCTCCACTTAGCTTTTTGAAAACAGACACATCAAGGCTACCTTTCAAATATTTCTCATCTTAAAAAGAATTTATCATTAAACATGTTACCATTTGTTTCCATCTAAATCTATTCTGACATAACAATCTATAGATCAACAACAATCACTACCAGCAAAAAAATTGACATACTTACTCTAAAATAAAATTCTTCATTCCACTTTGGATTCAGCGTCTGGAAGAGAAATGATCTTGTAATACCTTGTAAATTACCTTGTAATATCTTGTAGTTGTGGAGACTCTAATACAGCCATCACATTAGCTTAAACATTTTTCAGGATAAACAAAGATTTTCAAAATGTCAATAAAAGCAGCATTTAATCAATCATTCGAGGATATTCTGTTAATCAAACTGGATGGGGAAGAGAGGAGTGCGTTCATGAAACTCACGACTCAGGGCTAGGAAGCCATAAAAAGACTGTTATCGCCAGAAGGAAAAACACTGGGACTTTCACAGAGCCACTGTCAGGAAAACGTAAGAACTCCCTTCGTGAAATTAACACTGACATGACTTGTTCCATCAAGCAGGAAGTGAACACTGTTAACTTCCTTCTACCTGCTACAAGTCTGCTGGGGAACAAGAGCCATGAAGCAGGTTGGGGGGAGCTGCAAGTGTTCATGATTTATGTCAATGCTGACATTTGAGGACTATTTTATAAAGTGTTGATCTGATTTACAACACACACACTGCATATATCCAAAGGGGAACTGTTACTTCCCCCAAATATTAAAAAAAATTATTTTCTGCTTATCCTTCAATCTTCCTCTCCCATCAATCCATTATTTCTATCACTTTATTTATACATACATCTTTTGAGAACAAGACAAAGACACTTTTGTCCTTAGTAAGAAAAGTGAAATGACTGACCCCAAGTCCTTCAAAACTAAGATGAGAAAAACATCTAGACAATCATTTGTCCAGGCACAATGCTCACAGACACATCTCAAAAACTACGTGTAAAAATGGGAGGCTGAGACACCGGCTTTTGCACAGCTACTGTTATTTTTTAGTCAAAACCATATATGCTTTTATCAATCCATTTCACTTAATTGGGAGAAGAAAAAACTATATAAGCACAGAGCACCATGAAACACAACACAGAACTCCAGGTACTGAACCAGCATTTGCAAAACATCAGCCCTTTCTTCACCCCCAACTCCACAGCAAATCCCATCCTTAAGGCTTCACACCTTGGGATGTGAATGGAGCCAGGATGGCACTGTGGCTGGTGTCCCTGACTTTGACTCAAAGGACAGCTTCATGGTCGGGTGGGGGGGGGGTACAGGCAGAGGAGGGAGGTCAAGGACAAAAGGGGAGTACACAAGGAAGGGAACATGGCTCTTAGGAACATCAGGCGAGGAGGCCCAGACATACTAACCAGGAGGCTGGCTGCCAGAGCTGAGCGACACCCTCCAGCGAGCAGAGGGAGGGAGAAACATGGCGACCCCTCCACAGGAAACACATTGCAATATCCCCAGACACGGGTGTGGGACCTGGGCTCCCAGGGCAGGGGGATTAAGACCCCTAACTGCATTCCCTGCAGGGTGCCCCAGCTCCCCTGGTAACAGAAGAAGCAGCAGCCTCTAATGCTGGGAACAATGGCTTCCCTCGCAGGCACCCTCCCTCTGATGTGAACACCCACTTCTCTGTGCAAAACAGATTTGTATTGCTGACTCAGTGCCAGGTGGAGGACACACTGTGTTACTGTTTTTAATACAAAATGACCTGGCCATGCCACGGATCCCCACAGCAGCAGGAGAGTTGCAATATGTTAAGGCAATTATGCTGTGCCTGGGAGTGTGTGTTCCGCTAAGTGTTAAACGATCTAAGCAGCCTCACCAGGATGGGGGGGGGGGGCAAAATAGCAGTAAACCACAAGTACAAAGAGAAATACAGTACCATTGACAGAAAACACACATGTTCCACAGGCCCCTAAATACAAGATAAACATAGATGAGGTTTATACACATGGAGATAGGTTAAGAAATTGTAATTATGGGATGATTTTAATAAAACACACATAAAGTCTAGGGACGGATGTATACATAGATACATGTATTATTTTATTATTAATCTATTCCATGTGTATCCATGAAGGTATGTAAACAGTTAGCTTCCTTTGGTAATACTTGGTTCAAGTCAAACCATTCTTTTTTATGCCTGCCAACTCCACAACCCACTGTTTCATTAAATATATTCTAAATTATAGCTTAAATTTCTTTATGAAAAGCAGTAAATCAACAAGAAAAATCTCATTTTGCTATATCCTTTGCAAGAAGAAAATTACCATTTGTAGTAAGACTTATTTTCAGAATTCTGTTTTTATAGTCTTTTAACCAAAAGCAAGGATTGGTATCTTGGCTTAACATAGAAAAGTTTCAGCCTATGGACAATTTTTAGATTTAATACTTGAGATATTTAAAGTAAAAATATCTCCATCTTCTCCTTCAAATAGAAACTTCTGCAAAGCCGAACTACACAATTTAACTGGGCTAAATTATGACTTAAATCCAGTTTCATCAAGGAGAGCCAACCTACCTTTTTAATTGTCTTTGTCTGAACCAAAGCGAGTTCCCTGTTCTCATCAGCTACATACAAGGACAGCTTCACATAGGGGTCACTGCAAGAGAAGATTTCAGTTTAAAGAACTGTACATTTTCATCAAAAGTAAACAAAAATAGCAAAGCCAAATGAAAATGCAAATACCAGTTAATGTCACAGCTCACATTAATCCCATAAAGTACTCATCATTTTAACATGTCTGAATAGGAAAATTATTATGTCCCTCCCTTTCTATGATTAATTTATTTGCCCTACTGTGTGTATGGATGCATTAGGGACTCTTGCCACTTCAAACAAATGCCAGACACTTGTGCCACTTTTTGTGTCTGGCTTTACGTGGGCAGCATGGGAATTGAGCCTGGGCTGGCAAGCTTTGCAAGCAAGTGCCCTTAACCCACTGAGCCATCTTCCTGGCCCCAACACATTTCTTCTTGTGCAGGTATACACTGGCCTGATGTGCACAGTGTTTGTAGGTGGTGGAGGTGGGGTGTGTGCAGGATGAAGTCCATGATAGAAATCTTCTAGCATGCTCCACCTAATTTTCTTTTTTATTTATTTATTTATTTATTTATTTATTTATTTATTTATTTATTTATGGCAAGCCCAACAGACTGGCCTTTTTTTGTGTGTGTAAGAGAGCAAGAGTGAGAGAGAGAGAGAGAGAGAGAGAGAATTGGTGCATCAGGACCTCCAGCCATTGCAATCAAACTTCAGACACGTGGCCCACATTGTATGCATGTGCAACCTTGCATGTTTGCATTACTTTGTGTATCTGGCTTACGTGGGGCCTGGAGACTTGAATATGGGTCCTTAGGTTTAGCAGTCAAGCGCTTTAACCACTAAGCCATCCCTACAGCCCTCCACTGAATTTTCTTGAGACAGGGTCTTGCAAACTCACACACATATGACCCCCATTACATACAGAATCTCATTAACTCTGCCATCATCCTAGTTTTTATGCCCCTCAGCTACTATGACAGCTGGCTACTCTGGAACTGAAGGATGGAGCTAAGGCTTCACTCAGACAGAACATGCACATTCTTCCACTGCCATTTATCCAGTTCACTTTGTAGCCCCTGAAGAGCTCACAGTAAGTCGCCTATGCACTGAGGGGTTGTGGACGAGGTCTCTGGAGGGTGGGATGGTGTCTTCAGGTATAACGAGGACATGCCCAAGCACGTCACGTCTCCATAGAGAACGCGTCCCAGTACGCATAGAGGAAGATGGACCCCTGGGATAGTGACCGAGAAATTTCCTGGTGTTCAGCTCAAAGAGAAGTCAAGGGCCATGGTCCAGGAGCTGACGGAAGGTCAGCTAGGGCCTCCCTTTCTGCCAGGATGGGACCAGTCTCAACTTCAGGCTATTCAGGAATGAAGTGAGAATGCTAACTCGCAATTCACAGGGTTGCTCGAGGATGACAGAAAACGACGTTCCAGTACCAGTACCCACCCAGCACATGCCGCAGACACGGTATGTGTGCCTAGTGAAGGTCGTTCTAACGGACACTCTCTGCCTTGCTTTCCTAGGAGACACTGAGGTCTTCTGGTTGTTTCTTTTCATTCGTGGTGCTAGTGCTGATTTGATGTGACACACCTGCCGTATAGTACAAGCTACTGCCAGCCCAGGTCAGCCCAGCCCAGCTCTCTACGGATTCTGCACCTTCTTGTTATTTATGCCCACTGGCACCTGGGAAGAGACAATCTAGGTCAACTTCTCACAACAATCCACTCCTGGCACCCAGCTCCTGCCTTAACAGCTGGTGTTCAGTACAACTTGGGGTTTCCACGGGTATGGCCCTCTAAGAAGCTAGGGATGGTGGTATATGCTTGCCATCCCAGCTCTAGGGAGGTGGGGCCAGGTGAATCCTTGGGTCTCACTGGCTGGCCAGCCTAGGGTACTTAGCAAGCTCCAGGCCAATGAGTGACTTGTCTCAAAACAACAACAAACCAGAAGACAAAGAAAAGGCGCTCCACACTCCTGAGAACAACATTCGGAGTGTCCACTGCCTTCCACATGCACATGATGCATGCATGTGATCGTGACATGCATGCACACACTGCAAGCACACCATCTTCACATGCACATCCTCACATGCACACCATCTTCACATGCACATCCTCATTCTCATATGCATATGCACCTACACACACACACATACATACACACACACACACACACACACACACACAAAGAAAAATCAAACTTGTCACAAGAGAATCCCCACATCTTGGTGCTATTCCAGGGAGAAGTCTGGAAATTTAGAACGGTCCCAAATCCACGCGTCTCGACTGGGAGGATCACAAAGGCAAAGGCTGTAAGGGTGCTGGCCGCTTCCTGACTTGGCAGAGAATATACAAAGAGGCTGTGGTGACTGGGACGACTCGGCCTCACAAGCACAGCAGTTTCTCTGAGGGACATGAGCCACAGAGGGTCTGCAGGTACCTGGAGGGTAGAAGACAGGCCTCTGAAGAGCACTGGACTCACAAGGAGCCTGAGAGATGTCGAGATACTGTGCAATAGCACGTCAGAAGTCTCCGTCCTCCCACGAGAAGTCCCTGCTCTCTCACAAGAAGTCACCATGAACCGCTCGCTGGTCACCAGTACACCCTGGTTGTGCAGGAGGAGATTTGAAATTGTTGTCTTCTCCATCCTCTACCTGGAGAATGCTGGCCTGCTCTATGACCAGAGCTCTGTCCTCCTGTCCCCAGTCATCCTGAGGAGGGGGACAGAGGTCTGTACTGACCTCTTAAAGAACGCAAGAGGGGGCTGGAGGGATGGCTTAGTTGTTATGGCGTTTGCCCGCAAAGCCAAAGGATCCAGGTTCAATTCCCCAGGACCCATGTTAGCCAGATGTGAAAGGGGGTACACGTGTCTGGGGTTCATTTGCAGTGGCTGGAGGCCCTGGTGTGCCCCATTCTCTCTCTCAAAAAAATACTTTTTAAAAAGAGTGCAAGAGGGGTTGGGGAGATGACCGAGTGGTTAAAAGGGCTTGCTTGCATAGTCTGTAGCCTAGATTTGATTCCCCAACACCCATATGAAGGCCAGACTCAAAAGGTGGTGCAAGCCTCAGGTGTTAGTTTACAGTGAGCAGTGGGAGGCCCTGGCAGACCCATGCATGCAAACACACATGTAAATAAATAAATATATTTTAAAAAATAATTCAATAGATGAAAATCTTTCTTAGGGGTCTCACTCACCACCACCCCTGCATCACTATTACAACAAAGTCCCTGCAGCAGACTAAACCAGCCCTGAGCGAGAGCTGAAAACCAGCCCTTCTGGGTTTTCCCTGTTGCTCAACCTTCTGGGCCACAGGGAACAAGGACAGTTGGTCGTGGCATAGCACGTTGCTCATGGGGTAATACCTGACCTCCTTGACTCAAGTGTTCTGCATTCTTTTGCACCTGTTATTTGCTCATTTTAATCAGAACTAATAGTCCCTGCTGAGAAGCACATACATTCCACGGTGCAGGGCACTGAGGGCCAGGGAAGGGGTTGTCTGCCATGGGCCACGTGTTCAAGATAGATTACATTGAAACAGCAGCCAGACTGCCTTGACATGGCTTGTCTGTCAGCCATGAAGGTGTTTCCCTCTTGGAAATTAGGATATACAAGGTCCATCGCCCGAAGGAAGGTATCCTTTCTTCCTGGAAAAGAAGATGCTGGAGGTTATGGCTTTGTCCCCTACTAACAAAGGACAGAGGGCTGCTGGTTGCCACACATGACACATAGATCAAGTTTATTTTGACTGCCAGGTACACAAAATCGTAAGAATCCACCCACCCCAGATAAAGTGTCTCAGAAAACCCTGTTTTGTTAAACGATAGTGTGTTTTCTTGGTGGCTTCCTTGTTCATTTCCACTTTCACTATTAGCATCAGTGTTACATAAATGACTTAGATCCTCAATAAAGAAATAACACTTAGAAAACACTTCCAAGTAAGGAAAAAAAAAATACCTAGAAAGTGTGGCAAGAAATAAAGCAGCAAATATATGCAAGACTAAACCTGACGTTTCCATGACAAACCATCTACGACTGAAGCAGTTAACACTTTCTAAAGAGGCAGGCCTTTAACACTGCCGCTACAAAGTCAAAAACTGCATGTTTTCTGGAACATACCATGGCGTAAGTTTCAAGAGCATTCAGAGTCAATGTCCGCTGACTCATCAAGTTTGCTGCTGTAGGTTAGTCCCAATGACCCAGATATATGCAGTCATCTCCCCAAAATACTCCACACAGCATCACAAACAGTAAGAAAATTAGAAGCATCCTTCTACTCAGCAGGGAAATGATTAAATAAACTGCGGTACAATCATGCCACGAGAGTATTATAAACCATTAAAAACAGATTTTCAAAGAATATCTTAAAAATCAGAGAAAACAACATATAACACGAAGGAATGAACAGATTTAAAAGTGTGCCTGATTCCAAAAATTTATGAATGTAATTGAGAAACACATAAGAGTTAATAGTCATTCTCACTGGATAATAAGCTTGTGAATTATGTTTATTTGGTTCTTTATGATTTGTATTTTTTTCAGAATTTCCTGATGTGAGAAAGTACGACTTTATGAGTACAACAAAGTTACAAAACAACAGTGTCAGCCATACTTGTATTTCATCTAATATATGCGCTTCATTGGGGAAGTATTTTTGTGACCAGAGAGACCTCATTGACCCAAAGGAGCATCATCTCTGTTTTTTTCCAACTCAGAAATTACCTTAAATAAATGACTATGAGGGGTTTTGAAAGAATATTACATACATTCCAGCCCTCAAAACTTGGTGCTGGGCCGGAGAGATGGCTTAGCGGTTAAGGCGCCTGCCTGCTAAGCCTAAGAACCCAGTTCCAATCTCTAGGTCCCATGTTTAGCCAGATGCAAAGTGACGCAAGGGCGCAATGCCACACTTGACCACAAGGGGGCTCACGCATCTGGATTTCATTCACAGCAGCTGAGAGACTGCTGGCGCGCCCATCTCTATCTGTCCTCCTCTCCCTCTCTCCTCTCTCTCTGTCTCTCCCAAAATAAAAATAAATAAATAAATTAATTAATTAAAAAAACTTGATGCAAAGTCTGAAGCATATTTTGAAATGTATCTCTTGTCACAATACTGACAATAAGCAACTTACTCTCAGATACATGATTTCCAATATACACTAGAGCAATGGGTGAGATTACAGCTAAATTCCTTCTATAATATTCCTAAGGAGATACAAAGGAAATGAAATCATTATAGCCCAAACCTCAAGCAAGGAGCTCTATGCCTTCGGTACGATGTATGAAGTTACTTAAAATATACTCTGAGCCATTTCAGTTACGAGTTTGTTGTTTGGAGTATTGAGTGGGACGTGACCAACTGCTTTGCCATCTACCACCAGTCACTTGGGGTCCCTATCTTGGGTCATGGAGACTTGCGGGAGCCAGGGGCAACTGCATGTGTCTATCTCGAACACATGCAGGCATAAGCTGATTCCATCTATGCAGATGCAAAGTAGCTCATGAAAATATTAAGTTTAGAAGAGTTCATAAGGAAAAATGCTCTTCCATGTTATTCAGTGAAAGTCATTAAAAGGGAAGGTTTCACATACAAATGACTGAAATACTCATAAAGTCCCAAAGAAAATGGTGGTGTGGAACTGCCTGCATCACAGGCATATTCTAAGAGGAACTTCTCCTACATGTGTAATTTCATTTGAGGTTATTAGTATATGAATGGCGCTATGGCACTAACAAATCGTACAGTTCTAAGAGGAGATAAAACTCAGTATTTGGTAATTATTCTCCACAACTGATGTAATTCCTCAAAGATTCATCACTGAGTCTCCATCATGTATAGAGGACTGTAGTAGGTACCAAAGTGGGAGGAGGGACAAAAGTCAGCAGAAGCAGGCTTTGCCCTCAAAGAAGCTGCCTCCCCATCCTGGAAGAAGCCAGAGTAAGACGGAGACAGACAGACAGACAGACACACACACACACACACCCACACACACGCAAGTTCACAAACGGTGACTATTTCTAAGATGTCCTGACATGCAGGACAAATGTTATAAGTCATGGTTTAACACGCACATATGCAGACATACAGAGCACCTATAATCTAATCCCCACAAACCCAGGAAAGAGGATTCTAGAATGCCTAACTCAAGGATACACAGAAAGAGGAATTGATGTGAGGTCATATTCCAGGCTTCAGTCTGCCTCCAAAACTCACATTTTGTCCCAGAGTACAGTGGAGTGGGCTCAAAGCCATTCCCCACGGTGTTACTTAAGAAAGCCAAAGATTAAACGTAACCTTGAAATTAAAACCCAAACAACTGAGCCAGGCGTGGTGGCACACATCTATAATCCCAGCACTGCAAGTCAGCCTGGGTTACAGAGTGAGTTCCAGGTAAGCTGGGACTAGGGTGAGACCCTTCAAAATAAATAAATAAATAAATAAATAAATAAATAAATAAATAAATAAATGCAGACCATTAAGGCAAGAGTACACACAAACATAGGCAAATGACCAAAAAAAAAAAAAAAAAAAAGCGTTATATATACACATGTGCACACAATGCTATGAGGTCATCAGAATTGTATCAATGGCATATTCAACACTTACCTGGGCTTCTTTTAAAGATTGGAATACTCTGTAATTATCACAACCACAGAAGTAAACAAAACTACTATTGTAAACATTTCAAACTACAGACAAGGATATATTGCTGTACTGACTGGATTATGAGTGAGTTTCACTTCATTTTACCTCTAATTTTCCAAGATGTGTCACTATGCAGAAATGCAAAGTCTGGGCTAATCCCCATGTGTCCCCTGCCTCCTTTGTGTGGCAGCAACTAGAAGATTTCAAGTTGAAAGCAGCATGTGGGTAGTAATGAAAAAGGAAAGGAAAAGGTATTTGTAACACTACCATCAATCTCCGAGTTAAAGAGACATCTGAGTCTTTTTTTTTACAAAAGGCATGCATGGGCTGGAGAAATGGCTTCACAGTTAAGGTACTTACCTGTGAAGCCTAAGGACCCGTTGGACTCTTCAGATCCCACATAAGCCAGACGCACAGGCGATGTAAGCATGCGAGGTTGCACATGCGCACAAAATGGTACATACATTTGGAGTTAATTACAGTGGCCAGAGGCCCTGGTACACCAATCCTCTCTCAATGTCTCTCTTTCCCACATTAAAAAAAAAAGACCAGTCTATTGGGCTTGCTTCAGAAAGAAAAGAAAAGAAAAAAAGAGAAGACAAGAGAAGAGAAGGAAAAGGAAAGGAAAGAAAAGGAAGAGGCATGCAGTGCTAGGGAAGTGGCTCAGTGGTTAAAGATGCTGGTTTGCAAAGCCTGTTGGCTAGGGTTCAATGCCACAGTACTTAAGTGAAGCCAGACGCATAAAGTGGTGCATGCATCTGGAGTTAGTTTGCAGTTGCAGAAGGCCCTGGTGCACCCACTCTCAGAAAGGGAGGGAGGGAGGGAAAGAGTGAAGGAGGAAGCAGGCTAGCTGGAGGGATGGCTCAGCAGTTAAGGCACTTACCTACAATGTCTAGGGACTTGGGTTCACTTTCCCAGTAGCCATGGAAAGCCAGATGCACAAAGTGAAACACGCATCTGGAGTTCATCTGCAGTGGCTCGAGGCCCTGGTGCACCCATTCTCTCTATCTCACTTTCTTTCCCTCTTTATATCTCTCTGACAAATAAATGAATAAAATATTTTTTAAAAGGCAGGCATGCATGCGAATGTTCTAAATGGAATATTAAAACAAAAGCTCTGCTTTTCTTACATTAGTATCAATGTCAAATAACCCACCGACATTACCAGTAGAGAAACTAACATCCCTCTATGGGCCTCATGCCAATGAAGCAATGTTTAATGACCACGTCAACACACAGCATTGTCTGTTTTCCCTTTAAGGATTCAAAACAAAACCATTTTGTCACAGACCTCAAGAGGGTGGGAACAATTAAAACATGTTAACTTGTGAGAGAAAATACCAAAACTTCCAAGCCAAGCAGACAAGACTTTGCATGAAATGATAGCGTTCTAAAAATACAGCTCAGGAGTATGGGAGAACATGTGCATATCCACAAACACCCACAGGTACAGGGAGCAGGCAGCAACCTCAGACGTTTTACCAAGTTAGAGGGAGCTTACTGCCTAAACAAAGTAAAAACCTGGAATAATTTATTCAGCTATAAAAAAAGAGCCGGGTTTCTCAGCTTAGAAAAGATAAACTCCAGTGGCTGCTCCTTAAGCTGCCTCTTAAGGTTAACGTACAGTGAGTGTTACAGAAACCTTCTTGTAAATGAGACTGGATCAGGTGTGAGCTCCCATCACAGAGCAAAGTCATGTTTTCTCCTAGCAATTTTCCAGTCTGCCCTTACTAGCAAGGGAAGCTTGAGCTGGTTGCCATGGGCTATAGTCTAATAAGTCCCATGAATCTCAATGACCACGAGCCCTAAAAACGCTAATCACTCCCAAACAAGTTATTTGAAAACATGCAGGGCTGGGGAGATGGCTCAGTGGTTAAAGGTGCTTGCTTGCAAAGTCTGCCAGCCTGGGTTTGATTTCCCAGTATCCATGTCATACCAGATGCCCAAAGGGGTGAATATGTCTGGAATTCATTTGCAATGGCAAGAGGCGCTATTCTCTCTCTACTTGCACGTAAATATTTAATAATATTTGTAAATATTTTTAAGTGTACCATTTTATTGTTTGAGCAATATTTTATACTTTTGCGGAAACAGAAAATTTGTGGGTTTCAATTATTTAGGCCAGAGGAAACAACCCATACGAGACACGTGGAAAGCTGTCACATGAGAAATCTTGGGTCACAGAGAATGTGAGTGCTATCAAAAATCACCAAGTCAGAGAAATTTACCATGAGCATGCATTACAACTTTTTACTAGGTAACTTAGACGGACACATCTGCCTTCTCCAGTCCTGAGTCCCTGAAGAGGAAGAGGTTAAATAATTATAGGGTAACAGCACAGGGGAATGAAGGAAATCATAACAGCGGTGCCCAACCTTTGGACACTGTTGTCTACAAATGGGTTGGGCACGTTCACAGCCATCCCAGGATACTTGTGGCCAGTGTGTCACAGGTCAGGCATGTCTAATTTATAAGGGACAAAATCTATGTCTCTTCCATAATAGCTGTGGAGGTCAAACCTCTGTTATATTTAACAAGCAGAACACAGGGTCCTTCTTTGACATTTGCTCTGTGCTTCTGAATATCTACTAGGCATTAGTGGAGCATCTAATTTAATCCATTTACCAATGATGGCCACACTGTTTGGTTCTGAGATGATGTCAGCCTCCTATCTTCAAAGCCATCAGTACACTCAGCCCTGGAGCACTCTCCATCAGTGGTCCAGATGCATCCTGGGGCCCTATGCTCCATCAGTGGTTCAGATGCATCCTGGGCTGTATTCTTTTACCACTGTGGGTGTTTTTTATTCTTTCACATTCTAATGACCACCACCATCTCTTCCTAATCATCTTCTCAGAATGAACTGGCCTGTTATAACAATAATACAGAAGCCTGTCCATTCTCTGAACTTTTTCAATCACCCTGCCAAGGCCTCCCCACTCTCCTGGCTCATGTTCCTTCTCAAGGGTGTAACTCTTCATTCTCTTAAACTAAGCCTGCTGTTCTGTCTGAATTTCCCATTGAACCCTTCGATCCACCGTCCTGGGCTTCCTGCTTTCATGTCACATATCAGCAGTGTTAACTTCGTCCCGCAGTTCCACAGTGGGCAGCATCATCTTGCCTGAGCTGTCACAGTGCAGGACTGTTAGGAATCACCAGATCTGGCATCCACTGGCCATGTCTCTTATTTTCTTGAACTTGTTTCACCTCCTCCAATTTTTGACAATGTGGGAGTCAGGGTTGTGATGAGGTACCAACCCAAAAATGTTCAAAAAACAACAAAACAGAAGTTTACAACAAACCTCATTTCAGCAATATGAGCCTCATTCCAATCACTGAAGTCATTGGTCACCTTTGCTTAACTAAACTGTGAACATATGAGCTGATCAAAGGAATTCATACATATACTACATGTATGTATGTATGTGTGTGTGTGTGTGTGTATATATATATATATATAATCATATATCAATTATATGTATACACACACTCCCCCTTTGGGGAGAAAAGCTTACATATTCATCTACAGACAATACTGTTTAAGGACTCACTGAGGAAAACAAAAACAATACAACAGATAATTCCAGAAAGCCTGATTAGATTGTTGGCAACTGCTTTAAAGTGAGAGGGAGTTCCCATTAAGAGATGAATCTTGAATTGTAGCAGCTAGAGGCCCTGTGTGCTCATTCTCATAAATAAAATACTTTAAAAAAAGAGAGAGATGAATCTTGGCTGGACAAATGGCTTAGCAGTTAAAGGCACTTGCCTGTGAACCCTAAGGACCGAGGTTCAATTCCCCAGTACCCACGTAAGCCAGATGCACAATGTGGCACCTGCATCTGGAGTTCGTTTGCAGTGGCTAGAGTCCCTAGGTGTGAGGGAAGCCCAGAGGGTGCACAAGGACAAGGTTTCCCAGGCTGTAGTAACTCTGCTGACGGGCGTGGGCAGGCTCGAGAGGTGATTTGAACCCAGCTCCCCTGAGAAGGAGTACAAGTGTGTAGACGGGCTCTTATCAGGAACTCAAGGCCTTAATCTGGGCAAGGTGGTGTGTGCCTGCTGCAGTATCAGTGCTCTGGAGGTGAAGGCGGGAGGACTAGAAGTTTAAGGTCACTCTTGGCTACATGAGATGAGAGAAAGGGGGAGAGAAACAGGAGGCCAGGGACAGAAGGAGAGACTGGGAGAGGTAGAGAGAGAAAGGAACAGAGGAAGAGGAAGAAATAGAGAGAGAGGAAGGGAAGGAAGGAAAGTGAGGGGAAGAAAGTGAGGGGAAGGAAGGGGGGGAGGAAGACATCAGACTTAAGAACTGAGGTTCTGTGTTGATGCCTCCTCCCCTCTATCCTAAGCACAGCTTCTCCTCCATGCCTGTCAGACACAGTGTGATAGCCATGTCTGAGCACCACACAGGCAGGGCAGAGCCCTTCCTGGCCAACCCAACATTGCTGATCAAGCACCTTGATGACAGAGCTGTCAAACCTCAGCCTCTTCCACATCTTGTTAATAAGACCCATTATTAACCTGTATCTCCTAAGTGAACCACTTGGGGTGGACTTTATGTACCTGCTCTTTACAACATACAACAAAGTCCAAACTGTTGTGATATTCATGGTCTATCCAGCGTGCCTGGCAGTGCCTGTCTTCCAAGGGCATCTCCCGGGTCCCTTATAGATTCAGTCAAAAGGAAGAGCTTTGGGCTGGGGAAATGGCTTAGCTGTTAAGGCATCTGCCTGCAAGGCCAAAGGACCGGGTTTCAATTCCACAAGGGGGCACATGCATCTGGAGTTCATTTGCAGTGGCTGGAGGCTCTGGCACACCCATTCTCTCTAAATAAATAAATATATATATACACACATACACACACACACACACACACACACACATATATATATATATATATACACACACATATATATATGTATATATATGTATATGTATATATAGGAAGAGCCTTTCTCGGAGGGAAATGAGCTGCCTCTACATGGCCTGAGCAGAACCTCAAAGACCAGTTCAGTGCTTCTGAGAAGACTTTCCCACGTCCTGTCCTCAGTACAGCACTGGCTTCCTACTGGTTTCAGCTATTGGTGGGACAGCTCCCTACAAACATGGTTATGTCTAGGTGACCCTTGAGTGTCATATTCCAGTCACACAGTGAGTCCACAACATGGATTGGGGACAGCAAACAATGAGTTATGAGTGGGTCGGCATTAAACAGTTGTCTTAAAGGGGACAGGGCTGGCCTAAGGCAGGTCAGGCAAGTGAGATCTCGGGGTGAGGTGTGTGGGGGAGTGCAACGCTGAGGTTAGTAGATGCTGTGAAGTGGCATCGTTTGTGCGAAGCCTACAGATTTCTTAGGTTGGGCAATACCATTGGCAATTATTTTAAAATATTAGGAGTTGGCTAGGCAAAGCAACACTTGTAATTGCCTCTCTCTTTTTTTTTTAATGTCATGATTGAAACAAAGAAATCCAATAGCCGCAGACCAGAAGCTGAAAGTGAAGCATAATCCACTCATAGGGAGTCTGAACAAGAGACAATTAATGAGGGATTAAGGCTCAGTGAAACCACAGTGAGACATGCAACTGCAGCATGTTGTACACTGAAAGCCAGGATGCCAACCAGGCAGGAAAAACCCACACCGGATGAGACACTGGCTGCATCCGAGAACAGCTACGCAGACCCTCCCAGCTAGTCTCCTGCAGAAAGCCCGCTTTCTGTGACGGCAGAGGTGAGGACCCACCTGCAACGCTTAGAAAAAGCACACAGCAAACTCTGGCAATTCGACCTTGACCTGTAGGTAATGAGAGCCGCCCAGCCAATTCCATTGCACTCATGCATAAAGGTGGGGCGAGGTGACCCAGAGACAGCTCACCTCCAGTGCAGTCTGGACAACTCAGAAGCAATCACAAGCCCCGGCAGGCCCAAATCGGGACCACGAAACCTTTGTGAATACCCACAGGAAGGCCACCCAGGGAGACTCTCTTCCCAGCCCTTCCCAGGGTCCAGGTGCCTCCTGTCCTTCCTTCATCCCTCACTGGACACACTATTTATCAGGTGACTAGACACTTCAGGGAAAGTCAGAGAAAAACCCCTATCCTCGTGGAGTTTGTACCCAAGCAAGAAGGGACAGGCTGGGGACAGTACCCAACACGGGGTTACCAGCTGCTCGGCACACACAGGCGGGTGGAGGACAGCATTGGCCACAAAGGACCTTGCTGACCAGTGAATCTGTCACTGTGAGGAGCACCTCGAGGAAGTGGGACATGGCTTGCAACATGAAGTTGTCCCTTTGACAAGGACAGGACTCTGCCCCACCCCAACCCCATTGGTGGCTACCTGGGTTCCCTTGACTTGGGTAACAGCATCTAACTGCGGGCATGCCCGCGGGAGTCAGCAGAGATGTGCATGCCACTTTCAGCTCTGCCGCTCACAACTCACGACAACCAGATGCCACGCTCTTGAGCCCACCAAAAGGTTGACATCTGGGAGCTGGGACACGGGGTCATCTCCCAGCCTCGGAGAGCTGCCTGCACTGTCAGCGCTGGGTAGATTAAGACACCGGACACAAGCTCATGCCCTTTGCTACTTGGGAAACGAAGAAAAAGTTGCCATATTCCCAGCAGTGCTGGGTCTAGGAATTCAGGAGATAATGTAATGTCTAGGGAATGTGCATAGCTCTGCATATGGACTTGAGTTCGTCCCCTCTATAGCATTTGTCCTACAGTTACAATGCAGCAATTTACCAGATTTGGTTTGATGGGCTATTAGAACAGATTTTTGACTTAAAAAAAAAAAAAAAGAATCACAGATCTAATATTAGAGGTCTCTTAATCTAATACAACTCCATTTAGCAAATGAGGAACACCGGGAGACCACGGGTCCTTTGGCCGTCAAAGAACAGAGCACAAGTTCAATCCTTTCCTCTGTACCCACTGTGGCATCTGATAGGGTGGGATAATTTACTTCATTCTGAGGTTTTCCCACAGCTCTGGAGGGTGCTGGTTCACAGTATTAGTTACATGATAGCTGAGCAGCTCTGAAGAATGGGAGTTTTCTTTAACTCTCTTTAAATTTTATTTTTATTTATCTTGTATGAGCGGCAGGGGGGCGGGAAGAAGGGAAGGAGAGAGTGGGCATGCTAGGGCCTCTAGCCACTGCAAACAAACTCCAGATGCATGTGCCACCTTGTATATCTGGCTTACTTGGGTCTTGGAGAATCGAACCTGGGTTCTTAGGCTTCGCAGGCAGCACCTTAACTGCTAAGCCATCTCCCCAGCCCCCAGTGGGGATTTTCTAGTAAACATCTTTTCATTCTACTATAATACCAGTGATTATTTTCCCTCCAGGCACCACAGTTCTCACAGCTTTCCCTGGGAAGAACGCTTTCAGAGATTTCAGAAAGCGAATTCTTACCAGAAAACCTTGTGTTGGCCGCAACATACATTTTGATCAAAGCCAGCCATACTGGACGATGGCAGGCGCTCCCACGCAGAAGAAAACCAAACAAGGCTGTCCTATAAAAGCTCATCTGCCACTGTAATTGTGGTTTCCTCGATGTCACTAACCCCATCTGTCAGCACAGGAGCTGTGGATTAGGTTTTGGTGGTAATTCAGGCCCAACAAGCTAAAGGTCTCTTGCAGGCAGAGATGCCGCTGGCTAGAAAGTTGTGCAGGTCGCCTGGACTCTCCAGGACCTAAGTTGGGATGAGTCTCCATGGGGCAGTATGTACTCAAAGAAATGAGCGAGTGTCACTTGAAGGTTGGGAGGCCACTGAGTTGCTAACTCTCAATTTCAAGCATTCTCAATTTTACGTGTCCAGACTGCTCTTTCTGTTCCCTGCCAGCACGTTTCCCTCTCCCCTCAAGAATGTAGCAAAGCCAAGTGCCAATGATGTGTGCAAGCACACCACAACCAGCAAAAAAAATAAAAGGGCAACTTAACTGTCACTCTGGGAGGACCCAGGATGAGGCAAATGCAGGAAGCTATAGGGGAGGGCCCTGCTCCAAGGCAGATGAAACATCCCTGCCGCCCACTCTGCTCTGAGGACTCTCACTGCAGGATCTGTGGGGGTTTTTCCATAACTGGTTATTGCTAAATGGGGGTGCTGGCTTTGTCATCAACTCTTACAGTCCTATGTCACGCTCAATCAGATTTTCATGGCACTGTTCCTACATCTTTGGGGACTCTGGGTTCCATAGTGGTGACAGGGCTCTGACTGTGTCTTGCCATTCTTCTCCCCACCCCTTGTTTACTGTGTCTGGGGTCCTCAGATTCTTCAGCATCCATCATGTTTCTGGCTGTTAAAGTCCTTGTTCTCCACAGAAACAGAGTTCCCCTGGCACACCTGTGTGTGTGTGGGGGGGGGGGGAATCACCCTACCTGGGGTGTGGGGCTTCCCACCAGTAAACAGAATTACAGAGCAACCCATGTCTGGAGAGATGGCTCAGCGGTTAAGTGAGCTTTTGTGCAAGCATGAGGACCTGAGGTGGAGTAGGGCCCTGAGACTGGCAGAGTTCAAATCTCCAGATCCCACCTATACCATCTGGGTGTGGCTACACACGAGCCTATAACACCAGTCCTACTGGTGGGGAACAAAGACCTGAGAATCTTTGGAGCCCCAGAAGCTCTGGAATTGGTAAAAAGGAGACTACATGGGCTGGAGAGATGGCTTAGAGGTTAAGGCATTTGCCTGCAAAGCCAAAGGATCCCTGTTCGATTCCCCAGGTCCCACGTAAGCCAGATGCACAAGGGGGCACATGCATCTGGAGTTCGTTTGCAGTGGCTGGAGGCCCTGGCATGCCCATTCTCACTCTGCCTCTTTCTCTCAAATAAATGGGGGAAAATATATACATATGTTGTTACAGACAGCTTCAGGTTCGCTGAGATGAACTTCCAGACCAGGCACAGTTATGGAGGAAGGGATATTATTTATTGAAGCTTACAGATCCAGGGGAAGTTCCATAATGGCAAGAGAAGCGGCCTGCTCTCCACAGGGCCAAGCAGAGAGAGAGAGAAACCAACCAGCCACCACAGCACACAGAGCAAAACAAAAAACTGCCCAAAAGGTCACACAGCACACTTCAGGAACTCCTGCTAGGCACACTTGCATATCTTTACAATGGAATCTCAAACCATCACCACACCTTAAGACCGGCCCCCAGTTACCTTGCCTCTAGCAAGGTGATTGCAGATGCAAACTATAAAATAATAAAACACTGAATATATTGGGGGACATATATTCAAACTACCACATATGTATATATAAACAAAAAAGGAGACTATAGCTCAAAACTAGGCCAGGGGAGAGTGTTGTGGCAGGATATCCACATTCCACTACAGCCTCCATAGGTGAGGAACCCCTGCTGTATGGGATGCCACAAGGGCACATATGCACCATACCAATACACACGCAATCAATAAATAACTTAAAAACACACACACAACCAAACTTATTTAAACCAACTAGCACAATTTTGTTCACCTATTTCATCAGCCCCAGTCATCTTACAAATCAAATCTTGCCTCTGATGAACATGCTCCCTCAGCTCAGCACAGCACTGTTAGCGAATCTATCTTTAAATACACAAAGTGAAAACAATAAAAAAAAGAAAAACCACAGTCTGACAAACACTGACCAGTGCAACGGTAAGAGTCGGTAATAACAAAAGACAGCGACTGTTCATATTTAAGTGACTAAAAGAACGAGAAGACCCGTTATTCTGAAACGATGGACAAGGCCAGTGGCTTATATCATTCATCCAATGAGGTAGTTGCACAGACGTAATACCAGCTCTGACAGTGACCAAAGACACATTAATCACTCCCTGATAATCTCAAATCCTATTAAACTCCTGAAGAGCTCTACAAACCAGAGAGAGAGAAAGTGGAATGAAGTAAAACTCTAGAAGCCTGCCACAAGACTTTGTTTATTAACAAAGTTACACTTCCTGGGGCCTCAAGTTGATTTCCTATGAATGGGGCTTAAATTAGGTTCAAATCTCACACTGGCAAAAAGCTTCCAAAGATATACTCCCTGCCCCTTTCTCAGGATGCTTAACGGCCTCTGCCCAGCAAGCCATGATCACATGCCCTCTGATAGGGTGACGGGGCTCCCTGTCACTGAACTGGTTAGAGCAGGCTGTTTGTAATCGCATGTGCTCCTCTGCCTGCGGCGGCCCCGTGAGTCACCGTGGGGTGAGCAAGGCAGCTTACATCATTGAAAGCGGGCCGCTCTTGGTAGCTCTACGAAACCCATTGACTCTGACTCCATCCAGTCTGAATTTTCACTTGGTCTGGAGTCACACTGTTGACTGGTGACGATGTGTCATGTGCTTTTCCAGAAAATTCCACATTCTGTTCTCCAGAAGGAAAATCAATCTTTTGTTTTCAGAGTGGCTGTCAATCAGGACCTTGACCTTGAACCTTCTTCCTTCCAGTAACAGCTGCCTGCAGTGATCTCACAGCTCACGTGCCTCAGGTGAGCCCTACAGCTCATGATTTCCTGGCTAGTTCTGACAGTTACTTGGGTGGGTTCCGTTCTAGCCACCACTACCGGGAGGAGGGGCGATCGCTACGATTTGGATCTCAGGATTTAGAGAAAGGGTGGGCGACAAAGCTTCTTTGGGGGTCTGGAGGAACACTAGTGGTGGTCTTCATCCCGTCTGGTCTGGTAGATGGGATGGCTCTTGGAAACTCCCTGCCTGCGGCTCACTGCTCACCTGTGCCTCTCCAAGAAAGCAGGCCAGGCTTAAGAGAGAAGCACAAATATTTACTGAGGGGAGGGTGTGCCAAGTGACCTGCTTTGGAATTCTGCGCCACCAGGAACACAGTTCAAACAGATTCTCAGAACACGTGCTACCATGATGGCCCAAAGGTGAATGACCTCAGGAAGCTGGGCTCCCAGGTGAGAGCTGGCAGGCTTGCTGAAGACCCACCTGCACGGAAGCCCTCTACATAGCTAGCACCTTACATCATGAGCTCAACAGGAACAAAGGAAGACTGCCATCAGGCTAAGGAAAAGAGATGTAAGGCTTCTGAAGAGCTCTACCAGGCACAAACCAAAGTGGGGAGAAACAGCACCTAGGATAAAATGTAAGAAAATAAAGCGGCCCTCCACCCCAGCTCACCCCTCCTACCCAGGAAAGCCATCTGTTCCACCAACCACCTCCAAGGTGCTGCCAGTGTGTTCATGGGACTTCTCGTCCCCATGGCCTCCAAGCAGTCACCCTGGGCTCTGATGGTCACACTCGGTGAGAGGAGTTCATGGTACCCACCCCCGTGCCACACGCAGACCCTCCCGCAATGACAACAGAATGGCCAGAGTTTGTTAGTTGATGTGACCCCTACATCCTTTTAAATTAAAAAGCCAGTTTCTTGGGGAAACAAGAGCAATGAAAAAAATCTTAAGAAAGCCACAGTATCAGCAACTAAATAGTTGTTCTTATTTTTCTCCTAATTAGCTGAAAAACCTTTCTCTTTCCTTACTTCATGACTTTACCATCATTGTACTCAACTTATCACAATGCAATAAAGCTCACCTCTTCACATGTGTTTTAAAAAACCTTCTTTACATTTCTTCTTTTATACAGTTCAGTCATTTGCTTGTGTTTGCCAGAATCTTATTCAAATGTACAAAGACAATGTAACTTTCAGTGTGAAATAGAACATTAATGAACGACTAAGATTTGACTGTAGGCTTTGCTAGTTCACGCTGTTGATATGTTTCAATACTTCAGAGTTCCAGCAACCTTAACCAACACTTAAGGATCTCAGGTACATGTTGTTGAAAGTAACCTGGCCCATTAATATGAAGAGGTGTGGTTCACACTTCTATTTATTTCAGGCTCTGGAAATGTATGGATAGAGCCCCAAACTACCAGTTGATGAATCACCATCAAATGAGACAGTAAGAAAACAAACGCCACGTGTTAATCACAAAGGATATCTGCATGCATGAGTAATGATACGTGGGACCAAACCTAAAGACAGACCTAAAGGAAATTTTCAGTTGAATATATTCTGGGATTTTATTTTTGTTCTCTCAAAAAAAAAAATACAATAAACTCATTTAGTATAAATTATATAAGCCAACCACTAAGCGGAAGAAAGATTTGTATTACAGTGATCTAAAAATTCAGATATAAGCCGTTAACTATTCAAAGCAAACCAGTTTATGCCCTAAGACGGTATTATTTCACTGAAGTCAAGTACAGCTGGAGCTTCTCTTGTCTAGTGAGCTTTCCTAATCAGAAATACCCATAGTAAACAGAAACAAGGCTTTCCTCCCAGGGCAGAGATTTCCAAGTCCCAGAATAACATTCACAGAACCAGAGCAATATACGTTTCCCACCAGCTTGGGAGACGAAACTGGTACATTTTTCTAAACAATTGACAGAAGAAAACGAAAGGTAAAAGGATCCAGAGTTCAGATCACAACTGGGATCGAGGGTCTACCATCCTTTCTACCCACGAGGAGAGCAAAACTGGTCCAAGGACTGCAAGCTCCAAATGCCACGAAGCGCTTGTGATGGGAACGGTGCACGTGTGTTCCCACACCACCACGGACGTGCAAACAGTATGTCAACAAACTCCATGCCCCGAGATGTCATGCCCACACCCACACAGCGAACACACAGCGTCTTCGTTCTTACCTGGTATTCTCCTTGGGCTTACTGGAAAGTGCTGGAAGTCAGCTTCCAGGACACACAGCTCCCCAGCCTTTGCCTGTCTCAAAGCACCGTCCGACCGTCCCACACCCCTCTGTAGAGCTACTCAGGGAACTCCAGCAAGTTTTAACACAATTGAGAAGGAATGCCACGAGTTCCTTACTTATGCTGATGATTCACATTTATGACAGCTGGAACGCAATGCTCTCTGGAGGAAAGGGGAGTTGAGTGGAGCTCCACCCCATCTCTACCGTAAGGACTGACTCCACCCAGCTCAGCAATTAGCAGTAATCCTCACCAGGTGCTCCAGGTGAAGGTACCTGTACTTGTCACTGCAGCATCTGCCCTCCAAAGGACAGTCCTCTGTGGACGGAACCACCCAGGGCTTTTCACCCAGCCTGGGCTGGGAGCAGCGGTCATGGGGTTTTGTGACCCACTGTCTTTGTGCCCCAGGCTTATTTCGAACCACGTGGATTTTTCTGGGCAGGGAGGTCAACATAATAAGCCCCTCATCCTTCACAGGCCACTCAACTTCTACGGCAGTCTCCATGCTGGGCCCCATACCAAGCAGGTTGGAGGCCATGACTTCCTGGATCTCAAAAAGCTCCAAGCCGTGAAGGAAGAAAATGCAGCCATGAAAAGTACTGTGATCTGAGCTACTTACTAGATGGAACAACAGGGAAGGAAGAAATGGGGGCATGCTAGAACGGCCCCTGCTGGGTACCCTCAGGTATGGTGCTAGAGGAAGTAGAGGCAGTACCCAGGACCTAGCACCACATGCCCAGTACCCTGTCCGTTTGAATGGTACAGTTACGCAGCCTGACCGCCCCAGGCTTGAGCAAATCCACTATGTCCTCTTCCTCTCGCTTCAATCAAGACGGCAAGATGCGACCCCTCTGTGCTCACAGGAGTTCCACTACACTTCCCACCCAGAGCCCCCACACGTGCCCAGAAGACTGGCTGAGACACGAAGTGCCTCACTTGTAGCAAAAACCTACCTTTAATAGGGTAGCTTGAGCACTTGGGAAGTGTTGCTGGGTGAAATCAGCTGAGCAACCCTGCAAACTAGCCTTTCAGTTCCCTCCTCTGTCAAACACTGGGCTTCCTAGAGAAGACTCCAGACAGCCCACTGGGGAAACCAGCGACCCCTTGTGGCTGGGAGGATGGCTCACCGGGGCAAGCGGGCCCCAGGTTACAGGTAGGGAACACAACTGGAGACTGGCTGGGAGGGCCAACCACTCCAGCCCAGTTCTGAAAACAAGAGGAGACACCGCCCTTCTTTAATCACTAGCAGGTGAAGACAAACACGCGGTTAAAAAAAAAAAAGACTTTAACACGAGAAAGTCCATCTATTTTGATTGCATATAAAATTATCAATTTAAGCTGAACTATATCAGATCTGCAAGATGGCCAGAAGGTTAAAAAATAAGAATCCCAAGTTACTATAAGAAATACACCTCAACAAGTTGGAGAAGTTTTTTTAATAACAGTTTACCTGGTCCCTTAACATCTATGCTTCCATCAAGTGCTACTTAATGCTAATAATTTTGTAGCAATACAAACTGTGTTGCCACAAAATCATATGCTGAAGTCAAAACTTCGGGGTCTGAGAATGTGACCATCTGCAAAAAGGGTCTTTAAAGACAGTAGGGTGGGTCTTAATCCAATGGGACCATGTCCTTATAAAAGGTAAACTGGGAGCTGAAGCGATGATAAGAGCACTTGCTGCACGAATGTGAGGACCTGAGTTCGATTCCTGAAACTGACATAAAAGACAGTGTCCACATAAAAAGCCAGGCATGACCAGGCATGTCTATTCCTCGGCCTTGAAGGGGCAGAGACAAGGGGAGCACTAGCCAGCCACTCTAACCAAAAACAGTGAGCTTCAGGTTTAATAAGACATTATCAGAGGTCCACACGTGTGTGCCCAGGGCACGTGCATCTGTAGTATGTGCACACACTGTGCACACATACCACAAAGGGAAAAGAAAAACCGAGATACAAAGAGGCACAGAGAGAAGACTGGGAGAAGAAGGACAAGCCTGGGGGCGGGGGGAAAAATTGTGGGACTGGAGACATGGCTTAGTAGTTAAAGTGTTTGCCTGCAAAGCCAAAGGATCCAGGATTGATTCTCCAGGAACCACGTTAAGGTGTTTTCACAAGGGGGCGCATGCGTCTGGAGTTCATTTGTAATGGCTGGAGGCCCAGGTGTGCCCATTCTCTCTCTCAAATAAATAAAAGTTTTTTTTTAAAAAAAATCAATTGTGATTTCTGGAGCTCCTGGACTTCAGAATGGTGACAAAGAAAAATCTATGATGTGGAAGCCTGGTGCTTTGTTATGTTGGCCCTCGCAAACAAGTATGCTGGTGAAATGACTGCAGTGCCATGTGGTAACATGAAAAATGAAGACAATTTGGATTTCTGATTAATAACCATGTTTTATTCTCTTCAGAATGTCCCTCTACACTCTGTCCCTGCCTGCCTGGTGAGGCTCTGTTTGAAAATCACACCGAAGCACCTCACTCTAGAAGAAGTAAAAGATAAGGAAGGCTGCAGGTGACCTGTCTAACTCCAACACCAAACTTCTCAAATAAAGGTTTGAAGCCACGTGGCCAGCCCCGGTGTCATTCTCCAGTGGCCACAGAAACCAGCTCCAATGGACAGTTCTGGAGTGAAATCAGTCAAACATCCAGTCCCAGTTGAGTGCCACTGCCCCCACATCTCCACTAACTAGGGTAGTCTGGAACCATCCCAGCCATCTGATATCCCCCATGTCCTCAAACCCATACTGTCATTACAGTGAAGAGAGACAAGGACATGGAATTTAGATAAAAAAGAGGGCAGGGCAAAGCCTGAGAATCAGGGTGAAACAACCTGGTTTAACCCTGCACTGTGGACATCTGGGGCCCAGCCATTCTTGGCTGAGAGGTGGCATCGGGTGAGTCTTAGGATATGTAAGAGCATCCTTGCCCTCGGTCCCCTGGGCAGCAGTCCTCCCCAAGTGCACGACTACGACCACCACCAGAAGCTGCCAAGTGTGCACCGCCCTCGTGGAGAATTGCTGGCTTAAAAGGACAGGTCCTAGTGCAGAGCATGGGGTCAGCCGGCTTGGAAAAGAGGTGGGTGGCGGCTCACAGGTGCAGCTGTGTGCAGGGAAAGATCATGGGAGGGGAAGAGTGTCTTGTATATTTTCTCAAAGGAAGCTCAACTGGCAGCAAAGAAAAGCAAAGCCCTGGGTTTGAGGAACAGGAAGGTGCTGGAGTGTTCACAATGTGGGCAGAGTGCAGTGAGCCCAGGGAATGGGGGGAGCAGGGTTTTTTTTTTTTTTTTTTTTTTTTTTCCAGAAGAGCCCAAAGCCCTCACTGACCAAGTAGAGGCATCTGAGAATGTCCAGGACTGGTTGTGCCAGAAGTCTGTCCATGAAATAGAGACTGCCTTCATTCTTGCTCATCCCCCAGGGAGGTTTTTTTTTTTTCTCCCTTCAAATGAAACTTCAAACTAATGTTAAAAAATTATGCTAGGCCTGCCTTGTATCAAGAGTAAATCACACTAAGCTATTCCCAGCTACCCTAGAGGCTGCTGCAGAAGCATAAGTTTAGACCTGCCTGAGAGACAGAGTTTAAGGCCACTCTGGATAAATTATCAGAGACCCTGTCTCAGAAATAAAAACTTAAAAAAAAAAAAGAATTGGGGATATAGTTCAGTGGTTAGTACTTGCCTAGCAGGTGTGAGGCCTTAGGTCAATCCCAGAAACACACACACACACACCCCTCACATGAAATTATCACGTTCTTGGAATGCTGGGTGGCTCCTGGCACTTCTGACATATTAGCAAATAGTTTCTCAGTACTGTGTATTAGCCGTAGAAGACCAGACGACTTGTTGGGGGCTTTCTGAAATAAACACCGCAGTAGAGGTGCTGTTGGATTGACACGCTCCAATGAGCAGCAGGAAACATAAATCTTAAAAGGTAATTAAATTTTAGGTCACATAACCAAAAGAAGCAAGAAAAATTACAACTGACTTCAGTCAAAATGAGATCTTAAGACATAAAATGCAAGTCTCTTAGTATTCTTTTTCATGTATTTTAATTTAATTTTATATATTTCATATATTCTTTTATCATATATTTTAAGAGACATCAATTAGTGACACACTGAGATTTTCTTTCCAAAAAAGCCATCATGAACTTACCTATACCTTGCAGCTTTCTAAATACTGTATTTTTAAAAAATTACAAGCTATCAGAAAATGTTCAATCATTAAACGGTGTATAGAAAGCATCACCATAAACTATATTGTATATGATGTCAAATTCACAAACTTTCCACGTATCAAGGAATAAACACAGCCGAAGGGCTGAAAGAAAATAAAACAGGATGGCTACTGATTTTATTTCTTAGGTTATTTGTACTTACAAGTACATGGCTAATTTATTTATATTTTGTCTACATTTTATCTGTTATAAGAGTATTTTAAAAGTGTGACAGATCTGTGTACTGTCACATATTTAAGAAGGCTGAGTAACCAAACGAAAAGAACCCAAATGCTTGGGGTAAAAAATAAAATCTCTAAGTGTTTCTGTCTTGCTCAAACTCAGCTACAGAAGAGGAGAAAGTAGGACACTTGGAGGGGGAGGAATTCAACTGAACAAAACAACGATGACATGGCAAAAGTCTTTATGTAACGCAGGCAAGATTTGGTGATTATAGCACTAAGTCTGGAAGTTCTCCATGAGATCTTAAAGCAGGCTCTTCCAATGCCTTCCCAGAAAAGATGGCTTATGGCTTACAATCTTCCTATGGTTTTATAATCAAGTTCCCAGTGAATTTATTAAAGTATCTAAAAAGAAAGCAGTTTCACTGAGAAGAGCAAAAGGTTCCCCGACTTCTCAGATACCCTTCAGTAGAATCTAGTGTGTCTGTCCCAAACACAGGACCCCAGTGTGTATCCTCACAGCTCACAGACGGTTCCTAACTTGGAAGATGTGGAGTTTCTGGCTTTTGAGATTTCAAGACCCAAACATAGGATCCCGAACACACTGTCAACCTCTGTGGTGCCCTCTCAACACTAGTCCATCTCTGAGATCCATCCTCCTGTGGTAGCATCTCTCCACCATGCAGCCGTGAGGCCTCACCTGAGCTGCGGGCCCACCTCTACAGTATCCCCTTCCCACTTCCGGGATCGCCCACCAGCCAGATGCTCAAGTTCCGCTGAAATTCTTTGACTCCGCTCTTCTTCTCTTCAGTCCACCAGCAGGCTTCCCCAGTTATCTCTTCCCTCCCAGCCTGAGTGCCCCTACTCTGGTGTGGAAACCATCCTCTTTGAACCCACATGGCGGCCTCCCAACTGGCCTTCAGGCCACTCTCACCTGCAGCAGTAAACCACAGGGAGCCACTCCCATCTCTTGCAACACAGTGGCTCACTTCCCACAACCTCTATCATAAAAATACAAATCAGACACCCCCCCACACACACACACACCGGCTCACGCAGCTCAGGTGAGCCCGGGCTCGGCTCCCTTCTGCTCATCTCTACCACCCTCCCAGCCACACTGGTCCCTCAAACTCATTTCTACCTGCCTCTTCCCAGTCGTACCTCCCCCAAACCTTCAGGCTGGCTTCTCTCACTTTTGAAGAAAGCTTCTTGACCTTTTATGATGGAAGCTTAAGCAGGAAATTGATAATATGACAAAAAAAAATGACAAAAATATTTAAATCCTAATATCCCTTGGTTTTGTAATCCCATTTCCAAGGAGGTAACATAAGAAAAAAAATTCAGATAAAGCAGGGTCTTTCTTTCTTTTGTATATTCACATCTTTTATCTCTTTAGTGTAGAAAAACGAGAAATATACAACAGACATGACCAAATAGACTAGACCTTCAGAACACAGACTGTCATATCACATGTTGGACAAAGTGAAAGGTACACTGTATCTGTTATGGTGCTGATTACAGAAAAGTACACACTCCCTCCCAAAAGGTAAACAACAAAAAAAAAAAAGTATTATGACATTGGTGTTCCATCTGTTGGTGATAAGTCATTCTTAATTTGCTTTCAAGCTTACAAAATTGTGCATTTTTTTTTTTTTCATTTAGAGAGAAAACCTCCTTCTCTTTAACAGGAGTGAATAATGTTATAATTGTTAGTTTTCTAAATCACCACAGGCAAGATGCATTTAAAAGCACCATGTGGAAATTAAAAGTGTCTACATAACCCACACAATACATGAAATGGGAAAACATTTGCAACACATGATGGATAAGTGAAATTCACCCTTTTACAAGGAAATCTTACCAATCAATGAAAAATTAACAACATGAAGGAAAAGTGAGCAAGAGGATGCAAATTAACCCTTCATAAACAGGACACAAAAAGAGCACTTGACCTCATTAATTCAAGACAGAAAAATGACATATTTTGAGCTGTGGAGACAGCTCAGCAGTTAAAGCACTTGCCTGCAAAGCCTAATAACCCAGGTTTGATTCCCCAGTACCCACTTAAAGCCAGATGCACAAAGTGGCACATGCATCTGGAGTGCATTTGCAGTGGCACTATTCCCTGGCATGCGGCTACCCGCATCACGCACGCAAACCAGCGAATATGAGTACAAAACTTCCCAGTAGCTACTCTCTGAATCTGGAGGCTAGAAAGAGGCTTAGTCAGGAAAATGCTTGCTGCACAAGCATGGGAACCTGACTTTGGATCCCCAGCACCCACATAAAAGCTGATGTGTTGTGAAAGTAATCCCAGCACAGGGAGGAAGAGACAAGATTGCTGGCTAATTGCGGAAGAGGTGGCAGAAAGAATGTAAGAGCCAAAGGAAGGGTAGGACTCCTTACAACGTGCTCCTCCAGACACAAAATGGCCTGGATATCCATGACCTCACAGTGCCTGACACTATCTACTCAAGACCATCATAATAGAAGGAAAAGATCATGACATCAAAATGAAAAGAGAGACTGATTGAGAGGGGAAGGGGATATGATGGAGAGTGAAGTTTCAAAGGGGAAAGTGGAGGGGAGGGAGGGAAGTACCATGGGATATTGTCTACAATTAAGGAAGTTGTCAAAAAATAATTTAAAAAAAGATTGCTGGCTAGCTGTTATAACTAAATAGGTGAGCTCCAGGTCCAACGAAAACTTTTGTCTCAACCATGAGGTGGAGATGAGTTGGAGAGATGGCTCACTGGTTAAAAACGCTTTCTGCACAGGCAGTAGGGCTGGAGCGGGGCTGGGACCACTGAGTTTGATTCCCCCAAAGCCACATAACTAGCAGGGCATAGATGGGCATGTCTTTCACCCCGGTTCTTTGGGGATCAGAGACCAGACAAGCTCTCAAAGCAGTGAGGAGAAGAGACGCTGTCTCAAGAAAACAAGCAGGTGATCGATGAAGGGGCACCTGCATTCTCTTGTCTCTGCGCACACATGGAGCACCATATCTACATACACATGACACACAAGCATACGCCAAACATATATACAACAACAAACCTACTATAACCCCCCACACACACACACACACACACACACTCAGGTGGAGAACTAAGAAAGACACCTGGAATTGATCTCTGACCTCTACACACATCCCATGTGCACCCAGCACACACTATGAACAAACAAACATACACACATATTCCTGCTCCCCCCCCACACACACCAGCAATGACCATCTAAATCTGAAATGGCCCCTGCAGGCTCCTGTTGCAAACACTTGTCCCCCAGCTTGTGGCTCTATTTTTGGAGGCTGTGGAGCCGTTGGGAGCTTGTGGTAAAACATTTCCATGGTACAGAGCAGGAAGCAGAGCCAGTAGGATGCCAAAATCCAAGATGGTGTCACCTTTGAAGGCCACCTCTAGCAGAGGCAGGTCGCTCCACTACCATGTCTGCCCGTCCCTCTTTCCAGACCAGGACCAATTTAAAACTTCTGCAGCAGGCTGGAGAGACGTTCAGCAGTTAAAGGTGCTTGCTTGGAAGCCTGATAGCCTGGGTTCCATTCCCAGTACCCAGGTGTTGTAGCCAGGTTCACATTACTGACAGAAATCACCCAACCAAGAGCAACTTGTGGGGGAAAAGAGGTTTATTTTGCCTTACAGGCTCAAGGCGGAAGCTCCACGATGGCAGGGGAAAATGATGGCATGAGCAGAGGGTGGACATCACCCCCTGGCCAACATCAGGTGGACAATAGGAACAGGACAGTGTGCCAAACACTAGCAAGGAGACAGTAATTCGCAAATCTCCATCCACTGGGAACCTAGCATTCAGAACGCCTAAGTTTACGGGGGACACCTGAATCAAACCAGCACACCATGTAAAGCCAGATGCACAAAGTAGCACATGCGTCTGGAGTTTGTTTGCAGAACCAATAAGCCTTGGTGTACCTATTTCTCTCTCTCTCTCTCTCTGCACTGCCTTGAAAAATGAATGATAAATAATTTTTTTAAACATCCAAAAACTTCTGAAGCCATGAGCTCAATTCTTCTGTCAGGTATTTTGGTCACAGGAACACAGACGTAAACCTCCCCACATTGTAAATGTCTTGGCCTTTCATCCAAGAATTCACCTCCAGGAATTTTCTACAGAAACACAGAGATGCACCAGTCACCATCCTTGACTACTGTAGAGGTTTTCAAAACAAGACACGTATCAGAAGACAAGTCAGTTATCTAGATGGGGGAAGAGGGTAAGAATGGGACACCAAGGTCGTGTTAGACCAGCACTGGAGAAGTGCTGTACACACACAAGGACTCAGAAGAAACAAAAGGAGAACTTTAATTAATATGCTCAGAAAATCCAGAAGGATACCAGGGGATGAACCCAAGAGCAGGCTGGGCTAAGAAGAAAAGAACCCACGGCTTAGGACAAGGAGTCAGGGTTTTTAACCTCAAACCACAACACTGGCAGGTTCCTCCACAGGGAGAAAGTGGGATGCGGTTAACACTCAGGACAGATGGGCGGCCACTCAGCTGTTAACTCGGTGAGGAGAGGAGGCCTGGCGCCCATAGCGACCTCTCCTCTCCTGTCCCTGGGACAATGAACAGTCCCTGCCTTTTTCTCAGCCTACTTGATACAGCTCTTAAGCTTTCTGTGGGACGGTACATGGTGCTGGATAGTAGAAACACAAACATTCCCTAAATAAGCCGTTTTCAAAAGATGCACATTGGAACTTTTAGTATTTTTTTACTAAATGGTACAATGATGTCTGCATCTTTTTCATTTCTAAACAAGAGATCTGGGGCAAAGGCTGCTGAGAAGTGCACTCTGGGATGCCTCAGAAATTCCCAGGAGGTTTGTAAGCCCACCTTTGATGTATCAGTGAGGGCGTTTCCAGAGAGGATTAACTAAAGGGGGAAGACCTGCCCTGAATATGTGAGACAGACTCTCACAGACTGAAGGCATGGGCAGAGAAAGGAGGACGCTTGTTGTGCACCCGTCCCTCTCTTCCTCCCTCCTTCCTCCCCGCCTCCAAGGTGAACAGCTTCTTCCTGCACAAGCTCCCATCACCATAAGGCTCAGCCTTACTTCAAACTCAAAAGTTGTGGTACCAGCTGAGCATGGATAAATCTTTCCTAGTTTTATTTATTTATTTTTAATATTTATATGAGTGAGAATGAAAATGAGAGTGAGAGGGGAGTGAGAGGAAGAGAGAATGGGTGTGCCAGGGTCTCCTGCTACTGTAAAGGAACTTCAGATGCATGTGCCGCTTTGTACCTCTGCACGTGGGTACTGGGGAAGCGAACCCAGGCCACCAGACTTTATAAGCAAGAGCCTTTAACTGCTCTCCAGCCCCCTCTTCTCCTTTTAAACTCGTGGGTATTTGGATCTGGCAATAAAAAGCCCAACACAATCAGCATGAAGACAACGCCACTTTCACTACATCCACTGTTCTTCTGTACTGTTAGCAGTCTGATGGATTTCAAGTCAATGTCTCACTTTAATCGGCACCAACAAGAGGAGCTATTTTTTCATAGGTTTGCCGGTTGTCTGCCTTCGCAGCCTGTGATTTATACCTTTGTCTTGTTTTGTTCAGTGACAGTCTCACTATGCAGCCAACTCACAAATCTTCCTATTTGGGATTACAGGAATATATCACCATGCCCAGCTCATATTTACATTTTTATGCATTTTCCTTTGCATTGTGTTACAACTTATTCATATACTAGACACAGTAATCCTGTTATAATTACTTTTTCCCCGGGATAATTAGGGGAACAAAAAAAGGGTCATTCAAGGGGCTGGGGAGATTGCTCGGTGGTTAAAACGCTTTGCCTGAAAAGCCTAACAACCAGGGTTCAATTCCCCAGTACCCAGGTAGAGCCAGATGCACAAAGTGCTGCATGCATCTGGAGTTCATTTGCACTGGCTAGAGGCCCTAGTGTCCCCCCCACACAAATAAATAAATACATAAATAAATAAACACTTTTTTTAAAAAGGCATTCAAAACATGTCTCCTTATCTACAGCTTGTATTAAATCTTGCTGAAGAAATCTCTACTCTCAGCCAAGACTACACATGAGATTTCTCCCGTTTGCTTAGACAATTTAGTTGTCTGTTTACACCGAAGTTTCTGGGGGATTATTTCTGAGAACGGAAGACACAGCTCTGTGTCACTCCTTCTACCCCCACTCCCGAGAAAGACAGGGTTGGGCCAGTTCCTCCCATTAGATCTCACAGGCCTTTCTCAATAGTACGGAACTATTCGCCTTATTAGGTATGAACTATCACTTACCAAGGGAGATACGGTCCTGTGTCATCTACTGGGTTCTGCTAAAATTTTTTAACCCTGTACTAAAGCCACATGGTTTGACCATGAAAATTTTCTCGGCATATTATGATCACATGAGAGCCAAGTGCTCGGGCTTAGCTTTTCTTCACATTCTCATCGTTCTCCAGCGTGACTGATTTCTCTGGACAAACATCAGAAACAGCTTATTCAAGTTTTAACAATCACCTTGGAAATTCTAATTATATAGATTATCTTGGATTTGCTTATTAATTTTGGAGTATTCAATTCACATGTTTCACATTTCATTCCTCAAAGGTTTTACTTTACCGCCTCATTAAGAAAGTTACAACAACAAGAAGTAATTCAGTTTCTTCCTAGGTTTTCTGTGCAGTGTTGATAGGTACAGTGACCTTGCGTTTGCGTTTCCATACACTTATCTTCAAGAAAAGAAACTTTCTAGAGATAGGTTTTTTGTTTGTTTGCTTGCTTGCGTTTTTGAGGCAGGATCTCACTCAAGCCCAGGCTAACCTCGAACTCACAGTGATTCTTCTACCTCTGCCTACCAAGTGCTGGCATTAAAAGTATGTGCCCCACACCTGGACCGAGGGACAGTTTGTTATCGACCTTCCTTTACAATTCTTCTATTGCCCTAGAAATGTATGCTTGTTTCTCAGAGGACCCTGGGTCTTGGAAACTCCAGACACACATACATGTAACTGAATTTTTAAAAACAGCATTAAATAAATTTTACGTTGCCTAACTCCTAATTTTAACGGTAACAGTTTTAGAGGTTAGCCTTTTATGAAGTATATGTTGTTGGGGTACACACACGCGCCCCCCCCCACAACACACCCTTTGCTTCTTTTTGCTTCTGTCTTGCATTCTCAGCTTTATTGTGTCAAGAACAGCTGCTGAACGTTATCAAGTGACATTCCAGCCTCTGCTGGTCTGGCAGGCGCATTTCCCTTTGATATGTTGACGTGTTATTTCTAGTGCAATAACAATGCATTAGGGATCTTGGATTGGCAGTCTTAGGCAGAACCAGCCAGTGGTTCTAAACCCTGTATGACTAGACCCCTTAAGCCGGTTCCACCTTTCTGTCAGTGGCACTGATGTCCCTGTATAAATTTGTACTTGGGGCACAAACACCCCTGACTTGTCAGCTAGGAGATTACAGGTAAGCGTCAGCCTGCCCAGCTCCTAATATCTACTTCCTTCTCCTTAGAATGAGGGGGCTTGTCACTTGTCCTTACTATTAACCAGCTACTGGACTGAGTTAACTTCTGAATATTACTATCTATCTACCTTAATGTCCACCCGTCTCCGTTAATTCCTCAATCCTCATCATTGTACATTTTTCTCAGGGAAGCAACAACTGCTCTTTCAGGTCCAGCGCCATAAGAAGAGATCTTGTCTCTGTTAGTGCTTCCTGTGGCAAATGTCAAAAACAGAGGCCAAGCTGGGCGTGGTGGCGCACGCCTTTAATCCCAGCACCCGGGAGGTAGAGGTAGAAGGATCTCCATGAGTTCGAGGCCAGTCTGAGAATACATAGTGAATTCCAGGTCAGCCTGGGCTAGAATGAAACCCTACCTCGAAAAGCAAACAAACAAACAAACACACACACACACAAAAAACCAGAGGCTGAAGGGACCACAAGAGCTTGTGTGTTCCAGGGTGTTGGTGAAAGGATCTGACCTAATTAGGAAACCGTCTGAGGCCAAAAGGGAAGCCAGGACTCTGTCCTTCCCCTCACTCCAGGCGATTTTTAAAGATCCCCACCTGGCTGGGGGCATCTGAAAATGACACTGAGATGAAATCACATTCACTTATGCTCTACTAATTCAGAGTCACTTCATGATCTGGGAAGAGTCTGGACTCATGCTTCCCGATTTTAGACCCTATGACAGCAGGCTGAGAAGGAGAATCAACTTACATTTTAGAATCTGTGGCTCATATAGAGACAGCTAGCATACTAATATCATCATTGATCTGGTAGTTCAAGGAATACTTCTGTTGGGGTCGTCAGCCGCATGTTGCACTTAACCCTGACATTGCTGAGACAAGCATCAGGCCAGAAGCAGGAGTTTCTATTCCAGGTTTACAGATTCCAGGGGACGCTTTGTCATGGTGGATGAACCTGGCTCATGTCACACATCCACAGAAGAGGCAGAAAAACAAGAGCCAAAGCTCAAGCTGGTTCCCCACACACCTTAGAGCTGGCTCAGGATCCGCCCCCAGTGACCCACCTCTTCCAGCAGGGTTCTGCCTTGCCTGCTGGAGAGTGAAGAAGGAAGCTGAATCTTCATCAAAAATACCTCAGGGGCTGGAGAGATGGCTTAGTGGTTAAGGCATTTGCCTGCAAAGCCAAAGGACCCTGGTTCGACTCTCCAGGACCCACATAAGCCAGATGTACAAGGGGGCCCATCCATCTGGAGTTCATTTGCAGTGGCTGGAGGCTGTGCAGCCCCAATTCTCCCTCTCTCTAATATAAACATATACATATATGTATATGTATATACCTCACACTATGGGGAACATACATTTACATTCAAACCACCACACCACAGGTCCTTGTAAGAACAAGAACCAAAGAACCAAATGGAAAAATCTTAATATCTTGTATATTTAGTCCTTTCTTTTTTTCTTCTTTTTTTTTTGTTTGTTTCTGAGTGCTTTCTCCCAGGAAATCCCAGTCAGTAAAATGTCACTGTTGTGTCAGGAACTCTCTGGGGACAGCAGGCACCATCTAATGCCTCCCCCCACCCCAAGTTTCTGAAACCAGTGAGGAATTATGTGGGTCTCTTCCTGAACATTTGTGATGTAGCATTCGTCCGATGGAGATGGAGGAATGAATGGTCCACCACCATGCCTGCCCCAGAGACCCCTGCATGTCCAGTCTCCGCAGAAGCTCTGCAACCTGGCACTTCTGTACAAATGTGTCCCTTCCCAGCTTCTCCCCTCAGTGCTGTCTTCATTATTCATGTAGTGCCCCCCACCTTTCTTCAACACTGAGGCCAGGGGACTTCTAAGGGATTACACCTCAGAGCAGGAGGCGGCCACTCAGCACACTCTCCACAAACACAGGAGGCTAGTGACATCTGAAACTTGGGAGTGAAGCCTCAGACGACTGGTGGCTTGGCTGAGCTTGGTGAGTTTCAATAGATCTTGGCCTGCCTGGTGTGGTGGTGCACGCCTTTAATCCCAATGTTTGGGAGGATCACTGTGAGTTCAAGGCCACCTTGGGACTACAGAGTGAGTGTCAGGTCAGCCTGCGCTAGCGTGAGACCCTAACTCACAATATATATATCTTGTAGACATGCCTTTTGCTCCTCTGAGAACCAAGGACGGGAGTATGGCTAAGCTGGTGTCTGAGCTCAGCCCAGTAGTAAACAAGCAAGGTTCATCTGTTCCCAGCGGGAGGGGAGCGGAGGGGCTGAGACGAGCGGATTCGTGGGGCAAGAGCATGGCACCGAGAAAACGGGAGCCAGAACCTGGGCAGGGATTGGGCAATTCAGACTGGCCCGAAGAAAGCAGGCAGACATGGTGGTGAAAGGAACTGGATGGACTAGAATATATTCAGAAGCTTCCACCTATGGAGGCTGCACTCGTTTTTTAAAAAGTCATTAGTGGTGATCATCTCCTGTTTCTCTTCAAGTCTTCAACTGATGACTAATGAAAAACCCACGTGTTTTCTATTCTTATTCTATACCTGTTAATCATCTCGTTTCCTTCTCTGATAGATATACTCCTTTTCTTCCCTCCCTCCCTCTCTCTTCCCTCTCCCACCACACACACACATATCCCTATAGCCAAAATAACCCAAGCTACATAGGATTACAAAACAAACATTCAAATATTATTACCCCAAACATTCTTCTAAATATAACTTCCATAATTTTGAGAAAGGGCAAATAATTTTTACAAGGTGAGTAGACCTACCTTCCTTTACTCTCTGTTACTCCCTCAGCCCTTTGTAAGCACAGCCCACCGCCAGAGTTACTAGCTTAAGTTGCCTGGGTTCCAACTATCCAAGCACTGGCTGCCTGGGACTATAAACATACACGAGTTTATCAGGAACGAACAACGTGGCATTACGTATGCAGGAATCAGGTCTGTTTTAATAAAGAGGCTTCCACTGCCCGATTTTCTACTGTTTGGTAGATCTCAGAGTATCTTGTAGCTATTTATAAAATAATATGTATTTAATGAGTTTAGTTCTCAATCCAAACATCTCAATTGAGGTATTCACAATTAGATATTTCACAGTCAATTGGATATTTTCATCTCATGTGCATTCTATATAATTACTGGTATGATGTGGCATTCTTCTTTCTCCTGCCTTTATTTTTATCTATTTCTCTTTTCTTTCCTTATTATATTTTTATCTGGCTTGGTGAGCTTCATTTTCTCTGTCCTCTAACCTTCTACGTAAGTGCCACTCAGGGGCTGGAGAGAATGTTTAGTGGTTAAGGTGCTTGCCTGCAAAGCCTAAGGACCCATGTTTGAGTCTCCAGGTCCCATGTAAGCCAAATGCACAGGGTGAAAGCACAAGATTGCGTATGCTCACAAGGTGATACATGCGTCTGGAATTTGACTGCAGTGGCTGAAGGCCCTGGCATGCCAAGTCTGTCTCTCTCTCATTAAAAAAAAATAGTGACACCCAGGAAGATGTACAACACTTTAAAAACCTCTTATGTAATATGTGCTGAATGCTAAGAAAATTATGGAAATTCTAAACCGAATTTTTTAAAAAACTGACTGACACTCAGAAATGTACGCAACTCCCAACGTCACAACCCCCCCGCCGCCCGTCTGTCACCAGTAGGCATAATGACAAATAACTGTGAAGTGATAAGAATAACATCCATCTACCTAAATGTCAGCTCATTCACCTGGTTGGAGTGCTCAGGTGCAACCCAGCCTAGTGGAGATGTCAAGGCCCTATGAGGATACAAGCGCCTGGAATCAGAGACTGATCTTAATCCTTTTGTGATCTACGCAACCCACTTGTTGAGGAAGCAAAATGAACAGTCAGTGTACCAGTCACTATTCGCTGTTCTGCAAATGGATCAAATGCCTGTAAAGCCGAGCACAGATGGAAACAAAGACAGATCTGGTGATACAGCCAGCGATGGCTTTCTTTTCACAAAGGGCGAATTTCATTAGAAGCCATTCTCTGAAACTGGTTAATGCTGTAGCTACAAACAACCGCTTCTTCACAGCTGATGGTCTGAAGAGGATTCACTTTATCAGGTGGATAAGAGGAACACAAATCTTAAATATTGAAAAGTATCTCCAGTAACGCCCTTAATACACCACAGTACACCGTTGTTACTTTTCAAATACTACACACACTTTCAGGGTGTCTGGCAAGACTTAATTTATCTGAGAAGCCCAAAAAACAGAGAATTTCATTTATTTAAAAAATAAAAAGAGCCAGGCATGGTGGCACACACCTTTAATCCCAGCACTTGGAAGGCAGAGGTAGGAGGATCACCATGAGTTTGAGGCCACCCTGAGACTACAGAGTGAATTCCAGGTCAGCCTGGGCTAAAGGGAGACCCTACCTTGAAAAAAACAAAAATAAATAAATTAATTAATTAAAAATAAATAAATAAAAAGAATCAGAAAAATGTTTTTATCAGCCACAGTTATTTCAACATTTACTAATTTGGGTGCAGCTAGCAGAGTTTAGCAGAGAGAGAGGGTGAGCTATCATCTGTTTCTTAGTATAAAAAGCTGCTTAAAAAAAAAGAAACAAAAAAATCTTCTATCAGCGCTACGTATTATTATGCTAAAATCTTGTCCCTCAATGCCCTGAACATCACTGTGCCTGTTAATTTACATTACTGCCACTTTCCAAAACTGACCTTCCAAAAGTGACATTAAGACTAGAAACCCGAATCCAAGAAAGGACTTTCATTATGACAACAATTTTACTACCTAGGAACATTTTGGCTGCTGTAGCAGTCAGCCTCCGGTTGTTGAGATGAACCTCCAAACCAGGCACCGTTATGGAGGAAGGAAATTTATTTGAAGCTTACAGATCAGCGGAAGTTCCATAATGGCAGAAGAAGCTGACCCACGTTCACAGGTCCGAGCAGAGACAGAAAAAGCCACAAGCCACACCACACAGCACGCTTCAGGAACTCCAGGCAAAGCTCGGGCACTTTGCATATCTGTAGACTGGAATTCCAAATCCACCACCACACCTTAGGACTGAACCCTAGGATCGCCCAGTGACACCTCCAGATCTAAATTACCAGCTTTAATAAAACCTTGAATCTATTGGGAGCCAGCCATTCAAACTCCTACCTTCCGCCCCTGGCCCCCAATAGATTAGTAACCATCTCACATTGTACATTGTGTTCAGTCCAAACTCAAAGGACCCACAGTCATTACCAATTTTCAATAGTTCTAAAGTCCCAACTCTCCTCTGAGATTTAGGGTAGTCTCTTAGCCGTGAGTCCTGTAAAACCAAAACAAGTTACATACCTTCAACCAGGAGAAGGGCAGGAAGTCATGTGTTGAAAGGGAGCATGCATGACCCCCACTGACCACTGCCCCGTCCCCTTCTGAAGGAAGCCACCAGAACAGTGCTCTCCCAACTCGACTGTGCATATGAGGTACCTGGAAATCCAGAAGCCTTATCAGATTCAGATTCAGCCCTTGGACAAGGTCCTACTGCCCACTTAACAAAGTTCCCAGGTGCTGCTGTTGGCCCGGGGCCACATCTGGAGCAACCCTTCCCTAGACCCCAGTCTAGCCCAGGCAGGCAGAGGGGAAAGCATAGACCTGCTGGGGGTCAGGAGACATGGGGCTTGGGGCAATGCTGATAACTCCTAGGCTTCATTCAGGTCCTCTGTGTGCAGAAGGGTGCATCTCAAAGGGTGAGCCGGAAGCAGATTTTATGAAGAGCTTGAGATAATAAGAGGTTCCCAAGGAGGACGTTTATGGATCCCCAAAATAACATGGGCTCCAAGCTATTTATGACAAAGCCCCAGCCAGGCCACGGTTAGCCCAAGTGCCCACCCACAGCGGCCTAGTGGGCTTTCTTACACCTCAGCCATACAACACAGTAAAGCCATTCTAGGGAAAAGGGAATGTCGGATGACACGCTGTTGAAAGCCAGCCCTTTACAAGGCAGCACTGAGTGACAGCCACAAGCACCTATGGTCCTCACGAACAGGTAAAAAGCTACTTCCCATACGGAAAGTGAGACGTTCTTTCTAGGAAGAACACTAATCAATATCAGCTCTAGTTCTCATACTGGCTAACTCACGTCAGACTCAGGTACCATTAAGTGAGACCACCAAGCATCTGCTTGGGGTCTGAAACCTTTCAGATACTTCTCTGGGCGCTAGGGCAACCCAAAAGTTCTCCTGCCATTATGCCACCTCCCCCCGCAAAAAAGTTACTTTAATCAAATTAAGGAGTCAAAAAGAATGTGCATAAAAAAAACGAATCTTGAAGACTTCCAAGAGCGAGGCAGCCTGATAATAAAAGGTGTCAGAAATAAGTACATGATTAACTGAAAAGTGAATTAATTAAAACATGCAAAATTGCCCAGAGAACTGAAATGAGAAAGAAAACACATCAGAGTGGCTTAGAAAGGGAATGTTAACCTTTCTGGGCCAGTTTCTGTACCTCAAATGTTAGACTGAATTAACTCTGAGGTCTCCAGGTTCTTAGAAGCACACACTTCTGTCTCAGCCACACAGCGAGGAAAGCGGCAGACATGTGTTTGTCATATCCCACCAGAGATATGTCAGAGATGTCAGCCCAGGCCCACCTAGGGCCACAGAGGACCTTAGTAGGCCCACAGGCCAGGTCCATAGGGACTCTGTCCTGGCCTGCATGCTTCCCAGTAACTGACACTAGAAAAATCCAGACTGGAGGCAGAGCTCAGGGGTAAGAATTTGTTCAGGATGTTTAAGACTCTGGGTTCCATCCCCATCGCCACAAATAAAAAGAAGGTATCAGGTAAGTATCTATGATACTTAACTATTTAGTTATGTTAAATAAGACATGCTACCAATTCATTTGAACAAGAAAGCACCTTTTATTACCCTAAAGCTGCCTCATTCCAATGCCCTACTGATTTAACTCAGTCAGTCTTAGTTAAGGAAAAGAAAACCTGCAACTCCTTGTGAACGGGTGACCCAGAGATGTCACATTTTTGGTGGCATTTAGTGTGTTTAATTCTGGAAAACGAGATTTCTCCACCTCAGCAGTGCCCAGGCTTTGGGCTGGATACCTGAGTGTGGCGGGCGCCTCGGGAGCAGTTCAGAAAGTGGGGCAGCCTAGAGCCTCCGCCCACAGGTGGAGGAGTACCCACATGCTCACCCACCACCCCTTCTCCCCAACCAGAAAGAGCTCCAGAGATTGTCAAAAGGGGGGAGGGGCGATGACAGAACTGCCACTGTTTAAGAGCGATGACTTGAAGCAATTCATGATGGGTGGACATATGATGAGATTTCAGTCTGGATGCAGTGCCCACTTAAAGAAAAATGAGGGTTGGGGAGATATCTCAGTGGGTCAAGTGCTTGCCTCGCAAGCATGGGGACCCACATTTGATCCATAATACCTGTGTGAAATGTCAGGTGTGGTGGTACATCCCCCACTGGGGAAATAGAGACATGAGGAGCTCTGCGGCTCACTGGCCAATCAGTGTAGCCTAAGAGGCAAGCTCTAGACCAATAAGAGATTCTCTCTCAAAGCAGGAAGATGGCGGGGGGGCGGGCTGGAGAGATGGCTTAGCAGTTAAGGCACTTGCCTGCAAAGCCAAAGGATCTTGGTTCAACTCTCCAGGAGCCATGTAAGCCAAATGCACAAGGGGGCGCATGCATCTGGAGTTCATTTGCAGTGGCTGGAGGCCCTGACGCACCCATTCTCTCTCTTTCTCTACCCCCCCCCCGCCTCTTTCTCTCCCTCAAATAAATAAATAAATAAAGTTTTTTTTAAAAAAAGAGGAAGACGAGCTGGGTGTGGTGGCACACATCTTTAATCCCAGCACTTGGGAGGCAGAGGTAGGAGGATCGCATGAGTTCAAGGCCACCCTGAGACTATTCCAGGTCAGCCTGGGCGAGAGCAAGATCTTATCTTGAAACCTCCCCCCCCCAAAAAAAAAAGGAGGAGGAAGACGGCATTCCTCTGGCCTCCATATACACTTGCACACACATGCATGCATAACCACACAGAAACGTGTGCTTGCACACACATGAACATGCACACACACATTAAGGAAAACCATTTATTGGGCCATATAAACCAGTATTTAGCGAAGAAAATGTTATCACTATGGGAGAGCAGAGAAACACAATCAGTCCTCCCCTCAGAGTTTATAGATGGTGCTCACTTTTCGTTTGTCTTGTTTGCTTGTTTGTTTCAGCGTCTCGTGTAGCAGGGTGGCTTCAAACTTGCTCTGTAGCTAGACATGACTTTGAACTCCTTATCTGCCTTCCCTCCATCTCCCAAGTGCTGGGATTACAGGCATATGCCACCACACCCTGCTCAATTGGTGCTTTTCAAAAACAACAAAACGTATGTATCTAATAATGCCCTAGAAACAAGGATTCAGATTAGATATTCTACTTAACTCTACCCATCCCAGGATTCTAGAACAAACATCAGAGCTTACAGCCAGCAGCCACTCCCGCTGCATGGGGCAGAACTTGGCTGGGAAAGAAGCCAAAATGGACAGCTCATGACCATTGTGTACCACCTGACCCACCCACACCCTGCCTCAGAGGTCCACACTGCCCAAGGATCATTTGGCCACCCATAGTTAAAACCAGCTCTGTTCCCGCAAACACAACTAAGACACAGGAAGAGGAAAGAGTCCACTGAACAGGATATGTGAAAATCTCCGGCCAATGCCCACAGGTTTCTTCTATGTCATTCTGCTGCTGTGGGGAAAGGAGGCTGAGAGGAATACTTCAAAAATCAACAAGGAAGCCAGGCGTGGTGGCGCACGCCTTTAATCCCAGCACTCGGGAGGCAGAGGTAGGAAGATCAGATCGCTGTGAGTTCAAGGCCACTTTGAGACTACATAGTGAATTCCAGATCAGCCTGGGCTAGTGAAATCCTACCTCAAAAAACCAAGAATAATAATAATAATAATAATATAAATATAAAATATAAAAATCAACAAGGAAACAGGATAAGTTCTCAAAGGGAATTTGGGAGATTTCAGCTGGGGGACACCCAACTTTTCAAAAACTACTTTTAAAAGGTGTCTCTTTAAAAAACAACAACAACAACAACAACAACATACAAAAGGAGGCTAGGATGACAGTTCAGTAGGTGGAGGGCTTGCTGAGCGAATGTGAGGACCTGAGTTTGGATTCCTAGCACCCAGTTAAATGTCAAGCAGGCATGCCACCCACCTGCAATGTCAGTGCTTAGAGAGGCAACGACAGGGTAACCCTGACACAAGGTAGCTAAACTAGCGGAGGGGTCCAAGTGAGACCCTGTCCTCAGTCAACAAGGTGGGCAGTGACTGACATCCACCTCTGCCCTCCACACATGCACACACTGTCCCCACACAGGGAACATGAGCGCGCACACACACACACCTCCAAGGGGACATTCCTCATCTTTGTGGCTATGAAAGCTATTTTTCATCTTGTTTTTAGGTGTCTGTGGGGAATATGACCAATCACCACAGTCACATATCAGATCTAAAGAAAATGAAGAGTCCCACCCCAGTCCCTACGAGCAGCAAGGCAATGCAGACAGCTGTGCCCTATACAGAGGGTGCTCATGGGTGTCCGCAAAGGGTGAAAAGAACAGGTGGCTAAAAAGACCGGGCAATTAATTCACCTGTGTTTGGGAGACACTAATCACCCACTGCCTGGACCCCAGGCTTCCCTTGCAGGCTCGATAAAGACCGGGGGCTGGTTGCCGGGCGTGGTGGCACACGCCTTTAATCCCAGCACTCAGGAGGCAAAGGTAGGAGGATTGCCGTGAGTTCAAAGCCACCCTGAGACTACATAGTTAATTCCAGGTCAGCCTGGGCCAGAGTGAGACCCTACCTTGAAAAACCAAAAAAAAAAAAAAAAAAAAAAAAAAAAAGACCGGGGGCTGGCCGGGGACCTCAGGGCCCTGGGCCACCTGCGAGTGTGTCCTCCAAGGTTATTCTCTGAGCATCTTTGGTTCCACACCTCATCTGTTCCACCGAAGGACAGAGCCCATAACTAGAACTGGCTCTGCCCAGTTCCTGCAGGTGGGCAGGTGACTGGCAGGGAGAAAGCTTCAGGAGAAGGGGCCACTACCTGGTAGATCTACCTGGGCAGTTCCAACCAGGCAAAATGCTAATGAGTCTTGAGTCGTTCACATGCAAGATCCTTAACCTGGCGCTTGGGCCTCTTGGCAAGGGGGAGAGTTTACAAGTTAGGAGAATGTTGCTAAGCACCATTTGGGTTACGGTCAGGAAATGCAGGGTAAGAGCGGAACGGATTGGGGCACCTTGGACTGGGAGTGGAAGGGACACTGCTTTCCTCCACAGTGCCTGCGTCCATTTTGTTCTTCCTGCTCCCTTATGAGGGTAACTGTGACCTCGTGTGCAACGCAGTTTACAGGTTAGGACTTACAAACTGGTAAGGACTGTGGAGGTCTCTCGTGCCAATCTTCATATTTTAGTAGAAGGTCTCCTTTAAAGGCTATGGCTTAGACACAATTTCAAGCCACACACAAAATGAATGGCACGGATAAGTCACTCAACAACTCTGCTATCTGCCCCCTCCCCGCCCCATTCAAGACCCAATCACAAGGCTCAGTAAAACAAGAGGTCACCACCAAGGGTTCAGAAGATTCGTTTTCACACATTACAGAGGGAGACAGATTTAAAGATTTCTGACATCTTCCAGTGACCACTCATGGTCAAGCTCCTCCCCCTCCATCCCTGATGGAGCTGAAGGAACTACACAGCCCTGTCCTGGCCTTTGTCTAAGGCAGCCTGGGAGTTTCTTGTCGTTTACGGATTCGCCCACAAACTGTCATCCTTGCCCTGGATTTCCATTCAGCATTACATAATTCAATTTTCCTCAAGTTATGTGTGTGCCATACAGCATCATATGCAACTGAAGTAAGAGAGGAAGACGGGGAGGGGGGGGAGAGAGAGAGAGAGAGAGAGAGAGAGGGCTCCACACTGTTCCTGCTGGTGCGACTGACGTCACACGGAAAGACAGCTCACTCTGGGACATTAATTCCTATATGTTTCTTAATGACATTTACATGAGACCTCTTTAACAGAATAAGGAATCCCAGTATCCATTTTACTTTCACTTAAAGGGGGTTGAGGAGTCAGAGAAAGGATTGTGAGCAATGAGTGAGACATCTCACCTCCCATGTTTTTAAAGTTATTGGCTGAATTTTTCTCTCCATGTAAGAGTAAAATGATTTTTTAAAAAAATCTGTGAACACATGCATGTGAAAACTAAAGTTGGGAATCATGTGACCTGTCCCTATGCATTTCTTGTAAAGGCCTAACAAAATGATGCAGGCAGGTGTTCCGGGAGGCATATCTCTAATCATCATCAGGTACACCTGCCCCCACCCTCGGTGACCCAAATGACTCCATTAGCTGGGCTTTAAATGGAATCAAAGAATCAAACACAGAAAACAGTTACATGAAAGATCCGTCCTTATTTCAACCTGGGGGTTTTGAACCAAATTTCTGAACTCTGCACGACAGATTCCCCTTCCTGTTTCTATTTTTGTCATTTCAGGAACACAGCAATGGCAAATGCAGTCATTTTATTCATACAGGAGAGAGAAAGAGGGAGGGAGAGAGAGTTGGAAAGGGGCAGATCAAAATCTGTACAGTTTTTAATGCACTACACTAAAAAAAAGACACACAGGTAATAAACGTTTCATACTGTACACCTTCTGTTATAGGTACAGAGTCTAAAAATATTTAGTGGACATTTAAAAGAAGAGAGAAAGAGGGGGAACGAGAGAGAGAAGCAAGTTTAAAGCACACCCCAAATTCTAGCACGTGAAGGTTAAAGCTCATAGACCCATGACAGGAGAACACTGTCTGGGCACTCCCGGCACAGATCCAGTTCGAAGGAAGACAGAGCCTTTGCAGGCACTCACCAGTTTCTTGGCAGGAAGACCTCGTTTAAAAGAGGAGAAAGGCAGGCTGGAGTGCATGCAGATGGTTGGTCTGTTTCCCCTAACAACAGCAAGAGCGGAAGAGAAACCCTGGTCTCTCCAGTTCCTGGCAGGTAATCCGCCCGGAGCAGGCGGAGCGAGGTGCTGGGAGGGGCGGGCTTAAGCATCAGCTCTCCGCCCAGGTAGGGCCCTGCGCAGCCTCCCCACACTGGGCTGGGCTGGGCTGGGCTGGCTGAGTACAAGCTTAATCTGGCAGCTGAGGCTGAAGCCTGGCTGCCTGCCTTTGTCAAATCAGGAGCAAATTCAAACGTGGGGAACAGGACAGATGCAGCTCTCATCAGAGACAGCCCAGACAATGTGGACAGGAGGTACTTTGTGGATTCAGCTCAAGCTCTACAACAGACACCCCCCCCCCCCGACAAAAACAGCTAATGAAAGTTGGAGGCAACTTACAATAGGAAGTGTACAAACCCAGCCCTCTCCAGGTGACCTGGGCCATCAGGAGTCCCCAAGCCCTTCAGATTGCCCCCTTTTGACAATGAATGACAGCTTTCCCTAAAGGTTTATGCCAATGTTAGGAGACGACTATTCAACAGAATAAACTCGGGAATCTTGTTTAAATAATTTTCCTGTCATCCTCATGAATACAGAAGGAGCCTTTATCTTCACCAGCGGAGTTGCCAGCTTGGTGACAGTGACCAAATTTCTAAACCGCTCAACCCCTCTACTTCCTCATCGATTTGAATGAAACCCCGAGACCACCCTCCTGCCCGGTCTTGAGAATCAGAGGGATGAAGGTGTTTGTCGGAGCAACATTTTGCCTGCCACCAAGGCACCTGAGCAACCCACCCGCCTCACCCTCCAGCGGCTCAGGATGATGAACTATATAAGGTTATTAATTGGTTACAGTTGCCACTTCTCCCTTTCTCCCAGAATGCAGTCTGACCCAAGAGGTGGGATAGTGTGGACCAAGGACCTGACTTCATCTGGAACTGCTAAAAATCCAACCCAAAGCATAAGCAGCCGATGCTTTTCCTGTCCCCCCTTATACCACCACTGATGTCTCGATAGACTGGAGAGACTCATTTAAAAATCAGATTTGAATATCGTGGTGGCCGGGCTGGAGAGATGGCTCAGCAGTTAAGGCACTTGCCTGCAAAGCGTAAGGACCAAGTTTGATTCCCCAGTACCCACATAAATCCAGATGCACAAGGTGGCGCATGCTTCTGGGGTTGTTCATTTACAGTGGCTAGAGGCCCTGATACGCCCATTCTCTCTCTCTCTCTCTCTCTCTCTCTCTCTCTTTCTCTCTCTCTCTCTGCCTCTTTCTCTCAAATAAATATAACATAGTTATAAAGAGAGAGAAAGGCTTTGAGTCCTCAAAGCCAAACCTGCCAGCAACATCACACTGTAGCCTGAGCAGGGAAGGTCCCTGTCTGAGGCTTCCTGTAAATCCTCATTTCAAGGCCAAGAGCACACTTGGTCTTAACAGCCCAGAGTGTAAAGGACTTAGAGATAATTTTTGTTTTGCTTTTGTTTTTGGAGACAGGGTATCACTGTGAACCCAACCATGTCTACCAATCTGTCCTTGAACTCATGGTGATCCACGAGCCATCGGGCTTGGTTTGAAATCTTTTTCTTGCAGGCCTCCCTTAGAAAAGCAGTTGTGGCTCATGATGGGAATTCACGGTTTCCCCACAATGCACCACTCTTTCACAAGGAGGACACAGTGATGAGGTAGATGCCCATTCCAGGGACCATCGGCCCCACCTAGGCCAAGAGCCCTCCGTCACCATCTGGTGGTAGCCCTTGTGTATTGCAGTCACAAACCCTGCACCATTTCCCATCCCTCCAGAGACAGCCAGGGAATTCGTGCTTTGTGTCATTGACTTTGGGACAGCTAGGTTGTTCAAGGACAGCCTTCATTCTTTCCCACCAGTTCTTACTTCCAACCTTCATTCTTTCCCACACTCATAACAGTTCTTTTCCTCCCTCCCCATCTGACATCTGAAGATATGATTACAAAACATGGAATTCTCACTACACCCACAGAAAAGGAAGCAAAAAGACAGCCTGACCTCTAAATGGAACAGTCAAGAGCCAACACCACCTTAAGGTAAGAGACAGACACCTTCCTAAGCACAGTGAAAAATGCCCGTTTATGGGCTGGAGAGGTGGCCAAGCAGTTAAGGCACTTGCCTGCAAAGCCAAAGGGCCCAGGTTTGATTCCCCAGGAGCCACATAAGTCAGATGCACAAGGTGGCCCATGCATCTAGAGTTCGTTTGCAGTGGCTAGAGGCCCTGGTGTGCCCATTCTCTCATTCTCATTCTCCCTCTCTCTCTCTCTCTCTCTCTCCCTGCCTATTTCTCTGTCTCTCTCAAATAAATACAGGGGCTGAAGAGATAGCTCAGCAGTTAAGGAACTTGCATGCAAAGCCCAAGACCCAGGTTTGATTCCCCAGTAACCATGCAAAGCCAGATGCACAGGGTGCTGTATGCACCTGGAGTTTGTTTGCAGTGGTTACAGGCCTTGGTATGTCCAAGTGTGTTCTCTCTCTCCCCCTCTCTCTCTCTTTCTCTCTGTGAGGGTGTGTAGATATCTTTCTGCTTGCAAATAAATAAAGTGTTTTTTTAATTAAAAAAAAAAAGAAAGAAAAATGAATACCCTGAAAAATATCAAAGTTAGGCTTGGAGCTGGGCCCTAGCTGGGGAAAAAGATGTGTTTCTACATTCATATGGGTTGGGTGTCTGCTCAGCTGTTCTATACAACTGAAGTAGAGAAGCTGACCACTAGGTCAGAAATAAAGAACGGGTAATCAGGTGCATTTAAGGCAATGTTTCTAATCACTTCTCGCCTCCCTAAGCCTTCATCCACCCCTGGCAATACAGGAGTAGGTTCACTGGATTCTAAACCTTCCAAAAACTGACAAGAGGAAGGGAAAGCTATGAGAAAAGGTGACTGTGGAATATGACATTTACAGAGTGTCCCTGGGATGGCCTCTTAAATGACATTAGTGATTTCAAAGAAAGCACTAGGGCAAGAACAACGAGTGTGGGTGTTTAAAATATATATTTATATATTGAGAGAGAAAGAGAGCAAGAAAGAGGCAGACAAGCTGAGCGTGGTGGCAGACGCCTTTAATCCCAGCACTCGGGAGGCAGAGGTAGGAGGATCGCCTTGAGTTCGAGGCCACCCTGAGACTACATAGTTAATTCCAGGTCAGCCTGGGCTAGAGTGAGACCCTACCTTGAAAATCAAAAAAAAAAAAAAATTGACAGAAAAAGAGTGAGTATGGCACACAAGGGCCTCCTGCTCACTGTAAATGAACTCCAGATGCATGTGCCACTTTGTGCATCTGGCTTTACATGGGTACTGGAGAACTGAACCTGGGCCATCAGGCTTTGCGAGCAAGAACCTTTAACTGCTGAGCCATCTCTCCAGTCCTAAATGTGGAGTTTTTTTTTTTTTTTTTTTTTTTTTTTTAATGAGTGCAAGAGTGAGTTAGAGAGAGAGAGAGAATTGGCACACCAGGGCCTTTAGCCACTGTAATAAAACTCCAGACATGTGTACCACCCTGTGTGCATGTGTGACTTTGCACATGCATCACCTTGTGCATCTGGCATAGGTGGAATCTGGAGAGTCGAACATGGGTCCTTAGGCTTTACTTTGCAGGCAGGCACCCTTACCGCTAAGCCATCTCTCCAGCCCTAAATGTGGGTTTTATAAGCATCTGCTAAGAGGCCTCAGTGACCAGGTGTACCATTGCCGCCATCTTTCTACACAGAGTAGATCTCTTCGTTGGAGTATACGGAGAAGGGTGGTGACCAGGGAAAAGAGACTGCCAAAACTTGTTCGTGTGTAAAAGGTCCTTCTGGGCCACACAGCCTAAGCATGTTTTTTCTATACTGTTGTAACTGTAATATTAACAGCCTCATTTATAATTCGCTTGATTTCCTACTAATACAAGGTAAATTTCAGCACCTCTGTCTTGCAATCAGAGGTAAATCCTCACAGACAAAAGAGCCCCAAGAAATAGCTCATCTATAAAACGGCATATATCAAGAAATACAGTTTAGGACTGGAGAGATGGCTGAGTGGTTAAAGGTGTTTGCTTGCCAACACTGATGGCCTGCCTTCACTTCTCCAGTACCCCCGTAAAGCCAGATGCACAAAATGGCACCTGTGTCTGGACTTTATTTGCAGTGGCAGGAGGCCCTGGTATGTCCATACTTTCTCTCTCTAATAAATAAATAAAAACAGTTATTTAAAAAAATTGAAACATAGTTTAGCTGGCTGTGGTGGTGCACACCTATAATCTCAATACTTGGGTGAGTAAGGCAGGAGGAATGAGAACTTGAGGCTGGCCTAGGTTACATGACAGAGGCAAGAAAGGAGGGAGAGAAGAGGAAGGCTACACACACACACACACACACACACCCCTACACTGGGCTTGCTTTCTTCTTAGCCTCTGAATGTTTAAAACCTTTGTAACTAATCAGGAGTGTGTACGCAAAGCCACACAGGCTGTAGTGAAACAAGACAACAGCCGGCAATCAGTCATTGAAAATAAGCAGCCAGGAAGAATATGACACACACGTAAAAGACCCCTTAAAGGCCGGGCACAGCGGCGCACACCTTTAATTCCGGTGCTTGGGAGGCTCAGGTAGGAAGATGGCTGTGAGTCTGAGGCCAGCCTGGGACTACAGAGTGAGGTCCAGGTCAGCTTGACTACTAGGGAGACCTCAGGGTGGGGGGGGGGAGCTCAGTGGGTAAGAGTGCCTGCCACAGAGCATGAGGGCTGAGTTCAGTCCCCAGCAACCCCCCAAAACGCTGAGCATGGCCACGCAGCACACACCTGTAACCCCAGTCCTCTAGGGGCAGAGACAGAAGAATGACAGCTGCTCACTGACAGCCAGTCTGACCAAAAAGGCACCTCTGGGCGCAGTGAGAGACTCCGCCTCGAGAGATCAGCACAGTAGAATGACAGGGAAGGACACCTGCTGCTCTTCTCTGGCATCTGCACAAGCACAGACATGCACACATCACACTCTCCGGACACACGCATGCCAAGAAAAAGTTTAAAACTTTAACAAACGCTTAGCAAGACAAGACCACTTGCTGAAGCCCATACCTCTACCTCCGTCTCTGGGCATAGCACCTTTCAACGTGCCAGTCACCGTGTGGATGGTTACAGAACATAAAGTACTGTGGGCTGTGTTCCCAACGGATGGGGCAGGAAATATTGATACTCATGTTCAATTCGGGAAAGAACAAATGAAACAGGCAGACACTAAAAAAGAGTGTCAAGCCGGGTGTGGTGGCGCACTCCTTTAATCCCAGCACCAGGGAGCCAGAGGTAGGAGGATCACTGTGAGTTAGGGGCCACCCTGAGACTACAGAGTGAATTCCAGGTCAGCCTGAGCTAGAGCGAGACGCTGCCTTGAAAACCAAAGAGTATCAAGCCAGCGAGCACACACTGCTGAAAGGAGCTGTAAACTGTCAAAGGGTTAACATCAGCACTACACTGGATAAGCCAGGAGACTGGAGGACGAACCCCAAGGCTGCCCTTGCCTACCTTCTTAGCTTAAGACAATTTAGCATCTTAACCTTTCCCAAATCAGCAAGCCTACCATAAAGGAATTTCTTTGCCATTTTCTCCTCTCATTAGCAACTAACGGTCCACTTTACAGGTAATCAATACTGTCTAAGATCATTATTAGTGATCCTCAACAGGCATTTCATCTCTGGGATTCAGTGTGCCCCATGACAGCTCAGTCCTGACACTCTGTGCCCTGGTTCATGCACTTGGGGGCCCAGGCTTCAAAAGCCACCTCCAATCAAATGTGATCTCCTTCAGCAAGTGTTCATCAAGCTTCTCGCACACACCTACCAGCATGTGAGGCATGGGGTGTCCCTGATTAAAGGCCTTCTCAGGGCTTCTCTCTGCATTCTGGGTTTTAATTTTGGCACTCTTTGATGATTGTGATCTTTTATGTATAATTTAGCATGTTGAATCTATCAAGTTTCAGCATCTCATGAGTGTGTTGTCATGAGCCCATTTCACCAATGAAGTTTTATTTGATTTAATTAAATTAATTTATTTATTTGAAAGAGAGGAGACACAGAGAGAGAATGGGCACACCAGGGCCTCCAGCCACTGCAAATAACTCCAGATGCATTCACCACCTTGTGCATCTGGCTTTACAGGGGTACTAGGGAATTGAACCTGGGTCTTCTGGCCATGCTGGCAAGCACTTTAACCACTAAGCCATCTCTCCAGCCCACCAAATAAGTTTTAAGCTGCAATAGAAAAGGGGCAATGTCATGCCTATTAAATCGCTGATGATATTGTAGTCAGACTTCAGACCGCTTCAGTTTGGAGAACTGAGCTACAAAATCCAAGAAAAAAAAAAAGAAGTGTCTGCCTTGTGGAATCGCAGCTACCGAGGCCAGGCCCCTGGGCCCAGAGCCTTACTTCCCTCCCCAGAGCACGGTTCTGAACATGCCCCACTGCTTAGCTCCTGAGCGCTTCCATAGAAACCCAAACACCCTAAGAGAGAAACGTCACCATTCCTCAATACGAACAGCCCTTAAATCTCTCAGGTGCCATTATTCTCAGCTCACTCAGAAATCACTTTGAAATGATGTTAGAGTTTGAATCTGAAATGTCTCCCATAGGCCCGTGGCGCTGTTTGGGAAGACTGAGGTACCTTTAGGAGGTAGAGTCTTAACAGAGGAAGTGGCTCACTGAGGGGGGCGGGACTTGAGATTTTATAGCCCACCCCACTTCCCTGTTCTCCCCATGCCTCGGGATTGCTAATGCAATTGACCGGCCAGCCTCTGGTTCCTGCCTTGTCTGCCATGATGAAATGTACCTGCCAAAACTGAAGCCAGAGTAAGCCCTTCCCTCCTTCACGCACATCCGCCCACATACCCCATCACAACAATGGAACAGAAACTAACACCACTTATAAGCTCTATGCTTCACCTACTTGGAGGTAGAAGCTTAGATTAAAATAGTAGGGATAAAAGATCTGCTACAAAGGCTGGAGAAATGGCTTAGTGGTTAAGGCACTTGCCTACAAAGCCTAAGGACCTGAGTCTGATCCCCCAGTACCCATGTAAACCAGATGCACAAGGTGGAGCATGCGTTTAGAGTTAGTGTGCAATGGCAAGAGGCCTTGCTGTGCCCATTCTCTCTCTTTCCGTTCCTTTCTCAAATAAATATAAAATATTTTTTAAAAGATCAGCTATGAGTCAAAATCATAGGGTAAGCTCAAGTAGGAAATTTTATCTTCTAAAACTTAAACAAACCTTTCTAATTACAAAAGTAACATATATTTAATTCCTTCTTGGTCATTTGGCTAAGATCAAGTATAGCAATAAGGATTCTTCACACACACACACACACACACACACACACACACACACACACACACACACACACACACACACACACTATTTAAATGAAAATGAACTAAACAACCGAGTCCCTTGTCTGAAGCAACACAATTCTAATTTGTTAGCCTCAGATCTTCCATTTATTTCCCTTATAAAAAGATGGCATCAGATTATACAAATCAATATGAAACTTACTTTTACTCCATGAACAAAATCCATATCATTAAATATTTCTCTGCAACATCAATTTTAATGGCTTTGTGCTATTCTGTTATAGAGATTTATTGTATTTAAAGTAATTTAAGTTGCTTTAACTTTTCCAGTGTCTCATCCTTACATCTGATTCTTTGGCTATATAAGGATGGCATCTCTTGGATATTGTTGTTGCCCCCACAAGTCCTGGTTTGAGTGCTTTATCCCCATCTAGTGGTGCTTTTTCTGAGGGACTATGGGACCATTAGGAGGTGGGGTTGGTCTAAATGGCAGAAGTAGGCCATTAGAAGCAAGACTTAGGTCTGAGCCTAGCCCTGGTTCCAGCCTGTTGTTTCTAGATCCACTAAGGTGTGAAAAGCTGTGAGCACATGCTCCCATTAGGTTCCCTGTGTGATGGATGGAAACCCTCCCGAAACAGTGAGCCCAAACAAATCCTTCTGAAACAGTGAGACCAAACAAATCCTTCTGAAACCGTGAGCCCAAACAAATTCTTCTGAAACAATGAGCCCAAATAAATCCCTCTGAAACAGTGAGCCCAAACAAATCCCTCTGAAACAGCGAACCCAAACAAATCCTTCTGAAACAATGAGCCCAAATAAATCCTTCTGAAACAGTGAACCCAAACAAATCCTTCTAAAACAATGAGCCCAAATAAATCCTTCTAAAACAGTGAGCCCAAACAAACCCCTATGAAACAGTGAGCCCAAACAAACCCTTCTGAAACAGTGAGCCCAAACAAATCCTTCTGAAACAATGAGCCCAAATAAATCCTTCTGAAACCGTGAGCCCAAACAAATTCTTCTGAAACAATGAGCCCAAATAAATCCTTCTGAAACAACGAGCCCAAACAAATCCTTCTGAAACAATGAGCCCAAATAAATCCTTCTAAAACAGTGAGCCCAAACAAATCCTTCTGAAACAGTGAGCCCAAACTAATCTTTCCTCCCTTGAGCCATACCATCAGGCACTATCACAGTGATGAAGAAGTAACTGGTAGATATAAAGTATAAAGTATAAATCACACTCTGCAATGTTTCCGTAAGAGGAGACTCTTTGAGGTACATCTGCTGGCTCGACAGACATGCATACACATTTTTCTTTCTATGTATTATTGACATTCAACAATGTACAACATTTAGGGAAAAGAGTGAAAGCAGCTGCAACTCCTAATATTAATATTTTATGGGGTCTTTCTTCATTGCATTTTGTTTTGGTGTGTGTGCATTTGATACGTGTGAGTCCTGGTGTGACGTGTCAGAGGTGTGTGTGTGTGTGTGTGTGTGTGTGTGTGTGTGTGTGTGTGTGTGTGTGTGTGTGTGTGAAAGAGAGAGGTGTGAGCCCAGGTGTGACATGTCATGGTATCATGTGGAGGTCAAAGCTGTTGGTCCTTCTCTTCCTCCTTATTTGCCACAAGAGCTCTAGGAGTTCACCACTGCATGCACAAGCTAGCTGGCACACAAGCTTCTAGCAGATTCTCCTGTCTCTGCCTCCCTTCCCACCACAAGCATGCTGGGATTACAGACACCCTCCAGAGTGGCCAGTTCTCACTCTTGTTTTGGCTCTCCTGGTACAGGTGCAATACCTTGCCCCTTTTCTCCCTCTCTCCCTTCATTCTCTTTCTCCCTTCTCTTCTATTTTCCTCCCCCTCTCTCTTTCTTTCTTCCTGTTTCTCTCTTCCCAGTTACAATACAGTCTTAGATCCAAGAAGCCATCTGCCCAGGTCCCCCATTGCTAACAGGTTTGTCGCTGTCTTTGAAGTTGCAGTGTCAACGGTTGAGGGTGTGGGCAGAGTGCCTTCACAGTATGCACAAAGCCCTGAGTTGAATCCCCCAGCATGCATAAACCAGGCAACTAGTGGCACATCCTGTAATCCCAGGAAGTGGAGGCTGGAAGATCAGAAGTTTGAGGTCATCCTCAGATACATAAGGAATTCAAAGTCAGCCAGTGCTATATGACAGCTGGTCTCTAAAATAAATAAATAAATCATTGCCCAGTTACAACCTAGAGATACATCTCAACAAAAGAGCCAAACCCCCACCATGGAGGAAACAACCGCAGACTGACCAGGGTAGGGGCTAAGCTCCAAGTCACCTTCATCCTGTTGGATGCAGTTTATTATGGAACTTCAGGGCTGTTAGCTCCTTATTACTTCTAACCATCAGATATGCTCTGAACTTGAACAGCCACCTAGGGAGCTCAACTCTCCAAGAGTCTAGCCGAACAGGTTCAACACACCCAGGGCAAATCAAGTCCTTGGGGATACCGGTTTACACTCCAGGGCCACATAACTGCGGCTTCTTTCTTGGAAGGTATTTTCTGCCCCCATTGTATTATTTCAACTCCTATGGAGTAAAGGTTATTACCTGTGGTTTGGAGTTTGTTCAGAATGAGGAAAGAAAAATGCCCAGAGCCTTCCAGGGCTGCAGAGTTCAGGGACAGTACTAGCCAGACTTCTGAACTTTAAAGACAAAAAGAGACTGCTGTCTTTCAAACAGCAGGCTTAGAGCAAAGAGAGAGAGAGAGAGAAAGAAAGAAAGACAGCACCAATTTGATGTGGGTTTTATAAAGCCTAAAAATAGGCACTTGCAGCAGAACGGTTTCTTTAGAGAACAGTTTGAAAGATTCCCAGGGGTGTCAGCTGCTCACTGCTGTACCCAAAGAGAAGAGAATAAAGGCTTCCAGAGCTGTCTGGGGTGGGGGGGATTGCAAAGCCCACAGAGGGGCGCCCTGGACAGGTGAAAGAAATATCTTTTGTTCCTATGACAAAGGAGCCTGTGGGAGAAGGTCAAGGCTTGGTTTCTGATTCAAGAGAGCAAAGCTGAATAGGAGCCAAAAGATAACTCCCTGCTCCTATCTTGCCACACAGGCAGGCGGGCTGGCAGGCAGGGAGAAGAGTGGGCCATGGAAAGAGTTTTGTGAGTGAGACAGTGAATTCACTTGCAAGTAATATATACTGGCGACGGGTGCAGAGACAGCCTTTTCCATAATATGGCATCAAAGTGCATATGCATCATTTCCAGTACTCAAAAATACATATCCGGGGCTGGGGAAATGGCTTAGTGGTTAAGGCACTTGCCTGCAAAGCCAAAGGACCTAGGTTCGATTCCCCAGGACCCACGTAAGCCAGATGCACAAGGTAGTGCATGCATCTGGTGTTCATTTGCAGTGGCTGGAGGCCTTGGCACGTCCATTCTCTATCTGTCTCTCTACCTCTCAAATAAATAAATAAATAAAAATTAATTAATTAATTAAAAATACATATCCAAGGTAGGTGGTAGATGCAGGTGTCGCATGCATCTGGAGTTCATTTGCAGTGGCTGGAGGCCCTGGCATGCCCATTCTCTATCTGCCTCTCTTTCTCCCTCTCCAATTAAAAAATACATATCCAAGGCAGGAGGGTAGATGCAAACCCTTCCCACTGGCATGATGTTTTTGGGAAAGTCAAGGGCAGAGATGAAGAGAGCAGGTGACACAGTGCTTGTAAGGTCAGTGGTACTCAACACAGACCAGGCCAGACTCAGGACCCCAAACCCAAGCCTCCCCTGTAACGTTAGAGCCCTGAGGTCACAAGCAGCTCTGCTTGAGTTTCCGTGTCCCCAACTGCAGAGCTGCACTGGCTGCGGCTCCTGGTCCTGCCCTATGCACCTAAGTCTCATTGCAGCTTTTGAATCACAATTTCTAGAATAAAACTGCAGTGGTGTGTTTGTAAAGTCCCTGCTACCCCTACATACACGCATACATACATACATACGCACACACACACAACATACATACATATACATGCATACAACATATAAACATACACACATGGCCCCTACACACATGCACACATACATACGTACACACACATACACATACACACGCGGTCCCTACACACATGTACACATACATACATGCACATGCAACATATATACACATGCATACAACACACACACACACCCTGGGGCTCTAGCTTGTAGCCAGGCTGGAATATTTCTATAGTACAGGCCTCTTCAGAGGTGAAATCCTAAGACACACCTGAACTTCTCCGTCTGCTGTGAACGTCACGCCCGTGGTAGGAAAGAGCCTGGCTGTGAGTGAACCCAGCAGGGGCGAAAGGGAAGGGAAGCTGACTTCTGAATGTCGCTGCTTTTCAAAGGACACTTCTGTTTCTAATCTTCTACATTAACCAGGAAATGCTCACCGCCTGTCTCCCCCTGCTCCCAGGTGCGGACACATCTGTGTGAGGCGGAACAGAACACCAGGGTCCAAGGCTGTAGGCATCTGTCATCCTGACAAAACTTTGTGGTGAAGGGTTAGAGTCCTAAGAGGGATTTGTCTCCATAAGATGTAGGAGACCCCCCCAAAAGCCTGTGAACCCCAACTTCAGATCCTTGTCCAAGTTAGCAAAGAACTGAAAGTGTGCACTCAGAAAAGGGTAAATTATGAATTAGGTTAATTTTAGGGGCCACATTCACTGAGATTTTCACAATATGCATCACTTCCAATATTATATTAAAATGTAAGGCTAAGGGGGCTGGAGATATTGCTCAGTGGTTAAAGGTGCTTTCTTTTTTATTTTTTACTAAATTAAATTAAACTTATTTATTTGAGAGTGCAAGAAAGAAAGAAACAGAGAGAGAGAGACTGAGAATGGTGTGCCAGGGCCTCCAGCCACTGCAAACAAACTCCAGATGCATGTGCCACCTTGTGCATCTGGCTTACGTGGGTCCTGGGGAATCAAACCAAGGTCCTTTGGCTTAACCGCGAAGCCATCTCTCCAGCCCTAAAGGTGCTTTCTTGCAAAGCCTGATGGCCTGAGTTTGATTCCCCAGTACCCACATAAAGCCAGATGCACAAAATGGCACATGTATATGGAATTCATTTGCAGTGATTAGAGGCCCTGGCACTCATTAATCCTCTCTCTTTCTCTTTTTGTCTCTTTCCCTCCCTCCTTGCAAACAAAGAAATAAAATTGTAAGGTTAACAGAGAAACAATCTGTTCTTGGTATCATCATGGAAGATGACTTAAAAGATGCTGCCGTTAGCACCCTGGGGTCTGTCTTCTGGGGAACTGAAGGAACAGAACAGATCAGCATTTCCTCAACAGGCTTTCTCACTGGGGGCTTTAACATACATGTTCTCATTGTGTCCACACAGGTTCAGGCCTTGCCTGCAGTATTTATAACTCCACCGGTCAGCAACATTACCAGCCACCCACTCCCTGTTACCAGGACTGAGCTCTGTGTAGTTGGCTCTGCTGATGGAACCTCCCGTCGATGACAATAAGGATAAAGTCAAGCAGGAGGTAGGCGGGGGGTTAGAGAAGGCAGGAGGGAAAGTGAGCTGTGGACCATGCTGATAACGAGTGTCCTGCAACAAGCCATGCTCCCCAGACCTCAGACCTTGTGTTTATCCAGTGTCTCAGCATCCTGAGGGGCCATCACGTGAAAACATCATCTCATGAGAATTAACTGTATCTTTGGATTTAAAAAAAAAAGAGAAAGGGTTGCAGGAAGGTGGCTCAGTGGTCAGAGGCACTTGCTTGCAAGCCTGCCAGTCTGAGTTAGATTTCCCCAGCACCATGTGAAGCTGTAGACAAGGTGGCACACAGGTCTGTAATCTCAATGTGCCCATGGCAATGGGAGGCAGAGCCAGGCAAAGCCCGAAGCTCTGGGGTCAGCTACACTGACACACACTCTGGGGTGAAAACAAGAGAGACCTCGTTTCAAGCAGTCTTCAGTAAGGACAGGACTCCACCCAGAGTTTGTCCTCAGACCTCCACATGTGTGCCATGGCACATGTGCACCACCACACATACACACACAATCATACACACACACACACACACACCATCCACATCCACACACACACCATCCACATACACACACACACCATCCACATCCACACACACACACATCATACACACACACATCATACACACACACATCACACACACACATCATACACACACACATCATACACACACATGCACACACATCATACACATCATACACATCCACACATCATACACATCCACACACACAGACATCATACACACACACACACCATCCACATCCACACACACACACATCATACACATACACACATCATACACATCATCCACATGCACACATCATACACACACACATCATACACATCCATACACACACACATCATACACATCATACACATACACACACACACACACACACACCATCCACATCCACACACACACACAATAAAAAAAAAGAATACCAAAAATGCAGCAATTACTGGGAAGGCCTGTAAAAGGCATCCTGGCAGCTCTGAGAATAAATTGAAATATTTGTAATCAGCAAAAAGAAAAAAAGATTATTCTAACGCCTCCAAATGGACACTTTCCTCAGTGAAAACATGTACGACCACCCTCTTCATCTTGTTTTTGTCAGTTTGCACAGACTCTACACAATCGCAAAGCCAGGGAAGGATATAAGTTCAAAATGAGTAAACTACGCACACCCTTTTTCTTCGTGGGTGTTCCAGGGTCCCGGACTAAGTTTCAAATTCTTTGCTGTAACATAGCCACTGAGGCAGACTGCCCAAGGTTTCTTCCGCCAACACTTGCTGGACTCTTTCCCTGGCCTTTACAAAGATTTCACCAACACACACACACACACACATGAAGAAAAAACAGCCAAAATTGGAATTCAAATCATAATTTGGGGGACTGGAGAAATTGCTCAGTGGTTAAAGGTGCTTGCTTGCAAAGCCCAGCAGCCCAGGTTATCTAGTACCCATGCAAACCAGATGCAAGAAGTACCGTATGCATGTGGAGTTGTTGGCAGTAGTCCAAGGCCCTGGTGTTCTCTCTCTCTCTCTCTCTCTCGCCGTCCCTCCCTCTCCGTGTCTCTTACATAAATGAATAAAAATATTTAAAAATCAAAATCATACCTATGGGGAGCTGGGAGGACAACTCCGTTGGTTAGAGGGCTTGCCCCAAGCAAGCATCAGGCCCTGAGTTCAATCCCCGGCACCCAGGCAAACACCCAGGCATGGCCACACAGGCCTGAAACCCCAGCCCGAAGGGGGAAACACAGGGCATTGCTGGTGTGCTCTGTCAGCCAGCCTAACCAAACACTGGGCGCTCCAAGCTCAAGGAGACTGTCTCAAGGAAACAAGGTAGAGGAGACTGACACGGAGACCTTCTAATCTGGTTTCTCACACGTGTGCACTGGGCACGAGCATCTGCACACACACATGAATACACTATACACACACATACACATGAATACACTATACATCAACATACACATGAATACACTATACACACACATGAATACACTATACATACACACACATGAATACACTATACACACACACATGTATACACTATACACACACACATGTATACACTATACACACACACATGAATATACTATACACACACATGAATACACTATAAACACACACATGAATACACTATACACACACATACACATGAATACACTATACACACACACACGAATACACTATACACACACATACACATGAATACACTATACACACACACATGAATACACTATACACACACACATGAATACACTATACACACACATGAATACACTATAAACACACATGAATACAGTATACACACACATGAATATGCTATACACACATGAATACACTATACACACATACATGAATACACTATACACACACATACATGAATACACTATACACACACCCATGAATACATTATACATACACACACACATGAATACACTACACACACATGAATATACTATACACACACATACACATGAATACACTAAACATACACACATGAATACATTATACATACACACAAATGAATACATTATACACACACACACATGAATACATTATACATACACACACATGAATACACTACACACACACATACACATGAATACACTATACACACACATGAATACATTATACATGCACACACACATGAATACACTATACACACACATTAATACATTATACATACACACACACACATGAATAAACTATACACACATACACACATGTATACACTATACACACATACACACACATGAATACACTACACACACACATACACACACATGTATACACTATACACACATACACACACATGAATACACTATACACACATACACACACATGAATACACTATACACACACATGAATACACTATACACACACACACACGAATACACTATACACACATACACACACATGAATACACTATACACACACATGAATACATTATACATACACACACACATGAATACACTATACACACACATTAATACATTATACATACACACACACACATGAATAAACTATACACACACACACACGAATACACTATACACACATACACACACATGAATACACTATACACACACATGAATACACTATACACACACACACACGAATACACTATACACACATACACACACATGAATACATATACACACATGAATACATTATATATACACACACACACACATGAATACACTATACACACATACACACACATGAATACACTATACACACATACACATGAATACACTATACACACATACACACACATGAATACACTATACACACATACACACGAATACACTATACACACATACACACACATGAATACACTATACACACACACATGAATACATTATACATACACACACACACGAATACACTATACACACACATACACACACATGAATACACTATATATACACACATACACACACATGAATACACTATACACACATACATACACACACATGAATACACTATACACACATACACACACGAGTACACTATACACACATACATGCACACACATGAATTCACTATACACACACATACATACGCACACATGAATACATTGTACACACACACACCATTCCACATACTACACACACATGCACCAAAACCAGAAAACATCATTTGGGGCTGGAGAGATGGCTCAGTCGGTAAAGTGCTTCCTTCACAAGCATGGCTTTGGCTCCCCAGCTCCCATATAAATGGCCAGGCATGGTGGTGCCCACCTGTACTCCCAGTGCTTGGGGAGATAAAAACAGGCAGCTCCCTGGGGCAAGCTGGCTGGCTAGGCTTGCCGAACCAGTGAGTTCTGGGTTCCGTGAGAGACACAAGCATGCACATGCCTGTGCATATAGGCCACACATTCACACACATGTAAAAACAGAAAATACAAACTTAAATCTTGAATTGCTACTGCTGCTATTGATCTGTGAGAATCTAACTTTGGCAAAGTTAGCTAGAGATGGAAGCGGAAACAAACTGCAGATCTTTCTGCCCTCTGCTGACTCATTAAGTGAGCTGTTCTATAGCACTGAAAACTCTCACAACCCCAGGCAGAGCCCTGCTCATCAGCAATGTTTCTGATTCTGAAGCTAGGTTTAAAGAATTCTGAGACGAACCATCCTTGTTCCCCATAGATAGCATGGGGAGAGGTGATGCTTTGTGGTACTACTTTTTAATATTAAGAATGTCAGTCTGAAAATTCCTTTCTTGAAGAAACTTGAATGACTGCTTCAATTCTGTTCCATAAACATTGGAAACTGGGACCAGAGAGATGGCAAAACAATTAAGGCATTTGCAGGCGAAGCCTGAGGACCCAGGTTCGATTCCCCAGGACCCACGTAAGCCAGATGTAGAAAGTGGTGCATGCATCTGGAGTTCATCTGCAGTGGCTGGAGGTCCTGCCATGCCCATTCTCTATCTACTTCTCTCTCTTTCTCTCTCTCTCTCTATCTCTTTTTCTCTCCTTCTCTCACATAAATAAATAATTTTTTTTTGGTTTTTCGAGGTAGGGTGTCACTCTGGCTCAGGCTGACCTGGAAGTAACTGTGTAGTCTCAGGGTGGCCTTGAACTCTCGGCGATCCTCCTACCTCTGCCTCCCGAGTGCTGGGATTAAAGGCGTGTGCCACCACGCCCGGCTTAAATAAAATATTTTTAATTGAACACTAAAAATACACTGTAACCCATTTTGTCTATGGGACCACACTGGAATATAGTATTCATGTGAAGAATTTCATTTCATTCTAATATCAATTAGTTGTTCCTTTCTAGAAAGTGGCTATGATTTTATAAATTTATAAAATTATTTGGCAGATAAAAGAAAGGGGAAAGGAAGAAATAATGTTTAATGTCACATATTGTCCACTTCAAAAAACCCACAAGGTAAAAAGTAAGAACTACTTAAAAATAGCTTTAAAATGAAAACATTTTCCAAAACAAACTACATTTGAATACTGTCTTATAAACATGAACTCCGGGCCTGGGAGATGGCTCAGTGGATAAAGCACCTGCCACGCCACCATGAGTACCTGAGTTCAATCCTCGGCACTCAGGTTACACTGGACATTGTAGTGCAAGTGTCTGTAACCCCAGAACATCTATAGCGAGAAGGGAGGCAGAGACAGGGGAAACAGGAGAATGTGCTGGAAATTCGCAGGCCAGGGGCCCGGTAGGCACCTAGGTAAATGAGACCTTGCCTCAAACAAAGTAGAAGGCAAAGACAGCACTCCACACAAGCATGCTTGTGACATACAAACATACGAAAAAAGAAAGGGACTCCAAAGGATATGATTTATAGACCAATTATAGTTCAAAATGAAAATACACCTGATGGGCTGGCCACCAGAGGGCGATGTAACTCCCCTAATGCACCTGAGAAGAGCCAGGAGTGCAGAGCTACTTCAGGGACCTACCTGGGGACAGATGCTTCACAATTCTCTTCCCTAAGAACTAGGGGACAGGGGTCAAATGTGGGGCTTTCCTCAAAAGTACGATCATCTGGGCTTAGCTCAAAGTTGGAGGAGCTAAAAATAATACAATGTGCACTGCCCTAGTACAGCATTATGGTATTGAGATCCATAACTTGCATATTTTAGAGAATGGGGGGAGGGTCTTAAAGATACCTAGAAAACATAAAAGGAATAAGAAAAGCAACTGAATCAGAAGGCAGAATATATGGGTATATATGAGTCACTGGGAGAGCACATGGCAGGAAAGAAATTATATAGCCCAGCTAGTGGTTCAAATTTCATTCTTAGAACAAGATGGTTTCAGTGATGCTCTCTGCACCAAGAAAAGATGACGTCACACTATGAGAAAATAGGTACAGCATACTGTACTGGGGGAAGGAGAGATTGTGTTGTTGGATACACTACCCAGCATTTAAAATCACCTTGACCAAGGTGAAGTCTATGTCCTCATGTAACAACCTAGTTATTACATGACGGGCAGGGGTGGGGTGGGAGGAGTACTGATGAGATACACAGCAGGACATCATTTATCACATTCTGGTTAAGAAAACTATGACTTGCCTGTTTGGATGTCTTACACAGTCATTCCTGAATTTGAAAGTCTCTCTCTTACAAATGCTTTTTCTAGTTTTTACCATGAGAGCCTAATTTCAAGCCTTTCAAAATAACAGTGATGTAAAACAATCATTAGTTATTCAGCAAGGGAAACCCAATAACGCGCCTATAAAGAGGGACACAGATGCAAACAATCTTCAGGCACCCTCACCTCCCACACCTCTATGTAACCCAGGAGGCATGCAGTAAGAATCAAGGAATATTTTTATCACTTATGCTAATATTATACAGTAGGAGTGCAAATCCTTTTAATAATTCACTGGGGAGTTACACATTGCACATTCCTTATTAAACATTATTTGAACTAAGGTCATTAGCCTAAGAAACATTCGGGAGGGAAAATTGGCAATCTTTTAATTGCATACACTGTAACAAATCTCTATCTGCTTGTATGCACATGAATGCAACTTCATTTATTATTCATGGATTTTTGTGCACAAAGCAGTGAGAACAGTTTTCACTGAGACCAAAACATTTTGCAGTTGTTATCTATCTGTAGATCATAAAATATGCAGCCTTTATCCAAAAGTTTCATAACTTATATTTTAAGTGGGCTGCCCTTGGAAAAAGAAATCAAAGCTGCTACAATATTTAGGAATCCCACTCCCTTCGGTCCAAAAAGTTAATACTAAGAATTAATCTTGGACACTGACCAGCCAGCAGCTCTTTCGTAGAGCTTAATTTGGAAACCATGCCCAGATAAATACAACCAGCACCCCACTCCTGGTTCTAAATGAACCCCAAATAATCAATAGCTTATACATTTACTTGGGGGCTGGGAAACTATGATCCACAGGTGACTGATATACAACCATGCCCATAACTGAAGCTCAGAAAATAATATCCTACAGGCTACAAGGTTTCCTCTAGTTTTCTCCTACTTTCCGGATCTCATCCTTCATTGTCCCATGAGGCAATCTACAGAAGAAAGAAAAAAAAAAAAAAAAAAAAAAGACCTGTTGGAGTTGGGGAGATGGTTCAAGGAGAAAGAGTACTTGCTGTGCAAGCATGAAGGTCTAAGAGGGACTGACAGGGCTTGAGTTTGACCCTCACTATGTGTGTGAAACAAGTGGGCATGGCCATGCATGCCTGTAACCCCAGCCCTGTGGGAAGCAGAGACAAGGAAATGCTGGATATTGCTGGACAGTCTCCTACCTATTCCCCCCCTCCAATAAATGACAGCTCCAGGTTCAGTGTGAGATTCTGCCACAAGGGACTAATGTGGGAGATTGACAGATGGGGCACCCAGTGTTCCCTCGTTTCCACATATGTGTACACAGGACATACACATCTATTTGCACATGCATGTACATCCACTAAACATATTCACCTCTCACACCACACAGGGAAGGAACAAATGAATAAGAAGGATAGAGGGAAGGAAGAATAGACTTTTTAAAAATATTTTACTTTTATTTATTTATTTATTTATTTATTTATTTATTTATTTGACAGAGAGAAAGAGGGAGAGAGAGAGAATGGGCACACCAGGGCCTGCAACCACTGCAAATGAACTCCAGATGCATGCGCCCCCCCCCCTTGTGCATCTGGCTAACGTGGGTCCTGGAGAATCAAACCTGGGTCCTCTGGCTTTGCAGGCAAATACCTTAACTGCTAAGCCATCCCTCCAGCCCTAGACTTTTCTTTTCTAAGGCAGGCCACTAAAACCAGAACCCCTTTATTCCAAAGCCAGTCAGCAAATCTAAAAGTATTTCTATAACTTTGTCCCTTGCTTTTCTGCATAACAACAGACCATCAAGGAATAAAGACCCCTCACCCCAGAGGGGTATCTTGCCCCACACTAAGAAAGAAGGAACATTACAGCTGGAAGGCCAGGATGGGCTTGGACAGACACAGGCCTTGCTGAGTTCCTAGTCAGTCCCTTCTGGTCCATTCCATTCGACATGCTGCTCCAGCTTCCTCAAACCTAAGCATGCATATAGGCTTTTCGGTCTTCAATGTCGGGGTGCCGTGTCATATAAAACTAATCAAGCTGGGCATGGTGGCGCATGCCTTTAATCCCAGCACTCAGGAGGCAGAGGTAGGAGGATCGCCGTGAGTTCAAGGCCACCCTGAGACTACATAGTTAATTCTACGTCAGCCTGGACCAGAGTGAGACCCTACCTCAAAAAAAAAAAAAAAACTAATCAAATTGATCTGGGTGGTTTTTCTTCTCCTACTAATTTAAGAGCAATTCATCTCAGCAAATTTAATTCAGACCCTCAAAGGGAAAGGTTGTACTTTCCCAAAGTTTATGCATTGTCCAAGGTCACTTCTGCTTGGTTAGTCCTGCAAAACCTCACCTACTTGTCTGGCCCTTTATTTATAAGGGGGAAAAGTATAGTGGTCTATGATTTAGATAACTAGTGAAGCACTCAAGAAAGACTTCACTTGCCATTTAAGAATCTACTATTCTACTTAACAGTCTTTAAGATCCTTATCTCACAGGCTCTTCCCTCAAGTATGAACATTAAGTAGTTTTATGGAGTATATGACAATGTTTCTTAGAAGATTAAGTCACACAACTTGAAAGACACATTTTAGAGAAAAATAATATTTTGGAGCTCCAATGATAGGCTTCAATGCGGATTCTGAATTCTGCGTTTTCAAGGGTATGATTGTAAGTATAAGGGAGACATTTCACTTTCAACAGTGCAGGCACGTGCATGGAGGCCCAGGGAGCCCACTAAGGCCTCCTGAGCTCCATGCCAAAGGAGAGCAGTGCTGGCTACAGAAATGCGTACCAGACAGAGTGTGTCCTTCCCTGGCTCCTCTGGCAACTTTGGAGTAAGCTTACAGTGGCACCCTTCTGGCATCCCATCGCAGAACCTGGCTGTGGTAGCTTGAATGTGGGGAGAACAATGGGAGCAACTTCTTTGAGGTTCCCTTCTGAACAATCACACTAGCCAGCTTTTGGATACAGAGACTATTTTTTAAAATATTTTTATTTATTTATATGAGAGAGGCATTAAAAGACAGATAGAGAGAGGGGGTTGGTGTATGGGTGTACCAGGGGCTCCTACCACTGCAGACAAATTCTGGATAAATGTGCCACTTTGTGCATCTGGGTTTACGTGGGCACTGGAGAACAGAGTTCAGGCCATCAGGTTTGGCAAGCAAGTGCCTTTAACCGCTGAGCCATCTCCGCTGCCCAAGGGTGCAGAGATCTTACACTTCTTGGCCCATAGGCCATAGGCATTGGTAGATATTCTGATTTTCAGTGATGCCCTAGACAACCAGACGGCTACAACGGACTCCCAGAGGGCAACAGAGGCTTGGAGGAAATCTACATTTCATAAACACAGCTCTCCACAGTATCTGGCGTTCCACGATGGGGGAAGACAAGTCAGTTGTGCTGCTTAAGAAGGACTTACGCAGGGAAAAGTCCAACTTCAGGTCCAGCCCCACTACCAAGGGAAGCCAGCTGCATGGACTGCAATGGGAGGTACGGGGTCACTGGTGACCAGAGAGCTTGGTCCCAGCTACAGGGAAATCTGGCACATACCTCCAGCTGTGCACAGCCGTACCAATGCCACCCTGCACTATCTAGATCACCAAGATTTTCAAGAAACCTTGAAATCTGAATTTTTAATATAAAATTTTCCCAAATGCTAATGTAAGGTATTTTGCTTTTGTTTGACTGTTCCACTGGCCAAAATAAATAGGCCTGTGGATTCTACCTGGCCTTTAGGGACCAACATCCCAATTCTCTGGTCCAAATGGTATCTGAGAACTGCTTGCAGTTGAGAGGGGACAAAAAAGTACTTACAGCTTCTGCATTTCTCTCTCAATCAAAGAAGATGGCTTTTGTGTGAGATTTTTTTTTTTAAAGGGCAAAGGGTAAAAAGAATTTCCATATTTCTAAATGTATATTTCTACATACATATATATGTGTGTGCATATTTGTACATATTTACATATATATAAAGTACCAAAATATCCCCTTACCCATTACATGCTGGTCATCTGAGAGAAAAATTTAATGACCTCAGAGGGAGCAAACTGCCCCCACATAAGCCATGGCTCAATTGTAACATGACTGATAACGGCATAAACAGATACTGTGACAGGTCACCCATTCCTGCCCCCAGCGTTTAAACTGAATTTGACCAAGCCTTTACATCTGACTTCTAGTGTGCAGGAAACACACAGGAAAGAAGATCACGTTAATTCATTAATTGATGGCACTGCCAGGAAGCAATTGGATGTGGAAAATGAGACATCCTACCTGCTAGTCACTCAGAGGGGGGAAGAGAGGAGGAATCTTCTAGATGAGAGACTCAGAGCGGCCAGTTAAAAGCAATGTGTGACTCTTAGATGAATTCCAACTGCCCAGTAGTAAGAGGCATTTTAGAGACAGGAATTTGGGTACTGGACAAGGTAATAGTATCCATTAGGCAATTACTTTTAATTTTGTGAAAACTTCGCTGTGGTTATACAGAAGTCAGTGCTTGTCTCTTCAGCGATACGGGCCGCAGGATTCAGAAGCTGACCATCATGATGCCTGAAAGTCACATTTGATTACTCTTGGGGGAAACTGATGAAGCAAACATGGTTAGATATTAACTTAAATCTAGATAAAGGGGACCAATGCGAGCTGGTGCCACAGAGGCCACATTACGTGGCATTAAGGCCCCATGACTCCCAGTCACCGGGAACAGAAGGGTTTGTTGTCGCTGATGGTTTTGCTACATCCTTCCAAAGCCTTTCTTTCAGCCCGCGCATGCCTTCAATCTCAAATGAGCAGCTGCAAAAGGAACCAATGACAGCAACCGAAACAGCTGCAACTTGCTATGAAGGGCCCTCTCCCCAGCACATGTACAATACCTATCAAACAATGTCAAGTAACCTCTATGAGAAAAAGTGAATTTCTACAGCTGGTGTCTCTTTCAACTTCATGGCCACATTCTAAGGGGCATCTTCTGGACCCTCCAGTGACAATGACACCAAAAGGAAATGAAAAGCTGGCAGGGTTCTATCTGAAACTCACATTAAGGTGACCTTCCTCAGTTCCTGCTTACACCTGTGCTATGACTCAAGGTTATATTCCCACAGTGGAGATGCAGATGGAGTTGAAAAGGAGCTCAATTCATAAATCTAAAGTGGGCTCTTCAGTCGTAAAGGAAAGCACCCAGATCTTACCTAGCACAGCACATCTACTCTAGCAGCTGACTACTGCTATTCTAGTAGATTCCACAAAACAGATTCTATCACATGGGCTCTCACAGTGGGCTGGTCATCACTGTCAGTAACAGTGGCCAGCTGTCTGAATCAACAGCAACAAAAATGCACCAATCGTGCGTCTGGACTGTGGAGACTGTAACAGGCATCTGCTCTCCTTGGTGACCCACCCAGTGCCATCAGTCTGACTCTAGAACAAGCACGGTGCCAGAAGTCACATGAATGGGGACTTAAGCGGTCCCCATCTCATCTGCCTTGATCTGGCAATAACCCTCACTCTCCTCACAAGCCAGTCGCAGGCGGTTATCCGCACACCTGACAACCATAAATCACTTCAGCTGAGACGCTGGGTCAGTCCCTCCTCTACAACTTGGTGGTCGTTATAGACATGGCGAGTTTTTAATCTCTCCTGCCCCTGTTTCCACATCTGCAAAGTGGGGAAGCAGTGCCTTCTGCATAGAACCACGTGAGGATCGAATGCACTCCTGTGTAGACAGCTGAAGGCACTGAACTATAGAAATAGCTCAAGACATACTCCATATCAAGACACTCTTCCTCTTCCAGTCCCTGCTCTGTGGGAACCATGGTGACCGTGGACACATATACAGGAGCCACAGCATGTAGAGCCGACGGGGAAAATAGTGCTGAAGCAGCATCAAGACAACCTTGTCACGTGGTGGCAACTACGGGGAGAACTCAAAACTTGTCAAAGGGTTGACAATAAAGGACTGTTGGGTGGTTAATACTAAATGACAACTTGATCACACCCTCCAAAACGCAGGGAATGTTGTACAAGATGGGATGGAAAGAATGTAAGTGAGAGCCAGAGGAAGGGGAGGAGGGCTTTGGAGTGCTGTCATCCATACGTGGAGTGACCGTTGCACTCACGACCGCACAGTGACCATTGTGACCTGCACAAGGCCTGCATAATATTGGGCCTTTCGACTGCCCATCATGTATGATGGAGGAGGGCAAAAAATTTAAAAAAATCAAAACAAAAGCAAGACTGAGGGGCTGGAGAGATGGCCTAGCAATTAAGGCATTTGCCTGCAAAGCCAAAGGACCTCGGTTTGATTCCCCAGGACCCACATCAGTGAGATGCAGAAGGGGCACATGCATCTGGAGTTCGTTTGCAGTGGCTGGAGGCCCTGGCATGCCCATTCTCTCTCTCTCTCTCTGTCTCTCGCTCTGTGTGCTTCTTTCCCTCTCTCACTCTTTCAAATAAATAAATAAAAATTTTTTAAAAAGCAAAACAAAGTAGAAAGAAGGGGTTCAGTGAAAGGGGGATGAGGATGTAAAAGAAACTAGTGGGAAGGTATTATGAGCAAAGTACATTATGTACACTTATTAAAATGTTAATAAAAAATTTTGTAAGCCGGGCATGGTGGCGCACGCCTTTAATCCCAGCAATCGGGTGGCAGAAATGGGAGGATTTCCGTGAGCTCAAGGCTATCCTGAGACTACAGAGTAAATGCCAGGTCAGCCTGGGCTAGAGCGAGACCCTACCTCAAAAAAACAAAAAAAAAAAAAAGAAAAATTTTAAACTCCACCACAAAGAAATAAATTTCCTCAGAGCACAGATACCAAGTTCCCAAGAGTGTACTGTGGTAGTGTCAATGTGTGCCCCCCCCATAGACTCAGGTGTTTTATTAAAACTTGTAACTTGGGAGCTGGAGAGATGGCTTAGCAGTTAAGGCGCCTGCCTCCTAAGCCTAAGAACACCGGTTGCAATCTGCAGGTCCCACATTTAGCCAGATGCAAAGTGATGCAAGAGCGCAATGCTGCACTTGACCACAAGGGGGCGCACACATCTGGATTTCGTTCACAGCAGCTGAGAGGTTGCTGGTGCACCCATCTCTATCTCTCTTCCTCTCCCTCTCTCTCTGTCTCTCTCTGTGTCTCTCTCCAAAAAAAAAATGAATAAAAAAAACCTTGTAACTTGGGTCTCCAGCCACCTGGCTGGAGAAGGTGTCACTGGGGGCAGATTCTGGGGTCCAGCCCAAAGGAGTGTTTGGGGGTGGACCCAAATTCCAGTCCAAAGGTGTGCAGAGAGGTCTGAGCTGGGGCAGGATCCCTGCTGCTTGCTGCCTTTTGGTGTTTGCTGGTGGTTTATCTCTCTGCTTGGAGTTATGAATGGGAGGCAGCTTCTTTGGCCATTCTTGATGGAAACACCCTTGGATTTGTAAGCTGTAATCAATCTCCTACCTCCCATAAAACTGTCTGGTTTGGTTGTTTATCCAGCACTGTGATGCTGAATACTACATGTATCTTTTGCTCAGAAGCCCAACATGGATGGAAGAGGTTCAGGCTGGACTCACCGAGGTCACAAATGCTCCTGTTGAGACAGCCAAGGCCTGGTAACCCCAAGCTTCCCATGATGTCAGCTGATAGCTGGATCAACTTGTCGACACTGCCTACCTCAAGGTGGGTAAGGTGCTCATGTCCACAGTGCTGGTGTGGATGTAAAATATCTCCCATAGCCAGGATTAGGCCTCATACTTTATCCCCATCTGCTGGAGCCACTGGGAGGTGGAGTCTTGCTGGGGCAGGTGTGTTACTGAAGGTGGGGCCTGAATATTTTCTACTCTAGCCTGGCTTGCTAGTGCTGGACAGTTCTCTCTCTCTGCTTCCTCCCTAGTGCTGTGGAGATGTGATGTCTGGCTGGCTGTTTCTGCCACGCATCCCCACCATGATGAAACTTCCCCTTGAAACAAACGATAAGCCAGAAATGAATGGCCTCCATAAGCTGCTTCTGATCAGGCGTTTTGTTCCAGCAACAAGAAAGTAACTGCAACATTAAGTACAAGACAAATAAGACCCCCAACAGAACTGAGCCCAGTGTCACCCAGGAATCATGGGCACATACATGGTAGACAGGAAAGGACCTTCTACAGTTTGGGAGGTGGCCTGGGGGGAAGGGGGGCAAAAGAAGAGGAGGACCAGCTAGCTGAGCAATGGAGGGAGTGTGAGCTAGCAATGAAAGTACCAACCAGACCTTGGTGAGGCCCAGACAGCACAGGTCAGACAGCCAGAGCACATGCTCAGAGGAAGCCAGGCTACAACATGGGCCAGCAGATACTTTGAGCAGAACTTCGATATTTTACTGTCATTTTACACATGGTCAGATGTTCATTTGCTCAGTGCTGATTTTAAAACCATTCTCAAGAAGCTGAGGGAGATGGCTTAAGGGGTAAAGTGCCTGATGTGCAAACATGAGGCCCGTAGTTCAGGTACCCAGCACCAAGGTTAAAAATGCTGGGCATTAGCCGGGCGTGGTGGCGCACGCCTTTAATCCCAGCACTCGGGAGGCAGAGGTAGGAGGATCACTGTGAGTTCGAGGCCACCCTGAGACTACATAGTGAATTCCAGGTCAGCCTGAGCTAAAGTGAGACCCTACCTCGAAAAACCAAAAAAAAAAAAAAAAAAAAAATGCTGGGCATGGGGCTGGAGAGATGGCGTAGCAGTTAAGACAGTGGCCTACAAAGTCTGAGGACCCAGGTTCAAGTCCCCAGAACCCACGTAAGCCAGACACGCAAGGTGATGCACGCGCACAAGGTCATGAACGTGCACAAGATGGCACATGTGTCTGTAGTTTGACTGCAGTGGTCAAAGGCCCTGGTACACCAATTCTCTCCCATAATTTTTCTTTTTAATGCTGGGCATGGTGGTATGTGCCTATAAGGACAGCTCTGGGGATGTGGGAGGAGACAGGGGATTCCTAAAACCCTCTGGCTAGTTAGTCTAGCCAGTAAGTCCTACGTTTGGTGAGAGAACCTGTCTCAAAAATAAACCGGAAGAATACCATCAAGCTCTGTCCTACACAGTCATGTAAACACACATGTGCATCTACACATGTATGATCTCACACACATGCTTGCACACATCTCACAAATATACACAGTAAAAGAAAAAGGCTTAGGGCTGGAGACATGGCTTAGCACTTAAAGTTCTTGTCTATGAAGCCAAAAGACCAGTAGTTGATTCTCCAGATCCCCTGTAAGCCATACACAAAGGTAAGGCAAGCACAAGGTTTCACTTGCCCACTAGGTGGCGCAAGCATCTGGAGTTAGACTGCAGTGACTGAGGCCCTGGTGTGCTAATTCTCTTTCTCTCTCTCTAAAACAATAATCATAATAAAAAAGGCTAATCTGTTGGACTTGCCTCAAAGAAAGAGAAAGAAAGAGAGAGAGAGAAAGAGAGAGAAAGAAAGAGAGAGAAAGAGAAAAAAGGCTTTGGAACTGTGTATGGTGGTGCACACCTATAATCGCAGGGCTCAGGAGGCAGAGGCAGGAGGATCAAAAGTTTGAAGTTAGTCTAGGCCAATGTGAGACACAGCAAGACCCATCGCAAACAAGATATTTTTAAAAACAAAACATATGGGTTTGGGGAATAGCTCCATGGTTAAAGGCACTTGCTTGCAAAGCCTGCTGGCCGGGGTTTGGCCCAGGTTTAAATCCCCAGTCTCCATGTAAAGCCAGATGCACAAAGTGGTGCATGCATCTGGAGTGTGTTTGCAGAGCAAGAGGCCCTGGTGCACCCATTCTCTCTCTCTGCAAATAAACAAAATATTTTTTTAAAAAAACAGAGTATTTCTTTTTCAGAGTAAAAAAAAATAAAAATCAGATGCCTGTGACTGAGAGTGACCAGTCTCAATTTACATCCCATGCCCTGATAACCCATTCAATGTACTGTTGGCTCCAGACAGAAGTGTCCTAGTGTGACTGTCCTTTTCTGACCTCCGGGTATGGCTGGCAGGGAAAGCCCTCTCTCTATCACGGCCGGCCATTCTCCACCTATGCTGTCTGAACCAATCTTCTGGCCAGGCCACAGCTCGACCATTCAATTTCCCTTAAACAAAGGTTCCTTTAATAAACTTCCACTTGCCTGGAGGGAAGATGGAAAACGATCTTGCATCCCAGGCACTGGGCTGGGGCCAACAGAGCTCAAAAGACAGGCCCTTCAGCACCGGCCCCTCAGGCGAGCAGCGGCCAACTTCAGCAGAGGCAGGCCAGGTCACCAAGGACCCACAAGCTCTCGGCCTCGCATGGGCCCCGAGCAGCCTCCACCAACCACCACCTCAGCTGGGCGCGGAGGAGGGAGGTGGTCTACTCTGCAGCTCAACACACGTGCCCAAGGATCACATTCCACCCCTCGCCCACCATCACCTCTGTCTCCCCCAGGCTTCAGGCCAGAGGAACCCCCCCTTGGAAACAGCAGAGACCACACATCCCCTGTCTGTAAACACATGTCTGTGTCAGGAATTTCCACCCTGTGAACTCTCCCCTGTTCTCCTTCATTCATTAGCAAGGGTCTCTGTGCTGGTTTGATTCAGGGGTCCCCCATGAACTTAGGTGTTCTGAATGCCAGGTCCCCAGCTGATGGAAATTTGGGAATTAACGCCTTCTGGAGGCTATGTATTGTTGGAGGCAGGCTTATGGGTGTTATAGCCAGCTCCCCCTTATAAGTGTTTGGCACACTCTCCTGTCACTGTTGTCCACCTGAAGTAGGACAGGAGGTGATGTCCCCCCTCTGCTCAGCCATCATTTTCCTCTGCCATCATGGAGTCTGTAAGCCAAAATAAACCTTTTTTTCCCCCAAAGCCATTCTTGGTTGGGTGATTTCTGCCAGCAATGTGAACCTGACTGCAACAGGTTCCAACTACTCCCCAGCCATCTTTGTGCCAGGAGAAAGGAAGGTGTTTGGTGAGGCCCAGAGGAGGAGGCTGGGATGATGGACACCTGCTGGCCTGGGCCATTGCAGGGCACAGTAAATAAATGGCAGTATTGCAGCTGGTGGAAGGAAGGGAAGGGCTGCTTTGGCATACATGCTCACGGGGAAGCTCCGTGATGGCCGGGAACGGACGGTAGAGCAGAGGCCGGGCGTCACCTCTGCCATAGCAGGTGAAAAATAGCAGCAGGAGAGTGAGCTGAGCTCTGGCAAAGGGGAGCTGGGTCTAACACCCCTAAGCCCGCCCCCAGCAGCGCACCTCCTCCAGCAAGGCTCCACCTCCCAAAGTGCCACCAGCTGGGGCCCAAGCATTCAGAACACATGAGTTTGCGGGGACATCTGATTCAGGCCACCACAGGATGGGACACACAGTGCAACACCTCCCGCCCTTGCCCGCATGACCACCGCCTTGCAACACCTCAGAGCTGCCCTGACGAGTCACTGAGGGTTCTCCCTGACTCCAGCCATCAAGCGCAAGGTAAGATGCCATCCTTGTTTTCCACAGACTTCTTTCTCTCTCCCTTCTTTTCTTTTTCACTTCTCTTCTCTCTCCATCTCTCTCTTCCTCCATCTCCTCTGTTACAATAGTCTTAGATCCAGAAAGCCATCTGTCTCAGTCCTCCATTGAGAACCCCAAAATCTAACTGATTCACTTTAAAAAAAATATTTTATTTATTTATTTGCAATCAGGCAGAGAAAGAGAGGGGGGGGAGGCAGAGAGAGAGAGAATGGGCACGCCAGAGACTCTAGTCATTGCAAACGAACTCCAGACGTGTGTGCCACCTTATGCATCTGGCTTACATGGGTACTGGGGTATCGAACCTGGGTTCTTTGGCTTCACAGGCAAATGCCTTAACTGCTAAGCCATCTCTAACTACCTTCCTACCCAACCCCAATCCTGCTTCGTATTGGCTCATCCTGAAATCCTTTCTTGTAGTCCAACCCAGCCAAGACTTCCTGCCTCATCTGAGTAGCGGGTCTCTGAAAAGAACCCCTCAGGTGGCTTGTGTAGGGTGGATCTGGTCCAAGGCCCACAGTGAAAGATCAACGTGGCACTAAGTTGATACTATGGATTCTGCAAACAGGTCCTTAGAGAACTGCGACAGCTCAGAGAGAGTCACCTGGTACCTGAGATGGAGGGGGGACAGAGAATTGGGGGAAGGGTGTCATGAATTACTGATCTAAGAAAATCAAGAAAGGGCTAGGGAGATGGATAAGCGCCTGCATGTAAGCGTGAGTTCTGATCCCCGGCACCCATGTAAAATGCCAGATACTGTGTACAGTGTTGGGCGTATGTCAGGGCCACATGCCTATGCCATGAAGGGAGGAGAGACAGGAAAGCCACTAGAAACACACAGGAAAGCTAACCTGGTGAACGGAGAGGGAGAGAGAGAAAGGAAAGGAAAGGAAAGGAAAGGAAAGGAAAGGAAAGGAAAGGAAAGGAAAGGAAAGGAAAGGAAAGGAAAGGAAAGGGAAAAGAAAGGAAAGGAAAGGAAAGAAAAGGAAAGGAAAGGAAAGGAAAGGAAAGGAAAAAGGAAAGGAAAGGAAAGGAAAGGAAAGGAAAGGAAAGGAAAGGAAAGGAAAGGAAAGGAAAGGAAAGGAAAGGAAAGGAAAGGAAAGGAAAGGAAAGGAAAGGAAAGGAAAGGAAAGGAAAGGAAAGGAAAGGAAAGCAAAGGAAAGGAAAGGAAAGGAAAGGAAAGGAAAGGAAAGGAAAGGAAAGGAAAGGAAAGGAAAGGAAAGGAAAGGAAAGGAAAGCAAAGGAAAGCAAAGGAAAGCAAAGGAAAGCAAAGGAAAGCAAAGGAAAGCAAAGGAAAGGAAAGGAAAGGAAAGGAAAGGAAAGGAAAGGAAAGGAAAGGGAAAAGAAAAGAAAAGAAAAGAAAAGAAAAGAAAAGAAAAGAAAAGAAAAGAAAAGAAAAGAAAAAGAAAAGACAGACACAGAGAGAGGGAGGAGGGGAGGAAAGAAAGACAGGCAGTCATGAAGGGGAAGGGAAGGGAAAAGGAAGAAAAAGCAGAAGGGATGGAGGGAGGGAGGGATGGAGGGAGGGAGGGAGAGTGGGAAGGAGGGAGGGCAGGCAGGATTCCAAACTGCTTTTCCACACAACCTCATGAGAACCTAACCTTCTCATGCAGCCAACCCACATGACGGTAAGTTGCTAACCAACAAGGTGACGCCATAGTGACCACACTTGAAATGCCCGGTCCACTACAGCCTGTGGACAGCTGCACTGGCATGAGGCACAACCCCACCTTTGCAGCTGGCTCTACCAAAGTCCTGCAAGCAGTCATGATGCGCACCTAACTTTGAAAAAGGCTGACCAACCAAGCCTGCTGACTCAAGCCTGGAATCCAGCATTCAGGAGACTGAGACAGTCACGTTTCAAGTTCAAGGCCTGCCTGGACTACAGAGTAAATTCCAGGCCAGCTTGGGCAACTTAGTGAAACCCTGTCTCAAAAAGTGAAAAGAGGACTGAGGGTGGAACTCAACAGCAGGTGCTTGCTTAGAGTGCGTGAGGCCCCAGAGCCTCAAAATAATAATAATAATGATCTATGATTATTAATTTATTTTTAAATGGCTTACTAAGTTCTACAAAAGCCCACAAAACACCAAAGCAAACAAACATACCTGGCTCCAAAGATGTCCTTTTTGGCGAGATCAATTCCCGAAACCACTTTTACCCTGAGAATGCGAGATTCTCCCTGTTAAAGAAGAAGATGGCAATGTTATAAGGCTGGTCCTCCCTCCATGGCCCACTCTCTCCTGCCCAAGGCTCAGTCGGTGATGTCCACTCAGCCCAGCATTGGGACACTCATCAGCCAAGCCCAGCAGTCCGTACTCACGGAGAAGTTCAGAAAGTTCTCTCTCAGGAAAGCTCTACAATGTTCATACTCCAGCCAGGCATGGCAGTCAAGCCTACAACCTCAGCACTCCACTGGCAGAGGCAGGAGGATCAGCACAAGTTCAAGGCCAGCCTGGTCTACACAGTGTGGTCCAGGCCAGTCATGATTATATCACGAGCTAAGACTCTGTTAACTGAAGCATCGCAGTTAAGGAAGCCCAAGTTTAATAACAAGTAGGAAGGTCACGAGCATCGATCGTTCCTGACGGCTGAGGAAGTATTTCTCGGTTACAGAACACAACCAAACACACGGAGCCACTGGGCAAACAGCAACCAGGCACCAAGAACACCAGGACTAAATCCCTCCTTCGGAGTGACTATATTTGCCACTGTAGCCAGGGGAAACGTCTATGTAGCAAAACATTTCTTCCAAACCAAAATGCTTTTCGCAATATGGTACCAGCAAGCAAGACGAATTCCTGATCCCAGTGAAAAGAAATGAAAACATCATCCTGAACGGTAGGTACCCACTTCCGCCGAGCTCGCATTTCATTCACTTACCCACCCAGTCCTTCATTCCCTGCCGAGCTCCCTGAACAGCTGCTGGGCACCGGGCACTGGACTCGGCCTTGAATTATAAATGTGAGTGTGTCCCTGGGTCTACTAGTCGTGAGAAACAGATGCGCAGACAGAACCCTGTGCTGGAGCATGCAAAGGGACAGGTGTTGGGAGAAATGCTTAAGGTCTATGACAATCAAGGTGGATGAGGTGGCTTTGAAGGAGGCTACAATAACCCTCACTTCTGAGTTCGGGGCACTGTTCACAGTAAAGAAATGGAGGGGGGGAGGATGGCTGCTAGCTAGGCAAATGGAAGAATGGAGACTTCTGTCACCAGCACGGAATCAGCAGCTGGAGGCTATAGCCAACATTCTGGACCCCCCCCCGCCACCACCACCACCACGAGTGGTGATGGAGCCCTTGGGAACCCAAGAGCTGAGCAGTCAAAGAGAGGTACGGAGAGTCCCTCACCCCAGGACGTTTGGTGAAGACCTAAATGAGGGGAGGAAAGCCAGCATGTCCACGTGATGTCAACAGAGATAAAGACAGGTGTGGGGCCCTAAGAGGCCTGGGTGTGAGGCCCAGTGGAACTTCCTGAGCCTGGCTAGAGTTTGGCGACCTGTTTTTGTCCTATTACTCCCGCTTAGGAGTGACTCAGCAAGGCCTAAGCCAAAACTGCCTCCGCCCAGCTACGCCCAGCTGACGTGGTGAAATACTATTGGCCCCTACACCTTTATCCCATCCTGAGGCCCCACCCTCTTTCTCAAAGCTATATAAACATCTTCCTACTACAATAAAACGAGTTCCTGCTTCGACAAGACTCCCGACCCAGTGTGTTTTTCTCTCCGGTGCTTTGGAGGAGGGGGTTCTGGGTTGCGGACATTCACCATCCCGCTCAGCCCCAAAGAAAGGACTGGCTGGGCCGGCTCCTTCGTCAGCCCTACCTGCCGGAGGAACCAGCAGACAGGGACAAATCCAACATGGAACTAGCAGACGCTGAGCCTCTGCTTAATCGCCACGGATCAGACAAACAAGCCAAGCTGGAGAACGTGCTCAAGATAATTTACACTCCAGGATTCTTCCGTCCGTCCATCCACGTGTCTCTATTCCTCCCTCCACCTCCCCTCCCCCCACACAAGGCTGCACAAATGTAGCAGAGGACACAAATTTGTGAAAGACGCTCTCAACTTGCTTGTGCTCTGGGCTGTGGGAATACAGTTCAGGGGAAGGGCGCTTGCCTAGAATGGGTCCAACCCAAGCATCCCAAACAATAAACACGGCATGCTCTCGAGTCTGACAGCTCTCAGGGACCGAGTAGGTGAGGCACACCAGCACCAGCCAGTCGGGGAAAACGAAGGCGCCACGCCACCTTAGCACAGCAGCATCTCCTTCACATATTTACGAAAGCACCAGGGACTTAAAACGCTTCTCCCTGGGGCCTTCGAGTGTTGCCAGGACCACACTGACCCATCCCTTGTACACTCACAGGCCAAGGGTTGAGAAATCTTTCTTTGGCACAAGGTTTTCTGTAGACAGAATTTCTTTTCTGTTTCTCAACAAGTTCTTTGCTTGTTAATCAAGGTATGTCTCCTATGGCTTATTGATATTAAGGGGTGTCACAGTGAATGTATATTTACATATGGATCAAAAGTTGCAGACTGGAGAGATGGCTCAGCACCTGCATGCAAAGCCTGACAGCCTGGGGTTCAATTCCCCAGTGCCCACATCAAGGGTAACACGTGTCTAGAGTTCATTTACAGTGGCAAGAGGTTTTGGTAGGCCCATACTATTCTCTCTCTCTCTCTCCTTGCAAATAAATTAGTAATTTTTTTAAATGTTAGTAACACATTTCTCCAGAGCTCTCAGAATACCTAAGGCTGTTACTGCTCGTGCACAAGGCATGCAGGTTGAGCACTAACCACCTGCCAGATAAAGGAGGTTCAGACCCGACAAGAGGGATGGAAAATCGGAAGAGATGGATAACAGGGCAGTGCCAGTGTCGAGACAGCCATTCTCCCAAGCGCAGCGGTGTGAGGGCACATCTGATGGGACCGAGGCGGGTGGACACTGTCGGAGGAAGTGAAAACTGCGCCAGCCTGGGGCGCAAAAGCAACAAGAAGAGTGACCCTGAGGGGAGGAGCTGGGGACCTGCCAAGTCCGGGTCCCGCTGATGACCAGCTCAGGCGCTGAGGCTACTACACATGTGACAGATCTGGGGACATGAGGAAGAAACCGTATCTATGATGGGGACAAAGGATTATCTGCCACGCACCACAGACCGAAAGACCATAAGCGTGCTGAAGAGAGATGGCTTGTCTCTCAGGTTTGTGTGTTGGGTGGGGAGGGGTGTACATGTCTGAGTATGCGTATGCCATGGAGCACACGTGGAGGAGGTCAGAGGACAACCTTAGAATACCAGTTCTCCCCTTCCACCTTAAGCCAGCTAGCTGGGGACTAATGCGTTTGTGGGGACACCTAATTCAAACCACCCTACCTAATGAGAAAGAAGAGAAGAGAAGAGAAGAGAAGAGAAGAGAAGAGAAGAGAAGAGAAGAGAAGAGAAGAGAAGAGAATGGGGGAGAGAGAGAGGGAATGGGCACACCAGGGCCTTTTGCCACTACAAACTTACTCCAGACGCATGCTTCACTTTGTGCACCTGGCTTTATGTGGGAACTGAAACCAGGCTGTTTAGCTTATCAAAGCAAGTACCTTTAACTACTGAGCAATCTCTCCAGCCCCATGACTTAAGTTTTTTAAGGAACCACTGTGTCTACTATGGGCAATAGGTTACAGGGAAAGAAGAATAGGAGGGAAAATAATGAGGCAGGGAACTTGGCAAGAGATGGACAGTGGGGCCTCCAGGAGAAAAAGAAGTGACTGGATCTGGCAAACAAAAGTATGTTCAGGGGCTTGGAGAGATGGCTTAGTGGTTAAGCGCTTGCCTGTGAAGCCTAAGGACCATGGTCCGAGGCTCGATTCCCTAGTACCCACGTAAGCCAGATGCACAAGATGGTGCATGCATCTGGAGTTCATTTGCAGTGGCTGGAGGCCCTGGTGCGCCCATTCTCTCTTTCTCTCTCTATCTGCCTCTTTCTCTCTCTCATATAAATAAATAAATAAATAAATAAATAAATAAATAAATAAATAAATAAATAAATAAAATCTTTAAAAATATATATATGCTCAGGCCAGCACAGTAATGACACCTGTAATCCAGCACTCAGGAGTCCGAGGCAGGAGACGCATGGGTTTCAAGCCAACCAGGGAAATACTGTAAGACCCTCTTTCACTAAAACAAACAACACGAAAATTCAAAACAAAGTATTTGGTTGTAAAACACCAAGTTAGGTGGTTCACCACACTCCAACGTAAGATGCTGGTGAGCGGGAGGTGGAGAGGGCCCTACTGAGTACCTACTGATTACAAGCAGCGGTTTCAGAAAATTTCACTTGACATTCAAGCCAAGAGTGTCACTCTGGGGGGAAAAATCACTTTTACACATGCAGCAAAAATGTCTTATCTCTGTTTCCTCAACATGACTAGCTTACACGCAGATAAGGTCATGGTCATTCCCTACAGAAACAGGTGACAAGGTGTGTGACGTATTTATCAGCCCTGGGCTGAGCAACTGTACTTTCTGAAGCATTTTATTACTTTCATAAAAATCTATGCATGGCATTTGATTCCGGTTTATGGTTCTTGTAAAGCCAAATATTCCACCACGGTGGTCTGGCTTAGCCAATGAAAATATTATTCATAGTCTGAACAGTGTAGAAAGAAACAGGCAGAGGAGAGGCCATAGACCAAACAATTTCCCCTGACTCGTCCTGTCATTGATCTGCTGTTTCTGAAACAAAGCTGTTACAGAACAGGAATGCTTGCAGGGGACTTTACATGTGACTTTCTTTACCACTGAATTTTTACAATAATTTTCATCAAGATGAAACATGACAAGATGTCCAAGCCATACTTGACACAGCACAGGCGTCTCCCCGAGAACCAGGATTCTGAAAGCTCATCTGATGGCAACTGTTTGGAACATGGGCAGCTGCGGCAGTTTGATTCAGGCATCCTCCATCAACTCACATGTTCTGAACGCTAGATCCCCAGCTGGTGGGCATTTGGGAATTGGAGCCTCCCTGAAAAGGTGTATCGTTAGAGGCAGACTTACAGGTAGAATAGCCAGCTTCCCCTGGCCAGAGTTTGGTACTCTATCCTGCTGCTGTTGTTTACCTGCTGTTGGCCAGGAGGTGATGTCCTCTGCTCATGCCATCATTTTCCCCACCATCATCCCCTAAGTCTGCAAGCCCAAATAAACCCTTTCCTCCTGCAGGCTGGTTTTGGTTGGATCCTTTCTGCAAGCAGTGCAAAGCTGACTTGCAAACCGTGGGTAAGTGGCACTACCCAACTCGCCTCTAGAATACAGCATCCACCAAAATTGTTTCTGTGGCAGAAGATGTTTCAGGTTCCAGCTCAAAACTCACAGGACTGGAGGGCAGGGAGATGGCTCAGTTGTGGGTACAGTGCTGGCTCTGTAAGCCTGAGGACCTGGATTTGGGTTTCCAGGAGCCCCGTAAAAAAAAAAAAAAAAACTAGGCATGGTGGTGAATGTCTGTAATGTCAGCACAGGGGAGGTGGCGACAGGAGGATGTCTGGCCCAGTGCCAGCTAGCTAGGCTGACTGAATCAGTGACCCCTGAGGTCAACAAGAGACCCTTTCTCAAAACAAAACATGGTGAGCGATCGAGGAAGACACCTGACAACAAGCCGTGTCCTCTATCCGTGTTTATGTTCACACACACCTTCACACATATGTGTTCACACACACACACACACACACACACACACACACACAACCTCACAATACTGATTTATTTTCCTAGGACTTTGACCTGAGCTGGTGATGTAAGTAAAGTCTTTATCTGCAATGGCATTTGCTCTCCCTAAATGGCCATGCTAGCTGGGTCGGGCGTCATGTTCTTCCTCCACTGGGATGACCTTAGGCGTCACAGACACCAGCTGTCCATGTGGACAAGGAAGTCCTAAGCCAGGAACCTCAGTATCTTGGTCAATGTCCCCTAAATTTATGTGTGTATTCTGTAGGGTAGGGAATCCCTACCCTAAAAAACATTTATAGTTCTGTCTACTACGCATGGCATTTATAGACTCACAGCTGGGTTGAGAGATAGCCAATCCGTTTGAGCCAAAACAGAAATCCGTTATACTAGAGGAAGGAAACAGAAATGCAACTGTCCAGACACAAACTGGCCTTATCCATGACCTTGTAGTGCCTAAATGCAAAACCCTCAAAATAAAGAAAAAGATGTGACATCAAATTAGAAGAGAGACTGATGGACATCTTGAGTTCTAAAGTGCCTGGGAGCCTCATGGTGGCTATGAGGAATCCCAGCACTCGGGAGGCAGAGGTAGGAGGATCCTTCGCCCACCCTGAACTTCCAGTGGAAGATTCTGCTTCAAATAAAAAAAAAAAAAAAAAAAAACAAATAAAGGGAATGGGGAGGGGAAGGAAATATATGGGTTTTTCAGGGGATAAAAGTCAATAAAAAACAATAAAAAAAAACAGAATGTTGAACATCTGAAAAGTGATCTCATGTTCTAGATCCCATCCACTTGTCAACCTCCAGTCAAGATTCCCCTCTGTTTATGGCAAAACCAAGTTCACAGAAATATGAGTGAAAGGCACACAGATCCCCTACTTGTCACTCCATACCCCTCTGCAAAACCCGGCCTCCCCACCATCAGCATCCTGTCTCGCTGATGCCCTCGCTACCACGAATGACCCCACAAGAACATACTAGAATCATACAAAACCCATATTTACATTAGGACATTCAGCCCTTTTGGGTGTATATCCTCTGTCTGTACAAATGTAAAATGGAATAACTGTAATGTCATGAATAATATTTTCACTGTTCCCAAATCCTCCATCTTGTCTATTCATCCTCTCCCTGTCTACATTTAAAACAAGTCTGCCACACCCCCTCCCTACGTCACACACATGCCTGTCATCACCAATTCTTCCTATATCTCATCCCTTCCCGTCTGTGCCCCCAAACTCCAAGCCTTTTACGATGGTGGATTTCTGGAACATTCCTCCAGCCCTCTTCTACCCCTTCCCTCAGTTCTCCACCCTATTTCTTACACAAGGGGTATCGTGGCACTCACCCCCCGGGAATGGGGTACACTCAACTGCGGAGTCAAAGACAAACACAGTTTTCACAGGGTGGACCAGAGGCGCAGGGGTCAGTAGTGAAAACAAAGGTTCAAGTTGGAAATGAGAGGTGGCCCAGTGCCAAGGCCACACATTCAGCTCTGATTCAAAAATAATGACACAGGCAGCTCCAAGGCCCAGGACTGCCCACTGTAGCTGTCAGTCCACCATCAGCCCAAGACAGGACACACAGATGAAACTCGGTCCTACACCACTCTAGACCAGTGAGGTCCAAAGGTCATTAGTGCCTGAAAACCTGCAGGAACACGGGACTCTGCACACTGTAAGCTCCTTGATCATTACTGGAGAATGGCCAGCCTATGCCAAGTAGGTGAAAGTTAACACATGGGAAAAAGGAAAGAAATGGCCCACCTCCAGAGCAGGACTAATTATAATGAAAGTGCTCAAGAGGACTTCAGACTGGTTTCTGGTGGTTCTCTCTTCAAGGGAGGGCGGACTTCCTCTCCTTTGTGTGGGGTTAGGCTTAGTAACTCTTTTCCAGTAGAAGAATATAGAAGAAGCAGGAATATGTGACTTTGCAGATCAGGCCACTCTAGCAATTGTAGCAGTTTCTTCTCCCTTTCTTTCTTTCTTTCTTTCTTTCTTTCTTTCTTTCTTTCTTTCTTTCTTTCTTTTCTTTCTTTCTTTCCTTTCAGTTTCTTGGCCAGAAGCAGCTTATGGAAAGAAAGGGGTCACTGGTGGCTTACAGACAGTGACAAGGGGAAGTTTCGTCTTGGAAGGGAAGGCATGGCCGGAGCAGACAGCCAAGCGTCACATGTTCACATCAGTCGGGAGTAAGTGGAGAGAGTGAGTGAGCAGAGGTAAGCCAACAGAGGTGAGCTCCAAACCCCAAGCCCAGCCTCCCAGGGAAACACTTCCTGCAGCAGGGCTCCACCTCCTGAAGGCTCCAAACCCTTCCGGAACAATGCCATCAGCCAAGGATTAAGCATTCAAACACATGAGGCTTTGGGGAACATTTTATGTTCAGATCCCCCTAGCCATGAAAGAATTCTCTCCCCCCACCCAGGAAGGGACACCAAGCTGCTGCCATGATATGACCACGCTGAAGCAGCCTGTGGAGAGGTTGGTGTGGAACTGAGAGCTCCAGTCACAACCACAGCCATGACCCAATGCTGTGTTTTGAATCCGAATGCTCCCCCATAGACCCATGGAGTAAAGGCTTGGGTTGCTAGCCTGTAGCACTGCTAGGAGTGGGGGACTGTAGTAGGCTGAATGTATGTCCCCACAGCCTCAGGTATTTTTTATTAAGGTTAAGCTTACTGCTTAAGTCTCCAGCAGCCTGCTGGGGGGTAGGGGGGATATCACTCAAAGGTGTGCAGAGAGGTGCTCTGTGGGGTCCCTACTTACTGACTTTTGGTGTTTGCTAGCTGCTGGTGGTTTCTCTCTCTGCTTGGATGTATGAATGGGAGCCAGCTTCTTGCTGCCATTGATGGAACTTCCCTGAATCTGTAAGCTTGAAATAAATCCCTCCCTCCTATAAAACTGGCTTTGGTTGGATGTCTGTCCAAGCAGCACTGGAACGGTCTACAACAGAGACCTTTGGAGATGGGGCTCGTGGAAGTCAGGGCTTTGAGGGCATTTCCTGAAAGGAGGTGCTGGGACTCTAACCTCTTTCTGCCTCTCCTTTTCTCTATCTGTCATCACAAGGCAAGCAGCTTTGTCCACTCCCACCATGGCACACAGCCTCACCACAGCTCCAAAACAATGGACCAACCAACCATGGGTTTAAATCTCCAAAACAGAGCCAAAACCAATCTTTCCTTTTTAAAGTTGAATACCTCAGGCATTTTGTCACGGCAACAAAGAGCAAACACTCGCAGAAATGAGCCCTCCACTATACTCAGTCCTAAGGGTGACAGCTGCCCTGGCCAGCACTTCCTCTTCAGCCTCAGAAGAGATCTTGCTCCCTCCACGCCTGTCACCATGCAAGGCTCTCTGGAAACCATCCCGCTGAGCCCCAGAAGCCACAAGATGATCCGTGCCAGCTGCTTGATAAGCCACAAAGTTCAGGGACAAGCTGTCACACAGCCACAGGCAGCTAACACACACGCAAAGAATCCCATGTGATAATCAGAATACTCCCCCCGCCCCTACATCAAGATTTTCCTAAACTCTATGAAAACATTTCAATACAAGAAAGGAGTACCCTTGAGAAGTGAAGACTACTGCCCATGGTGGTTATTCATCAAATCAATGCAGTAGCTTTTTTTGCATTTTTAAAATATATATATGTTTTTTTAATTTTTATTTATTTATTTATTTGAGAGGGGGAGGGAGAGGAAAAGGGAGAGAGATCAAGAGAATGAGTGCACCAGGGCCTCCAAGCCACTGCAAACAAATTCCAGATGCATGTGCCACCTTGTGCATCTGGGTTCTGAGGAATCTAACTGGGCTTTACAGGCAAATGCCTTAACTGCTAAGCCATGTCTCGAGCTCTTTTTTCATTTTTTTAAATTTTTTAAATTTATTCAAGACAGAGAGAGAAAATGAGTATGGGCACACTAGGACCTCCTGCCACTGCAAACAAACTTCAGATGCATGTGTCACTTTGTGCATCCAGCTTTTTTTGTTTGTTTGTTTGTTTGTTTTGTTTTGTTTTTCGAGGTAGGATTTCATTGTAGTCCAGACTGACCTGGAACTCACTATGTAGTCGCAGGGTGGCCTTGAACTCATGGTGATCCTCCTACCTCTGCCTCCGAGTGCTGGGATTAAAGGCGTGTGCCACCATGCCTGGCGCATCCAACTTTATGTAGGTCCTAGGGAACTGAACCCTGGCTGGCAGGCTTGGCTAGCAAGTGCCTTTAGCCTCTGAGCCATCAGTGGTAGCATTTTAAAGGCAGAATCAGTAGATCTCAGGGACCTCCTCAACCTACTTGCAGAAGGTACTTGATTTTTATGAAATATCTGTGATGTCACAGGCCGTAAGCGACTATAAATCAAAATGACCTTTCTCTTTCTGAGCTGACCTTCTTGAGTACTTGTGACAGTAATAATAAAGCTGATTAATGCAAGCATAAATGCAAATAACTGTGGTATGACCGACTACGTTTCCTAACAGTGATGGGTGACGTCTGCGGGAACTGAGCAGAGGCAGCAGGTAGTCTGCATGTCAGGGGGCAATGAAAAATAGCCTGGAAAGTTGGGGAACGTCCTCAAATGCAAGCGTTTTAAGCAAGGCCTCTAAGATACACGAGAAGCTGGCTCGGAGATGAGAGAAGGAAGGCGGCCTCCCATGATCTGCATGCGCTCAGTGAAGGGCTGACAGACCAGCCAGAGAGTCGTACCTGCTCCAGGGAGGCTTACTGGCTGAGGAGACAAATTCCATCCTGGATGATCCCAAGCTCTCATCACATCCCTGTCCATCATAGCACAGGGCTGGCAGTGAAACACACAAGTAACTAAATGCTGTCTCGACTGATCCCTTCCAAGTGCTCACGTGATGTTTCCTCTTGCAAGGACAGCACGAGATGCAGGGCACAGCATCCGCGTGGTCGGCCTGAGTTCTGGGCATGTTTCGCATCTCCACATCACCCCACCCTAAGCTAACCTCTGACAGGAAGAGAGAGCCGAGCAGGTGAGGTGCAAATGTGGCAAGTAGAGGAGTCGATCACAGCTAGTGGGCAGGGGCTCGGCTCAGGCTCACAGCTCCGCAAGAATGGACGTCCTGGGCTGGAGAGATGGCTGCATGGCTATGTGTGCTTGCTATACAAGCATGAAGAGCTGAGGGGCCCAGAGACCAACCAAGTTTGAGTCTCTATAAAACCACTGGGCATCTGTAACCCCAGTCCTGCAGGGAGAGGAGACTGGAGAAGCACGGTGGCTCATGAACAGTTTGGCTCTGGAATTGGTAAGAGACTCCATCGTAAGAAAAGTTACTGGTGGGGGCTGGAGAGATGGCTTAGCGGTTAAGGCCTTTACCTGCAAAGCCAAAGGATCCTGGTTCAATTCCCTGGGACCCATGTAAACCAGATACACAAGGGGCACATGCATCTGGAGTTTGTTTGCAGTGGCTGGAGGCCCTGGTGCGCTCTCTCTCTCTCTGTCTCTCTCTCTCTGCCTCTTTCTCTCTCAAATAAATAAATAAAATGTTGTTTAAAAAAAAAAAGTAAAGAAAAAATGCTGGTGGAGGGGACACGTGATGCGAGCCTTTGACTGCCACAGGTGAGCTCATGGGGTGCGTAGGCAAGTGCATTGCGGCTCTTGCATGTGTGGGTGCATAACATATGCACATACCACACACCACCACATGCTACACACATGCGAGAACAAAACCTGTAAGTTCTAACCTGGCCTGTGATGCCAGCTACTCAGGTCGCTAATGCAGAAGGATTTTAACTTCAAAGTCAGCCTGGGCAACTCAGACTTTGTCTCAACAAACAGTCGTAAGAGAGCTGCAGACGTAGCTCAGTGGTGGGACACTGGGGTGCTATGAAACCCTGCGCTCAGTCACCAGCCCTGTGAAAACAAAGGAAGTTTCTAGAATGGCTCTTGGACAGGAACATTAAATCTTTCCTGCCTGAAGTCACAAGGATGCGCTAAGGATAGGAGAGCAGAGGAGTCTGTCACTGAGTGTCAAAGAGACGAAAGAGCACCCAAGTGTTGCAGCCAAAAAAAAAAAAAAAGTGGTCACTCCTTTCTACTAATTAAAACTTCTGTTTTGGTCAAAGTCCCTGTGAAGGTCTTTAAAGAACCTGTGTACTGGGTTGGAGAGATGGCTTAGTGGTTAAGGCACTTGCCTGCAAAGCCTAAGGACCCAGGTTCGATCCTCCAGTACCCAAATAAACCAGAGGCACAAGGTGGTGCATGCATCTGGAGTTCATTTACCACTCCTAGAGGCCCTGGAGCGCCCATTCTCTCCCTGTCTCTCTAGCTCTCAAACAAATAAAAATAAAATATTTTTTAAAAGAACCTGTGTACCAGTGGTTCTTTTGTAATAACACTCCTTTCATCAGAAGACAGGAAACATTTTTCAGTTCCTTCAGGATCACTGTGATGAGAATTATTTTGTGTTTATAGTTCTAAAAATGATCATGATCAACAACAGCACTTTGTGGAAAGTTGAAAATCCATAGCTCAGGATTGAAGGTGCTGGACTTCTCACAGCAGACGTTCAGTCCGACCTCTTGCAAAAAGTGAGGTCTGCATTTTGAACGGAATGTGGAATTTAAAGAGAAGGAACTGGAAGGGATTGAAGTCCCAAGGGCCCTCAAGAAGGTACTCCCCCCCATCCTCTCCCTTCCTCTCCCTCTCCCCATCTCCTCACTACTTCCTGTTCCTGCCCAAAGATGAAGTCCCTGGGGAGTGGGGTCCCTAAAGCAGCTCACAAGGACAATGGGACATGAGCCACCTCTCAGGATGCCTCCCTCATCACTCTCCCCCCACCCACACTGCCAGGGAGGGGAGCAAATGACTTCATTGCAAAGGAAAGGGAGATGGTGACCACGGGCAGGGTCAGCAAGCACTGGTAGAGGAAGAATGGGGAATGGGGAGATGGCTCAGGTACCAAAGTGCCTGCCTGGCAGAGGAGGGTCCCCGGAGCTCCCCGGGCAGCCAGTCTAGCCTCATTGATGAGCACTGGGCCAGTGAAAGACCTTGTCTGGAAACAAAACAGTAGACAACTTTCCTGCGGATGACACCCCAGGGTGTCCTCTGGTGTCTAACACCCATGGTCACGCATGTACATACACTCCCATAAATAAAATCCGAGAAAGAAGAAAAAGAAAGGGAAGGGAAGTGTTGAAAGAGAGAGAGAACAGGAAGCTCGGGGTGTAGCTCAGTTGGCAAAGCACCTGCCTGGCACAGGTGAGGCCCCCAACTTTGATCTCCAGCACTTCAGTGAAGGGGGTGGGGTAAGAGATACATCAAGATGGCTCCAAAGACCACTCCGCCTTTCCCAGCAGGGTTAAGAGCTCCAGCCTTCAACTCGGCGGTTGTTTGGTAGGCCGGGGCACATGAACATAGACCCGCCGGCTCCTAGCCAAATTACAGTCATTTGAAAACTCCAGGGAGGTCCCGGGGATTCTGTCACGGGGCTCTATGATCCACTGGGGCACAATGCTCTGAGCCAGGAGCGCTCGGGGGAGGACTTGGATGGCAGGCAGATCCAGTCTGCAGCTGATCTATACAACTGGGTCAGACGGTCGATAATGACACCAGAATCCAGAAAGATGGCTTCAGACAGGGTGGTGTTGCGTCCACTTGACTGTTGGCTTCAATATCAAGGGCAGGGTGGAAGAAACAAAAGGAAGATGGGCTGAGGAGATGGCCCAGTGGTTAAAGGCACCTGCTTACAAAGCCTACAGCCCAGGATTAATTCCCCAGTGCCCATGTAAAGCCAGATGCACAAAGCGGTGCAAGCATCTGGAGTTCACTTACGGGGCAAGAGGCCCTCGTATGCCCATACATGCCCTCTCTCTCCCTCCTTGAAAATAAATAAAGAAAAGAAGCAAGAGAAGGGAGTGGGGAATCTTGGGTGCTTCATTTTATCTCACGTGCTCTACATCCCTGAATGTTATGACAATAAGAACACTTATATTATTGAAAGTCCAGGACATGGAATGCCACTGTGCTCTGCCCTGCCGTGCCCTGCCCTGGGCTACCCAGATGCTCACAACAAAGAGCCATGGTTGAAGGGGGCACTGCTGTGTGTTAACTAAACAAGATGAAATGTATGACATGGAACATGAGGTGAACTGAAAAAGAATGGGAGCATTCTCATGACAAGCTTGAAAACAAAATACACTAGTCATAGTAAAAAAAAAAAAAAAAAAAAAAAAAACAGGGCTGGAGAGATGGCTTAGCGGTTAAGGCACTTGCCTATGAAGCCTTAGGAATCAGGTTCGATTCCCCAGTACCCACGTAAGCCAGATGCACAAAGTAGCACATGCATCTGGAGTTTGTTTGCAGTGGCTAGGGGCCCTGGAGTGCTCATTCTTCTCTCTCTCTCTCTCTCTCTCTCTCTCTCTCTCTCTCTCTCCCTCTCTCAAATAAACAAATAAAATGTTAAAAAATAAACTCAAACAGAACATTCTGTGAGGTATTTTTATAAAAAGGGGAAGGGTGGAGTGGTACATCTGCACCTCTATTTGCTTGCAAATCCATAATGAAAACTAAAAGGACACAGGAAACTGAAAGCTTGTGGCCAGTTCTAGGGACAGAGAAAACAGGGCAAAGAGGACCTCTGGCTGCATTGCCTTTTTGAACCTCTGCAATAAAAACCACCTCAATGCATTAACAACGCAAAAGACCAGTGCTGGGCTGGGGAAATGGCTTACAGGTCAAAGGCACTTGCTTGCAAAGCCTGCCAGGCTGGGTTCAATTCCCAGGTGCATAAAGTGGTGAATGTGTCTGGAGTTTGTTTGCAGTGGCTAGAGGCCCTGGTATGGAGTATGTGTGTGTGTCTTAACAAATAAATCTTAAAAAATATTTGTATAAAAAACAAGTAGCCAGGATAATTTAAGAAGCAAACAAGAGGTACAAGAAGAATGGCACAGGAATGTTTAACCTTGTTGACAACATGAACAAACGAAGAGAAAGGAGGTCCCTCCTGCAAAAAGGGGCTGAGACAATAGCAAAGCAGTCACTTTCTGTCAGGATGGGGAAAGGATGCCAAGGCGATGCGGTGTGTGTGTCACATAACTGGCCGGGAGCTTCTGGTTCTTAACCAGAGTCCTGCAGGGAGCAGGTGGCCTCCAGGGGAGGGGTGCTGGCAGGCGGGCTCTTGTCAGAGAGCAAAGGCTGACAGCCTGCCAGAGACACCACAGGGACAGGGGACAGGAACCTGAATCAGATGGGTCTGGATGTCCCTTTCCGACTTGGAGATGTTGGCTGTGATTTTCAGACCCAGACACAGAGAATCCAGAGCCTCACTCTCAGAAGAAGGGTGCTGGACTGCAGAGCTCCTTACGCATGCACGTGGCCACTCAAGGCAAAGCCCAGGCAGACCAATCGCACCCCCACTTATTTCACAGAGCAACACAGGGACCATTCATAAATCACAATGCTTCCTACTTGCCTCCAGTTAGCACAAGTGCAACAACCAGTAGAAATGAAATGCGAGTCTTGGGTCAACAGCATCCGGGGTTCTATTTATCACTGCTCTTTTCCACATCTTATTCCAAGGATGACTTATGGTGCCTAGCCCACTCTATCCACATTTGAAATTCCTCTCAGGAGAGCACCACCGTCTCTGCTGTGAGACTTTAAGAAGGACATGAAAGGAAGGTCCATACGGAAACGTGAAAGAGGTGACGGGTTCAGAAAGCTTGCTTCACTCATCCCAGCCCCACAATAAGCCGAAAGGAAACCACCCAGAGAAGCAGAATCCCCAGCTGGGAAGCCTGGGAGAGAAGATAACCCTTGCCTCAGAGCTGCACAGGGAACCGAGCTGACTCGTCAGAAACCATGACAAGCCACAGGCCCAGAGTCACAGAGCCAGGAATGGTGCAGGCTTCAGCAACAGGCTAGTGTGGACGATGATCCTTGTGCAGCCGCCCATGCATGGCCAGAGACTCCCAAAGCCATCCCCAAACTTTGAACCGTTCTTCATTCCTCACTCTCTTTTGATCACCCTTGTGGATGAAACTAGCAGCTAACTGCCCACCCTGAGCAGTGGTCACCTCGAATCCATCGACTACCAGGCACCTGCATAGCAGAGACAGCATATACAAGGCCCCTGGCTTTGAACTTGGCAAAAGAGGGAAAACCATGAGAAGTGGTGACTTCACGGTGAGCACACTTTATGACCTCATTTCCTTCAAACATGCAAATGTCCACAATCAGACTGGCTGGAATATTGCACTCAGCATCCACATGCAGCAACACCACATTTATTACAAAATCATTTAGCACCATCACCAAAATCACTAGCCAACCATCGCCATCATCATCATCACCATCACCAGCATTATCACCAGCACCATCACCATCATCAGCAGCAGCAGCATCATCATCATCACCATCACCAGCATCATCACCAGCACCATCACCATCATCACCATCACCAGCATCATCACCATCACCATCATCATCAGCAGCAGCATCATCAGCATCAGCATCAGCACCAACATCAGCACCAGCAAGATAACATCTCTGAAGAACTCTATTTCCTAACTTCTCAGGAATTTGCCTTGTGTTTTAAACCATACATTTTTTTTCAAACAAACAGTGAAATAAGGACATTTCTTTTCTAGCTTCCTTATAAAATATCTGACACAAAAGGGTTTCATCTTTATCCTAATTTGGAGTATTTGGAATTCTTTTTCTTTGCATGTGTGTATGTGTGAGGGCGGTAGCTTGCTCACAGGATCCCCCATCTCTGCCTCCAGAGCACTGGGATTACAAAGCAGCCACCATGTTCACCTTCCATTTACACCATTTATGTGGGGGCTGGGTTCCGAACTTGGGTCCTCACACTGAAGCAGTAAGCACTATATTCATGACTCCTTGGTCCAGATTTGAATTTTTCAATGTGAAACAATCAAAGTCCAATTGTCTAGCTGTTATTCAAACAACAAAATTATCTGTATTGGGAGACACGAGCGTATACAGACAGCCTCAAGAGAGAAGTGATAAGTAATTCCCAAACTCTAACCACACACACTGGTCACTTCCAACAGAGCACTCTGGGAAGGAAAGCGAACAACCATGGATGCAAATGTGCTTCCGAAGGCAGCTGCAGGGCTTCTAGCAAATATTTTGTCCAGTTTCTTATTGATCAGCCTCTAACTTAATGCCACTTTCTATGCATAAACTTTGAAATTAATTTTTGGTTTTAATGCCAAGCACTTTGAAATTGGTTCCAATGGTTCACGAAGACTCCTGGGGAGCATTTTTTTTTCTTGGGATGTTCAAGTATGCCCCTAGGAAACAAGGATGTCAGTCTCTCCCCACCTCCAATTAAATCTCCCCAATATAACCAGTGGGCACGTCTGTTCCTTTTCACAAGGTGTCTCCTGTCCTTTACCTCTACCTACAAAGAGCCCATTACATTTACAAGGGTTGCTTATTTTTCTTTTTTTATCAAATGAGAGGCTGTTGAAAGACAAGACCAATCTCCACCCACAGAATGAGAAATCATGATATGACCACTGCACAGGAGAGTGTGGGTGACTTAGCAGGGGACCAGGTGTTAAGACACCACAGCCAGGTCCCTCCTTCAGCCTGGGGCCTGATCTTTTGAAAAGCCCCAAAGATGCAGGGCAAACATGTGCAGCTGGACAGGGGCTGTCAGGAGATGTGCAAGGCTGCTCCCTATTCTTGGTCCCTACCAGCATCTACACCAGAAGACATGCTGAGACGCTGTGTGACCTGGCGTGGAGTGGTCCTTCTTTTGTATTACCAGTGTTTTGGAAATATTTTCAACTATAGACCCATGACTTCCAGAACGATCATACCAGACAACTTTGTGGGGAGATGTGGATTCTTGCACCCCACTCCAGACCTTTAAATCCCTGCAATGGGAGATAGCTCAGCAGTTAAAGTTCTTTCCTTGCAAGCATGAGAATCAGAGTTCAATCCTCAGACCCACATTTTTTTAAAAAGGCAGGAATTGTGTCATGTGCTTTGTAAACTTAAAGCTAACGATGTGGCTCACCAGCTAGCCAGTCTAGACTATCTGTGGGTTCCAGGCCTGTCTCAAAAAAGGGGGACAATCGTTAAGGGACAACACCCAAGCTTTGTCTTCTGGCCTCCATGCATCCCTGTGTGCACACACATGCATCAGCCCACAAACATGTAATTGATCAATCAACCAACCAACCAATAGCAGAATCTCTGAGGCCAGTGGCCAGCAATCTCCGGTTGCCAGGCTCCAGATGACTCTAAAGCTTGGGAAACAATGGAGGTATCATGGAGCATACACACTCTTTGTAGGACTTTAAAATTTTAGTGAGCTATACATGGTGGCGCATGCCTTTAGTCTCAGCACTCAGGAGGCAGGGGTAGGAGGATCGCTGGAAGTTTGAGGCCACCCTGAGACTACGTAGTGAATTCCAGGTCAGCCTGGACTAGAGCAAGACCCTACCTCAAAAACCAAAATAAAAAAAAAAGGGGAGGCTGGAGAGATTGCTTAAAGGTTAAGTCACTTGCCTACAAAGCCTAAGGACCCAGGTTCAACTCCCTAATTCACACATAAAGCCAGATGCACAAGGTCATGCATACATCTGGAGTTCATTTGCAGTGGCTGGAGGCCTTGGCATACCATTCTCTCTAGCTGCCTTTCTCTCCCCTCCCATCTCTCTCTCTCAAATAAACAAATAAATAAAATACTTACAAACAAACAACAACAAAAAGATTTCACATGTGTCACCATCTGCACTCTTCTCCAAGGATGCAGCTCCTTCCCTCTCCCCAGAGGAACACTCAGCCGGAGATGCTAAGAAGCAAACTTCCAAAGGCAGGTGACTCCCAGAGCAGAGTTCCCATCCTGGCACTGCGTCCTCCTCAGCCTCCCAGACCAGAATATTCATGCACGCAGAGTCAGCAACGCTGGGGAGGCAAGTGACTCCCAGACCCCAGTTTCCATCCCTTTGGCCCTGTCCTCCTTAGCATGCAGACCAATACTGGGAAAACCACTGGCTCTATGGAAACACACACACACACACACACACACACACACACACACATGGAGCGGTCCTAAAGGTTATCCACCTGTTCCTCTTGTTCCAGAGCCTGCTTCTCAGTTCTGGTCAGAACAACTCTACTGGGCTGTGCATGGAGCTCAGAGACAAAGCACTTGTTCAGCAAACATGAGGCCCTAGGTTTAATCCCAGACACACACACACACACACACACACACACACACACACACACACACACACACTACTCTAGGGCTCAAGGAGTAAGCCGCATTTCCACTTTGAATATAATTTAATATGATGTCTTAGTATTGCTTTATTTAAAAAATGTCTTCCAATAAACATAATTATATTTCCTTAAGAAAAAGTGAAATTGTTTGCATGAGCAGGTAGAACCACTTTCCTCATGCAATTTTTATTAAATCTCAGTGATTCTGCCTGCCTTCCTATTCGATGTTATACATTATTTATTATATTCCACCAAACATATGTGAGTAATAAACTCCGCCTGTTCCCTGCCTGCTGTAATAAGCATACTCCTTTTCTGTCCTGACTGATAAAGCCACTCAGATGGTGCTGGCCACCATCAGCCTAGCGTTTTCCTTGAGCACTGTCCCCCACCCCACTGCACCCCCTTACACAACCCTTTTCTTGATCTCTATCTCCTACAGTTTGCAATAAAATCCATCAAGTGAATTACTGTTAACACATGACCCTAGATGTTCACACTATGGAAGATACCAGTAAGCCTTCTCTAGGCACCTTGCATGTGTGTGTGCACATCCATGTACACACAAACACACACACACACACACACACACTACACTGAGTCTGCTTGCCAGCCTACACAACACAAAGCCTCGTCTTTCACAACAGCCTGAGAACCGCCCAGTTATGGTGAGGACTGTATTGTCACACTGGCTCAGACGCTCGTCCTTCTCCTACACAACCATCACTAAGCAGCCGCTGTGTACCTGCCATGTGCGTTCCAGAAGGAAGAGCACTCACCATCTGAAGTTAAGTCACAAAGCATGATGAGAAGAGCGAGGAGGTGGCAGTCCCAAGCACAACAAGGCAGACAGGCAAGAGCTAGCAAGAAATAAGCAGTGGGCCAGGGAGGTGGCTCAGTGGGGAGCGTGCTTGACGTACAAGCACAAGGACCTGAGTTCAGATCCCCAGTACCTGTACAAATGCTGGATGCGACCGGGCGTGGGGGAGCACACCTTTAATCCCAGCACTTGGGAGGATCACTATGAGTTCAAGGCCAGCCTGGAGCTAAGAGTGAAACCCTACCTCAACCCTCCCTCCAAAAACAAAAAAACCACAAAGTGCTGGATGCGGTAGTGCATGTCTATAATCCCAGCACTGTAAGATCCCCGAACCTGGTGGCTAGTCTAGCTGATGAGTGAGCTCCAGATTTAGTAAGAGGCCCTGTCTCCACTAAGGTGGACAAGGGTTGAGGAAGACACGTGACGGACATCGACCCTGGGCCTCCACAGCCCCCCACCCCCACACACACACATGAGAAAGAGAGAGGATGGGAGGAGAGACAGGGCAGAGGAAGGGCAGATGCTAGGCCAAGGCCAAGCAGCACCATTCAATGCTCTCCTCGATGGATTCTTCCCTCCACTCTGGAGAGTGCTATGCCTGGAAGAGCTGCGGACAGGTAAGGGTTAACAATCATTTGTAGGCGAGCACCTGTGGAATGCATGTTTGGCACAGTAAGGACTCCCAAAAGTCAAAGCTGTTAGTCATCAGATGATAACAGTAAAGTTATGAAATCCTCTTAGAGAGCTATTCAAAATAGGTTAGATTCCAATCACTCTGCCTGGTTGAGACGTGGTCTGAACTCCCAGGGGAGTCATTGTCCAAAGGCCTTTTCTATCTGGGGTGCATCAAGGACTTCCCCTTAACTCACCTGGGGCAGGAGGGGGAGTGAGACAAGCTCGAAGCAGGTAGAGGCCATGTAGAATGCCACCCCATCAAACCAAGAGTCCCCAAGGATAGTAAACAATGTCGTGGTCAGGCTTCGGGCCAACATGGCAAAGCTAGGCATCAGTGTGCCCGCCCCATTACTGCCCACTTCAGCCCAGGGTGAGCCAGGGCACTGGAGGAGGCGGTGGTGGCGTTCTCACAATGCTCTGTGGGCTGTTCAGCAAAAAACACACCCAGTGCCTGTAGCTGTCTGAAATGGAACAGTTTCTTGACATTCCAAGTCATTGGGTGCTTTTAATTTTCTCCCTCTAATTAGGAAGAAAAGTTTCAAACCAGGAGTTAACAGCATATCAAAAGCAAAACAGTGCCTGTGAGCAGAATAACTAGCAGGTAAGTGGAAGGAGTGTTTCTAGAAGGACACAGGAAGCTATTACATGCAGTTAATTCCACTGCAACCTTCATTGCATGCTTCTAACAGCAAATAATGCAAGCAAACACAAGGTCCACCTCTTGGTTGGCCATGGTAGCTGTGCCTTTAATCTCAACACTCAGGAGGCTGAAGTAAGAGGATTACTATGAGTTCAAAGATTGGTCTGGGCTAGAGTGAGTTCCAAGTCAGCATAGGCTAGAGACCTTGCTTAAAAAAAAAAATTTTCTCTCTCTCCTCTAAAAATACCCAAACTTTCAAAGCTCCAAAAGAGTTTAGCCAGGACAAACCAAGAACTCTATGACTATGCACAGCAAACGCTTCTGTTCTCATTACGCAACTTGAGAAATGTTCACAAATTCCCATTTTTCTTTCTCCAAGAAAACAGAAAATCACAATTTATGGTGCTTTTTACAATTTTCAATCCATTAATTTTCTTCATTTCCTGCCCAAAGCAACATCTCCATTTAAGGACATCAGTCGGGCCCTTTTAGACTTGTTTGTGCATAATAAAATTCACCACCCTGGGGTCTGCGCAAGGTCCTTTGAGAAAGAAGTAAACCAGATCAACTGCCTGAATAATGGATCATTAGCTCATGGATCTTGAAGTAGAGTCAAGGAATGGAGCTCAGTGATAGAGGCTTGTTTGACAAGCATGAGGCCCTGGGTTCAAGCCCAAGCACTGTAAAAAAAGTATCTTGAGGTTGGGCTGGAAAGATATCTCAGTGGTTAAGGTGCTTGCCTGCAAAGCCTAAGGACCAGGGTTCGATTCCTCAGTGCCCATGTAAAGCTAGATGCATAAGGTAGTGAAGGTGTGTGGAGTCGTTTGCAGTGGCTGGGGACCCTGGAGTGCCTATTCTCTCTCTCATTATCTGTCACCTGTCTCTCTTTCATAAATAAGTAAATAAAATATTATAATGGTATCTTAAGGTGATATAAAGTAATTATGACTGCGATGGACTTACATGGGTTTTAAATGCTGCAGAGGTAGGTGAATCATCGTCTCCCACTGAGAAGAGTCTGTTACCCAGCAGCATTACCTTCTTGGAGGTGAGTTGTCTCCCTTAGGAGAAAACGCCCCATGTTCAAGGTAGGGTAATCAAGACATCCAAGGTGCGACGTGTGCGCCAGTCTTGGCTTTAGCAACAGCACTGTGAATTCCACTCCCAGGAAGCACGCACGGCGGGGTTCTGCCCTCTGGAGAGCCTTGCCCTGCTACCCCCTCCAAGGACCTCAAAATGTGATTGCACTCTGAGGCTAGACCATTACACGGAGATAAAGTGAGGTTGGGGCCATCGAGGTGTCACTAGGCCAATGTGACTAGTGTTCTTATAAGAAGAAACCCGGACAGAGACTTCAAGATGGGCAGATCGAGCGACGACACAGCCATGTGCCAGCCAAGGAAAGAGGCCTTGGAGAAGCAGTTCAGGGGACATCTTGGTTCCAAACCTGGGAGAAATCTGTTCGTGTTACATCAGCCACCCAGTGTGAAGTGTCTCATCGTCACAGCCCCAGCTGACTGGCAGCTGGAAAGAAAACAGGATTTCTGTGATCAGTGAACGGATCAAGGTAACAGCAGAAAACAGAACATGGATCAAAACAGCCTTCAGATGGTTGGTTAGGAATGGAGGACTTTGCAGGGGTGAACTCCTGGGTCCTGTGCCCTTCACTGGACACACAGTTTGACCAACAAATCCCATTCGGTTCCTTCACAAGGGCTTGGCTAGAGCAAAGCGGAGAAGTTCTGTGACAAAGAGGTCTCCAAGTATGTCAGGGACACTGAGGTACGCCTAGGAGGATGGACACCATTGGCGGTAGGAGAGAAAAAGTGTAGTAAGCACTGAGCACAGGCGTCAAACGGGGATTCTGACCTCCAAGGGCAGAAATGAAGCAACGGGCGCCTGGGCACACGAGTGAACGAAGCAACGTGCGCCTGGGCACACGAGTGAACGAGGCAACGTGCGCCTGGGCACACGAGTGAACGAGGCAACGTGGGCACACGCGAGCGAGCAACGTGCGCCTGGGCACCTGCGGTGAGCGAGGCAACGCGTCGCGCCTGGGCACCGCGGTGAGCGAGGCAACGCGTGCGCCTGGGCACCGCAACGTGCGCCTGGGCACACGTGAACGAGGCAACGTGCGCCTGGGCACACGAGTGAACGAAGCAACGTGCGCCTGGGCACACGAGTGAACGAGGCAACGTGCGCCTGGGCACCGCAGTGAGCGAAACGTGCGCCTGGGCACCGCAGTGAGCGAACAACGCACCGCAGTGAACGAGGCAACGCGTGCCCCTGGGCACACGAGTGAACGAGGCAACGTGCCCCTGGGCACACGAGTGAACGAGGCAACGTGCCCCTGGGCACACGAGTGAACGAGGCAACGCGTCGCCTGGGCACCTGAGTGAGCGAGGCAACGCGCCTGGGCACACGAGTGAACGAGGCAACGTGCGCCTGGGCACACGAGTGAACGAAGCAACGTGCGCCTGGGCACACGAGTGAACGAGGCAACGTGCGCCTGGGCACACGAGTGAACGAGGCAACGTGCGCCTGGGCACACGAGTGAACGAGGCAACGTGCGCCTGGGCACACGAGTGAACGAAGCAACGTGCGCCTGGGCACACGAGTGAACGAGGCAACGTGCGCCTGGGCACGGTGAGCGAAACGTGGCGCCTGGGCACCGCAGTGAGCGACCAACGTGCGCCTGGGCGCGAGTGAGCGAAGTGCGCCTGGGCACAGAGAGCGAAGCGTCGCCTGGGCACACGCGGTGAGCGAGTGTGCGCCTGGGCACACGCGTGAGCCAACGTGCCCTGGGCACTGAACGAGGCAATGTGCCCCTGGGCACCGACTGAAGCGCAACGTGCCCCTGGGCACACTGCGAGTGAACCAACGTGCGCCTGGGCACTGGGAGCGAAACGCGGCGCCTGGGCACCCGACGAAGAGCGTGCGCCTGGGCCACTGGTGAACGAAGCAACGTCGCCTGGGCACGAGTGAGCGAGGCAACGTGCGCCTGGGCACACGCAGTGAGCGAGGCAACGTGCGCCTGGGCACGCGGTGAGCGAACAACGTGGCGCCTGGGCACCGCAGTGAGCGAGGCAACGTCGGCGCCTGGGCACGTGGAGCGACAACGTCGCGCCTGGGCACACGCGGTGAGCGAGCGTGCGCCTGGGCACTGGTGAGTGTCCTGGGCACTGACCCGTGCGCCTGGGCACACGCAGTGAGCGAGGCAACGTCCGCCTGGGCACCGTGTCCACTAGTCACCTGGGCACCGCGGTGATCCACAACGTCACCTGGGCACCGTGATCCACAACGTGAGCCTGGGCACCGCTGAGCGAGCGTATGGGCACACGCTGAGCGAGAGGCAACGTCGCCTGGGCACCGTCCAGCGAGTCAACGTGCGCCTGGGCACACGAGTGAGCCACGTACGCCTGGGCACCGGAGTGTCCACTATCGCACACCGGAGTGAGCCACAAGTCACCTGGGCACACGAGTGAACGAGGCAACGTGCGCCTGGGCACACGAGTGAACGAGGCAACGTTGCAAGTTCACTTCAGAGACAGGATTCAAACTAGTGCTCTCTGGAATGTCCACTATCCACTGGAGCGTCCACTACCCACTGGAGCGTCCACTATCCACTGGAGCGTCCACTAGTCACTGGAGCGTCCACTACTCACTGGACTATCCACTACTCGCTGGAGTACCAACTAGTCGCTGGAGTGTCCACTATCCACTGGAGTGTCCACTACCCCCTGGAGTGTCCACTACCCCCTGGAGTGTCCACTAGTCACTGGAGTGTCCACTAGTCACTGGAGCGTCCACTACTCGCTGGAGCGTCCACTAGTCACTGGAGCATCCACTAGTCACTGGAGTGTCCACTAGTCACTGGAGTGTCCACTACCCACTGGAGTGTCCACTACCAACTGGAGTGTCCACTAGTCACTGGAGTATCCACTATCCACTGGAGTGTCCACTACCCACTGGAGTGTCCACTAGTTACTGGATCCATCCCATGTACACTTCGTGGCCAAGCACGACCCGGAAGCTCTAATCCTGCCGTCTGCACCTTCTGAGTGCTGAGGCTCCAGGCCTGTGCTACCAGGTTTAGGGAAGGCTGGGGAAGATTCTAAGGCTTGGTGCCTGCTAGGCAAGCACTCTACCAGCTCAGCTCCATCCGCAAGCCTTCCAGTCTGAATGGTTTGTGGTTTCTCCCCCAACCTCGCTGTTACAGGACAGTAAATGGTACTTTGGAAACAATCTTCCCCCTGCCCTGCCAAGTGACAACATGCTCAGCAAGAGGAGGGAGGGTCACTGGAGGGTCCCTGCTAACGTCATGCTAATTAACAGGAACCCTGGTGCCTGCAGTAGGTGGGCTCTGCCGAGGCACGTCTTCCAGCCCATCCTATGCAGAATGAGACTGCCAGCTTCCTATATTTGGGGAAACAGGAGGCTCAGAGAAGAGCACGGACAAACAGACCACAGGATGGTATGCCACAGGGAAACTGGGCCTGATCACAGGCCTGTCACCCCATAAAGCCACCGCGGCCCATCACTCTCATCGAGCAGATCTGACAGTCAGTGGAAATCGCAACACCTCCTCCAAGGCCACTGATCCGCTCAGGAAAGAGAGCCATGACTCAGCACAAAGGCCACTGCCCAGTCTTCTCCAGGAGACCTGAGAGTGGCCGAGGCCAGCACAAGGTCTGAGTCAGCACCAGAACGCTCAGTGAGGAGGCTGGCTCACACTAGGAGGACATCCTCACAGAAAAACACGAAGGCCACACCACGACAGGTGGGAAAGAACTGACAAGGGCCCATTGATTATGCACAAAAGAACCCACCTGGTTGGAATGTTCTGGCACACGGCCAGTTTGATAATATGACAAGGAAAAAAACATACCACATACTTCCTCACACAAATAGCGTTTGGTGGCCAACAGCGGACTCTGGAATTAGGATTTTAATCAAGTTTCAAAATTACTCAAGACCTGTGGAGTCCCTGAACTTAGCCATGGAAGCTCCTTGGCTAGTCGCCTCCATTCCTCTACCTCCGCAGCAAGGCCACATGCTCGGCACCTAGCTGGACCAGACTCTCTGGAGCTGAATGTTGGTGCGTCATCAGCGCAGCCACCTTTGGACACTCCAGTGCAAATCCAGGCGCCAGCATCTCTAGCCAGGATGACCCTGACAGCCTCCCAGCTGTGTCCCTGTCTCTGCTCTTGACCTTGTGCAGTGTGATGAATGAGGAACTAGCACTGACTAGCAAGGCAAATGGCATGTAAATGGCGATGCGTCACACGCCGTCGTGTCACTGACAAGCGTCTACCCCTGCCCCGCTTGCCAGTGTCAACCCTGCCTTCCATTCCTGCCAGCACCCCGCCACCCTGTGCTTAGTTGCAGCCACATGCCACCCTTGGGAATTCTCTGTGGTTTCATAAGCCGCTCCCTTTTGCAAGGAGAGAGATGTGTGAGCGTAGCTGTTCTGAAGCCGGGCACCTCGGCCACAGTAGAAATATATGCAGTGGTCATGCAGAAACGATAAGAAAACAATCTCGTGGGTTCCAAAGAGAATCACACTTCGGTTGCATTGTTCAATTAAGTGAACAATAGCAACTATGGGCACTCCAGCTTTTGGGGCTACCTTAGTCACATGGAGGCTGGTTTCTGAATGCCCAGAGCAACGGACATGACCTCTGGCTAGACAGTTCATAGGCAGTCTGCCATACCACCCTGAATGCATCTGACCTCATCTGGCCTCGGGAGCTAAGCAGTGTAGGTTCTGATTCGTACGTGGATGGGAGACTTCACCGGCACAGCTCTCTCAGGATCTGCTGGCGGCGGGGTGGCGCCTTGCCTTGTCTGTTAGGGGTTCAGAGTTGCTGAACACCCAGAATTCTTTTTGATGCTCTTATTTATCTGTAAACACACATACAGAGAGGGAGAGAGAGACAGACAGACAGAGACAGAGAATGGGCACACTCCAGCCTCTTGCCACTGAAAATGAACACCAGATGCATGTGCCACTTTATGCATCTACCTTTAAATAAGCACCTGGGATTCAAACCTGGGCTGGCAAGCTTTGTAAGCAAGCGCCTTGACTGCTAAGACACCTTCCCAGCTTCAACTACAATGAAAAAAATTTATTTATTTAAGAGAGAGAAAGAGGCAGATAGAAAGGGAGAATGGGCACTCCAGGGCCTTCAGCCACCACAAATGAACTCCAGATGCATACATATACCACCTTGTGCCTCTGGCTTACGTGGGTCCTAAGGAATTGAACCTGGGTCATTTGGCTTTGAGGCAAGCACCTTAACCACTAAGCCATCTCTCTAGCCCTCAACAAAATTCTCATGTTGAAATCCCACCCAGCCCATGATAGTCTGAATGTATGTACCCGACAGACTCGGGTGTTTTATTAAAGCTTGTAACTTGGATCTCCAGCCACCTGACTAAAGGAGGTGTCACTGGGGGCAGATCCTGGAGTCCAGCCCAAAAGTGTGTTCGGGAGCACACATTTGATTTCCACCTACAAGGTGTGCGGGATAGGCTGAGCTCGGTGGGATTTGTGCTTGCCGCTTTTTCCTGTTGCTGGCTCGTGGACGTGTCTCTCTGCTCAGTCGTGTGGAAGCAGCTTCTTCTTCCACTGTTGGAACTTCCTCCTGGATCTGTAAGCTTGAAACAAACCCCTTCCTCCCATAAACTGTATCCAGTTTGGGTGTTCATCCCAACAACGCAAAGCTGTCTACAACGCACCCCAAAGGTGATGGTATTAGCATGTTTGGCAGAAGAAGGTTAAAAGCTCATAAGGATGTATGTAGCACTCTTATAGTTAGAGGTTAGTACCCTTATGCAAACACCCAGCAGAACGCACCTTCAGTTTTGTGACAAGACCACAAGAAAATGGCTATCTGCAAATTAGTCTGTGATATTCCCTTATACCAGCAAGATAACAGCAAGAGCTAAGCCTGTCTCTCAGACAAGGAAGAACTGAATCAAGGTGTGTAATCTCACGACACTTGGTAATTTATTTTTTTAAAAACTACATAAAATGACTTATACCAAAGCATCCAGCATGCCCCTGTCCGGGCTTGACAGGAGGAATAAGGGGAGAGAAGACAGGGATGCCCAGCAGTGCTGTGTGCAAGGCTGATCACTGAAACCCGGACCCTCAGAACTGAAGCTGGCCACAAAGTGGCACACATGTCACTAATCCCAATGTGCCTATGTCAATGGGAGGCGGAGTCAGGAAAATCCCGACACTGGCAGGCTGGTAGCCTGGCATTTGCAGAGGCAGAAAGAAAGAAAGAAAGAAAGAAAGAAAGAAAGAAAGAAAGAAAGAAAGAAAGAAAGAAAGAAAGAAAGGAAGGAAGGAAGGAAGGAAGGAAGGAAGGAAGGAAGGGAGGGAAAAAGAAAGAGAAAGAAAGAAAGAAAGAAAGAAAGAAAGAAAGAAAGAAAGAAAGGAAGGAAGAGAGAAAGAAAGAGAAAGAAAGAAAGAAAGAAAGAAAGAAAGAAAGAAAGAAAGAAAGAAAGGAAGAAAGGAAGAAAGGGAGAGAGAGAGGGAGGGAGGGAGGAGAAAGAAAGACAGACAGAAAGAAAGAAAGAAAGAAAGAAAGAAAGAAAGAAAGGAGGGAGGGAGGGAGGGAGGGAGGGAGGGAGGGGAAGGGAGAGAGAGAGAAAGAAAGAAAGAAAGAAAGAAAGAAAGAAAGAAAGAAAGAAAAAGGAAAGGAGTGGGGAGGAGGGAGAAGGGAGAAGGGGAGGGGAAGGGAGGAAGAGAGAAAGAAAGAGAGAGAAAGAAGGAAGAAAGTGAGGAAGGAAGAAAGTGAGGAAGGGAGAGAAAAAAGAAAAAGGAAAGAAAAGAAAAGAAAAGAAAAGAAAAGAAAAGAAAAGAAAAGAAGACAAGAGAGCCTCTGTCTCAAACAAGGTGATAAGAAGAACAAACACCTGGAGGTTGTCCTCTGATCACACATGCACTGTGGCACGCACGTGGGCTCTCTCTCTCTCTCTTTCTCTCTCTCTGTCACACGCACACAAACTAAGACTCTTGGTCAGAGAGGTCCTGTCCTATTGTCAGGAGGAAGAAATGCTACTGCTGAGAGGCCAAGAAAAATCTAGACACCCATGCTCTGTTTCCACCGGCTCAGACCTTTCCTGCAGTCACGGAGTCTATGCATAAAGACATAAAGATGGACAGTTCACCCTGGGTCTTGGGGGTTTCAGTGTGAAAGCTCCCATGTCATATTCATGCACCATCTGTCTGGTGTCACCCATCACGGTCTATGGTCATCAGGCAAGGGATCGCCCCCCACCCCGCCCCTACAGAGCCAAAGAGAGAAGACTCCAATGTCAGTGGGAGGCCAGCGAGCCCAGGGACACTGTTCAGACCACACCGCAGTGGACGGTGCTGGGAACACCAAGACGAGCTGGGAAAACAAGGACACAGGAGACATCCTTGGGCTGGGACCACTACTGTGGCTGGTGTCTGCGTTTCCAAGGTCGTCCCAAGGTGAACACAGTAAACCAACCTCACCTGGACTGTGGGTAGAACTGAACAGGATGTGCTAGGGAGAGGGACATAGGGGTGAGAGAATTGCTCCTCCAAAAATGGGACTCCAGTCTGGAAATTCAACTGATGGCAACCCAGGCATGTGCTGGAGAGACTTTTGAGATAAAGGCGGGATGGACGAGTCAGAGCGGGAATGTCTGGCCACCTCTGAGAGGTGGGGACTACATGGATACCTTCAGGGCCCCCAGGCCATTCCTCCTGTTTATTCTCCTAAATACAAACTGCTCTTCCCAGTTGTGATAGTTTGAACAGATGGCCCCCAATATATTCAGTGTTTTATTAGTTTGTAGTTTGCATCTGTACCACCTGGCTGGAGGCAGTGTCACTGATCTTAAGGTGTAGTGGTGGGTTTGAGATTTCAATCTAAAGATATGCAAAGTGTGCCTAGCTGGAGTTCCTGAGGTGTGCTGTGCTGTGTGGCTTTTGGCTTGTGGCTTCACTCTCTGTGTTTGGTCCTGTGAAGAGCAGGCAGGCTTCTTCTGCCATTATGGAACTTCCCCTGGATCTGTAAGCTTCAATAAATCCCTTCCTCCATCACTGTGCCTGGTCTGGAAGTTCATCTCAGTGAACCTGAAGCTGTCTGCTACACCAGTCTTTCTCAGCAACCAAACCCACTCCCCACTGGTGCCCCCTCCCCAGTCCTCGTCCTCTTCCTCCTCGCAGAGGTCCAGCCCTCCCCACCCTTCCCAACCACCACTGCCTCCAGCAAGCAAGGCCTGCTGGGTAACGAGGAATTCCTTCCTGCGCCCTTTTGACAGGGACGAGGCCTGTGAGCTGTGTTTGTTATCTAACTCTATAGAGAGGCGTGGCGTCACCTAGGTCATGTGGTCCATAAGTCACACAGGGACACATTTTTCTCACAGGAAAACCAGAGTAGAGCTCCCAGCTGTGAGGGAACAGTTGCATCCTTCAGGACTTGAGACACTGCTCTCTGCTTTCTCAAAGCTACTACATGTTGCTGATTCTTCTCAAAGCCATCAGGTTTGGGGTTGGGGGTGTAAATCAGTGGTAGGGAATTTGCCTAGGATGTACAAGGCCCTGGGTTTGATCCAAACACTGTGAATTAAAAAAATAAAATAACATAACAGCAAAGAGAGTACGTTATGTTTCTGCCAAGTCACTCATCTTATTACCCTTGCATCCAATGTAAACAAACAATAGTAGATGGTAAACGTTCAAGATAAAGTGGGAGGGAGAAACTACTGAAGCTGTTTGCGAAGTGGACAAGGGAGGTGCTGGCTTACAAAGCCTGCCAGCCCAGGCCCAATTCCCCAGTACGCATGTAAAGCCAGATGCACAACATGGTGCCTGGGTCTGGAGTTTGTATTGGCAAGGGGCCCTGGCATACCCACAATCATTCATTCATTCTCTTTCTATCAAATAAGTTAATTAATTAATTAAATGTTTGTTAAATAGCTACTTCTTTTTTTCTCTCTGTGAATTAAGAAAATAAAGTTATAATTGTATTTTTGTGTCAGTGTAACTTTTTGGTTGAGTCCGTGGTGGAATAATGTGTTCAATTCTGAGTTTTTCTATGTTGAAGGAGTCACTGAAACACAAAAATCATGCTGAAAAGAAATTTCAGGAACAATGCCGAGTCTGGAAATGGCCTTTCTTTTCAGACACAAAAATCTCAATGCCTGACTTCTTTGCTTTTTCTTGGTTATTCTAGAATGTTCTTTCATTGCCACCTCGCCAGAACTCTGAAAGGTTTACATAGATCCCTGTTCCTCCCTCACCCCTTCTCCACATTAGCTACACTGAATACCCTTCTCACCACGAACCCACCTCCAACTTTGGAGGCAGAGATTAGGAAATAAAACGTGTTTGAGCCGGCCCCCCAAGCAAGCAGACAATTTGTAATTCAAATATTTTATCAGTAGCTACATCTAGAAGAGATTATCTCTACCCAGTGGCAAGACATCCAGGGGGATCTTTACTTGAAACTCCCTTTCTCTGCTTGGTTAGAACAACTGTCCCCAAAACATTCTTTTCCAGGAGACACAGGAAACTACATCCCATGGAGAATCAAATTGCTATTAACATCTACAATAATAACACAGGAGACACTCTCAGCATGAGAGCTGTTACCTTTGTTATTCTCTTGCTTTGTCTCTAGACACAAAGTTTCAAATGGAGTTTACATCTAAACCCTTCCTTTGATGCCTCAATGGACAGAGAATAGACTGCAGGGCCTGGCAGTCGAACTACTTATATTAGCCACAGGAGGGAGCAAGCGTGCAGCCTCCTGGCCAAGTGTACCAGGGCTATTGACGTAAGTGAGAAGGAAAAAGAAAAACAAAAAAACGACCAATGTCTTCAGGAAACTCAGGTCAGCACTCTCCCAACTGCATGGGATCTCAGAAGAGGTACCCTTCCCTCCTTCCATACCCCACCTGGCTTTGACTTTTCTCTCCCTAAGTGCGTGTCTCCACAGAACGATTCCACTAGTAGAGGGGTGAAGAACACGCACCAGGAATACCAATGAAGCAAACTCTGTCAATGTGTTAATTCGAAAAGAAAAGCCCAAACCAGTGGGGAATTTACTCGAAAGAGGTTGGCTGTGGCCAAGTGTGCCACAGGTCAGTTTCTGCAGGATGCCTGAGAACAGAACCTGGAATTTCAGACTGGGCTAAAACCGCTTCTGAGAGGCGGCAAGTGATTTTTGTCTCACGCTAAGGCTGGATGGCCTCTGTGCCCACGTAAAGTCACGATGAGAAGGGCAAACGGAACACAGAAGGGAGGTACGCACACAACACTGTCTTGGTGTTCACAAGAGATGCAAGCAAGCTTCGAGTAACTGCAGCTTGAAGGGCACATCCCCATTTGAGAGACGCCAAGTACTTGTGTTGATGCCCATTCTATTAACGCTGCTGTCCCCTTTCAGATGACAGTGACCACTGGGGAGACTCAAAACTCATCGGAGTGCAGAGACAAAGTGACAGTGGAGTGTTCAGCACCAAGTGAGACATCTCTACCACACCCTCCAAGGCTCAGGGACCATTGTGGAAAGGTGTTGCGAAGAATGAAAGAGCCAAAGGCTGGGAAGGAGTGCTTTCAATGCCATCATCCAGACACATCGTAGTCAAGGTAGCCAACCTCACAGGGCTGACGCTACGTCCAGCTACTGCATCTGGTAAAATTACTCTTCCCCCGTTCTCTTGTAACTGTGAATTGACATTTTTCATAAACAAAAGCCTTTAAGCTTTTCTGATCTCTCTCTCTCTCTCTCTCTCTCTCACACACACACAATTCACCCCCTTTAGAGAAAACCAGAGAATAACACAGGCTGATCAGTTCAAAGTCTTTGACAGGCCAACGCCTTCCAAGTGCAGAAAGGGAACCCACACAGGCTAGATCAGCTGCATCTGCTGAACATCTTTCCTCCTAACTCCTTGGCCTCCCCAACTCTCAATCTACCATTACAGGGCCTTACACATGGTGAAAACAGGTACAGGATAGGATAATTACCTTGCTTAGTACATTCTGGAGTCACATAATCATACCCCACTCTACCTGACAACAGAGCTTCAAAACCAAAGATGCCTAAGCATACTGTTACGTTACAAGGATATATATGTATGTGTGTGTGTTTACAGGGTCTCACTATGTAGCTCAGGCTGGCTTCAAGCTGGATATCCTCCTGCCTTGGCCTTCCAACTGCTGGGGATTACAGATGTACTCCATCACACCCGGCAACTATCACTCTTTCACAGCACTGCAGAGAAGATTTAATCATGTACCTGCAACATGGCTCGGCTCCATCCCGCTCTGGTGGCCGTCACAGAAGCCATCCTAAGGATGCTGCTCTCGACTTCCTTTCCCAAGTCCCTCTCCAGGGCCAGGGGAGAACATGACCACAAGAACCCGTAACTTTTGTGAATGGGTGTGGTGCTGGTTCTGTGGATGTGTGTGGTGCTGGTTCTGTGCATGTGTGTGGTGCTGGTTCTGTGGATGTGTGTGGTGCTGGTTTTGTGGATGTGTGTGGTGTAGGTTTTGTGAATGTGTGCGGTGCTGGTTCTGTGCATGTGTGTGGTGCTGGTTCTGTGGATGTGTGCGGTGCTGGTTCTGTGAATGTGTGTGGTGCTGGTTCTGTGGATGTGTGCGGTGCTGGTTCTGTGCATGTGTGTGGTGCTGGTTCTGTGGATGTGTGTGGTGCTGGTTCTGTGGATGTGTGGTGCTGGTTCTGTGCATGTGTGTGGTGCTGGTTCTGTGGATGTGTGCGGTGCTGGTTCTGTGGATGTGTGCGGTGCTGGTTCTGTGGATGTGTGTGGTGCTGGTTCTGTGGATGTGTGTGGTGTAGGTTTTGTGCATGTGTGTGGTGCTGGTTCTGTGGATGTGTGCGGTGCTGGTTCTGTGGATGTGTGCGGTGCTGGTTCTGTGCATGTGTGTGGTGCTGGTTCTGTGGATGTGTGTGGTGCTGGTTCTGTGGATGTGTGCAGTGCTGGTTCTGTGGATGTGTGCGGTGCTGGTTCTGTGCATGTGTGTGGTGCTGGTTCTGTGGATGTGTGTGGTGCTGGTTCTGTGGATGTGTGTGGTGCTGGTTCTGTGGATGTGTGTGGTGCTGGTTCTGTGCATGTGTGTGGTGCTGGTTCTGTGGATGTGTGTGGTGCTGGTTTTGTGGATGTGTGCGGTGCAGGTTTTGTGGATGTGTGCAGTGCTGGTTCTGTGGATGTGTGCGGTGCTGGTTCTGTGGACGTGTGTGATGCTGGTTCTGTTAATGTGTGTGGTGCAGGTTTTGTGGATGTGTGTGATGCTGGTTCTGTGGATGTGTGTGATGCTGGTTCTGTGGACGTGTGTGATGCTGGTTCTGTGGATGTGTGTGGTGCTGGTTCTGTGGATGTGTGTGATGCTGGTTTTGTGAATGTGTGTGGTGCAGGTTTTGTGGATGTGTGTGGTGCTGGCTCTGTGCATGTGTGCGGTGCTGGGCCCAGGGCTTCAAGGACACCAAGCAAGTACTTTACTACTGAGCCATATTCCCAGCTTTAAAAACAATAACTACCAAAGGGCATGGTGGCTCACGCCTTTAATCTCATCACTTGGGAGATGGAGGTAGGAGGAAAGCTATGAGTTTGAGGCCAGCCTGAGACTGCGTAATGAATTCCAGGTCAACTTGGGCTAGAGTGAAGAACTACCTTGAAAAACCAAAAACAGGGGCTGGAGAGATGACTTAGTGGTTAAGGTGTTTGCCTGCAAAGACAAAGGATCATGGTTCAATTCTCCAGGACCCACATAAGCCAGATGCACAAGGGGTGCTTGCATCTGGAGTTTGTTTGCAGTGGCTGAAGGCCCTAAAGTGTCCATTCTCTCTGTGTGTGTCTCTCCCTCTGTCTCTCACTCAAATAAATAAGTAAATAAAATGTATTTTAAGAAAACCCAAAAACAAACAAACTGTGAAGTGACAAGATAGTGCAGGGTGAGTATCTTTTCTCCAAAATGTATTTTAGATATCAACATTTTTTGACATTTGGAACCAGTGCACATATACAATGAGGTAACTTGTGATTGGACCCAAGTCTAAAAATGAAATTCACTCTAGTCTATATGTACCTTATATGCACAGCCTGAAGACAATTTGATACAATATTTTCAATAATTTTGTGCATCAACAGCTTCATGGTGAAGAATTTTCCCACTTGTGGGCTCAAAAGACTTCAGAGTATGAGGCATTAATTTGCAATTTTGGATCCAAAATGCTCTGCATTGGTCAGGATACAGCCAAAAGGCCAGAGGCAGCTTTCTGAAAGCTAGAAAGAATGACTTAATCACACTGAAAGTAATTACATCTTGCATATTGTATTTCCCTGGCACTCCACATCAGCGCAATCACAGTGCTGTAGTTACCATCGTGTTGCCAGGACAAAGCACCCAACCCAAAGCAGCTGATGGGAGGGCAGGGTTTGTTTCGGCTCACAGTCTCGAGAGGAAGTTTCCGCATCGCAGGAAAGCAGAGTCTAGCAGAGGCTGGACATCACTTCTGCCACAGCAACTGGCAAAAAGCAGCAAGAGAGTGAGCTGAGCTCTGGCAAGGGGGAGCTGGCCATCACACCCCCTAAGCCCACCCCACCAACACACCTCCTTCAGCAAGGCTCCACCTCCCAAACTGCCACCAGCTGAGAACAAGCACTCAGAACACAGGAGGTGAGGCCGGTGGAGACATTACACATCAAACAACTACACAAAGATACCAAAAGTTTAATCCCAGCACTCAGGAGGCAGAGGTAGGAGGATCATCATGAGTTTGAGGCCACCCTGAAACTCCATAGTGAACTTCAGGTCAGCCTGAGCTAGAGTGAGACCCTATCTTGAAAAACCAAAACAAGAAAAAAGAAAAAAAGATTGCAGTATATAAGTGCACAGGACTTTAGAAACTTGCTCTTCAGCCCTGGCTAAGCCGTCCATCTCCTGAGGGTCTCTCTGGTGTTTTGTTGTTGTTGTTGTTGTTGTTGTTGTTGTTGTTGTTTTTCTCAGAGAGAGACAGAGAGAGAGGGAAAGGAAGACAGATAGAGATGGGCATGCCAGCAGCCTCTCAGCTGCTGCAAATGAAATCCAGATGCGTGCGCCCCCTTGTGGTCAAGTGTGGCATTGCGTCACTTTGCATCTGGCTGAACGTGGGACCTGGAGATTGGAACCAGCGTTCTTAGGCTTAGGAGGCAGGCGCCTTAACTGCTAAGCCATCTCTCCAGCCCTCTGGTGTCTTCTGAGATACTGAAGTGAAGTTCCCGTGAGGAAGAAGGAACAAGATGAGGGTGTTCAAGGAGCACATGTTGGTGAAAGGGAGTAGGCGTGAGTGCTCCACCACCAGCATTCACAATCACTCACTGACTCACAGTGGGTCTGGACTCATGGGTACTGACAGCCATATGGGGGTTTGTCTGCAACAAATCTCACAAGAGTTTATTAAGGAGGCACGTGTGTACATGCATGCACTCACACATGCACACACACACACACACTTACTTTAGGAAACTCTCATTGCAGACAGGCCAGTTTAAACTAAGTGAGCTCTTTTTTCATGGACAAAAGATGGCGGCAGGAGAGACCAACTCACTCAGTGTCACCATCGTTTTATCTGATCCCAAGTCGCGTTGGGCCCACGACAGACAGTCGCACATGACTTGGTCACTGAAGCCAATTCTTTCTGGTGGTGACTGAAAACTGTTAAGGCATAAGCTGGCTGAGCAGCTACAACCATGGCTGGTCATGAGCACACGTGTGACCAAGCATGAGGGGACCCCTGGGTCACGTTCTGGGGACTTTATTAGTAACAGGGGCCAAACTAAACATGCGTACATGTTAAATAAAATGATAAATCACGTGGCTACTTTTAAAAAAAATCTCATCTGGGTTTTTGTTTTGAAACAAATGCTAGACAATCTTACCTCCTGCCAATCTCTGCCACCCACCCCCCAGCAGCCTGTTAGGCATGCGTGACGGGCGCGCCACAGCATGGAACTAACCTCAGTGCATTTGATGGACCCAGTAGACCAGTTACTGTAGGTAGGAAATCATTAACAGGACAGTAGCGAGCTCTCGGCATGGCAAAGGCCGCGCTCAGCCAGGGGAAACAAAAGCCTCTTCCGCCCTGGCCTCCCAGCCCTCATCCCATGCTCACCACATGGGGAACTGGCTCAAATCCCAATGCTGGGTAACGGGACAGACAAGGGCCTTCTAGCAACACCTGCCCATCACTCCTGGGAAGAGGAAGTGATGTAGATGGCCTGCACCCATCCTCACACTCAGTGATGAGGGCACACAGACAGGAAGCACTAGTGGAGAGGGGAATAACACGGGGGATGCAGGCTGCATTTCACTGCTTCTATGTCAGATTCTCGCACTTGGAGATTCAAAATTTCATGAGCCAGGCATAGTGGCATGCACCTGGAATCTTTGCACTTGGGAGGTCCAGGCAGGAATGTTCTGAGCTTGAAGTCAGCTTGGACTACATAATGAGACCTTGCCTCCAAAAAGAAGCAAAAAACAAAAAACAAAAAAACCCATTGCCAGGAGCTGCAGGGATGGTTCAGTGGTTAAAGGTGCTTGCTAGCAAAACTCGCCATTATGGGTTGGATTCCTCAATACCCACCTAATGCCAGATGCATAAAGTGGCACATGTGCCTGGAGTTCTTGTGCAATAGAAAGACGCCCTGGTGCATCTGTTCTCATTCTGTCTCTCAAATAAATAAATAAACATGCTTTTTAAAAGCACTTCACATCCCCATAGCACCTGTATCATTTACTCAGAGATCACCATATGGGCACCTGGACAAAGAAACTCCTACCCAGTCCCATCAGGACACTGTGTGCCACCTATTAAGGATTCTGGAGTAAGAATTTTACTGCCAGCCACACCAGGGAAGCTAGGAGGAATAGGAAAGTGTGGTGTCTGGCATCCTGTGGGAATGACTCTCAGGAGCGACGGCTACCTGTTCACCCTGGTCATCTGTGCAGGGACCAGCTCGTTCGCACTGGTGGAAGAACACAGAGGCTGAGCTGGGGAGATAATGCAGTAGTGGAGCTCTTGCCAAGCATGTGTGAGGACCTGAGTTCAAGCCCCAGGACAAGACAACTATGAAAGAGAGAAGAAAAGGAAGAGGAGGAGGAGGAAGGTGGAAGGAAAGGTGGCTCTGCTGCCCAGTGGTCAGCACATCCCGTGGCGCAAGCACAAAAGGAAATGGTGGTTAAAGGAGACGTGGCCTTGTCAGGGGAACTTTGAAGTAGGCGTGAGATGTGGCCTGTTTTATGCCATTTGGAAGGAGCTGAAGAAAGGAGAAATTCACAATGCAGGGAGAAAGAGTTATCTTTGAGAGTGAAGGGGACTTGAGGGACGAGGGAGAGGGAGGAGCCAGAGACAGGAAGTGGGTGGCTGAGCCTGAGCTGTGTGCAGGGACAGGCAGATCGGAGGTTACAAAGACGAGGTTGTCTCACGGACTCCAAGGCGTCTTTTTCTCAATGACATAACAGACAGACCTCAGCCGATAAGGGGAGAGACTGGGGGTGATAAGAATGCAGAAAGCCTGAAATCGTTTTCTACAAACAGGCAAAGTTACTGGAAAAGTGTACTAAGATGCCAAAAATAGTGTGATGAGATCCTGTCTGAGTGTCTCAAATACAAATGAGAGGTATTTCCAGTGGTCACTGTTTTGGAACAAGGAAGATAGGTTTACCCAGAATGGGCAGGAGTCTAGCTGGGGCTGGGGTCTCCTCAGGGAGTCAGGGTGGCTCTCCTGTTTACAAGGGAGGACCACCAAGTCTGAGCAGTGGGGTTGGCCCCCAGGGCACCTGCAGGGCAGTGAAAGGTTGAACCCATGGGCTGACAAAGCTCTAATTCTCAAGTTCCAACAGAAGTTTCACGTGGGAGGAAAGAAATGCATGACCATGGGGCAGGAGGCTTTGGATCAACGTTTTAGAAGTTACCAGGACATCAAGACCTAGAGGAGCCAGTGAAATGAGACGTAAACTGTTGTTGGGGCGGAAGAGATCAAGGTTAGAGAGGGCAGGTCACATGGAGTGGAGAGCACGAAGAGGGGCCCACCACCAGAAGGTGGCAGCAGGTAAGAGACCCATTGGCCAGCAGAGTTGATGGCATGAGGTTCACAGGGAGCTGAGGTTTGAAAAGACAGGAAGGAGGGCTGGAGGGATGGCTTAGCGGCTAAGGCACTTGCCTGTAAAGCCTAAGGACCCAGGTTCAACTCCCCAGAACCCACATAAGCCAGATGCACAAAGTGATGCATGTGTCCAAGGTCAGACATGTGTACACGGTGGGGCAAGCATCTGGAGTTTGAATGGCTCTCTCTATCTCTCTCCCTCTCTCTCTCTCTCTGACCTAAATAAATAAATACAGGAAGGACAGGTGAGTTGCAAATGACAAGAAGAAAAATGACCCCAGGAATAATCGTTAGGGACCAATGGCTGAGAGATCAAGAGGGTGAGGGAACAATCAGGGGAGGCACAAAATACAGACCCGAAGGACATGGGAAAGAATGGGACAGTCACTGCAAACAGTGGTCAGAGTGACGACTGGTGGCCAGCAGTGTTCCCAGCTCACCCATTCAGCATGCCAACGCATGTTTCTTTCACAAAGTCATCACCCGTTTGAAGTAAGTCTCTACCGAGGGAAAAGCAGAACTCACTCAATTGCGCTTGGGACACTCATCCACATACCTGCCACCCACTTGTTGGCACTGAACTACCCACTTCCACTGCTGGCAGTCCAATCCAGGGCAGGGTGGCTGCCAGTAAGCCAAAGCTGATCACCACTAGAGGGCAACACAAGCTCAAAACCAAAGCAGCTCCCAGACCCTGGTTTAATAGAAACCTGCTCTCAAAACCAGAGCAAACCCAGTTCAAATATATATAAAATATAAAATATTAACAAAATACAGAAAAAGACCTATGAATGGATTATGCAGAGAAACATATCTCAAAGCCCTCAGGCCAGATGGTAAGACTGGCGTACCTTTGGGACAACAAGACGGGAGCGGAGGGGCCTTCGCTTCTCGTGCAGACACGAGGGAGCGTGGTGCTAGGAGCAGCGGTTCCGAGCGCACCAGGGTCATTCAGGAAAGTGCGTCTGCAGACTGGGATTTTGCAACAAGCACCTTTAATCACTGAGCCATCTCCCCAGCCCTTGGCTCACGGCATGGGGGTGCAGAGCACTGCGGCAGCATTTGATGAAGGAGTCCAGAATGAATTCGGGGATAAGGGATTCCACGACACATCTGCAGGCTAGAAGAGTCAAGGGCATGGGGTGGGGTGGGGGGAGGCAGTCTGAGGGCCAGAGGGACACAGGTATCCACACCTTCCCTCTGCCTCCCCCACGGTTCCAGCACTTTGGGAAGGCGTACAATCAGTGATGGGCCAAGCCCCCACCCTCACCCCCAGGGGCTTCTGATGTCCCCCACCATGGGTCCTTTAGGGGCTGGAGGGGACCGTGTGAATGACAGAAAAGCCAGATGTAGGCATCTAGCCAACAAGGGGAGCTTGGCGCTAACACATCTGAGCGGAGACAGGGGCCTGGATTAAATTAAAGGAAACACCACTGAATTTACTTTAATGAAAAATGACCAGGCCAGTGTGTTAACACATCCCCGGGGACATCAAAGACCTAAGGCAGACTGCAAGGCCGAACCAAGATGGATGCTGAGGTGGAAGACAGCAGAGGTGGTGTAACTGCAGTCAGGGTTCCCAAGAGAACCCCGCTTGGGCTGGGGTGTCCAAGGTGTTCAGGACCCAGCACAAGTCTGTGTAACGTTAACCCTTCACTGGAGAGAGGAGGGAACCTGATCTTGGGTGACAGTTATTTGGGTGGAAGTGGCAAGATCCCCAGCTGGGAAATGAAGAAATCAGACAGGCTTCCCTGAAACACCAACAGCTCATGGCTTGATGATCACCCCAGGAAAGTTTCAAAGGTTTGGCGCAGAAGTTCCCAAGACTGCCGGGAGACCAGGCCAGGGAGGCGAGGGGCAGGCGTGGGGCAGTTCCTAGGGTTGATTTTTATTTTAATCAATTTGTTTATGCAAAAGCACTATTTTAAAACTATCGCCCATGAAACAGAACTTCTAATTATAATACCAGGAAGTAAGATGTTTTGGAAAGCCACAAGTTCACTTTACCAAGTCAGCTTCCATTATTTTATCTGTACGTGAAATTTAAGGTTACAAATCCCCTGTGAGCTTCATGTCACAGGCATCAGAGCCCTTGACAAATGGAGGTTGACACAGCAGTGTTAACTGAATCCAACAGGATATTATGGAGGGGAACAAGGATTGGTGGCAGTATGTTCTTGAGCGAATGTGTGTGTTGTCTAACAGAGCAGACGGGACCACCGTGTAACAGCTTAAGGTTCACCAAGAATTCTGGGTGCTTCCAGAGTGGTTCAAGAGTGAAAAGAAGAGGGAACCCCTCAAATTATCTTGGGGTCAAGGACAGTGCATCATGGGGATGTATGTCCTCACAAGCTCTTAAGTGTCAAGAACATACTGCCGGGCTGTCACTCATACTCACTCTACATTTGGAGAGACGAGAGGAATGGAGGGAAGAAGGGAGACAGACTGGAATGAAACAGAGGTAATTAGGGCCTGAGGTAAACAGCCAGGTTCTGCAGACAGCAGCAAGAGGGAGGGGATAGCCCTGTACAGTCACAAGCAAGAAATTTCCAGAAACAAGAACCATGTCCGCACTGCTTCACACACCCCAAAGAGAAACACGTCCAATGATACCTGTGAAATAATGATCATGATGTCATACCCACAGGCCCGCTCTCGTCTGCTTCTAATTTTATCTTTTCCACTACAATATGGCTCCTTCCTAAAGAGCGAAACCCAGCCAACTGTATCCCCACAGATGAAGTCAGACTCAGGAGGGCAATGTGGCTGGCTTCCAAACTCAGAAAGGGACCTAATCAAATTTGAACCTGATAAAAGTTAATTGATTGTGTATCAGCTTGGACATAAATTATCCTGGATGGGAATAAAGATAAGCTGTTTTTCTAACTCCAAGGCACATGCACGTGGGTCTGAATATATATTTCTACATCCTCAATAATATATATGTGCTGATTTAACATTAGTCCCTGGAACCACATAACCTAAAATGTATCTGACATAAAACAAAGTGTTCAGCAAAGGAAGATGCAGTTCTGCAAAGGTTTTGGATGAGGAAATGTTATTGAGGTCTCGGCTCCTCTCCCTCCAGCTTCCCAAGCCCTCGTGTTCTGCTGGCTGAGGCCTGGGCAGGAGCCTTTCCTGAGAATCACATTTCTATGCAGGTACAGGGAGCTCTGGCCAGAAGACTCCTCTCACTCTCTCTCATTCCACCAGGGACACCTCAGGTCACCTTGCATGAGTTCAGGTAGAGAGCTGCCTGGGCCAAATGAAGCCTCATTCCTCCTCCTGCTCCAGCCACCTCCACTCCGCCCAAGGGTGACACAGAAGCCTGAGCATTCAGGCCCGTGCCCACACTCACATGGATGGGCCTCATTCCTTTAGCCTGTCCACCCAGGCTGTGTTCTCCCACGTCCAGCACCAGCATTGACGAAGGATGCTATTTTGGTCTCCTCTGCACACTCCTCTGCTGTGTGCCTGCTGTTGCCCCTTGAGCCCTGAGGCCTGGCACTGCACTGCTACAGGTCCACTGCCAACAATGGACGCCCCAAAGCAACAGCGTTGCATCTCACCAGGAAAGGCTACTCTAAAACGCAGCCTCCTCAGAGCCCGGCTGCAGCAGATCAGGGAGAGCTCAGAGATCTGCATCTGGGACAACCGCAGGTGAACCCACCACACAGAAAAGTTCATGGCGTTCTGTCCCACTGAGGGTGGGGGACAGGGGATACAAGAATATTACCCGGTGGGAATATGACGCACACGCGATATGGTCATACAGTAAAGTTCATAATAAAAATAAAGGGGTGTTTGCCTGCAAACCCAAAGGACCTAGGTTCAATTCCCCAGGACCCATGTAAACCACATGCACAAGGTGGTACATGTGCATGGAGTTCGTTTGCAGCAGCTAGAGGCCCTGGCACACCTATTCTCCCACTCAATCTACCACTCTTTCTCTCTCAAATGAATAAAATAAAATAAAATAATTTTTAAAAACACATGATTTGCTGGACCTGGTGATGTACTCCTTTAATCCCAACACTTGAGTGACTGAGGCAGAAGGATTGATCTCCCTGAGTTTCAGGTCAGCCTGGGCTATAGTGAGCCTCTGCCTAAAAAAAAACTTTTTTAAAAAAGGGAAGAAAGGAAGGGAAGAAGAAAAGAAGGAAGTTAGAAAGGAAGGAAGATTAAATAATTTTATGACCATTTAGGGACCCATAGAAAATAATCATGACGGGGCAGAGCAGGAAGGGGGGAGGGCTGGGCAGATGGCTCACTGGGTAATGCCCACAACACAAGCAAGAGGGCCTGAGTTCAAACCTCCAGCACCCATGAAAAAGCCAGGCACAGTGACGTGTGCCTGTTATCCCAGCCCTGGGGAGGCAGAGACAAGAAGAACCCCAAGGCCTACGGACTAGCCAGTCTGACAAAGCAGTGACCTCCACGTTCAGTGAGAGACCCTGCCTCAAAAATTACGTGAGGCCTGGAGAGATGGCTTAGCAGTTAACTCCTTGCCTGTGAAGCCTAAGGACCTCAGTTTGAGGCTCGATTCCCGAGAACCCACGTAAGCCAGATGGACAAGGTGGCACATGCATCTGGAGTTCGTTTGCCATGGCTGGAGGCCCTGGTGCGCCCATTCTCTCTCTGTCTGCCTCTTTCTCTGTCTGTCACTCTCAAATAAATAAATAAATAAAATAAACAAAAAAAATAAGTGGAGAGAGAATTGAGGAAAACAGCCAACATTGGCCTTGGTCTCTACATGCACATGCATGCACATGCACACACATGTGCACACACATACACACCAGGACAATTCTGAGTGTGCATTTTGGCATGAGCATCATACCAGATAACCAGGACACTGGCAAAATTACCCACAGCCCAACATGCTGTGGTTGTGCCTGGTTCTGCTCAAACAGGGAACCACTGAGAAGGGAGATGGGGGAGATGGATATTTGTGAAAGTTTGATGGTTGCACCAATGATCAAGTTATCCAAAAAGTATCAGCTTGGGCTGGGGGCGGTGACACGTACTTCAATCCCAGCACTTGGGAGGCAGAGGAAGGAGGATGGTGTGAGTTCCAGGTCAGCCTGGGACTATACAGTGAATGCCTGATCAGCCTGGGCTAGAGCGAAACCTTACGTCAAGAAAACAAAAACAAAACAGAAAAGTATCATCTTAAGCCCGCATGTCTCTCCTGGAACCCCAATCCTATCTCCCGCTCAGATTTGCAGCTCCACGTGCAGTGTGCTCCAGCATCTGAAAATCCCACACTGCATTGATTCCGCTGACCTGGAAGCAGGGCAAGAAGTCCTCTTCCAAGAGCTAGGATGTCAAGCTTGCGCCAAAGGGGCAGTGAGAACTCACTCTGTTAATAACACGTGCAGAAGTGTCCCCATCGATTAGCTCAGGCTGCCCACGACCACACTGTCCCACTGTATTGCCACATAACACCCAGACGTGCGCTCTCACGACTTATCTCCACATAACACCTAGATGTGCACTCTCACGACTTAAGCAACTATTAGACAGAGAAAGTGCAAGTCACCCTTGGAAGGTCCTAGAATCCTAGTTCCCCTTTCTCAAGCCAGACCAGGCTCACAGCTTCTTTCCCTACCAAAGTGCTCAAGTATTTCCCATTAATGTCTACAATGATGGCAAGCTTTCCAATTCATTTTGGAAGGACTTCCGGGCACCTTTCTCAGTATTTTTATGTATTGCATTAATGAGAAAAAAAAAAAACACACAAGTTAACTGGCTGCACTTTCTAAATGAGATGTCTTCCTGAGAATTCTAAAACTGCTTTTAAAACTATGGTTAAGGGCTAGGGAGATGACTTAGCAGTTAAAGGTGCTTGCTTACAAAACCTGCAGGTTCTGGTTCAAATCCCCATCACCCACATAAAGCCAGAAGTAGCACATGCATCTGGAGTATGTTTGCAATGGCATGAGGCCCTGGTGCACCCATTTATATATTCTCTCTTCCTCTCTCTCTCTTTCTCTCTCTCTCTCTCTCTGTGTGTGTGTGTGTGTGTGTGTGTGTGTGTGTGTGTTTCAAATAAATTAAAACATACATTAAAAACTAGAGTTAGAATACAGCAATACCAGTGGAGGCCTACACACATTCCAAGGAAGCAACCCTGTTTTGCAATTTTAAACATCTCCTGTATACCCAGAACAGAAAAGAGGAACAGACAGAAAGACAGACAGACACCAACACCATGGAGCCAGATTTCTACTGTAGACAAGTTAAAATTAATTCCGCCACTGCAGGAGACAGGATGACAACCCTGATCCCCAGACTGTGTGGCGCTGTTGGGTAACAGAGAAGAAGGGGGGATTCGGGCTACAGATGGAACTTAAGTTGTTAATCAGCTGGCCTTAAAATAGGGAGATCATCCTTCATTATCCAGATAAGCATGGTGTAATCTCAGCAGCTCTGACACGGAAAAGACAGACAGAAGAAGGCCGTGAGAATGCCAGTCTGCCCTGCTCCCTGTAGGGTGGAAATCAAGAACCTCCTGGAGCTGGACAGGACAGGGGGTTCTCTCCTGAAACCCCCGAGAAGGAGGCAGCACCAATAGCACCTTGATTTTGCAGTGGGCTCCTCCTGAACTCCCAGATAATGTTTCAAGGACTCCACTCATAGCCAGGTGTCCACAGCCCGAGAAACCCACCTCTGAGCCCAGGGCTCCTTTCTCCACGTGCCGGAATGACTTCCGCTTATCTATGTCCGGTGCTGTGCAAAAACACATAATGCATTTCATAAAGCAGAGAGAGAGAAAAGAGAAAGGCTTTCAAAGATCTTCCAAATGACATCAACAGGAAAAACAAAAACAAATCACCTACAAATGCCACCAGACAAAAAAACTTCTCCAGAATCAAGCCTGCAGCTTCTACAGTGAGGGACAAATCTTCCTGTGAATGAAAACCTTGTTTAAAAAATACATTTTATAATTCAGTTGATGAGTGTTCATTATGCAGGCTCACTCAGTCATTTAAGAAAGCATGTCTCTGGGGCTGGGGATATAACCCAGTGGGTAACGTGCTTGCCTCACAAGCACCCATGTAAAAATGCCAGGCATGGTGGTGCATGCATGTAATTCTAGCCCTGGGGAGGCAGACAGGCAGATTCTGTGCACTTGCCGGCCAGCAAATCCAAGCCTACTTAGTGAGTTTCAACCCAGTAAGACTTGTTGTCAAAAAAAAAAAAAAAAAAAAAAAAAAAAAAAAAAAAAAGGTGTTTGAGGGGCTGGGGAGATAGTTCAGTGGTTGAGGGCACTTGCTTTCAAAGTCTTAAGGCCCACGTTCAATTCCCCAGTACCCACTTAGGCCAGATGCACAAAATGATACATGCATCTGGAGTTCATCTGCAATGGTAGGAGGCCCTGGCGTGCCCATATTCATTTATATTCTCTCTCTCTCTCTCTCTCTCTCTCATAAATAAATGAAAGTGATGTTTAAAAGAAAGGTGGATAATGCCTAATGGACAACACATAATGCATGGCCTCCACGCACACACATGTGCAACCACCTACACATCATAACCACATGCATTTAAACAAAAAAAAGGCATGGCTGTGTAAACTCAAAACAGGGTTTCTGGTTCCGCTCTGATATGTGCAGAGAATGTGTTCATCATTAAAAAAAAAAAAAAAAAAAAAATCAAGACATCACGGAGGTCACTGCCAGCAATGCAAGCAGGCTGGTGAGGAGCAAGCCTGACCGCATGCCATGGGGATAAAGACGGCCTATGAAGCAACGGCCTCGGTCACGTCCATCGGAGTCTCACATAATCTTTATGCGACGGTCTCCATTTTCACCAGTGACGAATTGCTCAATTAGATCATGCCTCCCTCTGGTCAAGCCCTTCGCTAGGGTGGCAATGCACCTTGGGTGACAAACTATTTGCTCGTCCCCGAGGCTCTGCCGCTCTGCTCAGCTCCTTTCTCCTCACAGTCTCCATGGGCTGGACTTCAACTCTGCAGCCTGCTAGGGTTTTCCTGTCGCACAAGCCTCTCTCAGGGCCTTCTGCGTGGCAAGCTCCTCTCTACCCAGATTTCAAACACATCGCTCACCAAAGAGAAAGTAAAACTCAACTGTGGAGGTCCCCTTCCTGCCCCTCGGAAACCTTTCCTTCCTCTTTAGGGCAGAAACATGCATGGGGCCAGCACCTTCTCTGATGGTAAGGCCTTCTAAAATGCTTCTAGAAAGCCCTGCCTGAGGCTGCCTTACAATTAACCTAAAAATACAAGCAGAAGTACACTCTAAAATAATGACCAAAACAAAGGGTGGGGAGGGAAGGCTCGGGAGATGGCTCAGTGGTTAAAGGCACTAGTTTTTGAAACCTGCTGGCCCAGGTTTGATTCCCCAGTACCCACGTATAGCCAGTTGCACAGAGTGGTGCATGTATCTGGAGTTTGTTTGCAGCAGCAAGAGATCCTGGCATATCTGCCCCCCCTCTCTCCTCATGAAATATCAGGAAAATTAAAATAAAATGAAATATGAAGTAACATAGTGACCACAGGTAAATGGTGAAGACACCAACCAGTCACGCAGGCTCCGCTCGTCCTGGCACACTGAGCTCTGACAGAACTGTGCAGTGACTCTTCCGTGACACTTGCAGAGCAGTTCGCTTGCTCCACACAGGAGGCCGCCTGGCACCATGCTGGCTGCGGCTCACTAGAGGATAGGAGCCCTCAGCTCCGCTATAATCCCATGGAACCAGAGTCATCTACATGGATCATCACCTACTGAGACACTGGGGCGTTGCACCTATCAGGGCCTGCCCACACTATACTACAGCACCCTGTATTGACGGTATTATATTACCTTACATTATCCATGAAGAAAAAGCTCTTTCCCTCACAGCCCTTGTGCAATCTATCCCCACATTTGCATCTGTCCCTTTGCCATCTGTCCGAAGCTGGACCAGCTACTCCAGGAAAGCAGGGGCCATCTGTTCTGTCACCAAGAAAAACCAAACAGGCTTCACATCACACTGGCCAGAGGTCAGCATAGCTTCCATCCTCAGAACCGGGCACCTTGTTAACAAAACAACTATGTTGCTCATGGATGTGGAGGTTGGAAATCATGACCCAGGCTCTAGCATTGCACAGGGCCTGCTGAGGGCCAAAGCCACGGCCTTCTGGCTGTGTTCTCTTACGGTGAACAGGCTCTCTGGGGTGTCTTTAACATACCCTGAGCCCAGTAAGAAGGAGGACTTCTGACCCGATACCTCTCAAAGGCTCTGCCTCAAACCATCGTCTCCTTGGGGGCTAGGATGTTGACATATGTTTGGGGGAGAGACACAGATATTTACCGTGCAGCAGGAAACATACGATTCACAATGTGAATAGTTCAAATATGAAAATGAGCCTTGCGCAGTGGATGGAGCCAGTAAGGATCACCCCAGGTGTGGTGACTGCTGACAGGCACCGCAAATGTGTGCAGATTTTACCAGCTGAGAGCTGAAGCCAGCTAAAATGTTGTGACAAATAGAAATGGCCACCTAAATTCTTCAGTTAACAGTGGTGACAAGACATGAATTTGGGGCAAAAACATGACTGACATTTCCATTTAGGCCAGAGTCTCAAACAGAAGTCACTGAGCTTGCCAGCCTGTGAAGTTAAGAGTCAAATATTGAACAGACGCCACGTCGCAGACAGAGGTGGGTCTGATAACGAAGGGTTCACCATTACCTTGTAAAAGGCCATGACGCAGACCACCTACACCTGTTAAGAATAGCCAGCCCTACAACTGGAGGGAAGCATGCATGGGTAAACTGCACTGTAGGTGAATTCTATCTCATAATGTTTTAAAAACATGTAAGCCATTTAAAAATGTATAGGGTAGGCTAGAGAAATGGCTTAGCAGTTAAGGCACTTGCCTGCAAAGCCTAAGGACCCCTATTCAATCTCTCTCCAGATCCCACATAAGCCAGACACACAAAGGTGATGCAAGCGCAAGGTCATACGTGTATACTAGGTGGCACAAGCATCTGAAGTCTGATTGCAGTGGTTGAGGCCCTGGCGTGCCAATTCCCTCTCTCTCTCTAAAAAAAATAAAAAATAAATCAATGCATAGGATAAGCTACACACCTTTAATCCCAGCACTCGGGAGGCAGAGGTAGGAGAATTGCTGTGAATTCCAGAACAGCTTGAGACTAGACAGAGTGAGTGCCAGGTCAGCCTGGGCTGGAGTGAGACTGTACCTTTAAAGAAATGCATAGGGTAAAAGGAAATTCTTTTAGTCCCTGCTATATCTATATATTTGTACATATATGCATACATGCACAGGCATGTACCAATAGGAAGTAAGTTGAAAACTCGCCCTTGCTTAGAAATGCAAAAGTAAGTGAACAAAATTTTGCAAGAAAATGCCTCCCAGATTTCCACTTCATCCTCAACAGCGCCTTCCTCAGGAGCAGCAAAATGGTGGCCTGCTGGAATAGACCAGGAACTTAACTGAGAGACAGCCAGCGTTATGGGGTTCCACAGTCCTCAAAACCAAGAGGAGTCGAGGAGCCAAAGTGGGTCGCAGGGGCATAGTATAGCTCAGGGGGAGAGCACTGGACAGCAAAGTGGCACACCTGGCCGGGCACGGTGGCAACACCTGCTGAAATCCCAGCATTTGAGAGACTGAGGCAGAATGGCCATGATTTTGAGAACAGGCTGGGCTGTATTAGACCCTTTCTCATCCAAACAGAACCAAAGAAAACCATCATGTGACCACATCTGGGCTGGACAGGACAAGACTAACCCCCCATCCATTACAAGGATGAGGGAGGCAAACATTTGTGAGCAATCTTACAACGACTATCTCAGACAAGTGCCAGGTTCTAGTCTCCAGGGCCAGGACCCTGCAAAGGAGCCTGCATTCCTCCACTGTGCTCTTCATGCAAAGAGGAACTGAACCCATGAAGGCACGCGGCCACCCACCCACCCACATATGAGCCCACCTGCGCTCGCGGGACCCCTGGGGTATCTCCAGCTCCGCTTGCTAAGATGGCAGTCTCTGGACAAACAGCATGTCACGACTCCCTGCTCCTTGAAGGAGTTTCTGTTCATCACAAAGTCGCCCGACCTAGGAACACAGGGTCCTTTCCACTCAGGTCGGCCACCTTAACCACATCCATCCTCACAGCCCCCAGGCCCAGCCGCTCGGGACTTGGGCCTCAGCAAGACCATCACAAGAAGCTAAGATTGAGCTGGGTGTGGTGGCACATGCCTTTAATCCCAGCACTCGGGAGGCAGAGGTAGGAGGATCGCCGTGAGTTCGAGGCCACCCTGAGACTACATAGTTAATTCCAGGTCAGCCTGGGCCAGAGTGAGACCCTACCTCGAAAAACCAAAAAAAAAAAAAAAAAACCTCTCCGATTTTTTTTCCCCTCTTCTCCCCATCCTCCTCCCCCCACATGGCCATCAGCGCAATGTTCCCATACTGTACACATGGCCACATCACTTCCCACCAGCTCCCCTGGTGGCCCCCACCTGTCACCCAGCACACAGAAATCTAAGCTGGCCTTTCTCCACTCACTGCCCCCTGACACATTAATCTCTAAAGCACTGTCTCAGCCACACTGCGCACCCTACTCCTCCAGACCTCTGCACACCCTCCTCTGAGGTCGGCAGTGACTTCTCCACTCTTCTCTGTATGATGACTTCCCCGGGGAGACTTCCTGCCTCGGCCCTGTCTCCTTAAAGCAGCCCTCCTCACCCCAGTCTGACAGCGTGAGGATACCTGGCTAATGACACCACTCACTCTCTCCTCAGCCTCCCCACCGGCCAGGAAGCTCCCTGAGCTATGAACCATGCCCTGATATCCAGCACTTAGCTGCCGGCTAGCTTTCAGAAATTGTTATTGTTGAATGAATTGATCCAATATTCTTGGCTATTTCCTTTCCCTTATTAATTTTATTTTATTTTATTTATTTGCAAGCAGAGAGGTGGGGAGAGAGAGAGAGAATGGCCATGCCATGGCCTCTTGACACTACAAATGAACTCTAGATGCATGGGCCATCTTTGTGTGTCTGGATTTAAGTAGGTACTGGAGAATCAAACCCAGACCATCAGGCTTTGCAGCAAAATGCCTTTAACCACCAAGCCATCTCTCCAGCAAACCGCACCCCCCCCAAAAAAAAACCCTTTTTTTCTAAAAGTTTCCTAATCTACCCACACTGACTCCTCCTATAACTTGGCGTTGGTAGACTGCTTTTCCAGCACACACAAAGGCCTGGATTGAATCTCTAGCACCACATAAAGCAGGCATGGTGGTGCATGCTGGTAACCTCACTACTCTGAAGGTGGAGGAAGAAAGATCAGAAGTTCAAAGTCATCCTCTGATGCATATCAAGTTACGGGCTAGCCTGGACTACATGAGAACTCAACTCAAAAAAATAAAAATAAAAAATAATCTTCCTTTGACTGCCTTCCTCCGTAGATAGTGTTACCCTGACTGCCAGACTGGAAAGACAGAGTTCTAGAACCTTCCTCCATAGATAGTGTCACCCTGACTGCCAGACTGGAAAGACAGAGTTCTAGAACCTTCCTCCATAGATAGTGTCACCCTGACTGCCAGACTGGAAAAGACAGAGGTCTGTTCCTCCATAGATAGTGTCACCCTGACTGCCAGACTGGAAAAGACAGAGGTCTATGCTCTGCAGCACTGCAGTGAGGTGTATACATTTTACCAGTGAGAAAATTGAAGCCATTTAACAATATCGTCATGACGAAACGCCTGCGTGACAGAGCCAAGACTTAAATCCCAGTCTTCAATCTAAATCCAATTGCTACTATACCACAATCTGCTCTGAAAATAGTAACAGCATAAAATTAAAGCATGCTTCAGAAATTTAATATTTGAAAAAGATTTATATGTTTCTCTGTCAACACAGATTAAAACAATTTTGGAGCAAGAAGCTTCTAGCAGAGACTTGAGGTGAATCCCAGGCTGTGCCCCTCACCCCATGATAAGAATTGTAGCACGGGGGCTGAAGAAGATGGCTTAGTGGATAAGGCACTTGCCTGCAAAGCTAAAGGACCCAGGTTCAATTCCCCAAGACCCACGTAAGCCAGATGCACAAGGGGGCACCTGTGTCTGGAGTTCGTTTGCAGTGGCTGGAAGCCCTGGTGCACCCCATTCTCTCTCTCTCTCTCTCTCTCTCTCTCTCTCTCTCTCTCACTCTCTTTTTCTCTCTCTCTTTTGAATAAATAAATAAAATATATTTTTTAAAAGAATTATACCATGGCCCACTAGGGGCTCTAGCTTACTGTTTTATTCTTTTCTTTATTTTTTTTGTAATGTTGGGGATTCATCCAATCTGTTAAGTGAGTGTTACATCACTGGGCTACCCCAGTCCCAAGGACACCCTATTTATTTGCTCAACAATCTCAAAATGCCTGTCAAAATAGAACCCTGATATCCACGGCAGCAGTGGCCCATCTGCGCCGTCAACTTGACTGGACTTGGAATCACCTAGGTGTCTGTGAGGGGGTCTCCAGCGAGCTTCGAATGAGGAAGATCCACCAAGAATGTGGGTGGTTCTGGCCCATGGGCAGGGGTTCCAGATTGAATAGAAAGGGGGGAAAGGAGGAAGTCAACCTAGAACCAAAATATTTCTCACTCTCTCTATCATCTATCTACTCATCATCTATCTATCTATCTAATCATCTATCTAATCTGTGACTCTCTCTCTCCTCCTTTTCTATCTGTAGATATGATGTGATCTCACATTCCTGACATCATGCCTTCCTGTCGTGACGGACTATATATTATCTTCTTCGGTTGATTCTGTCAAGCATTTTGACACAGCAGTGAGAAACGGAGTGAATACAACAGCTGAACAGAGAAATGCGCCCCTCCTCTACCCCAACCAAGCTCTAACGAGCCACATCACTGTTCCTGCTGATCCCCCGTGGGTCTGCTCCACGGATGCTCTTCTCATCACACAGAACCACATCACTGTTCCTGCTGATCCCCCGTGGGTCTGCTCCACGGATGCTCTTCTCATCACACAGAACCACATCACTGTTCCTGCTGATCCCCCGTGGGTCTGCTCCACGGATGCTCTTCTCATCACACAGAACCACATCACTGTTCCTGCTGATCCCTCGTGGGTCTGCTCCACGGATGCTCTTCTCGTCACACAGAAACTCCTTTTCCTCCTTGTCCACAATTTGCTCCTTTGAAAGCCACTTTCCAGCATCTCCAAGACCACACACCTGCCTCCGTCGGCAGCCGTCTTCTCTCCTACCTTCATAGCCAGGTATCAAACCCACAGTTTCCATCACTAACCTTTCCTGTGAATGGCTGAACTGTGTCCCTGCAAAACTCTTATGGTGAAGTCCTACCCACCCCAGCAGTCTAGATTGGGAGTCCATTTGGGGACAGATCTATCAAGAGGGAATCAAGTTCAAACGAGGTGACTAGGGAGGGCCCTAATCCAGTCGGGACTTCCTTACAGGAAGAGGGAGTTTGGAGTCACAGAAGGGAGGCCATGAGAAAGCACAGGGAGGGGACGGCCATCTGCCAGCTAAGGAGAGAGGCCAGAGGAAGCCAAGCCTGCCCACACTTTGATCTTGGACTTCTACTAGTCTCTGGGATTGTGAGAAAATAAATGTCTGTTGTTTAAGCCACCCAGTCTGGGGTCCTTCCTGGCAACACGTGCAAACCAATACATTTCCAAATCCTCCTCTTGCCTTGGCAGTCAAGCAACAAAGAGGGCAAAAGGGCTCCGAGGTCAAGCCCAGGTCCCGCTTCAAATCTGTCTAGCACTGGGACTTCGGCAAGTGGTTGAATTTCTCACTGCAACACAGGTACCATCCACTCCTGTACGCCTGTTTGAGTATTGTGGCTAGAAATTTTATTGTGCTATATTTCTCTCTCTCTCTCTTTTTTTCTCTCTGTGTGTGTGTGTCTGTCTGTCTGTCTGTCTCCCCACAGCACAGGCTCTGTTAACATCACAATGCCTGGTTCTCAGAGATACTCAATCTTGAGGAGTCTGCGCGCTTTCTTTTAACTTGTTTTGGAACCTACACATGTTTGTTTGGAACCTACACCTACGGCGGTTTCAAAATTATCTTCAATGCCTACTTAAAAGAGGTTCCTACCAGGCTTACACACACAAGTGGTGCTGAAGGGATAGGACATCGAAGGGGGTAGGAAAGAACTTTCTCAACCTTGAAACAAAACCCACCCACAATCAAGATGTGAGCTCCAGCCTTCAGGGTCATCCTGGCTACATTCCAGGTCCCAGACCATGCCACAGACCATGCCACAGCAAGGACATCCCACCCAGGAGCTGCCCCTGGATGAGGCCACCTGATACCTGGACCAGACCTCGGGTGAAACAGAGATCCCTCCCTTTCTCCCACCCTTCCCCCGCCCTCACTGTACACACGCAGCCAGCCAAGAATGGTTTCTTTCTACCAGGCAAAACAGCCGTGGCTGGGCTGCTGGCTAAAGCACACAGATGTTTGGTGGTGGGGCCTCTGTTCTCCAGGTGGGTCCTGAAGTCTAAGCACACTGCAAGGCTGACTCCTGGGAAGGAAGATGGCCTGCTTAACGAGACATCCTTCAGTCTGCATGATGGGTTAGGAACACTGACGGCAATTGCTTGTAAACCAGCTTTCGTATTAACTTTCATCGAAATACACCATGAACCCGAGAAACCCTGATGGAGAAAATCTGGATTCATTGCGAGTTTAGTTTAATCAAAGGTAAGATGCAGGCACAGGGTGCCCTTCTATTCCATTAGCATCACTAATATACTGGCGTGTGATATCGGGCCACAGCCTCTATCACCTACTTTTCTCAACCATTTTCACAATATTAATAAGAGAGAGAAGAGAAAAAACAAAAACATGACTCAGGAAAAAGAAGAGAAAAGAAAGGGTACCTTGGGCCAGAACACATTTAAAGATGGTCCCTAAGCAAAGACAAACCAACTCCTTTGACAATTTAAAAGATGTAGATTAACATTGTGGCTTTCTACCATGGGATGCTCATTAACAAACATTTATTGAGCAGTATGCTGCCAGCCACCAGCCTCCAGAGTGGCTGATACACACTTCCCTAACCTCCAATGGCTCTGCCAGGTGGGGACCAGGCACACCAGCTACAGTGCAAGCTCAGCTTAAGTCAGCGGGTGGAGCTAGGGCACGCATCACGGAAGCGTCAAGTGGGGGCTGAGGCGGCGAGATGGAGAGTTCTCGGCCACCCTGGACTGCACAGTGCATTCAAGGCCAGCTTGAGCTACACAGTAAGACCCTGGCTCAAACACACAGACGCAAACGATGAGTCGTGTCCAGCGCCTTGGGGACAGGACATCTCATCGTGGCCTGTGATGACCCATCATGAACACTGTGCCATGGGACATGATTCTATCAACGTTCACCATGACACATGGTCTGATCATGGCCCATGGAGCCATACACTCTATCCTCAGCACGGGACATGGCTTCACCACAGCCCACCATGGCCACATGGTCATTTCAGATCCCATTAGGACATTCCTAGGCACCAACCATCTTATACCCTGTCCGCCCTGGTACTCTCCTTACAGACCAAGCTCCTAAAGCTCAGACATGCCCTGGGCCACTGTTTCCTGTTGGGCACACAGCTGCCAGCCAATCCCCATGATTGGTGTTCAACATACTGTGTAAGCCCCGGCATCTTCATCAGGCACTAAGGCTGCCCGGACTTTAACTCCTCTGTTCCAGAAGGTTGCACCAACGGAACTGCTGGCAAAGCTTCCTCTAGTGTGTGTGTGGTGTGTGTGCACGGGTGTGGGTGTACACGCACATGTGTGCATGCAAGTGTAGAGGCCAGAGTACGCTTCCACTGTTAACCTCAAGAACACCATTCACCCCTTTTGGAAACAGAGTATCATTAATCTAGAGTTCACCAATTGGATTAGACTAGCTACCCCGTAAACTCCAGGGACGCTGCTGTGTTTGCCAACCCAGTGTTGGGATTACAGGAGCACGCAGCCGTGCCCAACATTCAGGAGGGTTCTAGGGATGGAACTCAGTCCTCATGTCTGCAAGGCTCTTTAACCACTGAGCTATTTCTCCAGCATCTTCCTCTGCTTTTTAAAAGATGTTTTTATTTCTTTGAGAGAGACAGACAAAAAGAAGCAGTCAGGGAGATAGACCGAGTATGGGTATACCAGGGTCTCCTGCCAGTGCAAATGAACTCCAAATGCATGTTCCACTTTGTGCATCTGGCTTTACATGGGTACTGGAGAATCGAACTCAGGTAATCAGGCTTTGCAAGCAAGCACTGAACCACTGAGTGATCTCTCCTGCCCTAATCCTGCTTTTTAATTTTTTTTTTTTAATTTGAGAGAGAGAGAGGGAGAGAATGGGCACACTAAGACTTTCTGTCACTGCAAATGAACTCCAGACACTTGTACCATATCATACATCTGGCTTTATATGGGTATGGGGAAACTGAACCCAGGTCATCAGACTTTGCAAGCAAGTGCCTTTAACCATGGAGCTATCTCCCCAACTCTTCCTCTACTTTTTTAAGCCAAGCTGGACACACTTTGTTCTTCTGAAAAAGTCTTTCAGAATCCTCCCTGGCACAGTGAAGGGTACATGATGTGACATATGTTACATGGATATGCAGCAGCTATCCTATGCTTGTCCTGTACAAGATGATAAAAATGACCATGCAAGCTGAAACCATGCACAGAAATTATAGTGGCCAATGGAAAAATGCAATTATTTTATGATCTGTTAAAAATTTTGGTCAAGGCCTGGAGAGATGGCTTAGCTGTTAAGCACTTGCCTGTGAAGCCTAAGGAACCCAGTTCAAGCTCAATTCCCCAGGACCCACATAAGCCAGATGCACAAGATGGCGCATGCATCTGGAGTTGGTTTGCAGTGGCTGGGGGCCCTGGCGTGCCCATTCTCTATCTGCCTCTTTCTCTGTCTGTCGCTCTCAAATAAACAAACAAACAAAATATATATATAAAAAATTTTGGTCAAAACATTAAAAATTATTGTCAGTTATAAATGTAGAGGGACATTTAAAAGGAAAATGGTACATTGACATTTAAAACATTGGAAATACTGAAAAACAATGTATTCTATTTCTTGGTTTAAAAAAAAAACCACTTTGTTAAGACTAGTTTAACAGTGTTTAACTTCTGTTCTTGTCATGTCACTTACGATATTATGTCTTGGCAAAACATTGTGCTTTTGGGGGGGGTTAAATTCATATAATATTAACAATTTTATTTTTAAAAATTTTTACTTATTTGGAGAGAGAGAGAACACGTGTGAGACAGTGTACATGGGCATGCCGAGGCCTCTTGCCATTGCAAACTCCAGACATATGTACCGCTTTGTGCATCTGGCTTCACATGAGCACTGTGGAATCAAGTGTAGTAGGCTGGCAGGCTTTACAATTAAGAGCCTTCAACCACTGAGCCCCGTCAGGCCCAACATTAACAGTTTTATGATGAACAGTTCATTCACCACACCTATTTTGTTCCAAACCATTTTTTCAACCCAAAAGGAAACCTTACCCCCACTATGCTGTTCCCTCTTGCCTTCCTGGCCCCTGGCAACCAGCAGTTGTTCTGTGTCAATATATTTATATATTTCCTATAAAGGAAAGCTTAAAGAGGGGATTTTGTATGTGGTTTCTTTGCACAGTGCATTTAAGGTTCACCCATACCTCAGCATGCACAGGTACGTGTACGAATGATAACATTCCAGCGCACAGCTGTGCCACATCCATCTGTCAATACCCCACCATTCGATCATCTGTCCATTTACATATCTGCCCACACCGATGGACATTTGGGTCATCTCCACCTTTTGGCTACTGTGAGCCCGAAGACTGGGAAAGCATACAGCTTCTCCATGGCCCTTTGTGTGTGTGTGTGTGTGTGTGTGTGTGTGTGTGTGTGTGTGTGTCCACCCGTCTGTCTCCTCCCCAGGACATCTTCATTCTTCCCTCCTCAACCACCCTCCTGTTCACGGTCAAGGTCACCTTCGCTGCTCCTCAGGCCCCACATGGAGCATCCGGGGGCTGCACTCCCAACGTTCTCTCCATCATCCATGTCTTCTGTGACCTCATTTGAGTTTGATTCAGTTCCAGCACATTTAGCTTTTTTGTGTTTTGTTTGTTTGTTTGTTTTATTCGAGGTAGGGTTTCACTAGCCCAGGCTGACCTGGAATTCATTATGTAGTCTCAGGGTGGCCTCGAACTCATAGCGACCCTCTTACCTCTGCCTCCCAAGTGCTGGGATTAAAGGTGTGTGCCACCACACCCAGCATGTTTAACTTTTTTGGTACACTTTTACCTTTGTTTCAGTTTTTGATATTTTGATAAAATATCACACTTATGTGCCCTGGGTTGACAGGAAGGCCACACAAGTACACACTTTGCTATCTGTGTGTGTGAACCAATGATCAGACATGGACAGATCTGAAAGAAGTGTTGAGGTTGGTCACACACTCTGTGTCGTGATTTGTGGATTGACGTGCTGGTGGAAGTTCGTGCACCTGACTCGGTTACTGCCATCAGCCAACACGTGAAGGTAAGTGAAGTCTGCACTGTGCTCTTGCAGGGAAGGGTTACTATTTAAATCGTGGTTAACTGAGCTTGGTTTATGTTAGAACCGTTAGGTTTTAGGGTTTGCAATGGAGGGATGAGATGGAAGTTTCTTAAATCTAATACTTTATTGTAACAGTGAGAGGGAGAAGGGGAGGGAGAGAGAATGAGAGAGAGAAGAAGGAAGAGAGAAAAGACAAGAGAAGAGACAGAAAGGGGGTGCATGCATCAGTGGAGGGGAAGGAGGAGGGAGAAGGGGAGAAAAGGGAGTGTTGCAGGCACCTGGAAGAGGAGAGAGAGAGGAAGGGAGAGAGAGAAGGGTCAGGAAGAGGATCTCATGGAGAGGAGACTCTTATGGAGTGAAGGAGAGGCCTTGAGTGGTGTGCAGAGGTGGGGGGCTGCGGGAGAGCGTCCTTAACCTCCTCATTATCCAGAGCTCCCTTCAGTTTCCAGACCAGGAGGCAGATCCAGAGTCCCAGGGTTGGTCCCAGGCTACAGGGGAAAGAGAAGGGACGGGTAGAGAGCTCTGAGACTCTCACAGAACTATGTGAAGTGAGTACCATCTACATATTTACATACTAGCAGTATGTATAGGCATGGGCACACATCAGATATGTAGTATATAGTAATCATTTTGAGGCTAAATCACACTGTAATAAGTCACTGGTCACCATCTGACAGAAACATACAAGGGTCAGTCTCTGGTCCATGGCCTTTAGTTCATTCTGGAAGCATCTTCCTGAGTGTGTACCATGCTTGTGATACCATGGCACTGCTGTGACACATGGGCACAGCCCTCAGCGCAGGAGGGGGCACCTTCAATCTTCCTCCCTCGCTGTGATCTTGGAATTCAACCCACCAGCTGGCTTTGGGCAGTGCCAACAAAGGCTCAGAAATCAGCAACAGCCACCGGGTGAAACTTCCAACATGAGATTTTTCGTATCAATTTAACTCAGTTCACATGGATTTCAATGGAAGAATATTTGATGTCAAAATTGGTCCCAGAATTTGTAAAAGAAACGTGTATTCTGCTTCCTGTGTACAATTGTTTTTTCTGTATAGTTTGAGGGGCCAACTGTGTGTTCCTGGTTCTGCCCATGTCCTCGACGTGAGTCACAAAGGAATAAGCCTCAGTGAGGCACACTATTGCAGGTGCATGTGTGCGTGTGAACATGTGTGTGCATGTGTGTATGTGTGTGCTTTCCTTCTAAATCAGACTTCCAAGGGGCCTTGCGCATGTAGCCAAGTGAGCCACAGCTCTCCATGCCACAAACCCCCTCCTTGCCTTATCCCTCCCACAAAATGGGAGTAACGTATGAAGACGGCTTTGTGATGGTAGGGGTAGATACAGAGACAGAAGGAAACTAGATACCTGACCTTGTTTCCAAAGGAATGATCAGAGTTACGGGGGAAAAACAAAACAAAACACTTAGGGGCTGGAGACATGGCTCGGCAGTTAAGGTGTAAGACTGCAAAGCCAAAGGATCCTGGTTTGATTACCCAGAACCCATATAAGCCAGATGCACAAAGTGGTGCATGCATCTGGAGTTCATTTGCAATGGCTGGAGGCCCCGGTGTGCTCATTCGTTCTCTCTCTCTTTCTCTCTCTCTCTCCCTCCCTCCCTTTTCTCTCTCTCAGATAAATAAAATCTATTTTTTAAAAAAGAAAAAGAAACACTTAGAGAAAAACAGAGGTAAGGATTAAAATAAGCTACATTAAGTTGATATATAAAAAACCAACCAAGAAGCCGGGCGTGGTGGCGCACGCCTTTAATCCCAGCACTCGGGAGGCAGAGGTAGGAGGATTGCTGTGAGTTCGAGCCACCCTGAGAGTACATAGTTAATTCCAGGTCAACCTGGACTAGAGTGAGACCTCGAAAAAAAAAAAAAAAAAAAAAAAAAAAACAAAGCACATTGGGCTCTAGTTTGCAAAGCTTCCCTGTAACCCAGTCAAAGTGAGGAGCTCTAGAAATGGGTTTCTATTAACATTCACTTCTATGCTAATTTATTTTTTATTTTTTATTTTTATTTATTTATTTTTTTTGGTTTTTCGAGGTAGGGTCTCACTCTAGCTCAGGATGACCTAGAATTCACTCTGTAATCTCAGGGTGGCCTTGAACTCACCACGATCCTCCTATCTCTGCCTCCTGAGTGCTGGGATTAAAGGTGTGCGCCACCACGCCCGGCCACTAATTTTCTTTTGAGAGAGACAGAGAGAGAAAGACAGATAGAGAATGGAGCGTCAGCAGCCTCTCAGCCCTCAGAACAAATTCCAGACACATGCACCCCTTTGTGGGCAAGTGTGGCATTGTGCCCTTGCGTCATTTTGCATCTGGCTAAACGTGGGACCTGGAGAATGGAATGGGCGTTCTTAGGCTTGGCAGGCAGGTGCCTTAATCGCTACGCCATCTCTCCAGCTCTGTGCTAATTTTTTGAAAAGTTCATTTTCATCATGAACAATTTATCCACTTTCCCATCAGCACCTAACATGACACAATGAAACAGATAAGGCCTGTCCAAGTGGGCTCCTTCCTTCTCTGGGTTGAAGATGGACAGTTGCTCTCAAGTTTTTGTAAAAGGCACCTATCTGTGCTAGAATATAAAAGCCCTGCACAGGGATCAATTTCCATCTGCAAACACAGTTTTCTTTCTCTCCAGTGATGTCACTCTGCAATCCGGCCACTGATGGGACATAAAAGCCTCACTTGCAAATGTAAGACTCCTGGAGCACCAGTCAGCTGTTACTCAAATGACACTTGACATGACTGAACCAGAAAGGCTCATTGGAAACCTCAGACCTCATTACCCAAAACAAAGAGCGGCTCTCTGGCTCCAGGACCAGGCACTCCACACACCAAATGCAAATTCAAAGTGCAGAACAAAACCCTCATTGAGAAGGTGCAGCTTGTGAGAACCTTGTTCTAAATTCAGCCATTCCCAGGCCTTGAGGACAACACCCCCCCCCCAGGACACACAGCTGGAAAGAGGTTGTCTGTTAAGCCCAGGAATCTTGGAGTCCCTTGAGCCCAGGCTACCCACTTCTATTCCTTCTCCTGGTTGCTTCTGCACACCCCACTGGCATTTTATCCAACTATGGCTACACTGCCTTAAGTCTAAGACCAAGTATCTGGGGACTGGAGCGATGGCTCAGCAGTTAAGGGCGCTTGCTTCCAACGCCTGCCAGCCTGGGTTCAATTCCCCAGGACCCACATAAAACCAGATACACAAAGTAGTGTTTACATCTCGAGTTTGTTTGCAATGACAAGAAGCCCTGGCGTGCCCATTCCCCCCGCCCCACATACACACACGCACACACACTCTCTTTCTGCTTATAAATAAATAAAGTATTTCAAAGCAAGTACCTCCTTGATGCCCTGGGAAGGGGCTCCACCCTCCAATATCCACCTCCATCCATTTCCTCCACCAACAAGATGGCTAGAGGAAAGACATTTTCCTCAGGTTTCAAAGAAAAAAACACCCCTCCCCCCCAAAAAAACATGAACGTCCCGCTCTCTTCTGGAAGAACAGATTTAGAATATTTCAGCCAGTTTAGCTAAGATGCAGCGCAGGGTTGCCAGGAAGGGTTCAGGTTTGGAGCAGGGGCATGTCTCACTGTAGAAGGAGCTTCAGAGAGCGGGGTCTGGTTTGTTTCTGATGCTAGCGAGCGATCCAGCCCAAGACTTCAAGCATGCAACGTACTTGGGGTGTGGGTTCATGCACACGCGTGGAGGTCAGGGAACTTTGGGGGTCAGCCTTCACCTTCCACCTTGTTTGGAGGCCAGGTCTCTAGTTCACTGCTCTGTTTACCAGGCTAGGGAAATCCTCCTGTCTTCACCCCCGCCCCCCATCTTGCAGTAGGCATACAACTATTACAGAAGCCTGCCACAGCTCCTGGCTTTTACACGGGGTGTGGCGATCTGAACTCAGGTCCTCACACTTGTGTGCTAAGTACTCTATCCACTGAGCTATTTCCCCAGCTCCCGTGTGTTTTATATTTATTTATTTATGAATGTATTTATTTATTTTTGGTTTTTCAAGGTAGAGTCTTCCTCTAGCCCAGGCTGTCCTGAAATTAATCTCAGACTGGCCTCAAACTCAGTGATCCTCCTACATCTCAAGTGAGTGCTTTTTTTTTTTTAAATATTTTATTTTATTTATTTATTTATTTTTGATTTTTCGAGGTAGGATCTCACTCTAGCCCAGGCTGACCTGGAATTCACTATGTAGTCTCAGGGTGACCTTGAACTCACGGCGATCTTCCTACCTCTGCCTCCCAAGTGCTAGGATTAAAGGCATGCATCACCACACCCGACTAATATTTTATTTTTATTTATTTATTTATTTATTTATTTATTTATTTATTTGACAGAGAGAAAGAGGGAGAAAGAGAGAGGGAGAGAGAGAGAGAATAGGCACACCAGGGCCTCCAGCTGCTGCAGATGAACTCCAGATGCATGAGCCCCCTTGTGCATCTGGCTAACATGGGTCCTAGGGAATTGAACCTGGGGCCTTTGGCTTTGCAGGCGAATGCCTTAACCGCTAAACCATCCCTCCAGCCCTCAAGTGTGTTTTAGCCCTACTCATCACACTAGCTTTCAGGGTCCTGAATGGGTGGGGCCAGGCGATAAGAAGTGCCCTTGTGGGACAGTGCAACCATTTATCACCTTGGGAAAGTCCCTCCACTGACCATTATCTCCCACAAGCAGGTGACAGAAAATTCGGCATCACGCTGACTTCCAAGAGACCTGACTTCCCAAAGCTACTGCCTAAATGACAATCTTCAAGGGTCAACAAGGGTGATCTTATTGAGCCATCAGGCCAGGAGGCCTGAATGACTGACAGCCCAAGGATGTGTCCCACTCACTGGACCAGACAGGCGCCCCTCCCAGCTCCCAGTGGGGAAAGCTCTCTGGCATCCACTTCCAATAACCCATGACAGAAGGCAGGCTCCCCCGGCTCTCTTCAGGAAGCCTAAGCATGCATCACACTGGCTTCTCTTTGCCCTGGCTGCCAAGAAAATTCAAGAGCTACCATCTGTCTCGGGAGTCCTTGAAATCTATTTCTCATCCTTTCCTTCCTGGTCCTGAGTTAATCATTTTCATTTTATTGGGCCTAAATTTCATAATTTACTGCCTCCAAGTATTTTGGGGAAGCAAGCAGAAGATATAGCCAGAAACCTAACTCAGACATCACCCATTTTCCTTTGAGACTGCTTTTCCTTCAACATTTCTCTGTGTATATGCCGCTGAAGCTCTGCCTACTAACGCAGCCTGCTTCTCTCACACTGCTTACATTTCAAAACCTAAGAGCCTCCTTCCATCCCTTGGGGTCCACTAAACAGCCCTGGCCAGACTCTCTATCTCCTGCAACACAGCTCGGCCGGTGTAACCAATAACCAAGTGAGTGGACCTCCCGCATAGGACAAGGACTGAGCCCCTGGTGCTGTGCAGTGTGATAGCCCTCTTTAACGCCTACCGTAAGTTCCCTTTAACAGGAGACTGTCCTAAATGGCCATCTGGTGGCATGTCCCTCTAACAGAACAGCTCTGAAAGAAGGCTGCTGGCTGGAACACAGCAGACACTGAACAGATGTCAGGTATGTACACGAGAATCCAGGTTTCCTTGGTTTTTTCATTCAAAAACAGAGGAGTGGTGATGCACACGTTTTAAAAAAATTGTTTTCTTATTCATTGATTTGACAGAGAGAAAGAGGGAGGGAAAGAGAAAGAGAGAGAGAGAGAGACAATGGGCACGCCAGAGCCGCTAGCCACTGCAAACCAACTCCAGACACATGCACCATCTTGTGCATATGGCTAATGTGGGTCCTGGAGAATGGAACTTGGGTCCTTTGGCTTTGCAGGCAAGTGCCTTAACCACTAATCCATCCCTCCAGCCCCGGTGCACACATTTAATCCCAGCACTCAGGAGGCAGCGGTAGGAGGATTGCTGTGAGTTCAAGGCCAGTCTGGGGCTACAGAGTGAGTTCCATGTCAGCCTGGGCTAAAGTAAGGCCCTACCTCAAAAAAAAAAAAAAAAAAGAAAGAAAGAAAAGAAAAAAGAACAGAAAAGAAAAGAAAAGACAAGACAAGACCAAACCAGACCAGACCAGTGGCATGTGTTCAATACCAATGTCAACACTCATCAAGCTCAAGTCCCTGGGCTGGATGCTAGCAAGGAAAGGGGGGGCTCAGAAAACAAGACAGGTGCCAGCCTCAAGAAAACCTCCTTGTAAGACATGGGTAAACTGAACAAAACTGAAATACTTGTGAACTACACATAAAACAGGTACCAGCTATTCACAGACAATCACAATTTCAAATATCTGCAAATACATTCAATTGACCATCATTTCATGGGTTTCAACGTGGGGCTGGACAACAGATAGAGACAGGAGTGGCCCAGTGCTTGCTGCAAACATCAGCTTACACTAGGACTTGGGTTCACTGACAAGTGTGTGTGCACTCTGGGAAACTGAGGCCATTTGATATCCTTCCAGCCCATCTTCTGGCTCCATGGGGAATGTGGGAGAAAGACAGATTCTCCTGGAGGACATGGCTGGAATCAAATGACCCCCATACACTCATATGTCTTCAATGCTTGGTCCCCAGCTGTGGCAATTTGGCAGGTGGAACCTTGCTGGAGGAGGTGTGTTCCTGGGATGGGGTGGGCTTTGAGGTGTCATAGACAGCTCCCCCTTACTAGAGATCAACTTGCGCTCTCTTTCTCTCTTTTTTAAAAAATATTTTTGTTTATTTATTTATTTGACAGAGGGAGAGGGAGAGAGAGAAAATGGGCGTACCAGGGCCTCCAGCCACTGCAAATGAACTCCAGACACATCTGCCACCTTGTGCATCTGGCTAATGTGCATCCTAGGGAATCAAACCTGGGTCCTTTGGCTTTGCAGGCAAGTGCCTTAACCACGAAACCATCCCTTTCAACTTGCTCTCTTGCTTATCTTATACCTACTGTCCCCAACCAGGACTGAAGTCCAACCATCATGCTCATACCATACTGTCCCCTGCCATCATGAAGCTTCCCTAGAAAGTAGAAGCTAAAATAAACTCTTTCCTCCCATCAGCTGCTTTTGGCTGGGTGTTTTGTCCCAGCAACGCAAAGGTCACTTTGATGGGGGTTCTGAGGAGATATGAGAGTGTTGGGTATGAGGATGCGATGCTACTGGGTACTGACCGCATGGACAAGGGTCATAAACACTAAAGCAGATACCCTTCCTATGGTACAGGTGGGGAAACTGAGGTACAGAGAGGGCCCGCAACTGGAAAACAGCAGAGGACCTGAACCTGGCTGGCCTCCGGAGCCTGTGCTCAGAACCACTCAGTGTAATGCCCTAAGGCCTGCCGGGTGAGCGTGCTCAAGAAGCCCCAGGAACAGAATAAGGGTCTGACTAGCTTTTGTAGAACTGGGGGTCTGAACCCCATCAGGCAACGGGCCTGGCGGAATGGATCAGAGTGACTTCTGATGGGCCAGCATCCTCACAGCAATGGCTGCACAGCTGACGTGTGTGCATGTGTGTGCAGCCACTGCATGTCCCTGCCACACCCGCAGGAGGGAGTGACCACACCTGACCTCATGGTGGTTCACTGCTGCCGACCTTCCCAGCCCAGAAAGCAGGATCTCTCCTCAGGTTTCCAGTCCTCTGCTCAGCCTTGACCTTAAGATCAACGCTCCTCCCTCCTAGCTTCCAGATTCCTCATTATTCTCAAGATTTCGGAGGGCGGGGGAAGCCATTCTCCCAATTCTTGTTTTTTTTTCATTCAGCTAAATGCTTCATTCATTCCTCACTATATCGCTCAGGCTGGCCTCAGTGGTCCTGTGATCCCCCTGCCTCAGCCTCTAGGGTGCACATGCTTCCTCTAAACCCCTTCCAACACAGACACACACACACACACACACACACACACACACACACACACACACACACAAAACCATCAGCAGGTTAGTAGTAGCTGAAACCCCTTATCTTCCTGTTGCATTTGCAGACCTGATTGCAGAGGGCCAATCCAGAAGCTAAGGTCCCTGGGCTCAATGATAAAGCCTTAGATAAGGCAGGTAAGGCATTCTGGGTGACTCCATGGAACAGGGGCTGAGGATTCCAGCCCCGTGGTCCAAACAGCGGAGGAAGCCGGGCTGCGCCGACCTTTGCTTCCTGATGTCCTCTGCCAGCTACATGAACATTTTGCCTTGTGCTGTATTAGCCCAACTAAAGAGGGGTTTATTTTAGCTTCTCTGTTTATTCCTCTGGGAAATGCACTGTTTCTCCACTTGGAAAGGCTGCATGCTGTGGCCCAGGGTGACAATTTGGAAGCAGAAACTCCACAGCTTTCTCCCAGCTCTTGACAGCACTGGGCAAGGAGCGGGTGTTCAAATGTTATTGTGAGCAGTAATTGACAATGGGCTCATTTCTTCCCTATCAGAATAAAAGGCCACAGAGCTGGAAGGCTGTGGCATAATTCTTGGGAACAAAACAGAACACTCTTCATGCGTTTGCTCTTCTTCTTTTACTGTGAGTCATTTAAGGAAGACGTCCGAACAGTTCGCCTCTTGAGGCACCCTGGTCTCAATGCTCAGAAGCTTGGGACTTTACAGGGCCAATGTGAAATCCGCAGAGAAGACAACTTCCCAAAGTTATTACTGCCACCTGTCACTCCTCCCCTCCTGTCAATGGGCCACACTGAACATTTCTTTTGCAAGGCTGAAAAGCATTCTCAACCCAACACATTGCATTCCATGATTTATGGTCCTCTGGGAATGATCAGTTGTATTTTTCCATTGTAGAGGAAAAGGCCATGGACAGACGCAGGGAGCTGCACTCTGAGCTCCACCGAGGTTCCCGGGTTCTGGAGCCAGGGGATTTGTTTTAGATACGCTTTATCACAGAATGATTTTAATCAGCAAGCCTGCAAGGGAAGGTGATTTGATATACGAAAGTCCTTCCCCCACGTTTTCAGGTGCATAGCAGCCATGCACAGGTGAGAACAGAAACGAAAAGGTGAGAACTACAAAGGGAGTTCTGCAAAGGCCTTCTCGTTAGAAAGAAGAAGCAAGCTTGTCCCAACAGAGAGACTCCAAAACGTAGGCAAAACCTACAGCCTGAAACTCCTGCTTGTGTAAGACGAAGTTTCCTGGAAGGACTTAAATTATGTGGACATATATATTATGCTCAAATAAAAACCCTGGACAAAATTCCCGGTATGAAATAGAAGACAGTGACTGTGGTGATAGCTCCAGGAACTAGCAGGATGCTCAGGCCTCGTGTCAACCCTCGTGCTGGCAGGAAGGGTTCCATGTGTCCCACAAGGTGGACAAGATCTGTCCTTCAGTCACTGTTCCTTTCCTGTGCCCTGCCCCTGTGCCCCTCAGACTAGGCAAGACGTGGAAAACCCATGGTGTTCGAAGTCCATTCACATGCCAAGAACTCCCTACCTCCCTCTGTCATGGGCACCCACCTTCTCCCCTCATTTCCACCTGTGTCTGGAGTCATCTTCCCTGATCTATTCACTTTTCAGATCCCACGGCAGGCGATGCCAGCTCAGAACTCACAGAGATGCAGGCAAGACAAGAGGGGGTGAGACAGTGAGTGAAAGAAGGAAGAGAGAGGATGAGGTGTATGCATGAGAAGAATTTGATAGTGAGTGTGTGAGGGTGAGTCAGCAATGCACTGATAGTGAGGGGGTGAGGGTGACCCAGCAGTGCACTGATAGTGAGGTGAGAGGTGAGTCAGAGTGCCAGTGAGTGCACTGATCAGTGAGGTGTGAGGGTGAGTCAGCAGTGCACTGATAGTGAGGTGTGAGGGTGAGTCAGCAGTGCACTGATAGTGAGGGTGTGAGGGTGAGCCAGCAGTGCACTGATAGTGAGGTGTGAGGGTGAGTCAGCAGTGCACTGATAGTGAGTGTGTGAGGGTGAGTCAGCAGTGCACTGATAGTGAGGTGTGAGGGTGAGTCAGCAGTGCCCACTGATGGTGAGGTGTGAGGGTGAGTCAGCAGTGCACTGGCAGTGAAGTGTGAGGGTGAGTCAGCAGTCACTGATAGTGAGGTGTGTGCACTGATAGTGAGGTGTGAGGGTGAGTCAGCAGTGCACTGATAGTGAGGTGTGAGGGTGAGGTGCACTGATAGTGAGCGTGAACCAGCAGTGCACTGATAGTGAGGGTGCACTGATAGTGAGTGAGTCAGCAGTGCACTGATAGTGTGTGAAGGTGGGTGAGTCAGCAGTGCACTGATAGTGAGGTGTGAGTGAGTCAGCAGTGCACTGATAGTGAGGTGTGAGGGTGAGTCAGCAGTGCACTGATAGTGAGGTGATGTGAGGGTGAGTGTGAGTCAGCAGTGCACACTGAGTGCACTGATAGTGAGGTGTGAGGGTGAGTCAGCAGTGCACTGATAGTGAGGTGTGAGGGTGAGTGAAGGGTGAGTGCCACTGATAGTGAGGTGTGAGGTGAGGTGAGTCAGCAGTGCACTGATAGTGAGGTGTGAGGGTGAGTCAGCAGTGCACTGATAGTGTGTGAAGGTGAGTCAGCAGTGCACTGATAGTGAGGGTGTGAGGGTGAGTCAGCAGTGCACTGATGTGAGTGAGTCAGCAGTGCAGATAGTGAGGTGTGTGGTGAGAGGGTCAGCAGTGCACTGATAAGTGTGTGAGGGTGTGAGGATAGTGAGTCAGCAGTGCACTGATAGTGAGGGTGTGAGGGTGAGTCAGCAGTGCACTGATAGTGAAGTGTGAGGTGCACTGATGTGAGGTGTGAGGGTGAGTCAGCAGTGCACTGTGAGGGTGAGGGTGTCAGGTGAGTGAGTGTGAGGGTGAGTCAGCAGTGCACTGATAGTGAGTGTGTGAGGGTGAGTCAGCAGTACACTGATAGTGAGGTGTGAGGGTGAGTCCAGCAGTGCACTGATAGTGAGGTGTGAGGGATGAGTCAGTCAGTGCACTGATAGTGAGGTGTGAGGTGAGTGCAGTGCACTGGTGAGTGAGGGTGAGTCAGCAGTGCACTGATAGTGAGGTGTGAGGGTGAGTCAGCAGTGCACTGATAGTGAGGTGTGAGGTGATGTGAGTCAGGGTGAGTCAGCAGTGGATAGTGAGTGTGATGAGTCAGTGAGGTGTGAGGGTGAGGTGAGTCAGCAGTGCACTGACAGTGAGTGTGAGAGTGCACTGATAGTGAGTCAGTCAGCAGTGTGCACTGATGAGTGCACTGATGTGAGGGTGAGTCAGCAGTGCACTGATAGTGAGGTGTGAGGATGAGTCAGCAGTGCACTGATAGTGAGGTGTGAGGGTGAGTCAGCAGTACACTGATAGTGAGTCAGCAGTGTGATGTGAGGGTGAGTCAGCAGTGCACTGATAGTGAGCGTGTGAGGGTGAGCCAGCAGTGCACTGATAGTGAGTGTGTGAGGTGAGTCAGTCAGTGTGCACTGATAGTGAGTGTGATGAGTGTGTGATAGTGAGGTGTGAGGGTGAGTCAGTGCACTGATAGTGAGTGTGTGAGGGTGAGTCAGCAGTGCACTGATAGTGAGGTGTGAGGGTGAGTCAGCAGTGCACACTGATAGTGAGTGTGTGTGAGTCAGCAGTGCACAATGATAGTGAGGTGTGAGGGTGAGTCAGCAGTGTGTGAGGTGTGAGGGTGAGTCAGCAGTGCACTGAGTAGTGTGCACCTAAGGTGAGTGAGTCAGTGCCTGATAGTGAGGTGTGAGGGTGAGTCAGCAGTGCACTGATAGTGAGTGTGTGAGGGTGAGTCAGCAGTGCACTGATAGTGAGGTGTGAGGGTGAGTCAGCAGTGCACTGATAGTGAGGTGTGAGGGTGAGTCAGCAGTGCACTGATAGTGAGGAGGGTGAGTCAGCAGTGCACTGATAGTGAGGGTGTGAGGGTGAGTCAGCAGTGCACTGATAGTGTGATGAAGGTGAGTCAGCAGTGCACTGATAGTGAGGTGTGAGGGTGAGTCAGCAGTGCACTGATGAGTGAGGTGTGAGGGTGTGAGTCAGTCAGCAGTGCACTGATAGTGAGCGTGTGAGGGTGAGTCAGCAGTGCACTGATAGTGAGGGTGTGAGGGTGAGTCAGCAGTGCACTGATGTGTGAGGGTGTGAGGGTGAGGGTGAGTCAGTGTGCCCTGAGAGTGAGGTGCACTGATAGTGAGGTGTGAGGGTGAGTCAGCAGTGTGAGGTGAGTCAGCAGTGCAGCAGTGCACTGATAGTGAGGTGTGAGGGTGAGTCAGATAGTGCACTGAGTAGATGTGAGGGTGTGAGGGTGAGTCAGCAGTGCACTGATAGTGAGGTGTGAGGGTGAGTCAGCAGTGCCTGATAGTGAGGTGTGAGGGTGAGTCAGCAGTGCCTGATAGTGAGGTGTGAGGGTGAGTCAGAGTCAGGGTGAGTCAGCAGTGCACTGATAGTGAGGTGTGAGGGTGAGTCAGCAGTGCACTGATAGTGAGGTGTGAGGGTGAGTCAGCAGTGCACTGATAGTGAGGTGTGAGGGTGAGTCAGCAGTGCACTGATAGTGAGGGTGTGAGGGTGAGTCAGCAGTGCACTGATAGTGAGGGTGTGAGGGTGAGTCAGCAGTGCACTGATAGTGAGGTGTGAGGGTGAGTCAGCAGTGCACTGATAGTGAGGTGTGAGGGTGAGTCAGCAGTGCACTGATAGTGAGGTGTGAGGATGAGTCAGATAGTGAGGTGTGAGTCAGCAGTGCACTGATAGTGAGGTGAGGTGAGTGAGTGGTGAGGTGAGAGTCAGCAGTGCCCTGAGAGTGAGGTGAGTGCAGGATAGTGAGGTGTGAGTCAGTCAGTGCCCTGATAGTGAGGTGTGAGGGTGTGAGGGTGAGTCAGCAGTGCACTGATAGTGAGGTGTGAGGGTGAGTCAGCAGTGCACTGATAGTGAGGTGTGAGGGTGAGTCAGCAGTGCACTGATAGTGAGTGTGTGAGGGTGAGTCAGCAGTGCGATGTGAGGGTGAGTCAGCAGTGCACTGATAGTGAGGTGTGTGAGTGAGTCAGTGTGAGGGTGAGTGTGAGGGTGAGTCAGCAGTGCACTGATAGTGAGGTGTGAGGGTGAGTCAGCAGTGCACTGATAGTGAGGGTGTGAGGGTGAGTCAGCAGTGCACTGATAGTGAGGTGTGAGGGTGAGTCAGTAGTGCACTGATAGTGAGGTGTGAGTCAGCAGTGCACTGATAGTGAGGTGTGAGGGTGAGTCAGCAGTGCACTGATAGTGAGCAGTGAGTCAGCAGTGCACTGATAGTGAGGTGTGAGGGTGAGTCAGCAGTGGTGAGTGCAGTGACTGATAGTGAGGGTGAGGTGAGTCAGCAGTGCACTGATAGTGAGGTGAGGGTGAGTCAGCAGCAGTGCCCTGAGGGTGAGTCAGAGGTGTGAGGGTGAGTCAGCAGTGCCCTGATAGTGAGGTGTGAGGGTGAGTCAGCAGTGCACTGATAGTGAGGTGTGAGGGTGAGTCAGCAGTGCACTGATAGTGAGGTGTGAGGGTGAGTCAGCAGTGCACTGATAGTGAGCGTGTGAGGGTGAGTCAGCAGTGCACTGATAGTGAGGTGTGAGGGTGAGTCAGCAGTGCACTGATAGTGAGGGTGTGAGGGTGAGTCAGCAGTGCACTGATAGTGAGGTGTGAGGGTGAGTGCACTGATAGTGATAGTGAGGGTGAGAGGTGAGTCAGCAGTGCACTGATGTGATAGGGTGAGGCAGTGTGTGTGCACTGAGGGTGAGTCAGCAGTGCACTGATAGTGAGGTGTGAGGGTGAGTCAGCAGTGCACTGATAGTGCCACAAAGCGGGGTGAGGGAAGCTCAGTTAACCCCTAGCAACGGGGTGAGCATAGGAAGTGGCCCCCAGGCTGGTGGCAGGAAAGTATCCAGAGCTTGATAACTGGACTCAAAAGGCCACCCATCTATGGGAGCACACACTCAGGGAGCCTCTGGAATCAGAGACAGGGAAGCTCAGCCCCTAGGGGCGGGGTCTCTAACCTGGCTGGTGGCAGGAAAGAGAGCTGGATAGGGATGGTCAGGAACGTGTTCATGACACCACTGGCTGGTCAGGAACGTGTTCATGACACCACTGGCTGCTCTTTTCGAACGCCCAGGCTAGCACCAGGGCACTCCCAGCTCTGTTGTCGCTGAAAGCGTTCTTTCCAGGCGCTCAGCGATGATGAGGAACAAAGGCATACAGCCCACACATTTCTCTCATGTACCTTGGACACAACTGCCTTCCACTGGCCTCTCGAGGCCCTCCAGCCATAGCCTCTAAGCAGTCTGGCTTCTGTCCCACTGAGCCCACTCTGCAGGGAGTCCTGAACATAGCAGGGGTCCTGGGATGGGAGGTAGCAGAAGGTTAGTGAGGTGAGATCAAAGGTTAGACAACTATTGGGGTGAATGAGTGAGGAGGAGGCAAGAGCCAGAGCACCCTGGGGCACCCTCCATGGGCCGGAGTCACAGTTACAAAGGCAGGAATGAGGGTGACCCAAGAGAACGGCTTTGCAAGCTACCCCAGGGAAGTGGGCCTGCACTGTGCAAGCAGTGGACAAAGACTTGTGTCAGCCTGCACTGCCTCTGCCACCATCTGTGGCCACAGTGAGGTACGAGAAGGGGGTTAGGTTTCCGAAAACTCTAGCACCTGTCTCAACTACCCAGGGAAACCAGGGCCTCATGCATGTTCAGTAAGTGCTCGACCACAGGGCATGCCAGCCCCCTCCATGCTCATCTGTCTAACACTTATATTCATTTAACACAATTCTTTAAAAAGTTCCAATTGTATTAAAGGTACTACATTTTCCCCAATTTCAGGGCCATATCTTTCACTCTTCCAAAATATTACAATCCCCGTAGGGTGAAGGAACATGGTGTTTAGAGAACTGATGGGAATTTCCTTCCTCCACCAGGCATTGAGCAACGGGTGACCTCTGTGTTATGGGACACATGAGCCCACTCCAGAGGGCAGCCGCCACGTGTCACACTTACAAGAGAACATGTCCCCAGCCTCTAGCGAACTTCTCACTGTGGGAACCCTGGTGAGTGGCGGGTGTGCAGCCTCCCAGCAGGAGGGGTGGTAATTCTTTTCCTGCACCTGCAGATCACTCTCTCCTGTGCTGGCCTTGCTTTTCAAGAAAAACCTGCTAACCTGTAATCCCAGCTACTCAGAGAGACAAAGGCGGCTCTGAGAAGTCTTTACTGACACACTTCCATAGACCAGAACGTTGAGTAAGAATGAGTGTTTAAAATGCCTTTCCCTATTTGAGACACCTGCAAAATTAATTTTTCTTAAAAATTCCCATGAGAAAAATCACCACGCCAGTAGATGGCAAGAAAAAAATTTAAGACATTTTCAGTAAAACTCACACTCCCCAAAGCTCACAACTTGTAATAACAGGACTATCTAACATCCCCACTTCACGGAGACATCCTCTGTGCATAAGTGACTCACTTTATTACCGTAAAAAACAAACCATCTACAGAGCTGAGAGAATTCAGAAGAGGGGATACATGCATCTTTTGTCTGTGGAAGTGGGGCCAAGATTTTTCCTTCTTCAAATCTGCGTGGCTTAAATTTGACAGAAACTGAATTCAGGCCATTTGCCTGTGTTTCAAGATCACTTTTCAAGATCTTCTAGAGTTTTCCAGATTAAGAAACGTCAAAGTTGGAAAGAAGAGGGGATTCAGTGGGGAGGGGAAGAAAGACGGGAAGGGGGGGAAGGATGGGGATTAAGATCAAGGTCTATTGTCTGTGTGTATGGTTGTTGTCAATAAAATGACAAGAAGAAACAAAAGGGGGGAGAAAAGAAATTTCTAGACTTCATCCTACATACTGCACACATTCCTCATAAAACTCTGGTTCCTCCCATGTTGAAGTCTCGTTAGACAGCCCCGGCCACTGCTCCTTACCTGCCCCGCTCATCACCCGTGGCCTCTGATGTGCCCCCTGGATGCCCTTGGCATATGTTGCCTACTACACCCACCCACCCCATCCTGAACCCCAGAGTTGCTCACGCACATTTCTGCACTCTATACACATCCCCCATCCACAACAGTGAAATAACACAAAGATCTGATCCCGACAGCCATCTCATACTTAAAGAGAAAGTAAAATACTGGCTGATATATGTATCGTTTTGTTTTGTTTTGTTTTGTTTTGTTTTGTTTTGTTTTGTTTTGTTTTGTTTTGTGGCAGGGTCTCGCTCTACACCAGGCTGACCTGGAATTCATTATGTAGTCTCAGGGTGGCCTCGAACTCTTGGCCATCATCCTACCTCTACCTCCCAAGTGCTGGGATTAAAGGCGTGTGCCATCACGCCCGGCTCTGATTTGTGCACATTTCTTTTTCTTTCTTTTCTTTTTTTTTTATTTGAGAGAGAATGGGTGCACCAGCAGCCTCTTGGCTGCTGTGAACGAACTCCAGATGTGTGCGGGCCCTTGTGGTCAAGTGCAGCATTGCGCCCTTGCATCATTTTTTGCATCTGGCTAAAAGTGGGACCTGGAGATTGGAACAGGCGTTTTTAGGCTTGGCAGGCAGGCATCTTAACCGCTAAGCCATCTCTCCAGCCCGTCTGTATATTTCTATCTGCTGCACTCCTGGGTCCCCTGAGGACCAGGTCCAGGGTAAGATATCTCAACCTGAAAGGAGGGTGCTGGGGACAAGTCTCAGGGGCTGCCTGGCTCGCTCCTCTCCCCTCAAGCTACCCCACCTTTTAAATACACCTCAATTCAGCTGTTTCTTGTGTGTGTGGTGCTACTGGGGTTTGAACCTTGAGCTTCACATATGCTAGCAAAGTGCTCTACCACTGAGTTATATCCTCAATCTTTTGCAGAGAGAGTGAGAGTGAGAGAGAGAGAAAGAGAATTGGCACCCCAGATCCTCAACCACTGCCATCGAACTCCAGACGTTTGCACCACCTAGTGTGCATGTACAACCTTACACTTGCATCGCCTTTGTGCCTCTGGCTTACACGGGATCTGGAGAGCATTGAACATGGGTCCTTAGGATTCACAGGCGGTCTTAACTACTAAGCCATCTCTCCAGCCCTTCAACCTCTTTTTACTGTTTTGAGTCAAGGTGTCACTAAGTTTCTCAGGCTGGCCATGAACTCACGCTGTAGCCCAGTCAGGCCTTGAACTTTCAATTCTGAGTAGATGGGATGTAGGCCTGTACTACAAGGTCCGGCTTAACTATGTTCTCTTTTTAGGTTATTATTTGTGTGTTTGTGAGTGCGTGTGTACACATGCAAGTGTGGGTGCATCCATGTGGAGATCAAAGGATAACTTTCTGGCTGATCCTCACCTGCCCGCCTCATTGGAGGCAAGGTTTCTCACTCCTATCTCTGCTTCATGCCTCACCATCAGCATCGGCAGGCGGGGATGCCAGAAGCCCACCATGCCTTCAGGCTTTTCACACAGGGTCTAGGGCTCAAACTCAAATACTCCAGCTTTAGCTCCAAGTGCTATGTCCACGGAGCCATCTGCCCAATCCTTAACTAGGTTCATACAGGGCTTGTAACATGGAATGACAGAGGCACGAGATTCCAAGACAGCAGTTAATGAATGAATATGACAACCCACACTCAAGCCAAAATACACACACACACACACACACACTGGGGCACTGAGGAACACGCCAATACCCAGGAGACGCACAAGCTCCAATCTTTCTTTTTTACCGCAGGAGGATGAGCTACCCAGCCCTTCCTTTCAACAACTGCACAAACGCTGCCGTGATCCTTGACCTTTCGGACTCCCGCCACCTCTTGTGTACAATGGAGACCAAGCACACGCCTCCACGCCTCAGTGAAGATTCAACAAGTGTCCTATCTCGTTACAAGTCACCTTCACTTTCAAATGACGAAATGTGGTCCAAGGAGGTTCAATCGTTTGCCTAAATACCATGAAATGGGACTAGAGAGATGGCTTAGCGGTTAAGGTGCATACCTGCAAAGCCTAAGGACCCAGGATTTATTCTCCACGTCCCATGTAAGCCAGATGCACATGGTGGTGCATATGTCTGGAGTTCATTTGCAATGGCTGGAGGCCCTGGTGCACCCATTCTCCCTCTCCCTCTCCCTCTCTGTCTGTAATAATAAATTAATAAATTTTTAAAAGACAATGAAATGTAAATCAACTCAAAATCTGCAAAGTTCCAAAGCCTAAGATCTGCCACTGCTGGAGAACCTTCCCTCCATCCCTGTGCCACCACTTAAGAAAGACGCAGAACAATTGGCTCCTGGTCCACTGAAAGCAGTGAAGATGGTGAAGGGCCTCCAATGTATACCATGCATAGGACACAGACGAGTCTTCAAAGATTTCCACGGGGACACAAGCTTGCCTGCTGCTTCTCTAATAAAGGTCAGCGTTGCAATTACCTTCTCATTGCTGGGACAAACCACCCGACCAAAAGCAGCTGATGGGAGGGAAGGGATTTATCTGGGTTCACAGTCTCAAGGGGAAGCTTCATGATGGCAGGGAAAGCATGGCATGAGCTAAGGCTGGACGTCACCTCTGCCACAGAAGGTGGACAACAGCAGCAGGAGAGTGAGCCAATCTCTGGCAAAGGGGATCTGGCTATGGCATCCCTAAGACTGCCCTCAACACCACATCTCCCCGAGCAAGGCTCCACCTCCCAAACTGCCACCACCATGGGACCAAGCACCCAAAATATGTGAGTGTATGGGGGAGCATCTGATGCAAAGCACCTCAGTCAGTGTGCAAAGCGTACACGGTGACAGACTATATCTCAAAATGAGGAAAATATACTTTCCTAAATTCCTGGTCAGCAGGGACATGCTACCACCAGCCAGATGACCACTATGGAGAGAGGCCGCCTACAGACAAGGGGCCCTGCGGGTTCTCATGCAGCCTGGGAGGCTATCAGACGAGACCATTGCAAACAACATACCTGTGTGGAAAACCTTCTACAGAAAGCACAAGTGAAGAAGTCCAGAATCTCACAAGCACATTCAATAAAACAAATCATGAGTGTTAATGTCAAAACGACAGGAAAGGGCAACTGACCTCGGAATGCACAAGAACCGACATAAACTCAGGAGTCCACGTGCCAAGAAAACAAAATAAAAAAGGAAAGAAATGAAGGGAGTTCTGCCGTCTGCATTTAATAGATTTTATGATCCCCTGAGGCAAGGACTTTTGGGTCTTCCTATTCCCCAAATAACTTACACTGACAGCAATCTTCTGCTGTGCCCCTAAACCACTCATGTACAGTTCCCAGGGCAAGACTCCGAGCCCAAGACCTGAAACACCCCCCAAAATGTCATTGTCATCTTCAAAAGGCTGAACTGTGCAACCCCCAAACCCACACAATGGAAGTCCTAACCCTCACATCTGGCAAGGTAGCTACATCTGGAGATATGGTCTTTAAAGAGATGACTAAGTCAAAATGAAGTCTCTGGACTGGGCCTTACTCCAGTGCAACTGTGTCCCCATAAGAGATTAGGAGACATGGCGGTGTATGCCTGGAATACTCGCATTTTGGAGGTAGAGGCAGAAGGATCTTGAAGTTCAAGGCCAGCCTGGGCTACATAACAACCTGTCTCAGAGAAATAAAAAGGTCATGTGAGACTAATCTTCTTCCCCAATGTTTTCAGATGATCAACATCTGTCTAAATGAGTTGTGCAGTCAAAGCACACGAAACGACACACAGAAGGCACACCATATAACCATCCTTTCTCTTGCCTGGCCTATGGGCCTGCTACCTTTGTCCCCTGCCCCACACAGTCCACAGGGAGCTGCTGCTACCAACTTCTTGGGAGTTCCTCTCAAGTCTCTTTGGGCCAACATGACCACCTCCTCTTCTCCATCTAACACACAGGTGTGAACTCCACACACCTCCCTGCAGTGGGACGCTGGACACAAACTGGTGAGCTGGCCACTTGAGGTGCAGTTCCCTCAAAGAGGGCTGGGTGCAGATGTTCCATGTCGCCTCCAGATGGTCTAGTCAACGGTCCGTGTTGGGTGGAATGAAAAACGTTCCCCATAGCCACATGTGTGGGAATCCTTGATCCTCAGCTGGTAGCGCTGTTTGGCAAGTTTGTGGAACCTTTGGGGGGGGGGTCACTGTGGGCTGCAGCTGTAAGGTGTTATGGTCCCGTCCCATTCGGTGCTGTTTTGTTGCTGTTTGTTTTTCACGGTAGGCTCTTGCTCTAGCCCAGGCTGACATGGAATTCACTATTGTAGTAGTTTCAGGGTTGTAGTCTCAGGGTTGCCTCAAACTCACAGCAATCCTCCTGCCTCTGCCTCCTAAGTGCTGGGACTAAAGGCGTGCGCCACCACACCCGGCTCAGGCACCTTTTTCCATCCTCTCTGCTGATGTGAAGGCGTGACACCAGCTGTCTGCTCTGGCCACATTTCTTAACCACAGTGAAACTCCCCTTGAAGTTGTAAGTCTGAAATAAACCCTTTCTTCCCATAAGCTGTTTCTGGTTGAATGCTTTATCATAGCAATGAGACAGTAACTACTACAGGTCCCAAGTCAAGATGCAGTATGTAAGAAACTCAACCACACAAACTTCAGTATTTACAAGCAAAATCTGTCTGCACCCAGGAGTTAACCTGAAGTAAAAGATGAAATAATCATTAGCAAGAATCCCAGCCATCCCCCGGCCAAGCAGCCAGCTGTAAAATCTGTTACATGCTGTACGGTTTGAACGAACACAAATGATTAACGAGCATACTGTCTCCCTCCAACCTCCAGCTCAGGTGCCTGAAAACTCTCTTAGGAGAATCTGTGGTTAATTAGTGTAAAGGATCCTACTCTTAATGAGGACATAAAAAGGGGGGTTGGCTGCAAAATTCTGCTTGGAAGAAACTTACACAGGCTGCTTTATTTTGAAATAAAGACAAGTTAAGGGCGAGCAGTGATTCTGTGTATCTTGTCAACAGTGGGACTCAGATTTCATGTGTCACTTTGTCTTTTCAAATGTCACGATTCAGGCTGGAGAGATGGCTTAGCAGTTAAGGCACTTGCCTGAGAGGCCTAAGGACCCTGGTTCGATTCTTCAGAACCCACGTAAGCCAAATGCACAAAGAGGTGCATGCATCTGAAGTTTGTCTGCAATGGCTGGAAGCCCTGGCACACACACACACACTCTCTCTCTCTCCCCCCTTCTCAGTCTCTCTCACTATCTAATAAATAAATAAAATATTTTAAAAAATTTTTTAAAGTCAAGATTCAAGATGGTGCCGTCATCTCAGTCTCCTATTCTAGTCTTGAGTTCACGTGGCATTTGCAAGGCCCCTGACCCTTTAACTTCCGTGTTTGCCCTTCTGGTGTTCTCATTCAGCTCCCTCCTGACAGCCTCTTCCCTCCATCCGACCCCAATTAAGTGGAGATTCATTGTCCTTTTTTGCTTTTAAGATGTCACCCAAAGTTTGTCTCCCCAAAATGACTCTCCACAGATGAGAGAGTCAAGTCCACACTGCTGCCTGGTCTAAGGCTACCAACTCAGTAGCCCACCCAGCTTCCTTGTATCGACTCCTCACTCAGCAAGACAACCACTAGGGTGGACTGAATTATGACTCCCCCCAAAAAAGTTTCTCTGCCCTAGCCCCCTCTGCCTCAAATGTACTACATTTATAGACCGGGTGTTTAAATAACTCATGACGTTGAAATTAGGCCATTGAAGTGGGTCCTAACCCAATGACTAGGGTCATCCTAAAGAAAGAATATGGACACACAGACATACCAAGGATGCCTGCCCACAGGAAGACCACGTGAGGACACAGGGAGAAAGCAGTCACCTGCAAGCCAAGGGGACAGACCTCAGAAGAAACCAATCCTGCTGACACCTTGAATTTGGGCTTCTCACCTGCAGCCAGAGCTGTGAGAATGTAAGTTTTTGTTGTGTAAGACCCATTGTGTTATTCTGCTATGTCAGCCATACCTGCCCCTACCTTCTCTTCACAGTGCTAAGACTTATGCAGTCTTAGTAGCTTTGCTGGGGTGTAATTCACAGACCAGACAATTTACTCCGTTAAAGTTCATAATAGCCTTTAGGATAAGATCTGGGCAGCCGTCCTAAACATCTAATTTTAGAACAGTTCACTACCAGGGGTGTTCTAGTCGCCTTTGCATTTCTGGGATAAAGCACCTGACCAAAAGCAGCTGATGGGAGGAAAGGGTTTATTTTGGCTGGCGGTTTTGATGAGGGCAGGAGAAAGCATGGCGTGAGCAGAGGCTGGACACCACCTGTGCCACAGCAGGTGGAAAATAGAGGCACGAGAGTGAGCCAAGCTCTGGCAAAGGGGAGCCGGCTATAACACCCCTAAGCCCACCCACAACAACACACCTCCTCCAGCAGGGCTCCACCTTCCAACGTGCCGCCAGCTGGGGACAGAACATTCAGAACACAAGAGTTTAGAGGGGACAACTGATTCAAAACACAAGTGGAAACTTTAAACCCTTGAGCAATCACTCCCCATCCCCCCCCCCATTCTAAGCAACCACTGATCTATCTTCACAGTCCGTTTGATTTTCCTGCCTGGGCCTTTCATGTAAGTGGGTCATACAGCATGCAACCTTCTGTGTGGACTGCTGTCTCTCACCACGGTGTTGCCAAGGCCCATTCACGTGGCTTCGTTCCATCTGGGGCTGAGTAACATTCAACCTCGCAGATTTCATCCATCAGCTGAAGGGCATCTGGTTTGTTTCCACCCGAGTTGAAAGTCACACACCTCCATCCAAAGGCATGAGTGTCACAGCTATACTTTATCCACTCTCAAAATCCCGTGAATCACTAACGTCAACACCTCATACTACAGGACCGCACAGTAAACAGTAGGCATTAGATTTCTAGCATGAACCTCTGTAGCACTTCCTGTACACACCCTTAACTGGTCACTTCTGTCTATGCATGCCTTCAGTCAACCTCTGCTATGTTAAGGTACCATGCTAGAACCACAACCTCAGTTAACAAAACACACACCTTCTCTACTCTTTGCAGTTTTAATCTCCTAAGATTTCTACCTAGATTTCAGGTTCCTAATATAAAGAACACATATGCCTTTGACTCATTAAGTGAAACTGATTGCAAGGGACATTTGGAAAGAAAAACTTTGGGGAACATTGTCTCCCACTGCATTACTAACAAAATGGAAATATTAAACAAAAAAGTTTAAGAATATGTATAAAGCAAATTTAGTGAGGCGATGGAGGTTTGCAATTATTTCTGTTTGCTTAGGCTGTCTTGAAAAAGAAACTGTTGGAGGGCTGGAGAAATGGCCTAGCAGTTAAGGCGCTTGCCTGTAAAGCCTAAGGACCCATGTTTACCTCTTCACAAGTCACGTAAGCCAGACGGACAAGGTGGTACACACATCTGGAGTTCGACTGCAGTGGCTGGAGGTCCTGGAATGACAACCCCCCCCCACTCACTCGCTCGCTCTTGCTCTCGCATATTTAAAAAGATATACTGGAGCTGGGGAGATGGCTCAGCACTTAAGGGTGCTTGCTTGCAAGGCCTGATGGCTTGGGTTCAATCCCCAGTAGCCACATAAAGCCAGATGCACAGAGTGGCATACACATCTGGAGTTTGGTTGAAATGGCAGGAGACCCTGGTACAGCCATTCTCCCCCTCCCCATCTCTCTCCCTTGTAAATAAATAATTTAAAATAGCTTTAAGAAAAAAAGACAATACTGAGTTTTGTTATGTGACACGGTCCTCTGAGAAAAACAACCACGGCCATCTTTAGCAGAAGCAGCTGCGACCACTTGCAAGGTGATCCACCTACCTGGAGATTGGGCCTGTCGATGACCCCATAAAAGGAGGGGGTGGGGTGGGTTGTCAGACCCGCACCTGAGATTTCAGCTACCAACTGTGCCAGTTGTCTGTCTGCTCTCAGGGGAACAGAGAAGTTGGAAGGTCAAGGGTGTGGGAGCTCTATCTAAGCAGCTATAGGGAGGCCACAGTCCATGCTGGGTGGCAAGTTTTTGGTGCTTTGGCTGCTTTGGGGTTTGCGTGCTCCGTAAGTAAGCCCTCCCCCATGCTCTGTAAAGATGCCCAATACACTCACTGGTTTGCTTGGGTGAATTGTGAGTTGTGGAGGAATCTCCCCTTAGTCTGTGGCCTGACTACCTGAGGGAGCACTCAATGGCCTCTCCGCCAAAAATGTTTCATGAAACAACTTTGTAAATTAACAAGGCAGCAAAAAAAAAAAAAAAAAAAAAAAAAAAAAAAAAAGTATCATTAGTACTACCCCAAAGGGTCAGAAAGCAGTCATTAGAAAATAAGTGGAATAAAAAAAAAATCATCATTTTCTGTTCTATTCCCTTATAAGATGACAGAAGCGTGTTCATGTCACTCTAAAATAAAATAAATAGCCCTATCAGATACAATGAGAGTTTATTAGTTTAGGTGGTAACGACCCACTAGAAGGAAGGTGTGCTTGGGAAGTGAACAACCTGAATTCTATGCAAAACACATCTGCAATGGAGAAAGGGCCGGGCTGGAGTGAGGAGCTCAGCAGGAGGCAGCCAGCTCTTAATGCTTCCTGTGACAATGAAGGGGGAGAGACTACACCTTCCAGGTTCAGAGGGGGCGTGTGAACCCAACAAAGACAGAGGCTCAGTGACAGGGCAGGAGACCAGTTATTATTTTTTAACTTTTAAAAATATTTTATTTATTCACTTATTTGCTAGCAGAGAGATTGAGAAAGAAAGAGGGAGAGAGAGAGAATGAGAATGGGCACACCAGAGCCTCCAGCCACTGCAAATGAACTCCAGATGTATGCACCCCCTTGTGGATCTGGCTTTCCGAGGGTACTGGGGAAAACTAAACATGCTCTCTTAGGCTTTACAGACAAGCACCTTAACTGCTGGCCTATCTCTCCAGGCCCCAGTTTGTGTTTTGACTGAATTAATTCCATAATTCCACATGTTCAAGCATCCTTTCATATAAATGTCGATCAATCCCCTGCTTATAAAGTGGGATTTGTTCCAAAATTTCATTTGCCATCTTGACGTTGGAAACTTGAAATGTGTTTTCCCAAATGCAAATCAGTTTCCAAAGCCAGTCCACCAATGTCAATTTCACTCACAAAGCAGCTAAAACATGGGAGTTTTGTTTTTTATTATTCGAATGGAGCAGACAGCAATGACAGGAGAGTAATGGTCACGTGGTCACTCTGAAGACTCAGTTAATGTTTACTTCTGGAAGGTGATGCTTTGGGTCTGACTCTTTGACCCTTAGTCCCGGCTGCACACCTTCTGCCTCCCAAGTTAATCTTGCCCTTCCCAGATGGAGCGGCTCCAGGGTGGTCCCATGTCTATGCCATCAGAACATGCCAGGCCACCATATAACTTTCTGTCACACTTCTGATAGGCTTGCTCACCTGGTGTGGGCTCCATGCCCCAGTACTCACTCTACCTGTTAATAAATGACCGTGCCCTTTTCTCTCCAACTTTTACTTCGTGGTTAAAACAAACAAACCCGACTCCCCACTGAGAGCAGCTGGGTGTGTGACTGCATATATCAACATGTGGCTTCATTCCTCAGCAGCAGCAGCAGGAGGGACAGAAATAAAGAACTCCCCCCCACACCATCGAGGTGTTTTTCTCAAAATGGATTTGGGTCTACAGGAAGGGGTTCAAGCCACGGAAAGGTCGCTTCTTGCCTTTGCAGACCAAGGCTGTCTTCAGGGAAAGGTACTGTCACCTAACCGCCCATACGGAAGCCACAAGTGTCGGAGTTTCAAACACTGGGAAGAGCCCAAAACCTCAAAGGTGATGATGTCAAACTTAAAGCTTTTACCAAAAGAGCTCTCAACCTTGAGTGACATATTACCCATCCGAGCCAACTGTGAGTGTCTCAGGGCTGGTGCCTGGAAGCCTGTCTACGTCACCACTGGGTCCACCCCCCACACACCAGGGTCCACCTTCCCGGTTCACCATCTTCCTGTCCACTAATAGGTGGTACTCCCTTCAGAATTGGTGCTCAGATCGCTCTCAGGTTCAACAGGAAGACGCAAAAAGAAAGACATGAGCCCACTACCCAAACGGCTCCTGCATTTCCTTGCACACATTTCATCAACCTCCAGCCTTGAAGACCCTAACTGTCCCCAGCTCCCAGGCCCCATCCCAGGTGGCCCCCCCCCAGCAGGCTTCCGAAGGACCTCAGATAAGTGCCACGAGTCCAGAGACAGACTGCTGGCACGCCACCGTTTCCCAGTCATGACCTGGGCGAGTCGTGAACCTTTCTGAGCCTCAGTCTCCTCATCTTATAGTGACCTTCATGTTGCTGGGACAAAGCAGCTGGTGGGAGGATGGATTTATTTCGTCTTACAGCTTCAAGAGAAAAGATTCATCATGACAGAGAAGGAAGCAGAGCAGAGGATGGACATCACCTCCTGCCGCAGTAGCTGGCAGAAAATGGCAAGAGAGTGAGCTGAGCTCTGGCAAGTGGGAGCTGGTTATAACACCCCTAAGCCCATCCCCAGCAACACCTCTCCAGCAAAGCTCCACCTCCCAAATTGCCACCAGCTGGGAACCAAGCATTGAAAACACACGAGTCTATGGGGGACGTCCCAGTCAACCAACCACATCATCTACAGAGTGGGGATAATAGTGGTGTCTACATTATAGGATATTATGAAAATTACAAATGAGTATTTGAAAATGCTAAGGCCAAGGACTGAACTCATTAAATGTTCCCAGTTTGTTAAGTAAAGCAGGGACGTTTATGGACACTGCTGTTCTCTCACCACACTCATGATGTCACTCTGGCTCTCAAAGCCCTTCACAGTGCAAGTTCAACACCCAAAGCAAAGACTTCCAAAGGAGAGCAGCCCCCAGGGAAACCCAAGCACCTCGCTCACGGGAGATACAAGGGCAACGAAGGCAACTCAGTGGGAGACATTCAGTAGCTTGCTCCAGGACACACCGAGCTGCGCCAAGCTTCCCAAGGAGATGGCTTGCTCAACACTACCTGAGAAGTGGCCAGCAGGTCATTGGCCCCAGCATTAGGTGTGTCCTCCCTGCACATGCCCTGCAGGTACTAGAGCCTTTGTGGATTGCCATACTCCACCCCAAATGCTTTTTTTACCTGAAGAGCAAGAGGCTTTCGAGCGCTTGTATAGTAACTTTTCACAGCACTGTCCAGTTCACTGCCTTACTCTTCCAACACAATCTTGGCTGACGGGGGAAGGAGTAGGACTTTTCCTCAATAATAGACATGAAAACAACTGGCCTATCCAGACATTCAGTCCAGTTCCACCCACTCCAACACCACCCTCGGGTTTCATACCGCTGATCCCATCAGGTCCCTGCAATACACTAGGCAAGGAATAGCAGGACCATTCCAGCGAACCCCAGTTCTACTGCGGCTCTCCACTTCCTCACTCAAGACAAGAGTGCCTCACTTTTGTTCTTTTCTTCCCCACCATTCCATCTGACAGTTTCTTTTCGTAAATATCAGTGAAGCACAGTTAAGTAGGCAGGGGCGTTTCTCCAAAAGCATCTCTGGGTAAAAGACAGGAAACACATTCATGAATGAGCCAAATTAGAGTGTGGGACTGTAATGACCCTCATGGTAGAGGGACCACTGAGCCTACTGCTGGGAACAGCTCCTGAGGCATGGCCCTCCTTCCCACCCATCACCTCCCCCTCCTTATCCATTATACTCCTGTCCCCTGCAGGGGCAGGACCTGACAAAATAAACAAATAAATTTAAAAGATAAACTTAGTGCTCACTTCAGCAGCACATATACTAAAACTGGAATGATACAGAGAAGATTAGCATGGCTCCTGCACAAGGATGACACACAAATTCATGAAGCATTACATATTTTTTGTCCATAACATATATACACACACACACACACACACACACACACACACACACATATATATATATATATACACACACACACACACACACACACATACATACATACACACACATACATTTAAAAGCAAATAAATGTCATTTCTAGGTAAGGAAAACAAATGGAAAAAATGAAGTTTTAAAATTTTTTATTCATTATTTATTTGAGAGAGAGCGCAGAGAGAGAAGCAGAGAAAGAGAGAGTGTGTATGGCACAATACAGGCCTGGTCCTAGCCAGACCGCATGGCAAAAGACAACAGGAAGTGGCTTCTGTAAAAATGGCGTTTGGCGCAGGCTCGATGTGACAACAGTTACAGCCCCATGCTCGCGAGAAGCCTACTACGAGATGTCCTGTCCAGAGACAAGCTGTCATTGGTCACCAAAAGGGGACCGCCCCATACAAGGATTAACAGCCCCTTAAAACCCATGTGTACTTCCTGAATAAACGAGTTTGTGGATTCTCGCTCCACTTTCACCCAACTCCCGGAGTCTGTGTCGTGACTCCGCGCTGCTCACCCCAATTCGGCAGAGACCCTATCGTCCCTCCTGAGCTGGCCTTGGGGGGGACCCCAACAAGAGAGGATGGGCACGCCAGGGCCTCCAGATGCTGCAAACAAACTCCAGATGCTTGTGCCCCCTTGTGTATCTGGCTTACTTGGGTCCTGGGGAATTGAACCGAGGTCCTTTGGTTTTGCAGGCAAATGCCTTAACTGCTAAGCCATCTCCTCAGCCCGGGAACAAAAAGAATTCTTAAAGCCAAGAACACCAAAGCTAGTCAGGAAACCAGTACCACCAAATGTGGTTTGTGAGACACCAGGACACAGCAGACAGGGCACAGGAATCCAAGTTCCACCTTCCCAGCACTTCCCAGGCACTTTGGACTTCTGTTTACTTACACTGGGGAAATGATGGAGGTGACCTGGTGGTGACAATGGAAAGAAAGGTTGCTAAGGGATGGGAAGATTAGCAAATCAATGGATTATGTTCACTTTCCAGGGGAATTCTGGTAGCTAAGTGTCTTTAAAGGCAAAAGAAGGTATGTGAAGCCGGGCATGGTGGTGTATGCCTTTAATCCCAGCACTCGGGAGGCAGAGGTAGGAGGATCACCATGAGTTCGAGGCCACCCTGAGACTACACAGTGAATTCCAGGTTAGCCTGGACCAAAGTGAGACCCTACCTCGAAAAACAAAAAAAAAAAAAAAAGGCAAGGTATGTGAGAGATGGAACAAGTGCCTCAGATGTTGATGACCTCAAGGCAAGTTACCAGGGTTAGGGGACAGTCACCCATAACCTACAAGCCACAGCTGTCTCACAGTCCATTAGCCATCCACTACGCCTCCAGGAGCAGGTGGGGTTCCCTCCCTGTGGCCATGACGTCTTGGAGGGCAAAGCCCCAGGCAATGACATCTATTCTGGATGCATAAACAAGGATGTCCTTCGGGTTATATCCAAATAAACCCATTACAGACTGAAAACATGGCCCCATGCTAGGTTTCATACAGCTGTCATAATGAGCGTCACAGCTGGCTCCCAGAGGAAGCTTGGGAGGAGGAGACAGCCTTTTAGGAGCTGGGGACGGGATGTGAAGACAGCTACCTAGCCGACATTAACCATGTTCTGAACTCTTCCATCAGTCTAAAGTCTGGCAAAAATCATTGAATGCAAAGCTCAGGATATAACACAGTGTTGCTATCTCATAGATTCCTTGAATACCCCACTGGACACGACAAAGAAAAATATGTATATCTATATAAATATATATGACTCTTACACCACAGTTAAGTGGGAAAACAGTACGTTAAGTCATGGTGAATCAGGATTAACAATATAAACTTCAGTACTGATGTAGCTTAGTACTCCCCCAGGGTTTCTGGTCATTATGAGTACCAGTGTAGCTTAGTACCCCCTGGGGTTTCTGGTCACTATAAACATAAATAGCAATGTAACTTAGTACTCCACAGGACTTATGCTCAGCATCAAGAAGAGCACCAATGCAGCTTAGTACTCCCCAGGGTTTCTGAGGCCTCTGCAAGCCCTTATAATGATGATGAAAGTGGTCTAATTTGGCTGGGACGATGGCTCAGTGGATAAAGTGCGTGTGACAGAAGCATGAGTATCTACGTTCAGACCCCCAGGCCCCTTGCAAAGCCCAATGCTATAGCATGAAGGTCCAAGCTCCCAGTGTGACTGGGGCAGGAAGGGAGGAGGAGATAGGAGACTCGCCAGAAGCTCACAGGCCAGCGAGTCTGGCACACACAGCGGTGAGACCCTGCCTCAAACCAGGTGGAAGGCAAAGCAAACACCTGGAAGTTGACCTCTGACATCCACACATGTGCCGCAGCACGTGCTCATCTGCATGCACACACACGAACATGTGAGGTCTAAAGAAAAGGAATACAGGGGCTGGAGAGATGGCTTAGTGGTTAAGGCGTTTGCCTGCAAAGCCTAAGGACCCAGGTTCGATTCCCCACGTCCCACATAAGCCAGATGCACATGGTGGCGCATGCACCTGGAGTTCGTTTGCAGTAGCTGGAGGCCCTGGCATGCCCATTCTCACTCTCTTTCTCTTCCTCTCTCTCCCCCTCTCTCTGTCTCTAATAAATAAATAAATATAAATAAAATCTTTTTTTTTAAGTTAAAAAGGAATATAGGAAAATAACATATCACCTCCCCTTTGGGATGCGAAGGAAAACTTGTCATAACAACCAGCAACTTGCTGAGGACGGATGATCACGTAGCTTGGGTGAAACATGTCCTCCTGCCACTTTATCATAACTGCTGTTCACCTGAACTATGCTCAGTTGAGAATTTAGTTCTAAATGAATGTATAGGTTGGTCAAGTATCTTAGTGACAGCTATGACAAGAAATCTGCTACAAACACAGTTACCCCTACTTTTGTGTTTGGGGATATTTTAAGAGACAGGATCATAAAAGTAGTTGACAGCATCACACAGCTCCTCAGAGAGCTTTCCCTCAAAAGGGGGGGGGTCTACTTTCCCCCCTCCCCACTTACAAGCACACTGCCTGCTGTCTTCCCACCACAGAAGAGGAAACACATGGGAATTGTTCTCACAGAAAGTAATAGGAGAATGAGGTAAGCCTCAGGGGGACGTTCTGGAGTGGGTGGCTGTAAGGGAGGGACTCACAAGCGCTATCAGTTCAGAAATGAGTAAGAGCACTGCGCACACGAGATACCATGTCTTGTACTTTTCTTTTTGGGGGTGATGCGGCTCTGCTTTGTGGCCCAAGCTGAGCTGGAACTGATAATCCTCCTTCCTAGGGCTGGCATGACATGCATGTGTCATCATAGCCAAAGAAAGCATGTTTGTTTTTAATGGAAGGGGGTAAACATTGTATTTATTTATTTGCAAATGCAGAGAGAGAGTGGGGGAGAATGGTGCACCAGGGCCTCTTGGCACTGCAAGTGAATTCCAGATACATGCCACTTTATGTATCTGACTTTACGTGGGTACTGGGAAACTGAAGTCAGGCCATTAAGCTTTGCAAGCAAGCGCCTTTAATCTCTCAGCCATCACTCCAGCCCAGGTTTTTTTTTTTTTGTATGCGTATATGTGTGTATGTACTGTGTATACATGTGTGTATACATGTGTGTATGGCACCACATGTGTGTGCAGGTGCCTGTCTTGGACATGGAGGCCATGGATCGATGCCCGTGTCCTCTTTAGTTTCCTTCCACCTCATTCTTTGCGACAGGACCTCTCACTGAACCCAGAACCCACTCACGCAGCTGGTCTGCCTGCCTCTGCCTCCCCAGCACCAGGATTACAGGCATGTGCTTGCAGGCATTTATACATGGGTACTGGGGGTTCGAACTCATGTCCACATGCTAGCGCAGCTAGCACTTTACCCATTGAGACATCGCTCCAGTCCTCAAAATATTTTTAGTACCTCTAAACCCAGAGGATTTATAGATGATCCTTCCAACGCCCCCTTTTATCTCCTCCCTTCTCAAAAGCATAGTCATAGGCAGAGAGATGGGTCAGCGGTGAAGGCACTTGCCTGCAAAACCTAACAACCGGGGTTCGATTCCCCAACACCCATATAAAGCCAGATGCACAAAATGGCACATGCATCTGGAGTTCGTTTGCAGCAGCAGAAGGTCCTGATGTGCCCATCTTATCTCTCTGACTGGCTGGCTGTCTGCTATCTCTCTCTGCTTGCAAAATAGGTTAAATAAATAAACAAACAAACAAACAGTGAGCATGCATCGTCATATAGTCCCATGTGCAGACCTGCAGTAGTCCACGTGCACTGGGGAGAGCTGGGGCTTCAGACTGTCACTTCTCCACTTTGCTCTGTCTCACACACACGAGAACAGTTGTTCAAGGAGAAGAAGGTGGCGTTCCCATCTTTAAGCCTGCGGCAGGAAAGCCCATAACTATGTGATATTTCTTGGACTAAACACTGCAAGTCCTCCAGAATTGGAAACTTCGATCCACTGCAGCGCTGGCTAAAAATAGCCACCTTCCTTCCTGCCACCTTCAGGCTGGAGCCACCACCACCTACAGGAACCCCACAACCCAGCATGCACCTTCCCCTGCATAGCTGTGAGTTGGGGGAAAGGGAAGAGAGCACTTGTGGGTCTTTCCACACAAAGACTCAAGTTCAAAGCCCACCTCTGGCCCTCAGTCAGAACATAAGATTTGCCCAAGGGATCTACCCTGTCAAAGCCAATGCTTTTTGATCAGGAAAAACAACCCTTCATGACCCGTGTAGGGATTGATGGAATGACTGTGCAAAGTGGTAATATGCTAGAGTGAGGTTTGTCAATCTGAATGGGAATGTGAGGACCAGACAGTAGTCATGTAAAATTACATGAGAAAGCGTCTCATGTGTCTGAGGCACATGTATATATGGAGGCTCAGCGAAATAGAAAAATGACTTCATAGGTGCTGTTGAGTGGAGATAGGATGCCCAGCTCTGAACACTGAACTGAGGTTTAAGATTTTTATTTTTTATTTGACAGAGAGAAAACTGCAGACAGAGAGAGAGAAAAGAATGAGCATGGGTATCCCAAGGCCTCTAGTTGCTGCAAACAAACTCCAGACACAGGCATCACTTTGTGTATCTGACATTATGTGGGTGATGGGGAATCAAAACCAGGTCATTAGGCTTTGCAAGGAAGCTCCTTAACTGCTGAGCCATTTCTCCAGCCCTGAGCTGAGTTTTTTTTTTTTTTTTTTTTTTTTTAGTAAACCTGTTAGCAGCTGTGGTTCTGGAAACCTAGCTATCCTTTCTCATCCCGGTCCCTGTCAGCCCAGGCCTATCACCTCATATTACAGACACTTACATGCTCCCCAAATTCCCACAATTATCTTTCAAATTTATTTCATAGACTTGTTTTTTTGTTTTGTTTTTACTTTTTTAGATAGGACTTCATTATGCAGCCCAGACTGGTCCCCAACTTGAGATCCTCTTGTCTCAGCCTCCTGAGTTCTAGGATTTCAGGCATACACTGTCACCCCCAGTTCTCTCTCTGCTTAAATTCATCAGTGTTGGATGTTATTGTTTGAAATGAAGAACCAATGCAGACTTTTATACAAAAAAAAAGAAGGCATGCTACAAATTGAATTAGAACAGATAGAATAGAGAGCAGTTGATTGATGAACAAGGTGTTACAGCCCCACAAGATGAAGGGTTGTGTGGAAGGATGAGGGGGTCTGCAAGATCACATGAATGTACCTGATGCCACAACCACTTAAATGTGTTAACATAGTCACTTCATCTGGTGTGTATATGAACACAACTTAAAATGATTTGGGGCTCCACTTAAATGTGTTAACATAGTCACTTCATCTGGTGTGTATATGAACACAACTTAAAAATGATTTGGGGCTGGAGAGATGGCTTGGCAGTTAAGGCACTTACCTACAAAGCCAAAGGACCCACATTCATTGCCCCAGGACCCATGCAAGCCAAATGCACAAGGTGGTGCATGCATCTGGAGTGCTTTTTGCAGCAGCTGAAGGCCCTGGTGCGCCCACTTCCTCTTTATCTTTCTCTGTCACTCTCTCAAATAAATAAATAAAAATTAAAAATACATGATTTCAGGGCTGGGGAGATTGCTCAGTGGTTAAAGGGACTTGCTTGATGACCTGGGTTCAGTTCCCCAGTGCTCAAGTAAGCCATAAGCACAAAGTATCTCATGAGTCTGAAGCTTATGTGCAGTGGCTAAAGGCCCTGATGCACCCATATATACACACTCTCCCTCTCTCTCTCCCCCTCTCTTCCCTCTCCTTGCAAATAAATAAATTAAATTTTAAATCTTTTCAGAAACTAAGATAGAGGCTAGGGAAAGAACTCAGTTGGTGTAGAGTTAGTGTCATGTGGGACAAAACACCTGACTGGACACAGCTGATGGGAGAGAAGGGTTTATTTCCACGGGAAAGCTTCTTCGCGACAGGGGGAGCTTGGCAGGAGCAGTAAGCTGGCTCCCAGCATCAATACAGTCAGTGAGGAAACAGCAAGAACTGGCCAGCGGGCTGGGCTATAAAATCCCAAGACCACACCTCCTCCAGCAAGGCTCCACCTCCCAAAGGCTCCGCCGGCTGGGGACCAATCAGGAGGCTTAACCGCAAACACATGAGGCCATGGGGAACATTTTATAGTCAAGCCACCACAGTTGGTAAAGCGCCTGCCTTGCAAGCAAAAGAACCTGACTTCCATCCCTAGAATCCATGTTAAAAATAAATGAATAAATAAAGCCATGCATCCTGGGGCATGCTTGTAATCCCAGCGCTGGTCAGGTGGAGAGACACTGATCTCTGAGGCTCACTGGCCAGCCAGTTCCATCTAGTTGACAGGCTTCATGCTAGTGAGAGACCTGTCTCAAAAAAAAATGTGGATGGCACTCCAGAGGAACGGAATCTGGAGGTTGTCCTCTGGTCTCACGTGCATGTGCATGGTGCATGTGCACGCCCACCTGTGTGTATACACACACGACACACACACACAAAGTCCAGGATGGCTGGGAAGTAGAGAAGGTTCCACAATCATGGTCTAGAGCTGTTCTTGAAATGCCGGTAGCTGAAATTCCCCGTGTTGTCAACTGGACCTGAGCCAGCAGTCCTTTCATCCACAGCTATTTGAAAGTTACCTGGAGGCAGAAAGCAGTGACAAACAGGACAAAGCCACCTGATGCGAAAACACCCCGAGGGAAGAAACTTCACCTGGAGAGGAACAGTGGCTGAGGTAGAGACCCACAGAAAGGACTGGACGCACACCAACCTGGTTAGCTCCCAGGTGTTCATGGAAGGAAATCTGCCAAAGAAACTCCCGGCTTGGCTGACCCCATTCTGAGCTAAGTCCACCCAGACAATCCATCAGAGGACCCCAACACATGCCAAGCTAGTGCCAAAGAACGGAACTGTGCCAGCGTCCATTCCATCCAGGTGCCGTGAAAGAAAACAAGACCAAGAGAGGATGGCACAGTGGACTGACTTCTCAGAACCAGAGATGGAAGCTGCCGCCACCCAGGAGACCAAGGCCTGCCCTCCAGGCTCTTCCCGTTTGGTCAGCTGCCCCTCTGCAAGTTTTCTCATTCTCACCTGCTCTAAGGTGTGTTCAGCCATCCCATTTTCTCTCTCTGCTTCTTCTTTCTTTTTCTTTCTTTTTTTTCAGTTTAAATGCACTTTAATTTTGATTTTTGTTATTTTGTGTTGTTTCGAGGTCAGGTCTCGTTCTAGCCCGGGCTGACCTGGAACTCACTCTATAGTTCCAGGCTGGCCTCGAACTCACTGCAACCCTCCTACCTCTGCCTCCTCAGTGCTGGGATTAAAGGTATGCACCACCATGCCTGGCTGAATGCACTTTATTTTTAAAGAGCCTACATGACATGGTTTTTTCCCCCCTTAAAAAAACAATGTCTCTACTCCAATGCATCACGCTAAGAATAAAAGCTCAAGGTGACAACAGTCCAATTCGTGTGAAGTCCTGGTGTTGGGCTGGAGAGATGGCTCAGTGCATAAGGCACAGTCCAGCCACGTACCCTGCATCTTGTAAATTCTGGAGAACAGCTGAAGGACACAGGTGAGGTGACAAGTCCCCACAACAACTGCTGTGGTAGTTTGAATTTGGTGCCCCCTCCTTAAACTCACGTGCTCTGAACGCTGGGTCCCCAGCTGATGACAATTTGGGAACTGGAACCTTGCTGGAGGTGGTGTACTGTGGGGGGAGGGAGGGTTATGGGTGTTACAGCCAGCTTCCCCCGCCAGTGTTTGGCACACTCTCCTATTACTGCTGTCTACCTGAGGTTGGCCAGGAGGTGATGTCCACCCTCTGCTCATGTCATCGTTTTCCCTGCCATCATGGAGCTTCCTCTTGAGTCTATAAGCCAAACTAAACCCTTTCTTCCCACAAGCTGCTCTAGGTTCGACTTTGTGGCAGCAACACGAAGCTGACGGCAATAACTACCAACGATCAGCCATGGTACCTGGACACCGTGCTGGTCACAGATGGACACAGTCAACTCAAACCTCACAATTTCAAGATACAATGACTATAGCCCATAACTGAAGGGACGGGGCTATATGAGGTGGATGTATGGAATCTACCGGCACGTTAAATGTGGATGAACTGGAAGGTGAATGCTCTTGTGGAAATATTCACAGGCTCTGGTAGGGCTATGATTGGTCTACCCAAAGTCTCAGACTAGACACAAGGTGGTGTTTGTCAGCTCCACCCTTTGCATACTGTGGGTCACACCCAACACTTAACGGCACTGGCTGAAAGCGAAGTGAAGGGCTGCGGGCACTTAGATATCCGTGTGGATGGACAGAGCGGGTGGGTACAGTTATGTGCGCTTAGCAGCATGGAACAGAAAAATAAGGCATGGAGAGGCCTCAGTTATTTGGGGGAAGGTAAGGCTGAAAGACTGCTTTAAGACCTTAAGAAACTAAAACTATCTAACAATAAGTCAGATTTATGATGGGCTCTGTAAGTCAAAACCCTAGTAAACAAAGGCAGAGACAGGTTTTAGTTGGATCCCAGGCCACAATTTTCCTAAGACATTAAAAAACAATTCTTTTTTTCAGAGAACACAAAACACTGCTAACATTAACTTTGTTTCATGCAACTGTCGTGGGGACAGAAGTACAAATATTTCGTGTTCACCATGGAGAAAACGAAGTATCTCCTTTGCAAAGCTGCAAGTGAAAATACTCACTTTAGAGCTGGGCATGGTGGCGCATGTCTGTAATCCCAGCACGCAGGGGTTAAAGGCAGGAGGATCAGGGGTTCAAGGCCAGCCTGAGCTACATGAGACTCTGACTCAAAAAAAAAAAAAAAAAAAAACAGGAAAGGGAGTGGAGAAAAAGGGAGGAGAGGAGAGGAAGACAGGAAAGGAGAGGGAAGACAAGGGAAGAGAGGGGAGGGGAGATCGCATGGACTAGTCAATTTTGAGGGCAGGAATGCTCAATCCTTTATCCCTCCACCTCACACCTAGGTGGGGTGCTCCTGAGATGGCAATGTGCTGACCTTGGTACTCTTGGGTGAACAGCACAAAGCTTTGATCAACATGTCCAGCTGAGCAAATGCTACAGCAAAATTTGTATGAATCAAGAGCTCAATTTTTTTTTACTTGAGCCTTGAAGTGCATGCATTTGGGAGAGAGACTCTTTCTACCTTGCTTTTATGTATTTATTTGATTCAATATCAATTTAGTGACATATTTACAAGGTGCCAGGTAATAATACGTGTATAGAACGTATAGCAATCACATCAGGATAATGAAGATTTCTAGCTCCCTCAATATTTAAAAAAGTTTGATTTATGTGTGGTAACTGTACATATCTTATGAGGTACAGTTGCACACATATGAGGTACTGATAATAAGGATACGTAACATTTTGTACTCAGAGCCTTCAAGTTCCTCTCTTTAAAAATATTTCATTTATTCGAGAGAGACAAAGAGGCAGACAGAGAGAGAGAGAATGGGCACACTAGGGCCTCTAGCCACTGCCAATAAACTCCAGACATATGTGCCACCTTGTGCATCTGGCTTTACATAAGTACTGAGGAATAGAAACTGGGTCCTTAGGCTTTGCAGGCAAGTGCCTTTTAACTGCTAAACCATTTCTCCAGCCCCAAATTTCTCTCTTTAGTTATTCATAAAATAAACAATAAGCCCTTATGAACTATTCTCACACACCACATACAGTTTATTTTCAGGCTTAAGAAATTTATTGGAGAAACAAAATAATAGCAGGCAAGAAAGAAAACAAAGAACAAATTACCTGTAATTCCTTTCCTGGGGGGGAAAAAAAAAAACTGCCATTAGCCTGCTGGGACACATTCCTAATCATTTTTGTAAATATGTGAACTCTTTTTTACAATAGAATTTAACAGCACCAGTTTGTAAAGCACTTTTTCTACATATCTTTTTTGGCGTGTGTGGTGTGTGTGTGTATGTGTGTATGCATGTTCACATGTGTATGGGCACACAAGTATGCACAAATACAAGTGTACAAGCTTACACATTCGTGTGACGAGCAGAGGTCAAAGTGGGCATCTTACTCAGTTGCTCGCCCCCTGATTTTTAAAATCTTTTTACTTATTCATGTATAAGCAGAGAGAAAGAAAGAATGGGCATGCCAAGGCCCCTTGCCACTGCAAACAAATGGCAAATGCATATACCACTTTGTGCATCTGGCTATACGGGGGCACTATAAAACTGAGCCTAGGCTGTCAGGCTTTGCAAGCAATTACCTTTGACCACTGAGCCATCTCCCTAGAACCTCCATCTCATTTTTTTCTGAGACAGGGTCTCTCACTAACCTAGAACTCACCAAGTTGGTCAGATTACTAACCATCAAGTCCCAGGGATCCATCCTCCCGTCTCCACAGTCCCAGCACTAGCATTACAGGCATGTGCTACGATGCCTGGCTTTTACAGGGTGCCAGGGTTCTGAGCTCAGGTCCTCACGCTTGGGTGGCGAGCACTTTACCCGCTGTGCTAGCTCTCCTTCTCCCCACATATCCTATCCCAGCCATCCTTGTCAGTCGGTGATCTTCAGTGCTCCCCTCCCCACCCACCACACACCGGCTGCATTCATATCTAGAAGTAAGGGGGGGGGTAAAGTGAAGACTCCAAGACAGGCGTGCCTGGCCCAGCACCCCCATTTCCCAAGACTCAGCATAGACCTACTCTACAGCCCACAATCAACATGGACAGACTACTTCCCTCCCTACAGGGCGCAACCCAAGAGCCATCCCCAGGCATCCTCTGTCCAAGAGGAGACCCACACAGCTGTTCAAAGTTCCAGACCCACCTTCCTGTGCTCATCCAAGCACCACACACAGGGCAGAACACGGAGGCAACCAGGGAAGGAGGGGGGAGCAAGTGCAGTGGTTCTCAGGTGTCTTTCCCGTCCCAAACCCAACTGGGCAGAGAAGCCACATCAGGAGAAGTTTGGCCAAGGCACTCTCTGCAAGAAAAATGAGGACCAAGGGAGCAGGCCGAGGGCTTCAGGCGTCAGGCTCCGCCTCAGGCTGGGAAGGAGGTTAAGAGACTTATGCACAAGTAGTGGCGTTTTCAGTTCAGCAGGGAACGGGCCTTTATTTTCATCATTAAATAATCAATATTTGAGGAGGGTAGCTAAAGGAGGACTGGATGCATGTGCTCAACTTTCACACTGAGCCACACTGATATGCACAACTAACACGCGCATATAAAAAATCAAATGTTACTAACATAGCTAATATCAAGTGCTTACCAAACCAAGCAATTGTCTGCATTAGACCTGCTTGCATTTTCATAAGGAGTCACATCAGACAAATGGGGTTTCCAGTGCTAGAAAGGAAAAAAAGAAAGAAAGAAAGGGAATAGGAAAGAAGGAAAAGGAACTAAAAAAATAAAGAAAAGAACAAAAAAAGGGGGGCTGGGAAGATGCCTTAGTCCTTAAAGACACATACTTGCAAAGCCTGCTAGCCCAGGTTCGATTCCCAAGCCACCCACATAAAGGGAGCTGCCAAAAAACGGGGCAAGCCGCTAGCATTCATTTACAGTGGCACGAAACCTCGGTGTGTATCCCTCCACACACACACAAACACACACACAAATAAATAAATATTGTCTCACTTAAAAAAAAAGAAAAGAAAAATGGATAAAGGAGTGAGGTCGATGGAAGAGTGCTTACTTAGCAAGTACAAGGCCCTGGGTTCTGTCCCCAGTACCAAAATGTGTGCGTGTGTGTGTGTGTGTGTGTGTGTGTGTGTGTGTGTGTATAAAACTAATGTATGCACTACAAACATCTTCAATTAAGCAGGCAAAATAAACAGAAAGGGTCTTATCACCTCCTCTGCCTCTCCCTGGAGGCCTGTGCTCACTGGACACTGTCTACAACACACATCATGTCAATAGTTTAAAAGTCTGCTTAACTCTGCATTTTAAAACATTCATTTGTAACAGATGTGAAACTGTAGGATACTGTTCCCTGATATATTTTTCACTACTGCAACAAGCTTAACATCTTACTCACAATGGCGGTTCCAACTTTCAGAGTGTGCTAATTTAAAAACACATCAGGAGTCAGGTCTGGTGGTGCATACCCTGTAATCCAGGCACTCGGGAAGCTGAGGCAAGAGAATCTTAAATTCAAGGCTACTTTGGGCCACATAGTAAGACCCTGACTCAGATGGGAGAGAGAGAGAGAAAAGAGAGGAAGAAGAAAAAGAGAGAAAGGAACGGAGGGAAAGAGACAAAAGGAGAGGGAGAAAAAGGGAGAGGAAAGAAGGGAGGGAGGATACAAAACTATACCCAAGGACTTACAGCAAAGCTTTGTGAAAAGTTCTATTTATTTGTAAGCAGAGAGAGAGAGAAAGAATGTGTTCACCAAAGCATGTAACACTGCAAACTACCTCCCAATGCACGCACCACTTTATGCATCTGGCTTTATGTGGGTACTGGGGAATTGAACCCAGGTCAGCAGGCTTTGTAAGCAAGTGTCTTCAACCACTGAGCCATCTCTCCAGCCCTAGAACAAAGCTTTGAGTCAAACTAGAAATGAGAAATGTACCTAGGAGGTAAAAGACTTGTAGCAGTCAAGACTAAGAGCTGGGGTCCAACTCAGGACCTTGTCAGCATCATCAGGTCCCTGCAAATCAGGGCAAATGTTCCCTGCCAGGAAGACAGGAGACAGGCACGTCATGTCGGAACTACTTCAGCACCACCCACACCTGACCCAGCCTGCTGAAAACCACGCACCACTGGGGCCTGACCAAGCATCAGATAATGGAATGGCAGCCACGCCAGCAACAGGACATGTCCTATGGCTTGCATGTCTTCTTCACAGCCACGGTTCCCTTGAGCCCTCCTAAGTTCCACACTTCCCAGATGGATGACACATCCCAGCTTTAAATCAAAAGAAAAGTGGTCTCAAAATGGCTCTTTCCTCTTGGCAAACAGAAGGGAGAAAGAGTGCAAACTCTCTTGGTGGGTGTTTGTCTGCCAAGAAGTCACCAAACACTGAATCTGATCACAGCCAGGGAATCCAAGAGCCTTGCCATTAAACTTGGTGAGCTTTAAATCAATACAGGACTCTGGAGTCAGGGACAAAAGTCAACTGAAGTGTCAAATTCAAGCTGGTTACTCCAGATACTCATAAGTAATGTGGCTTTTGTCACTTGAAAGGCATTACAGCAATAGCCAGGACTTGAACCCTTTGGATTCAGAGTAAACCCTTACAAATTTAATGAGACCCTGTATCCTTTATGAAATAAGGGGCCCAGACCCTCACACCCACCCCGCTTGCTAGGACTTGAGCCATACACTTGCCTCAGGAATCAAGAATCTCTTTAACAATAAAAACTAATAATAAGAATTAGTTCCTTCCCACCATCAATGACAGGAAGTTATAGAAAAGCCACTGGAGTAGGGTGTGGTAGCACACATCTTTAATTCCAGCACTAGGGAGGCAGAACTGGAGGCCAGCCTGGGACTTCAGAGTGAGTTCCATGTCAGCCTGGGCTAGAGTGAGACCTTATCTCAAAAAAAGAGGCGGGTGCTGGAGAGAAAGCTCAGCAGTTAAGGCTCTTGCCTGCAAAGTCTAAGGACCCAGGTTCCAGTCCCCAGTACCCACATACACCAGATGAACAAGGTGGCACATGCATCTGGAGTTCATTTGAAGTGGCTGGAGACTTTGGCATGCCCATTCGTGTGCTCTCTCTCTCTCTCTCTCTCTCTCTCTCTAAAATAAATAAATAAATAAATAAATTAAATAAATAAATAAATAAATACATAAATACATAAATAAAATGTTTAAAAAGAACAGCCCACCAGTACTAAGAGCACGAGAAGTCCCTACACACCCAAGGACCTCTGTGTGCGAAGACCATGCGGGGGCTTCTTTCCCTAAATCCAGTGGCTGTTCCTCTCTTTCCTAAAGTTGTGTATACCATGGTTAAGAAGAACCTTGAAAACTCAGAAAAGCAATGTCCACACAGAGAAACAGCAGCATGAGTGTTTTTATTTTATTAAATAACTGACTTTTTTTAGATTTACAGGGAAATTTTCGTTTCTAATTCTATTTGTTTTCTCTCATCACTGAAGTGTATTCTCCTTTCCATATTCTACCAAGTTACAACCAAGCCAAAAGGAACAATAAACAGAACAAACATTGCCACCTGTGGACAGAAAACAAGACACGTGTGTTTGTCCTGTGGCCTGGAAAAGAAACACAGAGGACAGAAAGCAGCATTCTGTGACACTTCCCACGCCTTCCTTAATCCTATTACTAGAATCCTTACATCACTTTAATCCTCCGCAATGTGGACTGTCAAAAGGCCAACGTGCAGTTTGCTTTATGACCAATTAATAAATATTTCACACCTCGGCGTGGCGGCACATGCCTCTAGTCCCAGCTGCTTGAGAGGCTGACTTGACGCAGGAGGAGGTTCTCTTGCCCTTAGAAGTTCAAGTTCATCGCTTTAACAGAAATAATATTTTTACCATCAGTAGGTCAAATGCAAGAATTCAGACACCTCAGCACCACGTTTGAAAACACGTATGGTATCTCTCCTTCTCCTTCTCCCCCCCACACTATCTTGTCTTCCATTCCCAGCATACTGTTACTCAACTCATCTACAACCGAAGACCAGGGACAGCAGCAAAACCGACTGAGCTCATCTTCTTTTCTTGTTTTGTTTGGTATTTTTTTTCAGACTCTAGCCCAGGCTGACCTGGAATTCACTCTGTAGTCTCAGGGTGGCCTCAAACTCAGCGATCCTCCTACCTCTGCCTCCTGAGTACTAGACTAAAAGTGTGCACCATGATGCCCAGATAAAAGGAATTCAGATTAAATGAGCTCAATAATTCCCTTTTTTATTTTATTTTTTCTTTGAAAGAGACAGAGAAAGAGAGAGAGAGAGAGGAAGAGGCAGAGAGAATGGGTGCGCCACGGCCTTTTCAGCCACTGTGAATGAACTCTAGACACGTGCGCCCCCTTGTGCGCATGTGCGACTTTGTGCGCTTGCATCAGGCTATACGTGGGACCTGGAGATTTGAACAAGCAATCTTAGGCTTCCCCCCTGCTAAGCCATCTCTCTAGCCCTTTCTTTTTTTTTTGAGGTAGGGTCTCACTCTAGCCCACACTGACCTGGAATTCACCACACCCAGCTCATCTTTTTCACTCAAAATTTTAAAGAAGTTGTTAAAAACATAACATGCTCTTATTCTAATACCTATAGCCATTTTAGTTTTGGCATTTGTTGTTCTTTTCCAGTGCTATGTCTGGGACCCAGGGCCTCAGGCATTAAGCCATGTTTCTATAAGGACAATTTACACATCACAGAGACAGAAAGATGATAGAATCTGCAAAAAATACCCAGTTTATTCTGCCTAGAATGAGCGCAGAGGAAGTTCACCCGGCAGTCAAGTATACTATTGCAATCATGGTGCTTTCTAAAGCCATTGATAACTTTTTTTGGGGGAGGGTTCAAGGTAGGGTCTCACTCTAGCCCAGGCTGACTTGGAATTTACAATGTAGTCTCAGGGTGGCCTCGAACTCATAGCAATACTCCTACCTCTGCCTCCGGAGTGCTGGGATTAAAGGCGTGCGCCACCATGACCGACCCATTCATAACTTTCAAACAGTCTTACTGGCACGTAAATTTCGCATGTGAAACATTTCACCACTTTAAAGTCCGCAGCTCAGTGGCATGTAATGTGTGCACAGTGATTTCTTCCCTGAGTCTACGCATTGTTCTCCCGAAAAGACAGTAATATACTGAAGCTCCCGGGTCCCCTAAAACTTCCTCAGGTGAGCTTCCAGAGGAGAACAGTCCCCACAGAACTGGAGACGTCCCGGGAGCAAGGCACAGCTGCCCTTCAAAGTGTCCTTTGCTAAAGAGACCACAACCGCCAGCGCACTTCCACCTTGCTACCAGCCTCCCTCCTTTGAACACATTTATTTTTATTCCTTCGCTTTAAGGAAACTTCTTTTCAGTAAGGAAATAATTCAAAATTCAAGTATTCTGAAAATGAAACAATAGAAATAGAAATGTCACAGGTTACCTTTTCGAGCACGCACGCATGTGTGTGTGCATGAGTGCGTGCGTGCGTGCGCGTGTGAGATGTAGTACATGGTCATGTATGTGTGCCTGTCTACAGTGGTCAGAGTGGACTCTCCCGTGTCCTGTTCCATGGCTCTCTGCCTGGTCTTGTTTTGAGTCTGGGTCTCTTTGAATTGATTTGGGAGCTTGAGAGACTCGGAAAATTCTCAGATCTCTGCTCCTCTGGGGAACTGGGGTCACAGGCCTTGTGTGGCCACACGCAGCTCCCAGCTCTTTGGGATCTGGAGATTTGAACTCAGGTAGTCTCAGGCCCTCGTGCTTGTACAGGAAGCACACTTAACTGCTGAGCCACCTCTCCAGTCTTTCTTTACTCTCTCTTTTTCTTAATACAGGGTGTTGCTGTATGGAGGCCCCACTGGCCTCCAGGTCATAATCCAGCCTGCCTCAGCTTCCTCAGTGCCAAGATGGAGAGTGAGCCACCACACCTGGCTGCAAAACATCCCTGGATGGAAACAAAAATTTAATGAAAGAATTTCATCAAACAACACTATTGCATGTGCCAGTTTACAAACCTGCTTGGGCTAGGCATAAACCTGGCTTCCAGCCCCAGCACTGCAAAAACAAACAAATAAACGAGCTGCTTTGAAATGAAGCCTTAAAACCTAGGCTCTTTTGAGTTTCTTTCTCAGAGTTTAGCAACCAGGGCCTAGACGGGTGGAGCCCCTGTCTGAGGCACGCAGCCCACCATGGAGCACGCCAACCCTGACCCAAGGCTTGAGGACCACATGATTGGACAAGGCATCTCTTCACTTAGAAAGCAGCCCATCAGCCTGACCTTTAGACACAGACAGTATCTGCACTGTAATTTCCCAAAGCAATAATGTCTTGACCATCTCCGCTAGCTGCCAAGATTGTATGCAAGGTCTGCAGAACTCTTGCAAACACACGCAGATCCGTCTTCTAAAACCAACACTCCTTCTCCCCTTACACATGGCTACTCAGGTGCTCTGTCCACTAGGCTCCTGGTCCCTCCTCTATAAATAACCCATTCATTCCCCTCACTCTAGCCCCTTTCTAAGACATAAGGGCAGAAATTTAAAGTAAAAAGGCTGGATTGGCCGGGCATGGTGGCACAGGATCACTGTGAGTTCGAGGCCAGCCTAATGCTACATAGGGAATTCCAGGTCAGCCTGGGCTGGAGTGAGACCCTACCTCAAAATACAAAAAACAAAAAATTAAAAACTAATAGTTTGGGGTTACTCGGGTTTCTAATTACTATGACTCATCAATTCTAAAACATCCTTGTTTTAAAATTTTGACATCTCTGTTAAACAAAACAAAAACAAGATGCTTCATAAAACTGACAAACTGACAGCACGCCATGATGTGACATCTTATGATGGTCAGCACCTTCAAAGGAGAGATACATGGCAACTATGCCCAAGGTCAACTTTAAATGTCTGTTGTCAAGTTCATAGTTGCACAGAAATCCGCACAGGCAATAGCATGACAACAGAAAATATGACAAATACACACACTATTTCAAGAACCAAAATGCAAAGCCATCTGCTGTTGCCAGGTAAGAGCGTGGGCCCACCTAAAGAAAGATCTTTCATCATTTTTCATGAACCTTTCCAAGCTTTAACACAGAATGAAGACCATACTTAGTGCAGCTAATAGTCAAACATGGCCAAGGAGTGTTTGTCTGCGATGCATAGTGTTTGGTTCCATTTTACATTGTCATGAATAATCCAGTTATGGAAGGCTTTCAAGGTGCTTCCAAGAAAGGGAAGATTCATTATTCGGTGCGTTATAAACTAGGGCCCTGGAATTGACAGGGCTGGCCGCAAGGATTGCTTGCTGAGGGACCTGAGGCAATGAGTTCACAAAGTTGCCAATCATCGTATTGTTTGTTTGTTTTTTTTGAGGTAGGGTCTCACTCTAGCCCTGGTTGACCTGGAACTCACTCTGTAGCCCAGGCTAGCCTGGAACGCACAGTGATCCTCCTAATTTAGCCTTCTGGGTTCTGAGATTAAAGGTGTGAGCCACCCCTATGATCTTGTTTTATGTTTTGAGGCAGTGTCTCACTATGTGGTCCAAGCTGACCTCAAACTTACAATGCTCCAGCTTCTGCCTCCGACATGCTAGAGAACCACAGCTAGTCTTCGAAGAAAGCGGTCATTCAAATGCTAGTATTGTGTCCAGTAGAAAATCTTTTCAAAAATAAAGACACCTTTCTGAGATGTGGTAAAAGATTTCAAAAGGTTAACAGTAGCATTCGTGATGCCAAATGTGTTATAGAGGGCCACAAACAAAAAAAAAAAAAAAAAAAAAAAAAAAGGAAAGAAAAAGAGAAAAAAAGTCCCCCAAGGACCCAAGCCAGATGCAGAAACTGGTCCAAACTGTTCTGATTCCAAAGCAAATCTGATCTTCAGCCATGAACGAGAAGTTCTGTTCAACAGCTAATCCCTCCAACACCAGAACTCATCTGGTGGTGATTTCAAATTTAGTTCCTGAAACTGACCTGATTTCAGTCAGAGTGAATATAACTTATAATGCACTAGCAGAAATGCACAACAACAAAAAATCAAGCAGCAGACACATTCACAGGAACAAAACCCACATCTCAGTCATTTTCCTTCTACACACAAGCCAGACCGAGGTTAAGGGACCGAGAAACATGCCATTGGCAATGGCGTTGTCACATTCTAGATTAATACCACCACGCAGACCAGCAGCGGCCGAGAGCGCACCAGCCTCCGTAAGATGGGGCATGACAAAGTTCATTCCAAATATATTTCGTGTTCCGCTAACTTCAAATCCCAATGCAAATTTAAAACCACTAGGCATGGGTGGGGTACAGGTGCTGGACAGCCAGCCAGTGTCTCCATGAAACATTCTGCAGCCCTGGGAAATGCACGACAGATTTAATGCAGCACGCTGTGTCTTTCCTCAGGCATTCTACTTTCAGAGCCTGTTAAAATCCTCCATTTATTTGCTTACATAGACTAATTCAGAGAGACAAGACAAGTGGTGCAAATTCAACAATTTGCTGTTAATATTCTACGAAGGCATTCCCTGATTCTCCACCGGGTCACGTGACAGCTGGAAACCTCCCATACAAAATCATTTCCATTTTTGTTTTTAAACTGGTAAGAGAAAGGTGAAAAAAGAAGACAGATGAGGTTTTTCCTGTGTCATATACTGTGTGGGGAACTAAAATGTACCAGCAATGTGGCACATAAACAGATAAATCAAAGCTTGCCTGGCCTCTCGCTTTGCCCTGTACAGTCCTGGCAACGTGTGGAACAAGCAGAGTCACCGATGAGCCCCCAACGCACTGGGGCTGGTTTTCTAAGCTTCATGCCCTTTCACACCCCACACCAGCCAAGACCAGCAGTGAGTCATGTAGTCAAAAGTGACACGATGCGCTCCAGGTAGGTTCCCACACTGGCTCACGGTGTAAACAAAGCATAAACAACGGTGACAGAATGTAATTCCCTAACAAGGTTGCATTTCCCAAAACATTCTTAAAATATTTTTCAAGGATTTTTTTTTTTTTTAATAATCCTGTTCTTTTTAAAAAGGAAGCAATCCTGTGAGGAAGCCCAGCTGTCTTCATTACCCACGGTACCTCCACCCAGGCAGTCCTTTGTTTAGGAATGTCAGAATATTGCTGCCACCTCCGTGGGCTCACAGCCCTCCAGTGCTACCAATTAAAGGGAGACCAGGAGGAGGCCCCAGAAGGCTCCAGATAAAAGAAGAGAAGGCCAAGGGATGGGGGAGGAGATCCCCTTGGGGAACCGCAACAATGCCACTTTCCTCCCCTCTCCAGGTAACTCTACACACACACCCACACTGCACAAAGAGGAAATTATTCTACTCGAGACAAGATGGCAAAATAATCAAAACCAGAATCACACATTATTTGCATTTCGATCATTCCTTGATAAAACAAAATACAGCAGACCTTGTCGGCCACCATCAAAAATTAGTCAACTCCCATACACCTTCCCCACCCCCAAGATCCCTATTTTACTACACACTCCACACACACACACACACACACACACACACGCACACGCACACGCACACCCTTGCCACAGTAAGGCGGATGCAGCCCTAAGGCCAGCCTGTGTCAGAGAAAGGCCTCTCTTTAAACCCCACCCCAGCCGCTCAGCAGGGAAAGAAAGAAGGGAGGGAAGAGAAGAGAAATCAGAGAAAGCCCCAATTTCCAGGCATCAACTTTTCATGAAATGCACAACCAGGATAGGAAATACCACCCTGCTGAGTAATGCTTCTGGGGTGAAGGTGGGGGTGGGGTGGGGGTTGTAAATTCACCTCTCCGAGAGGAAGCCAGACCCGGGCGCGCACCCCGCCAGATGGTGGACCACTCCTACCTGCTCCATACAGTCTGCCCGTCACGCCGCGCCCGCGACAGACCTCCCACCCCCCTTTTTGGCAAAGCACCACACCAATGGGAGTCGAGCTTGGTTGGTCGAGCAATGATTTAGCAGGCTCGTTTCAAAAGAGGGGAGTGGGCATATAAACAAAGCCCCTCTCCGGTCAATCCGACCGTTTTTTTTGGGGGGGGGTAGGGGGCGTGGCTTGTTTCATTCGATTTATTAATAAAAGAGATCAATGGAGTTTTCCTCTTTTTTTTTTCCACCGAGCCTGGAGGTGTCAGGCTTTGAATCCTAGGCAGGAGAAGGAAAGAAAATAAAATAGAGCAAGGTTGCAAGCTTTCCCCAAGTTTCCTGCGGCACCTGCTAACCCACCTCCACCCACCACGGACAGACCCCGTGCAGCTTCCCTCCAAGTCCCCGGGGCCGTACGTCCACCCTCCTCCCCACGCCAACGAGGGTCCGCGCACACCTGCTCCTCGGCGTCCGCAGACACGATCGCTACAAAGAAAGTTCCAGGGGGAAAACCCAAGCCAGCTCCCCGTGCAGCCCCGGTGCAGACGTGACAAGCATCGGGGACTCCCGACAGCAGGGGTTCAGACGCAGGGAAAGTTGCCAGACAGCAGTCCTGGGGACCCGGAGCTCGGAGAGTCCGGAGACCCCCGGGGTGCACAGGCGCACGCGGCCTGCGATCGCCCCTCACCCCATTCCCCGAAGCCTGGAGCGCCCGAGGGTGGCTGGGGTTCAAGGGCGCCGAGCCGTTTTATTTACAAACAAAGCGCTCAGATGGGGGGGGAGGGCGTCCACGAGCCTTCCCCCGGGCTCGGGACCCCGAGCGATCTCACTGAGTTCGCGAGTTCAATGCCCCGCTGCAGCCCAGGGTGGGAAGGGGGAGGGGGGGATCCCGTCCCATCCAGTGCCCCGCGCAGGGCACCGGCTCCCCGGAGAGTCCCCGGGCTCACTGGGCAGCGCTCACCTCGTCTTCCGAAAGTCCGTAGACCGCGTCCCCGAGCCCGGTCGCCATGGAGCCGGTGGCCCGCGCGCGGGGGTCCCGGACGCAGTCGTGCGCCGCGGGCCGCCGATCCCGCCTCTCTCTCTCTCTCTCTCCCTCTCTCTCTCTTTCTCTCTCTCTCCCTCTCTCTTCGCGGAGTCCCGGGCAGGGCAGGTGAGGCTGGAGGCTGGCCGGAGCGCGCTCTCACCACACCCGGGCCGCGGCCGGAGCCGCTTCCTCCCGGAAGGCTGCGGGACCCACGGACTGCAGGAGAGTCCGGAGAGCACGGCGACCCGGGCGCTTCCCTTCCCCGGGCCTGCGCCTCCGTCCGTCCCGCCCGCCCACCGCCCTCCGCCCGCTCTCCGCCCCGCTCCGCGCCGCTCCGCGCTCCCCGCCGGCCCCCAGCTCTCCGCGCCCCGCCTCCGCCTCCTCCCGCCACCCGGCGCCCGCGGGGGACCCTCCCCGCCGGCCAGGGGCGGGCACACGCGGCCCCCCAAGCCAATCAGAGGCCGGGCTGGGGGGCGGGCCGCGGGGGTGGAGGAGTATTGTCCCACGCCCACCCCACCCCCGCGCAACCCGGGTCACCCGCGGCCCGAGTCTGTGCGCAGGGTCGGGTCCCCGAGCGCTGGGCCGGACCCGCGGACCCTCCCGCCGGTTCTTTTTTTGGTGGGGGGGGCGTGGGGGAACCCGATGGACTGGACCTTTGGGGACGATGAAGACATCTTTCAAATCACAACAAATATACCGTGTCCATTTTTACCACCGTGTGTGTGTGTGTGTGTGCGCGCGCGCGCGCGCGTGTGTGGTACCCAAAGCCCTCCCCAATTGTTCAAAGAGGGGAAACAAGGATGTTTCTAAACCTCCCCACCCCTTCAAATTCTTGGCAACCCCAGCAAGCCACGCATGGCTACATCGTCAGCTCCCCAGACCCATCCGCCTGGCCTGGCCTGGCCTGGCCGCCAGACGAGGAGAGGCTGCCCCGGTGTGGCCACGAGTCGCCATTGCCCGTGTCACCCTTCCTTCCTGGGAACAAAACCAACACCGCGTGCGTTCTGAGTACACACCCACCCACCCCCTCACAAACAGACTAACAGGCAGCTCTCGTGGCTATTTATTTACTTATTTGTTTGTTTGTTTGTTTGTTTGTTTATTCGTTTGCTCGGGAGGGGAGGTCTGCTGCACGACGTGAACGATCAAAGTCAAGTTGTAAGGTTATCCTTTGCATAGACAAACGATGGAGACGTCTTAGTCACCGTAGGCTTCTTCCCACGTCGCAGGGACTGGGTATCTCCAGCAAGCCATTCATTTCATCCTTCGCATTTATAGGAACACATGAGAGTAACTTTAAATACGAGAGAGATTCGTCACTTGATTTTTTTTTTTTTCAGGAAACCCGTTCCTTACATTTAAATGTTAAGTGCAGTTGTGAATTCGGAAAAAAAAAAAAAAAAAAAAAAAAAAAAAAAAACATGTGGTTTGCCTTTGAAAAGAGGCAACAGAACCTCATATTATCAGGGTGCCTTTGAGATTTTTTCATTCAAGATAGTTAAGAGTGATCCAAGGTCCGTAGCTGTGTTACCAAGGGCCTGCGGTTCACCCTGAGAATCCAAAGAAAAAGTGGACACACTCGTCCTAACTTAAGCTCTCCCTTGCCTCCCTGCAACATGACGGGCTTAAAGTGAATACCCTCTAATAGATTTCCTTTCAAGATGGCCCCCATGACATCAACACACTTCGCAGAAGCCTTCTCCAATTCTAGAGTCATTGAGTCACCACTGCTTATGTGCCACAAGATTGGCAACTGAGAAAAAAAGTCATCTTTGTGGGGGAGCAGTTCAAAGCGACCTCTTTTCATTTTTTTAATGCCAATGACTTTGAACATTTCCAACCTAGATTCTTTACCTTTTTTATGAAAGGTACACACACAACTTTAAGATGCCCTTCACCATGCTTATGACCTCTATAAACGAGAGTCCATGTGTTTCTGCTCTCATCAACCAGGCTTTGTAAAATTTGTAGAGTGTGTTATTGGGTGTGTGTGTGTGTGTGTGTGTGTGTGTGTGGCTGGGTGGGGGGAGATAATGAACTCTTAAAATTTCCTGGTGGAAAATGATTCTTTCTAATCCCACAAGAAATCTGAGGTTGGGAGTCTGTGTTGTGTAACTGCTTCCTCTGAATTGAAATAGTCTTTCCTGGAGGGAGGAAAGAGGGAGGTTCTTAAGGCTCTAATGAAGCTCAGACAGTTGCTAGATTCACAAGACAGCTCCCGGGGTTATATAAGCAGTTAACTGCTGAGAGGCAGGAGGCTGTCCAGTGGGTGATGCTGAGGTTGTTTCAGGGAGCTCTGTGAGTACGGCCCTCCTGAGTGGGCTCCCATGCTGTGGTGGGCTTTCGCGGGACATGGCTGCCTTTGAGTGGCCCACACTCCTCCTGTAAGCAACCCCAATAAACACCAGTTCACTAAACCTGACTTGGGTGGGAGCTTTTCTTTGGCCTCTCATTGGGGTCCTGAGGTAAACAGATGTCCCCACGAAAAGTCCCGTGATGGGCTTTATCATCTCAAAATTGAGGAGTTCTAAATTAGCTGTGCCCCGTACACTCATGTGTTTTGAATGCTTGGCCCCCAACTGGTGGAAATCTGGGCACCTTGCTGAAGAAGGTATAATCCTGGGGCCAGGCTTTGGGGTATTTTAGCCAGCTCTCCCTTGAAAGAGCTTGGCTCACTTTCTTGTTGTCATTTTCCACCTGCTGTGGCAGAGGTCATGCCCAGCCTCTGCTCATGCCATTCTTTTTCCTGCCATCATGGAGCTTCCCCTCAACACCGTCAGCCAGAATGAACCCTTTCCTGCCACAGTGCCGGGGCTTTTTTCCCTCCACCACCGGCAGGTAGAGCAGAAGAGAGAGAGAACCGGGCCAGCCGCTTCTCTTGAGGCTGAGCAAGAAGGCGGGTGTCGACGACTCAAAAAACCTCCCCAAGCCACCGGGGAAAAGAAAACCACATTGAGCCGGAGAAACGTCTAAGGCGGAACTCTCCGTTTAGTGTCAGGGGAGGTATTTATATACTTTGAGGAAGGGGGCGGGAAGAGGGGATGAGAGAAAGGTATAAGGGCCAATAGTATTTCATCACGTCAGCAGTAGCTGGGTGGAGGCAGTTTCAGCTTAGGTGCTGAGTCAAGGGCAGGTCACAAACTCTACTCAGGCTGGACTAGGCCTTACCGGGAGTAGGCCAAGATTGGCTGGGCTAACCACTGGGCTTCACACCGGGCAGGGCCCAACACCACAGCTGCTTTTGGTTGGTGTTTTGTCCTAGCAACAGAACTGTAGTGAGGTGTCATGCTTCCTTTTCCCACCTGACATCACACTGCCTCCAAGCCCCGCACCCAACAGCCTGTATCCACCTGCAGCCTGGGGCTGGGCCCTTGACCTTCTCTGAGGGATGTCTACTAGAAAGTACAAGAAGAGGGATGGGAGGGGAACTACACAAAACTAAAGACTAAAATGGTTAGTTCATCAGGAACCGCCCTCTGGAATACCAGTACGCAAGATATAAACCCCATTGAAGGGAGGAGGATGGATCTGACACATAGGCCCAGCAGAAGGCGGAGAAAGCTTAATCCTAAAACCATAGGCTCTGGCTTGGGAATCTCAGGACCAGAACCAGGTTACCTTGGCCAAGGAGATCCAGAACAATGTAGGTCATGCCAAGCACTTGGTTACTCAATAGAGCTAAAAGGTAAGACACTGTCGCTAGAGACCCCACAGGCTGCCATCTCAGGACATGGAGAGTCCACGTGGGACCAGAAGGAAAGCCAGCTCTCTCCTGAGAAACCCACATGGCACTGGAAATTGCTAGGGGAGCTACTGGGTGACAATGGTCACCAAAAGCACAAATAAGCAGGAGACCCTGAAAACTATGCAACTCGTTAGATGGACAAGAATCACACACTTGTGCAATTGTGGCATATAGCCCGTGTGGGTAACCGACTGTCCTTTGATTGGACACGAGACCCATTCGGTGGGAGAAAGCTCATAACTGGTGCTCAGAACCACACCAGTGCCCCACAGGTAGGAAACTCGCAACCCCAAGAGTGAAGCCCCCATTGTTCTCTGGACAAGCTGAGTAGGGAGAAATATCCTGAAGTACAGCCCCCGACACACACCAGAAACTAACAGAGATGCTATGTACACCAAGGACCCTTCTGAGGGGGTCCCTCATAGTAATGGAGACTGAGGCTGTAACCTATGTGTCTCAAAATGATGTGCATACCCCCTTAATCAAAGCTGCTCTCACCCATGATTGGAGAATCTGTTTTATTTCACAGATGGCAGAGAACACTGGGGAAACCCAAGACCCACCAGTCCAATGAAAAAAGATAGACGACTGCTCACCACGAGGTGTGCCACCCCTGCCACCTTGACCGCAATCCTGGCCAAACTGCAGAGGAAGCAACAACGTGAGTGCTGCTCCCCATGCTAGCCTGACAACCAACTCCAGGGAGATAGCAACAAACACTGAGGTGATCTGAAACACATCGTAGCAGAAATACAAAGGCTGCAGAGAACTCAAACACTAAAAATAAACTGCTAACACACCCAAGGCTCAGGATGGCTGTGGAAGAGGGGGCAGGAAGAATGTAAGAGCCACATGGGGTGTTGAAATATCCTGAGGTACAGCTTCCCCCCAACACCGGAAACTAACAGAGGCCATAATTACCCCATAGTAAATACCAAGGACCCTATTGCAGTGGACCCTCAGAATAATGGAGTCCAGCGATGAGGGGATACAAAACTATAACCTATACTTTAAAACAATATATGTAGAGCCTGGTGTGGTGGCACACGCCTTTAATCCCAGTACTCAGGAGGCAGAGGTAGGAGGATTACTGTGAGTTCAAAGCCACTCTGAGACTACAGAGTGAGTTCCAGGTCAGCCTGAGCTAGAATGACACCAACCCCACCTTGAAAAAAAAACTGTATATATATATATATATATATATGCCATATGTCATTTATGGTGTAGTGTTTGCAAACTTGTGGCCTATGACATCATTCCATCTCCCCCAAAAAGAGACAAGCAAGTATTTATTTGAGACCTGGGAAGGAAAGCTTGCACTTTTTCAACTGGTAAGCTTTTGCACTGTGGATGAAAAAAAGTGTTTTTCCTGATTGTGGTGTATGTGTGTGGTGTTCAGTTAGTTACTCCGGCCACCAGGAGACTCAGCCAGTTTTGTGACCCTATGCCATAAAAGCAACCATTAAGAAACCAAATCTGTCTCCTTTGTAACCACGCCCCTCCACGGTCCAGCGGCTCTGTACATTGGATGCATGGGCGAATCATATGAGGGGCTTTAAAATAGGCCAAAGCGTGGCTGCCAGTGTCGGTTCAGGGGAATAGGGCAGGCATTGGTGGTAGCACCCTGCTGATGTAATTTGCAGGTCTACTTCAGACCTGAAGCCTAAGCCAGTAGCTCCCAAACTGCTGTACCTGGGGATCTTGCAGATGGCTCTCAGCCGCCCACCTCCCCCACACAGGCAATCTGAGATGAGCACCCGCAGCTCTGCGGACATGGGGATAACAACTCCCCAGGTGATTCCAAGGCATAGGAAATGTTAGAACCTCTGTCCTGGAGCTACAGCTCTCGTCCCGATACATTTTCCATAATCTTGATGCCTTTTTTCACTTGGGAGGGAATTGCGTGTTATAAAACACTTGGCTCTTTTGTGAAAGAGGTAGGATGTGAAGAAACATCCTTGACTGTGAAATGTCCATCAGCGTCACCCCTGAGGTCTTGGGAGGAAGTGGGGCCTGGCTGCAGCTTCTTATGGGAAACTATTCAGTGCTTCTAGCTAGAATAATCAGTTTCCTCCAGTCAGGTTTACATGTACCCTTAAACGACAGAGACCTAACAGCTTGTAGATTCTCCTCCAGTATCAGGTCCATTCTGTCCCTGCAGGAAGCTGCCTTTCGCAGCCTCGTTTGGATTCTCCAGGTGTTTGGAGAATGCTGTTCACTGAGATCACCCAAAAGGAAAAATTCACAAGAACTATTTTAAAATACAATAATCACAAAGAGAGAACATGTTAGTGGTCAGCCTCTTTACAATTGCTGAGCTGCTTTAGCAAAATGATATATTTTTTAACCCCATTGGTCGGAGCTCAATCACACAGAATAAAAGGAAAATAATACACAGCATCGTAAGTTAGTGTAATCTTCATGGACATTAACTCTCTCTCATTGGGGGTATGTCTTGTTCTTTAAAAAAAACTCATGGAGCTGCCATGTTGGAAATGGATGAATATTTTATTTTATTATTTATGTATTTGTGAGGAGAGAGAGAGAAGCGAGAATGGATATGCCAGGGCCTCGCCACAGCTAACAAATGCCAAATGCACATGCCACTTTTTGTATCAGGTTTTGTAAGCAAGCACCTGTAACTGCTGGGCCATCTCTCCAGCCTCTGCATATTTGTAAAAATTGGTATGATGTTGGAACTTCACAACATTGCTTGATGCATAGGGAAATCTCACAAACATGAGGTCTTTGTAATTATATAAAGAAATAATTTGGATTCAGATTTTTTGTTCTTTCTTTATTTATTTACTTGAGACAGAGAGAAAAAAAGAGACAGAGAGAATGGGCACGTCAGGGCCTCCAGCCACTGCAAACGAACTTCAGATGCATGTGCCACCTGTGCATCTGGCTTGCATGGGTCCTGGGGGAATCGAACCTGGGTCCTTTGGCTTTACAGGTAAATGCCTTAATTGCTAAACCATCCCTTCAGCCCCAGATTCAGATTTTTGACAAATAGAGACATGAATTACAAAGAATGACTTGTAAACAGCTATTTTTTTATTAAAAATAGCTAAGTTAAAAGAAATAAAAATAGAAAAGTTTACACCTAGACTATTCATTCTTGTGCTCTGAAAATCATAAAATATTATCTGAGATATAGACATATGATTCCTTTTTTTCCCCAATCTGACAAAAATCTCTGCCCTCTCAGGGCTGTGTGAGTGACTGACTTTTTAAAACATCATCCTTGGCGCTGGGAAGATGGCTCAGTGAGTAAAAGCTTTCTCTGTGCAGCCATGAGGACCAGAGTTCAATCCCCAGCACCCAGTGCAAGAGCCCAGCATGGCGGGAAGGAGACACGAGATTCCTCATTGGCCGATCGGTCAGCTAGTTTAACTGAAAAACAGCAAGCTCCGGGTTCAGTGAGAGAACCTTATTTCAAGGAAATAAGAAAATAAGGCAAAGAGAAATAAACAATGACACCCAATATATTCCTCTGTTCTCTGCACACAGACACATGGGGTGTACACATCCGCTCACACACACGCATGCGTGCACACACACACACCTGAAATCAACCACATGAACACATACACACATACACATATCCTACAAATAGACACACACCAAAAACATCATCATCATGTCTACAGTACCCGTATCTCATTCCACATTTTATTACGAGTGTTTTCCTTTTTATGAGCTTTTTTTATTGAGTGATGTTCTTCTTGTTCTCTTACTGCGTTTCTTCCCTTCTCCTGGCTGACATGTTAGTCTGCATTTCTGTTCTTTTCTTTGTTTTGCTTGACATTTTACATGTGTGTCTAAGGTAACAACTGAAAAGCTAATGTCTTACTTTTCCTTCTGAACAATACAAGAAGTTTAAAGCATTGTTTTTGACCAACAGCTTACACAGTATTGAAATCCATTTTCATTCCACATTAATGTGTGTTTATGTGATGCTGGGTATTGAGCCCAAAGCTTCAGTCATGCTAGGCAAAGGCTTAACCACTGAGCTATACCTCCAGCCCCATTTTGTCTTTTAGATATTATTATTATATTACACAACTTTTAAAAATTGTGTGTGTGTGTGTGTGTGTGCATTTATGAGTGCAGCAGGGTCTCTTATTGCTGCAAACCAACCTTCATCTGGCTTTATGTGGGTGGCAGGAGAAATGAACCCCAGGAGGTAGGCTTTGCAAGCACCTTTATTTACTGATCTGTCTCTCTAATCTCTACATTATACATTTTTAATTGATTTTTAAACCACAAATAGGTTTCTTAATATGCACACATGAGATATGTTCTATTAACAAGTATATATATATATTTGCAAGGGAAGAGAGAAAGCATGATTGTGCTGGGCCCTCCTGCTGCTTCAAACAAACTCCAGACACATGTTCCACTTTGTGCATCTGGTTTTACATGGACACTGGGAAAACGAACCCAGGCCAACCCAGGCCCCCAGCAAGCACCTTAACCATTGAGCCATCTCCCCAACCCCATTTTAAAAATCTTTATTTATTTGCAAGCAGAGAGGAGAGAGAGTGGGAGGGAGGAAGAGAATGGCAGCACCAGGGCCTTTAGTCACTGTAAATGAACTCCAGATACATGTGACACTTTGGCATCTGGCGTTATGTGAGTACGTGGGAATCAAACCTTAGTCATCAGATTTACAATCAAGTGCCTTAACTACTGAGCTATCTCTCCAGACCCCAACCTCATTTTTTAAGTTTTACCACTAGGTGTTTTTGCAGGGTTTTTTTTTTTTTGTTTGTTTGTTTGTTTTTTGTTTGTTTGTTTTCCAATAAGGCTTCCTTATTGCTTCTGTAAGGTTCTAGCTTGAGAATAGAGGACCAGAGGCAAACTGTTATTTCGTGGGCCCAAGATTTATCTAATGACAAATGAAATAATGTGGGTTTTTTTGTTTGTTTTATTTTTTTGCCAGGGTGGGGATCTGAAGCTAAAGGAAAGCAGATTTGGCACCTTGTATAAGGAGAGGGAGGAGGGTTAAGGTTGTTGGCAAGTCATCCTGTGAAGGATGGGCCTTGTGTGAGGCGTGTAGCTTGTGATATGAGGTGGTGTCTGGAAAGAGACAGCCTTCCCTCCTTCAGTCCTGGGACCATGAGACTTGATCTATTTCTATAACAGTTGGGATTCCAAAATCCCAGATCTGGTCACTTTGGGATGCCACATGTCGCAGCTGCGGGGATGATAAAAGGGGAAGCAGTTTAGACATTCCTTAGGGATCATTTTCCTTTCTCCACGGGGAACCTTTTCAATTTCTTTTGTAAAGAACCATTGGGGATAAACTCAGTTTTTATTCATCAGAAAACATCGACCCCATCCACGACAGATGGTAAAATGATCCAAGACTTAAAGCCTTTGTGGAGTGTGTCTCATCCTGAGACTGTCTTGAAGGTGTCAGTCCGCGGATTCCTGGCTCCGACTGTTGCTGACAAACTGCGGCTCTACGTCTAATTAGCATTGTTCTGGCTGTGCCAGGCTCCTGCCCGTCTAAACTTTCTGTCATCTCTCCAGATGTGGCTTTCTTTTTCTTTTGCCTGCCTCATACACTTTGCAAGTTCTCTATCCTTGGATTTAAATCTTTGATCACTTCTAGAAAACACTCAGCTATTGTCTATCTCTTCCCTCATTGTCCTTTCCCGCTGTCTCCCTTCTCTCCCTCTGGGCCAGTAAGTTAGTGTAGTGGTAGAGCCATTCTGCCCTCCACACCCTTCATTCTCCTCACACTTGCAGGCTCCTCGCTTATCCGTAAGAAACTCCAAGTGGACTCTTCCGTTCTCTCCCCCACTTTGCACAAATAACTATTTTAGTCCAATTTTCTGTTTAACCCATCAATTTGAGTTTGATTGGACAATTATAATTACAAGTCCTGTGGAATTTTTTTCAATATTAACTTCATTATTATTTTGCTTGTTTTATCCTTGGTAGTTTCTTCTCTTGTTTTAAAATTTTATTTCACTAAACTTTTTTTTTAAAAAACCCACATTTTCATTTTATTTTTATTTATTTGAGAGAGAGAGAAATAAAGAAGGGGAGAGGGAGAGAATGGGCATTCCAGGGCCTCCAACCACTGCAAACGAACTACAGATGCATGCACCACCTTGTGCATCTGGCTTACGTGGGTCCTGGGGAATCAAACCTGGGTCCTTTGACTTTGAAGGCAAGAGCCTTAACAGCTAAGTCATATCTCCAGTCCATGAAACTTTAAAAAAAAATTTTTTTACACTGCTGGTGATTTAACCTAGGACATCACGGTGCTAAGCAAGCACTCTACTGTTGAGCTCGATCACCACACCTTCAAGCCCCTTCATGAAATATTTCATAATTATTTGTTGTTGTTTTTGTTTTGTTTTCTTGGTTCTTTGAAGTAGGGTCTCACTCTAGCCCAGGCTGACCTGGAATTCACTATGTAGTCTCAGGGTGGCCTCGAACTCTCAGCAATCCTCCTACCTCTGCCTCCCGAGTGCTGGGATTAAAGGTGTGCGCCACCACGCCCAGCTTTTGTTGTTGTTGTTGTTGTTGTTGTTGTTTTTGTATGTGTGTGATTATGTGCATGTTCCTTGTGTGGGTCAGTATACGTACATATGTGTGTACATGTATATGTGGGTATGTACACATGTGTGTGCATATGTGTGTGGAGGAGTGAGTGTACGTGTGGGTGGGTGAGTATACGTGTGTGCATATGTGTACATGGACAGGCAAGAGGACATCCTCAGGCGTCATTACCCGGCATCATCTACCCATCGTGTTTTGTTTGGACGCAGGGCCTCTTTCTGGTCTGGAACTTGCCAGGCAGGCTCCATTGGCTGGTCAGTGAGCCTGAGATTCACCGGTCAACATCTGGATCACAAGTGCATGCCACCACTCATGACTCTTTTGATGTGGGGCCTGAGGATCAAACTCAGGTCCTCACATTGGTCAACTAGACAAGCACTTTACTGACTGAACTATGCCCCCAGCCCCTGATTTCTTTTCTTCTTCTTTTTTTTTTCTTTTGAGACAGGGTCTTGCTGCGTTGCTCTGGATGACCTGGAACCCACTATGTAATCCACACCAGATTCAAACTTAGGGCAATCCTCCTGTCTCTGCTTCCCAAATATTAAGACTACAGGCATGTGCCACTATGCTGAACTTTATAACGATTTTATATTTCACTAATTCTAAAAATCTAAAATTTTGGGATATGTCTTCCATTGTTTCTGCTCACTCTCATAGTAATTTCACCCCATGTGTATTTCCTGGGAATTTATTTGCTTGTTGTCTCACTTATTTAATTCTAAGTTGACTTGTGTTTGCTTCTGCTAAGAACAGAGGAACGATGCCCCTGTAAGCTTGTTGTCTTCAGCACTTATTTAATTCCAGTTCAGCACTGACTGAAGTTTGCTTCTGCTCAGCAGCAGTGAACGCATAGATCGCAGTCGTTGTTGCTTAGTGCATCAGCTCACCCCCCCCACACCAGCAGTGAACACATAGATCGCAGTCGTTGTTGCTTAGTGCATCAGCTCACCCCCCACCAGCAGTGAACACATAGATCGCAGTCGTTGTTGCTTAGTGCATCAGCTCATCCCCACCAGCAGTGAACACATAGATCGCGGTCGTTGTTGCTTAGTGCATCAGTTCAGCCCCACCAGCTGTGAACACATAGATCAAGTGCATCAGCTCACCCCCACCAGCAGTGAACCATAGATCACAGTCCCCATCAGCTCATTCCCCACCAGCAGTGAACGATAGATCGCAGTCGTTGTTGCTTAGTGCATCAGCTCATTCCCCCCACCAGCAGTGAACGTTGTCGCAGTCGTTGTTGGTTAGTGCATCAGCTCACCCCCCCACCAGCAGTGAACACATAGATCACAGTCGTTGTTGCTTAGTGCATCAGCTCACCCCACCAGCAGTGAACACATAGATCACACCATCAGCTCATTCCCCCCACCAGCAGTGAACACATAGATCGCAGTCGTTGTTGCTTAGTGCATCAGCTCATTCCCCACCAGCAGTGAACACATAGATCGCAGTCGTCGTTGTTGTGCATCATCAGCTCATTCCCCACCAGCAGTGAACACATAGATCTCAGTCGTTGTTGCTTAGTGCATCAGCTCATTCCCCCCCCCACCAGCAGTGAACGCATAGATCGCAGTCGTTGTTGCTTAGTGCATCAGCTCATCCCCCCCACCAGCAGTGAACTCATAGATCGCATCCATTGTTGCTTAGTGCATCAGCTCATTCCCCCACCAGCATTGAACACATAGATCATTTTCTTAGTGCATCAGCTCATTCCCCACCAGCAGTGAACACATAGATCGGACTCAGCTCATTCCCCCCACCAGCAGTGAACGCATTCGCGTTTGTTTATGCATCAGCTCACCCCACCAGCAGTGAACTCATAGATCACCTAGTGCATCAGCTACCAGCAGTGAACTCATAGATCGCGAGTCGTTGTTGCTAGTGCATCAGCTCATTCCCCACCAGCAGTGAACATAGATCACATCGTTGTTGCTTAGTGCATCAGCTCATTCCCCACCAGCAGTGAACTCATAGATCGCCGTTGTTGCTTAGTGCATCAGCTCATTCCCCACCCAGCAGTGAACACATAGATCGTGGTCGTTGTTGGCCGCATCAGCTCATTCCCCACCAGCAGTGAACACATAGATCGGCGTTGTTGCTTAGTGCATCAGCTCACCCCCCAGCAGTGAACGCATAGATCGCGATGCGTTGTTGCCTCAGCTCATTCCCCACCAGCAGTGAACGGACATTCCATTGTTGCTTAGTGCATCACTCCTTGCGTTTCACTACATTTTCCAGGGTGCAGCAACCTAACGGACTATATTGCTGTTAAGTTAGTTTATTGCTTCTCACCTCTCATAAGAGTTCCTACCCGGGTGACAGCACATTTGACTAGGTAATTTACATGAAACTCATATGCCACTGTCAGAAGAAGTGGTGTGGCCAAAACAGATTTGGGGCTTGACCTGAGGACATTGACAGCCTTGATGAAGGGTGCTCCTTACACCTTCATGAGGCAACACGGTGTCTTCAAAACAGATTTGGGCTTGACCTGGAGCAGGCTCACTCACCTCACATTGTTCAATACGCAGCACAGACTAGGAATAAATCTTGATTATTGTAATCACGGAGGTTCTGAGATATCTTTTAAAAATATTTATTTTTTCCATTTGCAAGCAGAGAGAGAGAGAGAGGGAGAGAGGGCAGGGGCAATGCCAGGGCCTCTTACCCTCCTACCACTGCAAGCAAACTCCTGATGCATGTGCCACATTTTGCATCTGGCTTTACATGGGAGCTGGGGAATTGAACCCAGACTGTCAGGCTTTGCAACCAAGCACCTTTAACCACTGAGCAATCTTCCCAGCCCCTGAAGATTTTTGTTGCACATCATTATTGTGGCCAAAACTGACTAATGTGTGGGATGAATTTCACTTATTTACTTCCTTCCTTCAAGCTTAGTGTTGTACTTAGCTCCTTGTTGCTGGGATGAACATCCAACCAGACACAGCTTATGGGAGGAAGGGGGTTTAGTTCAGGTTTACAGAGTCCAGGGGAACACCATCAATGGCGGAAGAAGCTGGCTCACCTCTATGGATCCAAGCAGAGAGACCTCACCAACAGCTGGCGCCAAAATGCACCCTGCCTCCACCAGCTCAAACAGTTCTCTCCACACCTTTGGGCTGGAATTCATATCTGCCCTCTCTCTCCCCCCCCAACACACCACAGGGCTGGACTCTGGGATCTGCCCACAGTGACATGCCCCCATAACAGGATCTGCCTGTTAGTGGCTCACCTTGTAAGCTCAATTTTAATGAGACCCCTGAGTCTGTGGGGCCATATATTTAAATTATCACATTCCAACTACCACACTCAGCAGTATATCTAAGAGCTTTGGATGGTTAGACAGCTCTCTTGACTTCCTGTACAGAGGAAGTAGATGAGATTTAATGCAGTTATAGATTTTTGCTGTTTTACCTAAAAGATGTGTGGCAAACCATGCTTTTTTTTTTTATCAATACCTTTATATCCTCATTGGTCTCCATTAACTTACTTAAAATTGAAGCCAGGCATGGAATGGTGGCTACACACCTTTAATCCCAGCACTCGGAGGAAGAGGTAGGAGGATCACTGTGAGTTTGAGGCTACTCTGAGACTACATAATAAATTCCAGGTCAGCCTGAGCTAGGGTGAAACCCTACCTCAGAAAATGAAAAAAAAAAATTAAAATTTCTGTGTTGGAATGAAAGTTGGTAGTAGAGACCAGAAAGCTAGAAAGGGCTATGAAAGAGGAAAGGGGTGAGGGCTTACAGGGGAGGGTGTAGTGCATATGTACGTAGAGGACAGAATACTGGGCGTAGGATGGTCTAAGGAGGGGGAATGGAGGAGAGGAGGGGTTGGGAGAATGGTTAATCAAAACTTAACATTTGTGGGACTAGAGAAATGGCTCAGCAGTTAAGGTACTTGCTTGCAAAGCCTAAGGACTTGGGTTTGATTCCCCAGTACCCACTAATGCCAGATGAGCCAAGTGGTGCATGCATCTGGAGTTCATCTGCAGGGACTGGAGGTTCTGGAACACCTATACTCTCTTTCTTTCTCTTTGTGTCTGTTTCTCTCTACTTGCAACTAAATAAATAAATATTTAACATTTATGAATAATCCATATGGAAACCTACTTCTTTGCTAGCTAATAATATATATTTTAAAAAAGGGAGAGAGAGTGAGTTTGGGCAAAAGCACCTTGTGAAGGTGAATAATGTTGTGCCCAGAGGGGAAGGAGTGCTTACAGTTTGTGTCTGGCAGACACAAACTGGCCTTGGTATTCATGACCTCACAGTGGCTGGTATTACCTACATCAGACCTGAAGGAAGGAAATGACATCAAAATAGAAGAGAGACTAGTTGGAAAGAAGAGATTCAATGGAGGGGATTTGGGAGAGGAAGAAGGGAGGGTGATGGGAGAAGATTGCGATCATGGTATATTTATGATACTTACAGAAGTCAATAAAAAATTATGATGGTTAAGCTTTATTATCACTTGACTGGATTTAGAGTCACCTTGAAGATACGCTTCTGAGTGTGTCTGTAAGGACTTTCCAAAGATCTTTATTTTAACTAAGGAAGAAAGACCCACCTTGAATTTGAGTGGCATCACCCCATGGGCTGCAGTTCTATGCTTAGTAAAAAGGGGAAAGAAAGCACAAAATGAACTTTAGACTCTCTCCTCTTTCTCTCCCTCCCTCCCTCCCTCCCTCTCTCTCTCTCCCTCTCTCCCTCCTCTTCCTGGCTGAAGATGCAATGTGACCAGCTGCCCAACCTCTCTTCACCACAGTTTAAGCCTTTCTCCTCGCCATAATGGATTGTACCCTCAAACTGGGAGCCGAGAAAACCCTTCCTTCGTAAGTTACTTTTGCCTCAATGATGAGAAAAGCAATACAAAATCAAACACCAAATTTTTATTTCCTAAAAACTGGGAAGTCTATTGATTTGTTTCATGTGGCCACGGTGGGAAATACCACAAATTCAATGATTTAAAACAACAAAAATGTGTTTATAGTTCTAGAGGCAGAAGTTCAAAATCAGAAAATTTAGCCCCAACCCGTAGTGCTCTACCCTCTCCAGAGCCTAGAGGGGAGAGTCTGTGCTCCCAGGAATCTGAGCTCCTGCCTTTTCTGGCATCTGAAGAATTTCTAGTGCTCCTTGACTCACAGCCTTCCTCTCTCCCTCCATCTTCAAACTCTGGAGTATCTTTAACCTTTCTTTCTTCTTTCCTCCCTCCCTCCTTCTCCTTCCTTCCTTCCTTCCTTCCTTCCTTCCTTCCTTCCTTCCTTCCTTCCTTCCTTCCTTCCTTCCTTCCTTCTTCCTTCTTTGAGAGAGACAGAGAGGCAGGGAGAGTGAGAGAATGGGCACACCGGGGACTCCAGCCACTGCAAACAAACTCCAGATGCATGTGCCACCTTGTGCATCTGGTTGGAGCATCTTTAATTTCCTCTCTGTTGGAGCCAATCACCACTTCCATTCTCCGTCCACGGTGAGAGCTTTCTCTGCCTCTCCCCAGTGAGGACCCTTGTGATTATACATAAAACCCCCCTCCCTCTGCTAGACAATTGAACGTCACCACTCCTTCCTCTCTGTCTCTTGTCTTTCTTTATTTCCTTCTTTCTTTTCTATTTATTGACTGGATCTTGTTAGGTAGTCCTGGAATTTGCAATCCCGAGCGCCAGAATGACAGCCAGGCTTCATCACGCACGGCAGTGAAGACCGGTAATCACAGCTGGCAAACCCCTCCAGTGGACCCAGATGTCTTCCGAGGCTACGATTCAGCCAATGGCAAGAACTGTGTGCTGATGAATTTCACTCTTTGTCTTTTTGGATACCACAAACACTCTGAATCTATCCCAAGATTGAGTTCAATGTTTTGGTTGATATGGGGAAAGACTCCCTACCCCCCATTTCCAGAAGCAAAATGAATGATATCCTTCAACTCCATGTTAGAAATTCTAAAATAGCTACTCTGATGAGCAATGTTGGCACGTTCATTGATTATTTACTTAAAAACAAAATAATTCCTTTAGCAACCCGAGAAACATTTCTTTTCATTTTAGAACTCTTTTACTATTCTACTAATAAAAGTTTAAAGTATGCCTCCAAAGGATTCTCTCTACATAGATTATCTGTATTAAAAGCAGGAAGACCAAGGCAGAAGCATTAATTGATTCGACTAACGTTTCCGAAGATGCCACTAGCAATATTAAGATAGCTTTCTTCTGCAAGCTGGGTGTGGGGGTGAAGCCGTGTTAGTCAGACTCTCTCGAGAAACACACCGATAGGAAGAATAGGTATTACAAAGCAGATTTATTAGATTAGCTTACAGACTACTGCTTGGGTAACCCAGCAATCACTGGATACAGACTGGAGAGTGAGAGAACATGGTGGCTGCTCAGTCCTCCAGGCCAGATACAGACGAAGAGTTGAACCCAGTGGTGGATCCCTCCCCAGCGCTTCTTGTACTTACCTTCACGTTGCTGGGACAAAACACCCAACCCCAAACCGCTGAGGGGAGGAAAGTGTTTTGGTTTGGTTTTGGTTTTCGGCTTGCAGTCTCAGGGAGGTTCGTGATGGCAGAGCAGAGGCTGGACACCACCATCTTGCCACGGCAGGTGGAAAATGGCAACAAAATAGCCAGCCAAGCTCTGGCAAGGGAAAAAACTGAGCTATGGCATCCCAAAGACTGTCCCTAAAGGAAAAGATCCTCAAGCAAGTCTCTGTCTTTCAAATGGTCGCTAGCTGGGGACCAAGCACTCAAAACACCTGAGTTTATGGAGGACGCCTGATTCAACCCCCCCAACCCGCCCCGGGGCTGCAGAGTCAGAGAACGTCATAGCCGCTCAGTCCATGCCACTAGGTGTGTCAGCAGTCCCCAGCTGACCCTGGAGAATTTGGTCCCCAGCAAATAAATATTGGAGAAGATAAAGAGAATTCATCTCCAGAAAATCCTCTGTGACTCTTAGAAGCTTCACGTTGTATAAATTAGCAGTTGAGGGCAAATCAAAGCAACCCTCCAGCTATCAGTGTGTTTTCTCAGTGAGTTTTCCCATCTCCATCCTCAAATGAAAAACTGGGTGTCCATCCCCTCACTCCCATACACACACTCTCGCACCTCTGCGCCCCCCCCCCCCGCTTCTCTGGCCCCTTCCTTTGTAGTGGTGATTATGTCAAAACAGAATCCCAACATGATGCTTCCCTGCAGCCCCTAGATGCACTCCTTGCCTACGGGAATTCATTCTGCCTGTGAGGTCCCCACATTCCCACCGGGGCAGCACCATGGATGGAAGTGGACAGTTTCATAAGGTGATACCGTCATCTCGCATAGCTGCCTATTGATGTCTACAGCCAGGGCAGTTCATGCAGCAGACCCCCTGAACACTGCTGTTACCTGCTGCAGTGACCTCAGTCCACGTCACATCTTTCCACTGCTCGTTCTGCCCTTCAGTGCTCTCTGTCCTTCACCTCTGCCTCTCCCCATTGCAGTTTAGGATGTAAAATTTCAACCACAAAGATGGAATAAAAAATCATTAGGCCCGGCTGGTACTGATACAAAACAACACTTGGTGTTCTGTTTCCCACTAACAGGGCACTGCCCTGGCTCCCTGGTGTGGTTGTCCTGGGACTCCCTGGGGCGGCCCTAATGGAGACCTGTGTGGGAGGAGCGGGTGTTCCTTACTGGAAGTAGCTAATGACCTCGCAAGGCACTCGAGATGCACAGAGATGCTCCCAGCAAGCCTGGTGCTCGCAGGCCACCTGCTCAGTCTTAGCATTTCCAGAGACAGGCAAAAGTATCCAAATGGCAAGGGAAGGCGATGGATGGCTTGGAAAACAAATCTCTGGAGAGTCCGATCTGTTTCTTGTGTTTTCACAATGGCCATTTCTCCTCCTCCTCCTTCTCTTTCTCTCCCTGTCTCTTAAAAGCAAACACCTTCAGCTCATGGACAGGAAACTTTTGCTTCCCACTGTTGAAACGGAACCCAGGGAAATGGCCCTGTGATAGGTCATTTCCATCAGTCTTGCTGGTTGATGGCCACTCACACTTCACGGGCCCTGGTTGTGCTGGGGGAAACTCACTCCCAATTAACAGACAGACAGACTGCCTCCACTTTTATGATAATGGAGCTTTCCCATAATCATGCAAACTCGGGGTCCTTTAAAACATCAGAAATCTGTTTTCATAGCACTGATTTCTGCAACACATTAAAAATACATGTCTTTCCTTTTAGTATAAATTTCCCACATAAGGCCTTAAATTAAATATTGTCAAGCACTTCTTCAGTAGTTGGGTAATCATTCTTGCTATCCTTTTTGTTTTTGCCAGCCACAGATTCCCTAAGTCCCACTTTTCCACCCTCGAGTATTAAGGGATCAGAGGTGCCTGGTTCACCATTGGTCTGTTCACCTCAGCTTCCGGGATACTAGAAACACACACCAAGTTGTTCCTCCAGCACTCCCGACTCGCAGATTCTTGACAATTTTTCTTTTTCTTTCCTTCTTCATCCCCTTCCTCCCTCCCTCCCTTCCTTCCTTCCCTCTTCTCTTCCCCCACCTCCTGCTTCTGATTCTTCTTTTTCTTTTCCTCCTCCTTCCTCTCTCTCATCCCCCCTTCTCCTTCACTCATAGTCTCTGATTCTCTCTTCTTGGAGACAGGATTTCTTTATGTATGTAGCCCCGGTTGTAATCCCAGTGCTGAAATTACAAACATGTGCCGCCATGCCTGGCTTCTCTTCTTCCTTGCATTTTCTCTGTATTCATACTGCAGTTTACCAGTGCCCCAACCTATTCTACCTCCGAGCTCAGTAACCCCTGACCACAGTCTCCGCATCCCGCAGTCTTCCACCTCCGAGCTCAGTGATCCCCGACCACAGTCTTTCAATACCCTAGCCATGTCCTCACATGTCATTTGACACGATCCAGAACGTGATTCCCTCCACTTTCTCCCAGCTCTTGGTCTTAACTTCCCCACCCTCCTTGTACAGCTTAGATGATACAACTTCAATTTCTGTTCCTTTTCTTACACTGATGCCCAAACATCCCCCCCCCCCGTGTCTCTAATTTTCTAATCCTAAACCAGAATGGCAAAGAAAGTTCGGGCCTTCCTGCCTGCTGGGAACCCTCAGTGGCCAGCCACAACCAGCCAGGCTCCCACTTTCCCTGCCTGCTCTTTATGTCTTCACTCTCAGTGGTAATTTGGCTGCCAATTTCCAGGAGAAAACCAAAACCAGAAATAGTTCTCTTACTCCCACATCCAGAAACACATCCCCATCCATGCCCCTGCCCCAGCCTAATCCCTTCTGTTAGACACCAGTCAGTCCAATGAAGCCTGATACCCTCTCCTCCCGGGCATCCTCTCTCCTGCCCAATGGTTCCCTCCCATCAGTGTGACAATTTTCTTCCAACTTACACAAGAAAATTAGGAAGGGATGGGGAGATAGCTCGGTCAGTAAAGTGCTGGCATGAGGACCTGAGTTCGGATCCCCAGCACCCATGCAGAGCAGTGCACATCTGTAATCCCAGCACTGAGGGACAGACGCAGCAGATTGCTGTAGCATGCTGGTCAGCTAGTCAGTCTGAACCAGTGGGCATCAGGTTTAGGGAGAAACCCTGGGGCGACAAAAGTAAGGTCGTGAGACACTGAAGAAGACACCTGTTGTCAACCTCTGCCTTCCACTTGCCCACTGTTGTAGACAGCTTCACGCTGCCAGGATGAACTTCCAAACTGACACAGTTTAAGGGAGGGATGGGATTTGTGTGAAGCTTACAGATCTAGGGGAAGTTCCATAATGGTGGAAGAGGTAGGAGGATTGCCATGAGGTCGAGGCCACCCTGAGATTACATAGTTAATTCCAGGTCAGCCTAGACCAGAGTGAGACCCTACCTCACAAAACCAAAAAAAAAAAAAAAAAAAAAAAAAAGGAACACTCATAATTTATCCCATCCTAATCCCACCGGGGTTCTCTTAAGGAGGCTGTCTCAGTTGGAATGTGAGTTCTCCCCCAGGCTCAGTGTTTGAATAGCTGGTCCCCAGCTAAAGGGGAAGTTTCAGGCGTTTAAGAGTGCGGGCCTGGCTGGTAGATGTGTTTCAGGGGCGGGGCTTGTGACTTACAACCAAGATTCCCTTCTAATCTAAACTCTAATCTAAGAGCCTGATAATGGAGACACAGCCTGCAGCTCAGAGCCATGTTGTCACACCTTCCTGGGTGTGGTGGTCTGCAGCCCTTCAACTGTGAGCCAAATCAGAATGGCAACGACAACAGTGACAAGTCTTCCCTCCTGTCCCTCTGTCAGGGCCCAGAATGAGAAAAGCATCTAATTCAGACTCACGCGATTAGGTGAAGTGACAAGTCTTCCCTCCTCTCCCTCTGTCAGGAAACAGAATGAGAAAAGAATCTAATTCAGACTCACGCGATTAGGTGAGCAGCCTTTCACCTGCTTTGCCAGGAGAGACATGACTGACAGCTGATGCAGAACATGGCAGAGTCAGTGTTTAGCCCCAAAACATCACTGACTCCTGAGTCTCCTGCTGGACCCATCTCTTCTCTCCCAATATCTGCCCAGTGAGGTCACCAAGGAAATGGACAGGCCTGAAGTCAGATTGCAAACGGGCAGTGGTTAGAACGTCTGGTGCCTTAATGTAACAACTGCACATAAATACCAGTTCTATTTTTGATTGGAACATGACGTTTTATCCTTGGAGTGTATGTTGAGATTTGAGTGCATCCACCGGAGATCCTACATTATAAACAGTCCCCAATGAAAGATGGTCATGATGTGGGACATTTAAAACATGACTAGATCAGGGCTGGAGAGATGGCTTAGCCTGCAAAGCCAAAGGACCTCTGTTCAGTTCCCCAGGACCCATGTAAGCCAGATGCAAAAGGTGGCGCATATGTCTGGAGTTTGTTTGCAGTGGCTGGAGGCCCTGGCATGCCCATTCTCTCTCTCTCCCCCTTTCTCTCTTGCTCTCATAAATAAATAAATAAATAAATAAATAAATAAATAAATAAATAAATAAATAAAAACACGAGTCAATCAGGAGGACTCTGTTTTCATACATGTATTCGTGTTGGTATTAAAGAGATTTGAGAGGACAAAGGAGATGGTTCAGTGGTTAAAGTCACTTGCTTTCAAAACCTTCTGGCCCAAGTTCAATTCCTCAGTACTCACATAAAGCCAGATGCAAAGCGGCAACTTTCACAGTGGGAGGTGGAGCCCGGGGACCTGCAGCTCGTGGACCAGCTGTTCTGATATTCATTTGCAATCTGGCAATGTTGGCGGTGAGAGCTGGTGAGAGGCTCTGTCTCAAAGGAACATGGGTACCTTGGCATTGTCCTCTGACCTCCACATGCACAGCCTGTGACATGGTCTCACACACACAAATAAATAAAATGTTTCTTTAAAAATAGAGAAAGCCAGGTATGTTGGTACACACCTTTTAATCCAGGAAGGCTGAGCTAGGAGGATCGCTGTGAGTTCAAAGCCAGCCTGGGCTACAGAATGAGGTTCAGGTCAACCTAGGCTACAGTGAGACCTTGAAGAAAGAGAGAGAGAGAGAGAGAGAGAGAGGACATGAATTGAAGGTTAAGGAGATAAACCTGTGGAAGAGGGCACGAGAAAGAGGTGCATGTGAGTATAGGACATGAGACACGTGCATGAAAACACCATGGTGGACACATGAGCATGGTACATAATATACACGTATGAAAACGTCATGATTAACATATGAGCATGTACATGACATACATGCATGGAAACCTCATGATAGACAGGGTCCTGCTTTGCAGCACAGGCTGGTTTAAGCTGGAGATTCTCCTCCCTCTCTCTCCAAAGTACTGGGCAACAGATATGTGCCACCACAGTTGACCAAACTCACTGTTTTGTATGCTAGTTTAAAGATGTAAAAAGTGACTTTTGGCTCTCTCTCTCTCTCTCTCTCTCGCCATGTGTGATTGCGTGATGATGCAGCAAGAAGGCCCTCAGCAGGTGTGCCTCCTCACTCTTGGACTTCCCAGCCTCCATAGCCATGAGCAAATAAACATCTATTGTTTGTAAATTACCCAATGCGCAGTATTCTGTTTTGGCAGCATGGAAAGGATAAGAGAGCTTATATTCCAGCACGGCAAGAGCTCTGGGCGTTGTGCATGGTCCTCTTTATGGCCCAGCATAGAGGCTATCCCCATGCGTATTAGGCACCTGTTAAACAATTATCCAATATATGGAATATGTTGTTGGTAAGTGATAGGCCCATCTGGAATTCTGACCTTGCTTGAAAACCCAGGATGAGAAGAGTCTCATCAGTGATATGGAGCATTCCTATTATTGTGCCACTGTAAACAAAACGTGCAGTACCAGGATATAAATGAAACTTACAAGGTTCAGGTCCCTCCTGAAAGTTACAAGACTCACAAGCCCTCCTCCTCTCCCCTGCTAAGGTTACATAACCACTAATACTTGGCTAGGGGGAAGAGTCTCTCCCACCTGCCCAGCTGCCTGCATGTCAAGCAGGGCGCTAAGGAAGGGATGCAGATTTTGTGAGCTGTCACTCACGCTGAGGTGGGCTTTTTGGTGTCACAGCCAGGAAAAGCCACACAGCTTCTAGCAGCCAAATGGGCCCGTTAGTGCTGAAGTCAATGTCTGTCCTGCCTCAAGTCATCACACCACCCACTTGTCTCAGCTAAGATAAGGTCCTTCAAGGGAAATGCCTCTTCTGTGACTCAACGATGTTCATTCTGAAGACAAAAGTGCCCTGCCGTCCCACTGCATCGAGAACATGGTGATACTTGCATAATCTCATTTTTCTTGCCACAGAAGGTGGGTAGACAAATAAACACGTGGGTGCTATTGCAGGCTGAGCTGTTAATTATAAATTCCAAATGCTCAATGGACTTAGGAGTGCTTCATAACATACATCCAGTAACATCCTCTTACTGGTAATTATGCTATACAAAAACCTGTTAGAGAGCCGGGCATGGTGCCGCACGCCTTTAATCCCAGCACTTGGGAGGCAGAGGTAGGAGGATCCCCGTGAGTTCAGGGCCATCCTGAGACTACATAGTGAATTCCAGGTCAGCCTGGGCCCTACCTTGAAAAAACACAAACAAACAGCAACAACAACAAAAAAAAACCTGGAAGAGGGTTGGGAGATGGCTCAGTGGGTGGCATGCTTGCTAGGCAAGCCTGAGGGCGGGTGTTCGAATCCCCAGAACCCACCTAAAGCAAGGGAGTGGTAGAACAGCTTCTTGACCCCAGTGCCTCCCATGGCAAGATAGGAGGCAGAGACAGGAGAGTCCCTGGGAGCTCATGGGCCAGCTGGCATGGGAGTGGATGCAGTGGGTGAACAAGGAACCATACCTCAAACAAGGTGGACCGACCTCCGAGGCTGTCCTCTGACTTACACATGGGCACTTTGGCACATACACACCCAAATAAATGAAACAAAAATATTAAAAAGAAAATTATAGGAATGGCATATCATTTGAGTTATAAATGCTGCAAGTGTAGACAGATCATCCTTGTCTCTCTCGAACACTAGCCACGATCTCTTTACTCCCAATACCCTAAACCATCTATGTATACGTATGCTAGCATGTATGTGTGTGTGCATGCGTGTGCATCTACAGGCAGCTTTGTGCATCTTTCCTTCACACTTCAGTATGTAGGAAAACACAGGACAGAGCTCTCTTAGACATGGGCGCAAAGCCAAGCTCATGTTCCCACACTCACTCCCAAGATGCTACTCACCTCTAGGGTGGTTGTGAAAAGCTCAAAAGAAAACCCACTTTATGACTTCTTCAGCTTTGCAAAATGAACCGCGTCAAACAGAATGGAGGACTTGGGGTCAGTGCCATGCAGGAATAAAAAACGGCAGCATGCTTAGCAATCATAGATCCAGGCACCGACTGAGATAAAATGTCAGCACCTCCTCTTTGATTCCCTTGGGACACACAATATTCTGACTCTGAAAAAAAAATATGGCTATATTTGAATATATATTTCTGAGACCGTGTTTCCCTGGATGGCCCAGGCTGGCCTGCAACTCTCCCATCTTTTTGCTTCAACTTCCTGAGTGCTGGAATTTCAGGTGTCACCAGGCCTGAGTTGAATAATTAATTAATGTGTGTGTGTGTGCCACAGCATGTGTGCGGAGTTCAGAGGACAACCCTGAGGTGTCTATGCCCCACTTTCTGTAAAACAGCATCTCTTGCTGCAAAGGAGCCTGACCCTCAGGCTTGGGATTTTCTTGGCTGTCCCTCTCATAGTTGTAGGCCTGCTGGGGTCACAGATGCATGCACCACTTTGCATCTGGATCTATGTGGGTGCTGGGGAGTTGAACCCAAGCCAGGAGCTTTGCAAGCAAGCACCTTTATACGCTGAGCCATCTCCGCAGCCCAAGATGAATTTTATAATTGCTTGCACATCCCAGTGTTTAAACAACTTAATGGAATGTCATACGTAGACCGCTCTTCCATTAAATCACACACATAGAGTATTTGTGCTGTGACCGTGAAGTAAACATACACACATAGATGAGATAAGCCATTGATGAGCTTACAAAGCCATTGGGTTAAATGCAAAGCAAACAAGAGATAGAAACTTTAGGGGTTGTAGACACCGAGAGATACCATGGTGTTCCTCGTACATGGAATTTCATTAACTTGAGCTGCTCAAGATAGGTAAGGTTCGCGCACACCAGACAGGCATGGGTTTATTGTGTGGGCTTAGAAAGAAGGAGAGCTTGAAGCAGGCCAGGGTTAGGAGCCACTGTCTCAGAGCTGACCTGAATCTCTGGAAAGTTCTTTCCTCCTGTCTTCCTGAAGCTGAGGCTGGGAGATGGACTTTGGCAAGGCTGTGATGGAGCCTATTAGGACCCTTACTCCTGTCATCACAGGCGTCCCTGGGCTCAGCTAATCTGCTTGTTTATGGCCACTGGTGCAGGCAATTGGAGGACAGCGGGGTCTGAAACATTTCCATGACAACAGTGCTTTATTAAGAGAAGAAAATGCTAGAACTCTTCTTTTTTTATGACCAGACTGTTCTGAAATGAATAATTGGCCATAAAAGGTTATCCAACAGTTTTTAAAATAATGTTACAAGGATTAGTTAAATTTGAGGACGAATATCAAGATCCTTGGATCCCCATTTTCTCAGTAGGGCATAAAAATCATCGTAATAACATCATAGAGTGTTGTTTTTAAGCTTAATTGGCTGGTATTTGTAAAGTGTGTTTTGAGGTAGTATAAAGAAAACTATAAAATTTTATGTCATTAGTTTTTGGTTATAAAACTAATATACTTTATCCCATTTGTGCATAAAATTTGTGAGATTTGGTTCTTAGTTATAAAATTGTATAGCTATGAGCTCATATTGATTTTGCTACTATCTCCTGAACCCTTACTTAAGAAACATACAACAAGCAAGTTGTCAATTACATCAGTGACACCGCACAAGAGGCATCCCAGGAAGATGACCAAAATTCCAGTTTTGATTCACTGCTCTTCTTCCCCCTCCCTCCCTCCCTTCTTTCCTTCCTTTCTTCCTTCCTTCTTCCCTTCCTTCCTTTCTTTATTTCTATCTTTCATTTTTTAAAATTTTATTCATTTATTTGAGAGAGAAAGAGGCAGAGAGAGAGAGAAACAGAGAGAGAGAAACAAAGATGGGTGTGCCAGGGCCTCCAGCCACTGCAAATGAACTCTAGATGCATGAGCCTCCTTGTGCATCTGACTAACGTGGGTCCTAGGGAATCACACTGAGATCCTTTGGCTTTGCAGGCAAACGCCTTAAGCACTAAGCCATCTCTCCAGCTTTCTTTCTTTCTTTCTTTCTTTCTTTCTTTCTTTTTTGAGGTAGGGTCTCATTCTAGCCTAGGCTGACCTGGAATTCACTAGGTAGTTTCAGACTGGCTTCGAATTTACAGCAATCCTCTTACCTTGGCCTCCTGAGTGCTGGGACTAAAGGTGTGCGCCACCATGCTCCCTTCCTTCTTCCCTCCCTCCCTCCCTCCTTCCATTTCTCTCTCTCTCTTATCTTTTCCTCCCGTCCTCTCTTTCTCATCTCTTCCCTCTTCCTTTCTTTCTCTCCAGGGCTAGAACAGAACTCAAGGACATGTACATGCTAGGCAACTGCACTCATTACAGCCGAGCTATCCCAGGCCAGGCTCTTAGTTTGAGATAGGATCCCAACTAAGTTACCCAGGTCGTCCTTGTACTCACACTGTAGCAGGGCAGGCATCGAACTTGGGACCTTCCCCACTCTGCCTACCAGGTAGGTGGTGTTACAGGCCCATGCCACGAGACCCAGCTTCTCCTTCCATGGCTTCCTTCACACCACTGCTAGTTTTCACGGATGGAGAACATGACAGGACATTTGTCATTACAAATTTCAGCATGTTCTCAAAGTTGACCTTTTAAATTAAACATTCAGATAAGACATCTTACATGTGAAGCATTTATTTTCTAAAACTGAAAATTCCATAGAAATATAACAATTGGAGGGCTGGGGAAATGGCTTAGTGATTAAGGAATTTGCCTGCAATGCCTAAGGATCCCTGTTCGATTCCCCAGGACACACGTAGGCCAGATGCACAATGGGGTGCATGCGTCTGGAGTTCATTTGTGGTGGCTAAAGGCCCTGGTGAGCCCATTATCTCTCTCTCTCTCTCTCTCTATCTGCATCTTTCTCTCTCTCTCTCTCAAATAAATAAATAAAATAAAAAAAAAAGAAATATAATAATTGGCAAAGTAAATTGAATACATTACTCTCTACACTGACAGCTTAGAAGGATCTCTTTGGGGTTGTAGTTAATATTAATTTTTGATTATTTTTATGCTCTAGGATGGGAGTTCCATATAATGAATAGAATACTCAGGCAAAGACAGTATATTTAGTTTGTTCTTTCTTTGTCTTTTTTTTTTTTTTTTTTCAAGGAAGGGTCTCACTCTAGCCCAGGCTGACCTGGAATTCACTATGTAGTCTCAGGCAATCCTCCTACCTCTGCCTCCCAAGTGCTGGGATTAAAGGTGTGCACCATCACACCCGGGAAAGAAAGAGAGAGAATGTGAACACCAGGGTCTACAGCTGCTGCAAACAAAGTCCAGACACATGGGCCACATTGTGCATCTGGCTTTATATGGGTTCTGGGGAATTGAACTCAGGTTGTTGGGCTGTAGGGGCAAGCACCCTAACCACTGAGCCATCTCTCCAGTCCCACTTAGTTTTTTAAATTTTCATTAATTTCTTAATTATCTCAGTACCAGGTATAAATATCTATACGTAGGGAATTTAATGATTTTTGTCTAAAATAATAGCAGCCACAATCACCCTATATAATAGGTAGTATTTTACAGGTAAGAAAACTGAGACCCATAGAAATGAAAGAGCTAACTCAGGGTCACCTAGAAATGAATGAGCTGGCTCAAGGTCACCTAGAAATGAATGAGCTGGCTCAAGGTCACCTAGAAATGAATGAGCTGGCTCAAGGTCACTAGACATGAATGAGCTAGCTCAAGGTCACACAGCTGGCACTAGTGCCCAGCCAAGACTGACTCAATGTTTCCCCTATGTGGTCCACACCATGAACGTGTCCAGCTCTGCGTCCGGCCAGAAGAGAGCCTGCTTTCAGGGCTGTGCTTGTCTTATGTTCTTGAAGTGTGGGAGCCGCGTGCCAACAGCCCACGTTGCACAGGATGTCTAATCCCGAGGACCGTGTCAGCCCAAGAGCTCCCTGGCCTCCAAGCACGAGCTTGTCTACACGGGCTGTGACTCCGTTTCCCCTTGGGCTCCTCAGTGTGCAGGCTCTTCCCTCGTCGACAAGGCATTGTCACACAGACTCACAACCCCTGCTGCTCTCAACCCAAGGGCTTGTGCCCCATGGTAGTAACAGAATGTTCTAGCTTTCGCTCCTGCTGTTAACACTCCCATTCCAGGATCTGGTCCCAGCCTCCCTCTTCCTGTTTGTCTATGCTTCTCCCACTGACTCACTCTTTCCACAGTCCCAGTACCAGAGACCCCCCCCCCAAGTTTCCACCACTGTAAACCCCAGGCCCAGCATCACCCATACCATCTTCAGACTCGGACATGAGCTGGCTGGACAGTGACTGAGGCTGGATCAGTGCCTCAGCCTATATCAAACCACGTAGGAGAGTGGGAACGACAAGCTGTTCCCATAAGGCAGGATGGGGGAAGAAGCTGGGGAGAAACACATGAGGGAAACTAGAATTGACACCTATCTGAGAACTCCACTCCAGTATTACCCAGGACAGCTTTTAAAAAAGAATATTTTTATTTATTTATTTATTTATTTATTTATTTATTTATTTATTTGAGAGAGGGAAAGAGGCAGAGACAAAGAGAGAGAGAGGATGGGCACGCCAGGGCCTTCAGCCACTGCAAATGAACTCCAGATACATGTGCCCCCTTGTGCATCTGGCTTATGTGGGTCCTGGGGAATCAAACTGAGGTCTTTTGCCTTTGCAGGCAAGCGCCTTAACAGCTAAGCCACCTCTCCAGCCCCCAGTACAACTTTTTGTAACAGGCAGAGACAGTCTCCTTTGTGAACGAGGGCACATTTCTTGCACCAAGAAAGATGAGACTGTTGGTAGACTTGCCTTTTCTATGCTTTTATAAAAAGTGATAAGCCAAGCACAGTGACTCACCTCCATGATCTGGGTGCTCTGAAAGCTGAGGCAGGGGGATCGTGAGTACAATTTTGTTGCAGCCTGGATACATAGCAAAACCCTATGCCGCAGAGATGAAAGGAACACAACCTCGCCGAGGAGGGAAATGGGAGCAGGGAGAGGGGACATCAGAGTGTAACAGGACGGGAAAATGACCAGCATGAGATATGTTCAAACAAAAATACATAATGAATTCAGAAAAGAAAGAAAAGTAAAAAGGAAGGAGGAGGAGGAGAACACAAAAAAGAGCAAAATTAGCTGGGCATGGTGACACACACCTTTAATCCCAGCACTCAGGAGGCAGAGGTAGGAAGATCACCCTGAGACTAGTGAATTCCAGGTCAGCCTGAGCTAGAGCGAGACCCTACCTCGAAAACCAAATAAAATAAAATAAAATAAAAAACAAAAGGAGCAACATGAGAGAGAAAGAAGGATGACCCAACAGCATAAAGAGAAAAGCAGGGAGGGGGAGTCAGGACCAGTGTCCGACTGACAAACATTTTTGTTCTGTGTATGCCTATCAAACTTCTAGCAGTAAAAATAATTATATATGTGTTATGGTCTGAGTATGAAATGTCCTCAGGCTCGTGTGTTTGAACACTTGGTTCCTAGCTGGTAGCAGTTTTGAGAGGCTGGGGAACCTTTGTGACACGGGACCACAGGGAGTGGCCTTGAGAGATCAAGGTGGTCTCTCATGCCTTCCCAGCTCCCTACTTCCTGACCCGTGAGATCATGGGCAGGGTGTGCCTCAGCCTCCTCCCTCCCTGCATGGAGCTCCTGCGCCACACTTTCCTCCTTGGCTTGGACTGTATCTCCTTAAAGTGTGAGTCAAAGTACACCTTTCCTGGGCTTAGCAGTTAAGGTGCTTACCTGGCAAGCCTATAAGTACCCAGGTTTGACTCCCCAGAACCCACCCAAGCCAGATGCACAAGGTGACGCATATGCACAAGGTCACACATGTGCACAAGGTGGCTCAGGAGTCTGGAGTTCAATTGCAGAGGCTGGAGGCCCTGGCATGCCAATTCTTTCTCTCTCTCTTGCTTTGTCTTTCATAAAATCAATAATAAAATTTAAAAAATAATAAACCTTTCCTTTCTGTAGTTGCTTTAGTCAGCTATTTTGTCATGAAGAGTAGAAAATTAATAAACCTTGCTTGAACCATAAACAAATGTGCTTTGGGAAAAGTAAGAGATCATTTAAGTCCTCGTAAGAGGGGCTAAAGGAGCTCCTGGTGGTGATCAGAACCTGCTGAGGTGGCAGGCAGCAGGCAGGAAGCTCTACACCTGCCAGTGACAGGTTCCGAGTGTCCTGCTGTGCCCAGTACACTGCTACCCCAATTGTCGCCATGTGCCCGGCGCACTGCTGCCCCGTCGTTGCCATGGCAACGGGAGAACCGAGCTGCCGTGGGGAGCTTTTTGGCAGTCCTCACTTTCTTGTTCCAGGCTGTCTTCAGACTGGTCCTTGCCCATTTTCACCCAATGTGCAAAACCAATCAAGGCCCACCTGGGTCTACGTTCAAAGGACAATGACTAGAGCAGATGTCCCTGCTTGCCAGAGAAGGGCCTGCTCTGAGAAGACCCGCCCCTGCCTTGGGGACAGGCTCAGGTGCCAGAGGAAGACTCGTGACTCTGGTTCATGCTTTGGCCTGAAGTCCTCAAGCGCATCAAGGGCGTCCAGCTATAGCATTCCACAGGACCCCGCTTAGTTGGCATCCAGAAGCCCACTGGGGTTCACAACTATGACACTCTCCTGCAGCAACTCCTGGTTGGTACCACACCGCTACTGAGAGTTCAGGCTGTTTCTGCCAAGTTCAAGTTGTCTTCCCACGAGAGTGAATTCTCCTTGTTTGCCCACCCCTCACCGGTTTCTGTCTGCTTCATTCTTCAGGGTGGAGAGACAAGCTCCACCAGGAGAACTGGCTGCATTGCTTGTCTTGCTCTGTTCATGCAGTGTAAGATGTGCGGTCCCCGTGCCCACACAGGGGATCCCCTCCTTGTGGGGACAGGAGTAGGACCATCAGTGACTGGAGCCAGGGTGGGGCTTATGTGAACCTGGGTCATCCCATTAGAACCCTTAGGAAATGTTTATTGAGTCAGGTATTGGAAGTTCGGGAAAGACACCAATAGGCGAGACCAGCTTGTGTTCTTCTCCGGGTCCCACATCCTTCGTGTCCCCTGAGGTGTTTTTCTTGTTACTTACAAGAAGCTAGGCCAATGGACAGCGGGTCTCAGCCTGGGCAGCATGTTACCATGATCTGGAAACAACTCAAAATACCAACTCTGGGACGTGCTTCTGGGTTAGCAACTTACTTCCGTCAGCACTGAAAATTCCCTAAGTGATTCTCACGTGTAGTGAAGGTGAAAAGATCTGCTGCCAGTTAATTTGGGGACACTGAATTCTTCCTTGGTTAATGGGTGATAATGTCCCTTTTAAATCGGCATCTTCAAAAGTGATACAAATAAACACATGCATGCTGTTTCTCTCTTCGTCCTTGATTCGTCCTTGGCAGTTACGATCGTTGCCACAAGCTGGCCGACATAGCGTGAGGGGCATTGTTCCAGTGGGAACAAAACATGTTTTCAGATGTGATCTGTGGTTTTATTATAGCCTATTTCCACTCACCTAACCCCCACACGTACGCCTCACTACAGAGCAAGTGTTAAAAGGCAAGTTGCTCATTTTATACCATTATTTCTCCTCTTTGTTTTAGATGTGAGATAGAAAGCCTGGACTGAAATGCACTCCCACGTCCCACTCCTTCCATAGTATATCTGTATCAGGTACCTGACAAGCAACCCACCTTGAAAAGTGAAATTGTGCTAGAAATTCTGCTAAGTCCAACTGAGCGCCAATCACCTCAAGCCTAGCTCCATAAGGTCACTAAACCTCTCAGAAGGCTGAGATCCAAGACAACCACAATGTGGATTTTATTTTCCATGTCGCCCAGCTGCTCAGATTCCTGGCTCAAGACATTGATTCCCTTCCTGGCATTCTTCAGGACACATTAATCCTTTGTTCTGGCAACTTCTCCCAAATGTTTACAATCCATTTTTCTAGATGTAAATCAAATGGCTAAACCCGATGGGATGTAGGGAGCCCCAGGCTCTTTCTACGCCTCTGTGTACGTTTGCTTGGTGAAGTGTTTGCATCACATTCCGCGGGATGGAAAGAGAAATAAGGAAGGCCCAGCAAGAAGCTCTCCTGGTTTTCATCTGCACACGCGTCGCACGTACGTTCAGGAATAAGAACAGGGCAAATACTGCCGTGATTCACCTCACCAGCTGCCCCTCACTCCTGCGCGTTTATCCTATGCGTTCTTGAAGTGGATCTTTTCATGTGACCACAAAAAGGGTGGTGGAAGCACTTGGAACTGGCACTCACTGGGTTCTTACCAAGGGCTGGGCACTGCACTGAGAGACCTGTTCTTCCTTCATCTTTACTACCGACCCACAGAGAGGTGCCAGTTTTGTCCCCATTTCATAGAAAACAAAAACCTTGAGATACAAGAAGTTCATATTGGGCTGGGGAGGTTGCTCAGTGGTTCAAGGCACTTGCTGATAAAGCCTGCAGGCCTGGGTTTGATGCACCAGTACCCACTTAAAGCCGGAGGCACAACATGGCATATCCCACCTGGAACTTGTTTGCAGTTGCAAGAGACCATGGCATGTTCCCGCTGTCTCTCTCTCACACTGTCTCTGTATCTCTCTCACAAATAAATAAATTAAGTGTTTATAGTAGTCATATTCTTGTCTAGTTGGAAGCCATCCAACAAGAAGCAGCTTATAGGAGGCTGCTTTAGGTTTTTTTAAAAAATATTTTATTTTTATTTATTTATGAGAGAGGAAGGGGGAAGGAGGGAGGGAGAATGGACGTGCCAGGGCCTCTAGCCAGTGCAAATGAACTCTGAATACATGTGCCACTATGTGTGTCTAGTTTATGTGGCTTCTGGGGAGTTGAACCTGGGTCCTTAGGCGTGGCAGGCAAGCGTCCCAACCACTAAGCCTCAGGCTTATAGTTTTGAGGTGAAGGTTCATCATGGTGGAGTGATACAGAAAGCGTGGGACCTGGCTTACCACTTCATACATCCACAGGAGACAGAGAGAGAGAGAGAGAGAGAGAGAGAGAGAGAGGGAGAGAGAGAGAGAAAGAGAAACAAGAGCCCAGCTGTCTCTCAACACCACTGACTAATCAGCCCTAAGGTCCATCCCCAGCAATTCACCTCCCTAAGGGGCCACCAGCTGGAGACTAAAGAGCAAACTTCATGACAAACGCTTGAGGCTACGGGGACATTTCACCTTCAAACCATCACAGCATCTTTGCGCGTGTTCCTGAGCGCATGTGCTTAGGAATTATCCATCCAGCTTTCTCCACCAAGAGAAACCCACATTCTACTTAGGAGCTTTTAGGTAAAAGTACACATCCACTCATTTACAAATGTTTGGCGAGACGCTCACACTTCAGGTCAGCAAGGTCAGACAGACAGGACGCAAGGCTGAACCTGCTCTCTGAAGGTCATGGCCCGACCCAAGGACACAGGGCTTCCAAGATGGGCACAGGAGTAAGTCCTTAGCTGTGACGGTGCTGAAAGCTAGCAAGGGAAGAAGGGCAGGAGCAAGAGCAGCTGCTAGTGGTGGGAACGAACTGAAGGTGGAGGAAGTTGAGCAGACCCCAGCTCAGAGCTGACTGTGAGCCTAGCATTATTCTAAGCACTTTCCCTTAGGGGTTCCGCGTCTGCTTCACATTTATTCTTGGAGATGACACCCAGAACGTCGCCATTTTCCAGAGGGGCAAGGTGAGTCCAGAGGAATGAGGTAACTTGTTGACCGTGGTCAACACTTGCATGAGAGAGACACGCACTGCAAGTGCTGAGGTCAGCTAGAGTTCCACTCTGCTTTCTTGTTGGAAATAAGTGAAATTAGCTTGGATCAAATATGTACACACACACACACACACACACACAGACACACACACACACACACACATATACTCTCCTATGTAGTCTGCTTGAGGAGAAAAGTCATCAATGGGCTTAACCAGCAGTGGAGCCTGCAAACAACATGGCTGGCAGCCAGGTCAAATGTGCAATGATGGCATGTCCATCCTGAGGAAAACCACTGGTTCTCTAATTGGACTAGAGACCTGCTCCGTGGGAGAAAATTCCTGCCTGGTACTGAAACCCCCATGAAAAGCCCACGGCCGGGGAGGTCATAACCCTCGGAGAGAAACTTGTACTGTTGTCTGACTAAATGGATATAGTATCCCCACCAAACTTCCCTCTAAATATTTAGGTTTATGCCCATATATTAATGCTACTCTCACTTTTGGTGAGAGAAGTTACTCTTTTCAGATGGTGGTGACCACTGGGGAGACTCAAAACTCATTACAGCGCTGAGAAGAGACAGTGGAGTGTTCCACACGGAGAGAGACATTATCATCACATGCTCCAGGGCTCAGGGGTTGCAGGGAAGAATGCAAGAGCCAAAGGAAGGGAAGACTGCTGTCTTTCAGACAAGAAGTAGCCATGATATTCATAGTCTCCCAGTGGCTGATTTGACCTACACAAGCCCTGCACACTAGGAAGAAAAGAAATGATGACATCAGAATAGAAGAGAGACTAGTTGGAAAGAAGAGGGATTCAGTGGAGGGGAGATTTGGGAGGGAGAAATGGAGGGCGGTGGGAGGGGATTCTGATCTCGGTACATTGCTTATATGTATGGAAGTTATCAATAAAAAGCTCTTTAAAAAGCACTGACATGCAGCCTGGAGGGATGGCTTAGCAGTTAAGGCCTGCAAAGCTAAAGGACCCCAGTTTGATTCCCCAGAACCCACATAAGCCAGATGCACAAGGTGGCACATGCATCTGGAGTTCATTTGCAGCAGCTGAAGGCCCTGGAATGCCCATTCTCTATCTGCCTCTCTCTCTCTCTCTCTCTCCCTCTTTTTCTCTCAAATATAAACAAAAATAAAATAAATACTGACGTGATAATAAATGACTAATAGGCAAAGCATAAGTAAAGAAAGAAACCCAGGGAAGAAGAAAAGAATATTGAAAGCTCTTTTCCATTGAAGTTTCTATCTGATTTGAACCTTGAGTGTGAAGGCCTCTTGGGTAAAGGGGTACAAAAGCCCTGGGATTGTTCAAGTCAGGGGTCCCATAGAAAATCTTTCACATATTAAGTAGCAATCCCAAAGGGCTATATCTTGATGTCTAATGATGAACTAGATACACATTCATCCCCAAGGAACGTCTTCTGGAACCTGAGTGGGTCAGATGGGACTAAACTCCTGGCCTAGAGTCTAATTGAAATGTCACCCCGTGGACTGGTAGCCCAAGTTCACAGCACTCATTCTGAATAGTCCAGAGCTCCTCAAGCTGTGAACTTGTTGCAGCGTCGTCCCAGATCAATGATGCCACGGGGAACCTGGCAGAGATTAATGTTCATAGCAGAGCATGGCACTTTCATCCCAGGCCTCACACAACACCCTCAGGTTATATCCTAAGGGAAAATGCTTCATTTTCAGGAATGAGTGAACAATGAAGGAGAGCAAGTTCCGTAAGGGAAAGAGAGTTAATAGGAAATACAGATAGAACAGACCCACAGTTCTAAAATTATCTGAAAGAAATTATTTTTTAAAATACTAAGCTTCCTAATACTGTTGTTTGTCTAAATGAATCTGTTATACCCATGAAATTGTCCTTTACATACTTATGTTTATGCCCATTTATTCATGTTGTTCTCAGTTTTGGCTAGAGAAGTTTATCTTTTCAGTTAGCTTTGAACACTGGGGAGACTCAAAACTCATGAAAATGCTGGAGAGTGGTAGTGGAGTGTTCAGCACTGAGAGACAGGTCCTCTCTCACGTCCTCCAAGGCTCCAGGATGACTGCGGAAGAGCTGGTGGAAAGAATGTAAGAGCGAAAGGATGCAGAGAGTGCCCTAAAATGCTATCTTCCAGACACAAAGTGTCCTGACTATCCGTGATCTCACAGTGGCTGACACTAACTCCACAAGACATGCATGATAGGAAGGAAAAAATGATGACATCAAAATAGAAGAGAGACTATTTGGAAAGAGAAGAGGAGGGATAAGGGAGGACAGACAAAGGAGGGCAGTGGTGAGGGACTGTGATCAGAGCACATTGTATGCATGTAAGGAGGTTGTCAATAAAAAGTTTGAAAAACTATAGAAAACTTGCTAGATAAAAACCAAATCAACAAGCAGGGCATGGTGGCACACACCTTTGATCCCAGCACTTGGGAGTCAGAGGTAGGAGGATTGCTGTGAGTTCAAGGCCACCCTGAGACTACGTGGTGACTTCCAGGTCAGCCTGGGCCAGAGTCAGACCCTACCTCAAAAGACAAAAACAAAAACAACAACAAAGCACAAATCAACAGCAAAAACAACAAAAAAAAAAAAACAAAAAAAAAAACAGGCTTGAAAATATCTTCAAGAAGCAGGACATACAAGTATGAAACAATTAAAATGAGAACTTATAGGAGAAACTCAGCGATCAAAATACAAAACTTAGTAAACATATGAATCACAGCATTAGACATGGCTGATGAAAGAATCAGAGAAGTGGAATACAGGTCTGGAGAAGTTGTATAGAATGCAACACAGGGAGGAAAAGGGGGTGCTGGAGACTGGTGCATCAGTTAAGGTGCTTGCCCATAAAACCTGATGACCTGAGTTTGATTCCCCAATACCCATGTAGAGCCAAATGCACAAAAATGGTAAATGAGTCTGCAGTTGTTTGCAGTGGCTAGAGGCCCTGGAACTCTCTCTTTCTCTCTCTCTCTCTTTCTCTCTCTGCTGGGTATGATGGTACATGCCTTTAGTCTCAGAACTCGGGAGGCAGAGATAGGAGGATCACTGAGTTGGAAGCCAGCTTGAGACTACATATTGAATTCCAGGTCAGCCTGGGCTAGAGCAAGACCCCACCTCAAAAAGAAAAAAAAAAGGTTAAGGCATTTTCCTGCAAAGCCAAAGGATCCAGGTTCAATTCTCCAGGACCCACATAAGCCAGATGCCCAAGGTGGCATATGTATCTGGAGTTTGTTTGCAGTGGCTGGAGGCCCTGGTGTGCTCATTTTCTCCCCAACCCCTGCCCCCGCCTCTTTCTCTCTGTCTCTGTCTCTTTCTCTCACTCTGAAAAACATAAAAATAAAAAATATTTAAAAGAAACAAATAAAACTAGCAAAGGGATGTGAAAAGATAGGAAATTGAGGTAGAGTTCGGCTCAGTCAGAGAATGTGCTTAGCAAGCGTGAAACCCTTGTGTTCAGCTCCTCAGCACCAAACAAACAAAAATTCAGAACGAGAAGAGAAAGATTGGTGCTAAAATATGAAATATAAATTTTATTTTGAGAACAATAAGAAACCATTGAAAAAGCCCAAGTAGGGCATTGTCGAGGATCATTACAAAAGCTGATGTAATTTATTCATTGCTTAAAAGTATTTGGCTAAGAGGCAAAGACTGGCAGGTCGCCTTTGTTCTAGGTAACAACAGGAACAGAATCTGCCTGGAGGAAGTGGGACCAATTTTCCAATTCCCAGAGACAGTAAATGGCTGGTAACAGCTCTGACCCCGTCACAATGGCTTTCAAGTTTTACTCTTCAGTTGTAGAAGAGAAACTGATTTTCCTAAAGAAAAATAACAGATCAGTTTCTCATCTTTTCCATCATCATCAAATTTCCATAGATGGCTGAAAGGTCACCCTGCAGAGCAACAGCGAACGCATCTCCCTCTTCACTGGTTTCTTGTGACTTTGACTTCAGACAAAATTAGTCCTGGAACCTGGACTCTGCCTGATGGAGAGTTTGGCTATTTTCTTGCTATTTCATAGTCATTTTCCTTTTCTTCTCATTCCTCCAGAATGTCATCATCTTTTTATTTGTTTATTTTTATTTTTTAATTTTTAAAAAATCTTGCCAGTATATGCCATGCAACTTGCACAGGGCTTTGTTCTCTGAAGCATGTGAGGTATTTTCTTTAACCACTTAATATCCAAAAGATAGTCACTGTTCATGATTGTGTATTAGCTCAAGTCTTTGGTCAAAAGAGCCATTCAGGGCTGAAGAGATGGCTTAGTGGTTGAGACACTTGCCTGCAAAGCCTGGTGATGCAAGTTCGATCCCCCAGTGCCCACATCCACATAAAGCCAGATGCACAAGGTGGTGCATACAACTGGAATTCATTTGCAGCCTCTGGAGGCCATAGTGTGCCCATTCTGTCTCTTTCTCTGTTGCAAATAAATAGATAAATAAATATTAAAAAGAAAAAGAGAGCCAGAGAGATGGCTTAATGGCTAAGGCACCTGCCTGCAAAGCCTGAGGACCCACTTTTGATTCCCCAGAAGCCATGTAAGCCAGATGCACAAGGGGGTACATGCATCTGGAGTTTGTACTGGCTGGATGCCCTAGCATGCCCATTTTCTCCCCCCCTCAAATAAATAAGTAAAAATAAAATACTTTGTTTAAAAATTGAGATTACTTAAAAAAAGAAGAGCAATTCAATATTGTGTGAATTAGAGTGAATAAAAGATGGTGGCTGGTTGGTTAATAGCTCACCTTGAAATATTATGAGGACAGAGTTGAAATCATTTAGAACTTGCAGAAGAGAAATTGGTGGTAGAAAATAAAGACAGACATGTACAAAGTGCTAATTGCACTAAAGGGACATGATACGGGAAGTTAGAGGTCACCCTGGTATTGGTGGGAGCTGAGACGGGGTAAGGAGTGCATCGGCTCTTTAGCTGAAGTTAGTAGGGGCACAGTTACATCTGTCTAGTCATGGGTCCTAGGGAAGGGCTTAGAAATGTCTGCCAATTGAGACAGCACTAGCCAACTACAGAAGTCACAATTACCCCAGACATCCAGATGATCTGAGGACTGCCCTGTAAAAGATAGAGGTCTGGGAGAGGGTGGTCCCAGCTTATCAGATCTGATGGCAGCATGTGTTGGCATGCCAGAGCCACTGTCAGACACTTAAGCGACTTGCTTGCAATAGACCAGAACAAATTTCCAACATCTTGTCGCTGCAGGGAAGAGAGATGTTTCAGCGGAACAAGGATGGTAAATTGAATTAATTACACAGCACCATTAGTCCTAATTAAAGATGTGCCATGAATCAGTGGTATTTTCTTATTTAGCATGCTCTCAGCTGCTCGTTTTCTTTCAGCGAACACAGAAAATATTAATAAAGGCTTTCATAGGATCACCATAAACTTCGGAATCCAATTCTCCTCTTATCGGGTAGCTGAAAGCCCTTAGCACCCTAATTCCCCTCTTACGGGGGATTCTCAATCTTACTCTTGGTGGTGTCCTTCTTTTTGCATTTAGATCTTAAAGAAGAGCTTGTCCACTTCATGTTGTCAAGCAGGGCTGTGTTACCTTCGCCCGCTAACCCCCTTTCCTCAGAAACAGTCAGAGCAAGAGCTGAACCTACAGTGCTTAGGTTCTGATGGAGAAACAATAAAATAAGACACAAACTATTTCTTCAAGTTGTAGCACAAAAAGGGAAAACAGGCACATTAACCCCACAACTCCACACAGTGAGGGATAAATAATATGCACTGCATGGGATGAAGGAGTAAAAGAAAATAGTCCCTTTTTTGTGTAGAGGTGGCAAGAAGTTTATAAGGAGATATTTGAGGATATTTCTTTTTAAAAAAATCTCTCTCTCTCTCTCTCTCTCTGTGTGTGTGTGTGTGTGTGTGTGCACGCAGGATCTCTTGGCCATTGCAAATGAACAACAGAAGTGAGGGCCACCTTTTGCATCTCGCTTTATGTGGATGGTTTGGGAATTGAACCCAATCTGACAGGCTTTGTAATAAAGCACCTTTAACCACTGAGCCATCTCTGCAGCCCCTGGAGGATCTTTTGAAGACTAGCTACACTTACAAATCTAACATACATGCCACTATCTCAAACCTTGTGAGAGAGGAAGAGACAGACAAAAATAATACATCTGCCAACCCTTGTAGCCCAGAGAAGTCTTTTCCCAAGAGTCAGGAGGTGCCAGGTCAGGTAGCTATTTTTCTCCGATGTTACAAGGACATGTGGCCAATTAGGTTCGCTTTTCTATCAGAGGTCACCAGCAAGGCTTTTGGCAAATGTTTAACCAACAGGTTTGCATTTTACCAGTGTTATAGTGACCATAATCTCTCCTTGCTATCTGGTATGTAGATCAGAGGTCAATAGTAGCTTTGAGACTTGTTATTGATTTATGAAGTCAAAGCTTCCTTGCCAAACATCGATGCCATTTTTTACCCTGAATAACTGGAATGAGGTAGTTGCTACCTGGAGAAAGGAATTCCTCCGAGACCTGTCGTCCAATAGCACTCGACACCCCGGTGCACATTGCTGGCATCTGGTTTCACTCACCACCAAGATTAATTGCCTTTCAGAGACTTTGTTGACTTGGCCAACACCTCGGTCACTATTTACTTTGGAATCAACGAGAGTCAAAGCCGTAAAGGTGGGGCCGAAAGCTTGCAGATTAAGGAGGCTTTAGACAGGGAGGAACTAAAACGAGGTAATGAGGAAATGGAAAATAACATAGGCTGCCTTTTAGAGGCAACCATTTTGTTTACAAGACCAGAGTCAGAAACCCTGGAGAAGCTAACCCTGGCCTGCCTCTGGGGACTGTCTCAGAAGGAGAAGGTGAGTTTGACTACCCAAGACAACTGAACGGTGCAAGGCGCAGCTTATTCCCACAGAGGGAAGTCAATGGGAGTAACGTTGATGATTCACTTTTATTAATAGCATCCATGGAACATACCAATGTGCGGTGTGGCATGCCGCTCAACTCTTGTCACACGAACTGTCCCACCCAGTGAAGGCTACGGAGAATCTCACTGGCAGCTTCTCATGACAGCGTCTCTTGGCCAGAGCCTTTGGCCTATTCTTGAGGACACTGATACTCAGAAAGCTTGGGTTGAATTTCTTCTTCTTCTTCTTCTTATTATTAAAATTTTTATTAGCTTACAAAGAATTAGGTTTCCTGATGGTGTTTTCATAAAATTTCTTTTTTGCTTTCCTTCCCTTCTCTTTTCCTCTTCTCCTTGTGCCTCCCCCAGGCTCAGCCTCCTTCTTGCTTTCATACGATATGTTTCCTTTTGTCCTCCCTTTTCTCATCACCTCTTTTTGTTTGCTTGTGTGTACATGTGTATGTAGGTGTGTGTACATGCGTATGTAGGTGTGTGTGTACATGCGTATGTAGGTGTGTGTACATGCGTATGTAGGTGTGTGTGTATGCAGATGTATGTGTGTGTATGGGTATGTAGGTGTGTGTGTGTGTGTGTATGTAGGTGTGTGTGTATGTAGGTGTGTGTGTATGCAGATGTATGTGTGTGTATGTAGGTGTGTGTGTATGTAGTGTGTGTGTATGCAGATGTAGGTGTGTGTACATGCGCATGTGTACATGTGTATGCAGATGTGTATGTGTACATGTGTGTAGGTGTGTGTGTATGCAGATGTATATGTGTGGGTGTATGTGTATGTAGTGTGTGTATGTGTATATGTGTGTGGGCGCATGTGTATGTAGGTGTGTGTATGTGTATATGTGTGGGTGTATGGGTGTGTAGGTGTGTGTGTATGCAGATGTATATGTGTGGGCGTATGGGTATGTAGGTGTATGTGTATGCAGATGTATATGTGTGGGCGCATGTGTATGTAGGTGTGTGTGTATGCAGATGTATATGTGTGTGTGTGTGTAGTGTGTATGTATGCATGTGTGTATATGTATGTGTGTACATGGGTATGTAGGTGTGTGTGTATGCAGATGTATATGTGTGGGTGCATGGGTATGTAGGTGTATGTGTATGCAGATGTATATGTGTGTGCATGTGTATGTAGGTGTGTGTGTATGCAGATGTATATGTGTGGGCGCATGGGTATGTAGGTGTATGTGTATGCAGATGTATATGTGTGGTGCATGGGTATGTGTGTGTGTATGCAGATGTATATGTGTGGGCGCATGGGTATGTAGGTGTATGTGTATGCAGATGTATATGTGTGGGCGCATGGGTATGTAGGTGTATGTGTATGCAGATGTATATGTGTGGGCGCATGGGTGTGTAGGTGTGTGTGTATGCAGATGTATATGTGTGGGTGCATGGGTATGTAGGTGTATGTGTGCAGATGTATGTAGGTGTGTGTGTGTACATGGGTATGTAGGTGTGTGTGTATGCAGATGTAGGTGTGTGTGGGTACATGTAGTATGTGTGTGTATGCAGATGTATATGTGTGGGCGCATGGGTATGTAGGTGTATGTGTATGCAGATGTATATGTGTGGGCGCATGGGTATGTAGGTGTGTGTGTATGCAGATGTATATGTGTGGGCGCATGGGTATGTAGGTGTGTGTGTATGCAGATGTATATGTGTGTACATATGTGTGTGTGTATGCGTGTGTATGTGTGTGTGTACATGTGTGTGTGTATGCAGATGTATATGTGTGGGGGCATGGGTATGTAGGTGTGTGTGTATGCAGATGTATATGTGTGGTGTATGTAGGTGTGTGTGTATGCAGATGTATGTGTGTGTGCATGTGTGTAGTATATGTGTATGCAGATGTATATGTGTGGGTGCATGTGTATGTAGGTGTGTGTGTATGCAGATGTATGTGTGTGTGCATGGGTATGTAGGTGTGTGTGTATGCAGATGTATATGTGTGGGCGCATGGGTATGTAGGTGTGTGTGTATGCAGATGTATATGTGTGGGTGCATGGGTATGTAGGTGTATGTGTATGCAGATGTATATGTGTGGGTGCATGTATGTAGGTGTGTGTGTATGCAGATGTAGTGTGTGGTGCGTGGGTGTATGTGTGTGTGTGTATGCAGATGTATATGTGTGGGCGCATGGTGTAGGTGTGTGTGTATGCAGATGTATATGTGTGTGTATGGGTATGTGTATGTATGCAGATGTGTGTGTGTATGGGTATGTAGGTGTGTATGCAGATGTATGTGTGTGGGTGTATGGTATGTAGGTGTATGTGTATGCAGATGTAGGTGTGTGTGCGCATGTGGTATGTAGGTGTATGTGTATGCAGATGTATATGTGTGTACATGGGTATGTAGGTGTGTGTGTATGCAGATGTATATGTGTGTAGGTGTGTGTATGTATGTAGTGTGTGTGTATGTATGCAGATGTATATGTGTGTGTGTACATGTATGTAGGTGTGTGTGTAGATGTATATGTGTGTGGCGCATGGGTATGTAGGTGTGTGTATGCAGATATGTAGGTGTGTGTGTACATGCGTATGTAGATGTATATGGTGTGCGTGTAGGTGTGTGTGTATGCAGATGTATATGTGTGTGTGTGGGTGTGTAGTGTGTGTGTACATGTATGTAGGTGTGTGTGTACATGGGTATGTAGGTGTATGTGTATGCAGATGTAGGTGTGTGTGTACATGCGTATGTAGGTGTGTGTGCATGCGTATGTAGGTGTGTGTGTGGGCGTATGTATGTAGGTGTGTGTGTACATGCGATGTAGGTGTGTGTATGTACATGTGTATGTAGGTGTGTGTGTGTGTATGCAGATGTAGGTGTGTGTGTATGTAGGTGTGTGTACATGCGTATGTAGGTGTGTGTACATGCGTATGTAGGTGTGTGTACATGCGTATGTAGGTGTGTGTGTACATGCGTATGTAGGTGTGTGTACATGCGTATGTAGGTGTGTGTGTACATGCGTATGTAGGTGTGTGTGTACATGCGTATGTAGGTGTGTGTGTACATGCGTATGTAGGTGTGTGTGTACACGTATGTGTCCTTATGGTGTCTCATGCACTTGCCCACAGTGGCCAGAGCAGAATGCCTGGTGTCCCACCCCGTCACTCTTACACCATTTGTTTGAGGCAAGTTCAACAGACTGGCCACTTTTTTATGAGAGAGAGAAGGAGGATTGGCATGCCAGGGCCTCTAGCCGCTGCAGTTGAACTCCAGATGCCTTTGAGGCAAGTTCAACAGACTTCTTTATGAGAGAGAGAAGGAGGATTGGCATGCCAGGGCCTGTGCAGTTGAACTTTGCCTGTGTCTGGCTTATGTACAATCTTTGTGGACCTGGAGAGTCGAACATGGGTCCTTAGGCTTCACAGGTAAGTGCCTTAACCACTGAGCCACCTCTGCAGCAGCAGCCAGGATCTTTTACTGTTACCAGAGCTTGTCATTTTTCGAGAGCCTGGGCAATTCCCTGTATTCTCCACCCCTTTGTGACTGGGGTTCCAAGAGCATGTGACCACTCCCAGCTGCTTACCTGGGTTCTGGAGATGCAGGTACTCTTGGGCCCTCACGCTTGCCCAGGACGTTCACTCAGCTGCTGAGCCATCTCTCCAGCGGGAAACACCTTGAACTATATCTGGGGCCAATGCTGAGATGTGTTTTGTGGAGACACACGTCAGAGAGGAGTCATCTCTGGCTTGCTTGTGCAGCTTGTACATAAGGGTCCAGCCTTCCAGGCTGTGGACTATGAATATTCTAGACTGTAAACGAAATGGCAGGAAGAGATCATCTGGAAAGTCTCTTGAATTCTATAGCTTCCTTGTTAATACTGATTAGCAGCTTTTTGTTCAGATGTACCTATAAACTGATTCTCACTCTGGTCCAGGTTGACCTTTTGTTCAGTCATGAACTCATGGTGATCCTCCTACCTCTGCCTCCCGATTTTTAAAACTACATTTTTAAACTAAAGAAATTGAAAGTGTGTTGGGGAGATTGCTCAGTGGTTAAAGACACTTGCTTGCAAAGCCTGCCACAAGGATTCCATTCCCAAGTACCCGCGTAAAGCCAGATGCACAAAGTGGTGCTTATGTCTGAGTTTGAAGTTTGTTTGCAGTGCGAGGAAGCCCTGGTATACCCATTCTCTGCTCTCTCTCTCTCTCAAATGAATGAATAAATAAAGTACAGGAAGGTATTTTCCCATTTAAATAACCTGAAAGATTTTAATGAGAATGAGCAGAAATTGGTAGCCAGGCTGGCTTCTGTCAGCCTGCTCTTGACTGTCGCAGTGACAGTGCTGGGTTGGGAGATGATGGACAGACTGTGGAGTAGTGGGCTGTTGCATCTTGGCAGCTCTAAGTCACATCATCTGGAAAGTGATGGGAATGTCGTGCTATGTCCAGTTTTGTGCTAATGGTCCATGTAATGGAGGTTTTTTGTGTATGTATGCACACTCATATGTGTGTGGCTGTGCGTGCACATGCATGTGTGTGGAGACCAGAGGACGAACTCAGTGACGTCCCTCACGTATGCTGTGTGCTTCCTTTGGAGACAAAGTTTCTCACTGGCCTGGGTTTTACCGGTTTGCCTTGACTGACCATCCAGGGAGCTCCAGGAGTCCTTGTGTTTTGCCTTCCTGCCACTGGGGTTACAGGTGCGTGCCACCTCGCTGAGCATTTTCTGTGAGTGCCAGGAATTGAACTCAGGTTCTCATGTGTGTGAGGCATGCACTTTATGGATTGAGTTGTCTCCCGAGCCCTTGAGCCTAAGTTTCCTTTCTCATTGGCCCCACATCTCTACCCATGACAAGGTGGTGGTCCCTAGGCACAGCTTCTATCTTTATGGATGGAGAAATGAAAGTTCCTGTAGAACAAAGACTGCGGTTTATTCTGGCCCTTGGAATAACTGGCAGTACAATGAAAGAATGAGTGAATGAGATGTTGTCAGAGAACACACACGTTCAGGGGTCAGAGCTGCAGAGCTTCTCCAGGCACTGTGACCTCGTTTTCCAGCAAATGGCGTAGAAGATGCTGGCTGCTCAGCATTTAAGAATGCAGATTCTGAGACCCCACCATATGCATATTCTTCATCAGGGGTCTAGGGTAGGCCCAGGCATCTGCGAGGCGATTCTCAGACACTCTTGAGCTTCCAGCCTTCAGCAATTTTCCGTCATTCCCACTTCCACCTCAAGAAATTGTAGCGTCTTTCCTTCCCACCGTTGGTATGTTTTGAAGCCAAAGGAGGCCGGGAGCCCATGATTAAATGCAGGAGGCCATTTTGTCATGGTCTTGGAAAGAAAAGAATTTGGAGAGAAAAAAATATCACAAATGGGAAAGAAAGAAGCGATGGCAGAAATGTTGGCATCAAAGCTCTGTTTGGTTTATCCTGGTTTTTTAAAAAATTTAGAAGAGCTCTCAGAATCAAAACAAGCCTTTAGAGATGTTTCTAGACAAATGAGGAAATGGACTCGTCCTTTAAGCTGCCTCTCCAGTTCAACTCCACTGGGAGTGAGAGCGGAAGGGGAAGGCCCTTGAAGACCTTTTCCAAGACCAGACCTTCCTGGGAGCTATGCGCATATCTGAGCAGAGCCAAATGCCTCCACATGTTTAGCTTCCTGAAAGCAAGAAATTCCAATGGAAATTGCCTTCTCAAAAGTCCTCTCTTCCCTCTTCTTCAAGATAAGTCTTATGTAACTCAGAATGGCCTTGAACTCACCATGAAGCTCGGGCTTGCCTCAATCTCAGTATCTTCTTCCCTCAATCTCCAGCGTACAGGGATTCAAGCCTGTACCACCATCTCACACTGTGCTTCTTGATGCCAAGGGCTGTTGCGGTGGCGAAGTTGATAAACACACTTCCCAGCGAGGCTTTTCCAAGCTTGACAGTAATCTGCACAGCGGGTCCTCGCGGGAGCTAAGGAATTTATGTCTTCAGTCAGAATGAACCGAATCTCTCCTTCGGGACTCGTGCAACTCAAAGAATACAGAAGACACAAAACCCACGATCTCTGTTTTCTTAAAGTTTACGGTCTTGGTAGCGAGCTAAGCCAGACGCTAATTAAGCAGAAAGCAATAGCAGACTTTATGAACTGTGGTGCTAAGGTATCATTCATTTAACAAACTCCTGTCTATTTCCATCTCAGAATTTGGCTCAGACGATAACACTTTGGAAATGGTTTTGTCCAGATTGGACGAGGATTTTTTCCCCCCACTTAATTCTGTTGTGTCATATATCAGTAAGAAAATCTATTGTCATGGGAAAGAAACACATTTTATGCGTGGGAATGACCTGAATGGGTGTGTTTGAAGTACAAACAGCGGCAGAAAGGACGTGCCTTCTGCTCCGAGGTGGGGTGGTCTCCATTCTGCATCTTTGAACTTGGGCAGGAGCTGAGATGACAGCCAGCCTGCGGCAGGGGCCTTTCACCCCACAGCACCAGGAAACCCACTCTGCCAAGCACCTAAACAAGCCTAGAGGTACATGCCCCCATCTGAGTCTCCGCGTGTGCGTACAGCCCAACTAGTCCTTGAAATGCATCCCCCTGAGACTCTAAATAAATGACCAGTTAGGACATGTGGTTGAAGCATGACCCCCCAGGCACTGTGATGTAATTGCACTGTTAAGTCATTGGGTTTCCAGAAATGTGTTCTGTTAACACTAGAGAGCCAGTACACCTTGCTACCCTGGAGTCCTGATGCCAGACAGGCCACACAACGACAATGAGACAGGGACTCCAGCGGTTCCAACCCTCAGATGTTTGAGTCTTTCATGCATCCACTTCAGACAAGTTAGGGGGTGCTTTAGTGGGCTCCAACTCCTAGCTTACAGGACCCCCCAGAGGAACGATGCCCAATAGATCAGACATAACCCATCCCTGCCAAGCCATGTCCAGATTATAGATTTATAAGCAAAGTAAAGTTATTGTGGCTTGAAGACACGAAATTTTGGGTTAGCTCATTGTGTAGTACCTAAATAAGCCTAGTGAATTTCCCATCAGTTTCCCTTACTTTGCCCTTCCTTTCCTGTGGTGCTTCCTTTCTAACTTCCTGGCATTTGCCCCTCATCGCATCTTGGTTTCTGACTTTAGGACTTAGATTATCTGTCACCTAACACTCAGGACTCCTTCTTTTTTTATGTAGTTCTCACAAATTTATGCGTTTCCACACCCATTTATGCCATCAGATCACAAGCTTTTCTGGTTAGTGCCTTTATAATTCTGGGTCTGACCCAGGACATCAGTGACCAATCTGTTGAATAAATATGCTATTTTGCTAGAGTAAGACCTTTATCCTTAAAGAACAAAGTATTATATAGCCCAAATTATAAATACTACAGAGGTGGGCTAGAAAGATGGTTCAGCGGTTAAATGCATTTTCTTGCAAAGCCTGCTGGTCTGGGTTTGATTCCCCAGTACCCACATAAAACACAAAGTGGTGGGCACATACATATGGAGTTTGTTTGTGGTGGCAAAAGGCTCTGTTGTGCCCGTACAAACGCTCTCTCTCCCTCAATAAAAATATTCTTAAAAATACTATGCGGGCTGGAGAGATAGCTTAGTGGTTAAGGCACTTGCTTTCAAAGCCAAAGGACCCAGGTTCAATTGCCCAGGACTCATGTAAGCCAGATGCACAAAGTGGCACATGCATCTGGAGTTCGTTGGCAGTGGCTAGATGCCCTGGCATGTCCATTCTCTCTCTCTCCTTCTGTCTCCCTCTCTTTGCCTCTTCTTTCTCTCTCTCCCAAATAAATAAAAATAAAATATTTTTTTTAAAAGTCATTTAAAAATACTATGGAAGGAAGAGAATAATATTACCTTGAAAGGCTTCACAGAAGGGGAGAAACTTGATATTAAAGAGAGATTTGTTGGATTTGGGTGAGAGAAAAGAGACAGGGAGGTATTTTTGAACTTCTATTTACAGCATGCCAAAGTGACATGGGGCATGGAGAGGGGAAGGCAGGCATTTGAAAGGCCTTACCATGATACTCTTGGCAGACATTCTTTTCCACAAAGGAGCAGTGATGGTGTGTCACTTTTCTGACTAGCTGTAGCTACGGGGTTCCACAAATACTTGCCTCAAATCTGGTTTTCTCTAATCCTGAAATCTAGATATGTCTTGTATTGAATATCCAGATTATTCATTCATTGAAACAATAAGCTATTGTGTGGAATATTTATTAATCTGAATTGTTAGGTGGCCATAAATTCAACTTATTTCCATCTATACTAGGCACAACTCCAGTGAAATTCCAACTTATCACAAGATAGATTAATTTGACATATGAAATACAACCCACAAATTGTAAAGCTGCAATGTGTCGTCTTCTTAAGCACCAAGAAGCCCTGTGAATAAAGTTAAAGACTGTGACTAATGGCTGTTCACACCTCCTGGGACTTAAGGTGCATGTAATCTTAGGTAGTAGGATAATAACTCTTACCTCACCCGAGCTGCCTAAGGAATCCTAAGACCAGCAAGCACGTGTATTAACTCAGACAAGCTGTTGCCGGGTTGCTGTGGCAACAGATACCCTGCAACTTCTTTCAGAGGCTTTCCATGACAGAAAACCTTATGGGATCCAGATGTGTTTAGCTCAGAGACACAACAGACTTCGAATGCAGGCACAGCGACACCTCCCAAGCTCATCATTTCGGGACAATTAACTATTCAGTTTAGAAAGGAATGTGGAACTGTGCAAGGGCCTGTGCCGGGTTCTTGAGTCAGCGATGTAGGTGCTGACGACCCAGGAAGTCCCCTCGTCATTCAGGGGAGCTGAGATGTGCTGCAGGAGCAACCCCAAAGCAGATTGTCTAAAGCCACCAGGAGTATTTGTGCCTCAGGCTGTTTCCATCATGGGCCATTCAAAGATCTGTGTCTGCTTTAGCCTTGCAGGAGGACACGGCTCGGAGAAGCTCTGTCTCTCTGCCCAAGACTTCCAAGGGGCCAGAGTAAAAAGAGGGACATGCGATGCACGCACTGGCCTTTCATTTTTGCCTAGAAGTGACACACATCACTTCCCATGACATTACATTGGCCAAAACAAGACTGATGTCACCCACCAACTTTGAGAATGCAGGTTCGACTGTATGTCCAGTGGCAGCACATTAACAGGTGGCTATCAGTGTGTCCTAGCCTGGGTACTCATCTTCAATACTGCTGATGGTGAGGCTGGACATTTCCTTTAATGGGGGACGGCCCTGGCTGTTGTCATCCATTTAGTATCTACCCACTAGCTATCAGTAGATGGCATTCACAAGATGCCCCCAAGCTGTAAGAACTAAATGTGTTGCCAACTGTCACCTGAGGTAGAGAGGACAAAATTGCCCCCGGGTAAGAACCATTGACTTGGTGCCATGCATACCAGCGTTCATACCTTTTTAAAAAATACTTTTAAAAATATTTTATTTATTTATGAGAGAAAGAGACAGATAGAAAGAGAATGGGAGCTCCGGAGTCTCTAGCCACTGCAAACAGTCTCCAGATACATGCGCCACCTTGTGCATCTGGCTTACGTGGGTTCTGGGGACTCAAACCTGGATCCTTAGGCTTCACAGCCAAGCACCTTAACCACTAAGCCATCTCTCCAGTCTAGAGTCAATGCCTTTTTAAACTGTGCCGTAGACTGCTGAGGTCTCTCTTAGTAATTGTGGGGCCTTGAACAGTTAGTTGCCCTTTCTGGGACTGTTGCTTTATATGTGAAATGAGGGAGGCACCGTACTGGTCTTGGAATCGTGGTACAGGACATGGTAATGAGGCAATACAGTATATGCAAAGTGCTTAGGAAAATACCTGGTAAATCATATATAAAATGAACTTCAAATTATGCCTTCTCTCTCAGTAGCCTGAGGTTTGCAGCCATAACACTAGTCTCAAGTACATCTGATTTATGTCACGTTGAAGATGCTGTTTAAACAAGCAGATATTAGAATTTGATATTAATTATATACAATGGCACTTTGGTACTCCATGAGTTATCTTGTCTAAGAACTACCTAGTTCATCCCCATGGGGTTAGATATCAAAAGGAATCAGGGCCATGGAAGAAGGTGACTCAGCAGATTTACATTTAATGTTACTTTGCTTCTGTCCTTAAAAAAAATCGTGTTTCCGAGATGGACGTGGTGCCAAACTCCTTTAATCCCAGCACTCAGGAGGCAGAGGTAGGAGGATTACTGTGAGTTCCAGGCCACCCTGAGACTACATAGTGAGTTCCAGGTCAGCCTGGACTAGAATGAGACCCTACCTTGAAAAACCAAAAAGAAAAAAAAATTGTGTTTCTGAAAAAAATGTTTTGAGGGAGCAAGAATTCAAAGTCAGGGCTGGGGAAATGGCTTAGCAGTTAAGGTGTTTGCCTGCAAAGTCAAAGGACCTCGGTTTGATTCCCCAGGACCCACGTAAGCCAGATGCACAAGGTGGTACAGGTGTCTGGAGTTCATTTGCAGTTGCTGGAGGCCCTGGCGTGCCCATTCTCTATCATCTATCTATCTATCTATCTATCTATCTATCTATCTATCTATCTATCTATCTATCTATCTATCTATCTATCTATCTATCTATCTATCTATCTATCTATCTATCTATCTATCTATCTATCTCTATCTATCTATCTATCTATCTATCTATCTCTGCCTCTTTCTTTCTCTCGATCTCAAGTAAATAAATTAATTTTAAAAAAGCATTTGAAGTTTTTTTCTTTTTATATCAATGCTTGCTGAGACACATTGGGTCAAATGTGTCTGATCATTATAAACTCAGAACCTGGGACAGGCCATCATCTCAGACATACCAGTCCTGGCCACTCTGGGGCAGGAGACAGGGCTGCCTCAGGGACTGGGGCAGTGAGCTCGTGGGTCTCCTTTATAACAGGCATGTTGTTTCACTGTACTTCTGGGAATTTTTACTCCCTGTCCATTCATTTGGGTGGCCTTTATAAGTGGCAAGAACATGGCAAACCCCTATTAGATGTTCAATAAATGTTCATGCAGTTGAAGATCCTGTATTTGGAATCAACCACTTTTGAATGCAGGAGGAGGAAGAAGAAGAAAGGAAACTGGTTTACAACCTGGCATTACAAAAAGATGAGGAACAAATTTATCGAATCTACTTTTTGAAATTTTTATTTATTTATTTATTTATTTATTTATTTGAGAGAGAAATAGATGAGAGAGAGAGCATGGGCATACCAGGGCCTCCAGCCACTGCAAAAGAACCCCAGATGCATGCACCCCCTTGTGCATCTGGCTTATGTGTGTCCTAGGGAGTCAAACCCGGGTCCTTTGGCTTTGCAGGTAAGCACCTTAACTGCTATGCCATCCCTCCAGACCATCATCTGCTTTTTTTGTTTCTCAAAATGTCACAAAGTAACAGTAAAGTGATTTTTTTTAAAAAAGACATAAAAATACTTTAAAAAGAGATAAGGGCATAGAAACAAGGATGATAGGAGAAGAGACAATGGCCAACATACTTGGTGTTTGGGAAAATGGCAAGGAAAGGGATTTAGAAAACACGTAAAAACTGAATTCTAGGCTGGCACTAGGGAAAATAGGGTCCCAGCCTGATTTATGCACAGAATGACTGTCCCAAGGCCCCAAACCTGGCAGCAGTCGGCGCTTTCAAAACCAAAGGATGAAAAGTCATTGCTAACGAAAGGCGGCTTATCTGAGCCTGTTTACAATCAGTCAGGAGGGATGGCTTAGCGGTTAAGGCGTTTGCCTGCAAAGCCAAATGATCCCAGTTCAAGTGTCCAGGACCCACATAAGTCAGATACACCAGGGGGCGCATGCATCTGGAGTTCGTTTGCAGTGGCTGGAGGCCCTGGTGTGCCCATTCTTTCTCTCTCTCTTTCACTCTCACTCTCACTCTCAAATAAATAAGTAAATAAAATCTATTAAAATCAGTCAGGAGGCTAGAGAGTGGCTTAGTGGTTATCACACTTGTCTTCAAAGCCAAAAGACTCAGGTTTGATTCAATCCATTCCCATGTAAAGCCAGATGCACAAGGTGGCACATGCATCGGGAGTTCATTCGCAGTGGCTAGAGGCTCTGGAATGTCCATTCTTTCTCAATCTCTCCCTCTCAAATAAATAAATATTTATAATAAAAAATCAGTCAGAGGCCGGGCGTGGTGGTGCACGCCTTTAATCCCAGCACTCGGGAGTCAGAGGTAGGAGGATTGCTGTGGGTTCAAGGCCACCCTGAGACTACATAGTGAATTCCAGGTCAGCCTGAGCTAGAGTGAGACCCTACCTCGAAAAAAAAAAAAAAAAAAAAAAAAAAAAAAATCAGTCAGATCTGTAACTCGTCCCTTATAATTTTTCCCCTTTGACAGAAGACGAATGGTTTTTCCTTAAAGATAGACTCTGTGTTGAGTTCACAATTATGGAACCTGGAAGAAGAGAGGCGCTAAGTATCCTCCTTTATTCTGGGCGGCAGCACTGCGCCTTGCTGCGTTTTTCTCTGGGACACCAGGAAGGTAACACCCTGGCAATACCTTCCAGGCAGCAGTCTAGAGGAATTGCCTATGAAGAATATAGCCAGACAGCTAAGGAGGAAATACCTTCACACACAGGTGAGATCAGGTTTCCCTGTAAACGGTTTGACCAAGTCGTTTCAAGGTGAGGTGGATTGTTGGCCGACCTCAGGCACCTGCTCAAAGCTTTCCAGGAACACCTTACTCCCCAGATCTCACGTGTAAGTGCACAAGGATTATTGGCTGCCACAGAAAGCCTCAAACAGGACAGGGAGACAATGTAAATAGAAAAGTATGACTGTTTGGGCAACAGGGACAACACAAGAAGCAGAAAGCTGCAAGAAACCTCCACATATTCTTAAAGAAATAAGGACTGCATTGCAACAATTAAATGAGGACAGACTGTGATAGAAAGAGAAAGAAGAACTTCTGTCAGGAAATTTAAAGTATGAATACATAAATAAAAAATATGTCAGATAGAAGGTCAGTATCCAGGATATTAAAAGAACTGGAAAAACCAACCCCCACCCCCAAACCTTCCAGTTAATAAATGGATTAATGAACTAAATAGACTGTTCTCAAAAGAAGAAACACAAGTGGCCAAATAAACATTCTTTTTATATTTTATGTATTTATTTGAGAGCGGGAGAGAGAGGAAGAAGTGGATAGAGAGAATGGGCACACCAGGACATCCGACCACTGCACATGAACTCCAGATGCACACGCCCCCTTGTACATCTGGCTTACGTGGGCCTGGGAAATGGAACCTGGGACCTTAGGCTTGACAGACAAGCGCCTTAACCACTAAGCCATCTCTCTAGCCTTAAATGAATATTTTAAAAAGTGCTCAATATCCTTGACCATTAGGAAAATGAAAATGAAAAATACTCCGAGATTCTATCTCACCCCACTCAGAATGGCTAATGTCAAGACAAGAAATGCTGGCGAAGATGTGGGGAAAGGGGACCCTTTGTTTGCTACGGATGCAGCCACTTGCAGATGACTATGGTGGATTCTCCAAATGAAAACAAAACCAAAACCAAAAAAAAACCTCCTAAGAATAGAACTAGCATACAACCCAGCTATATCACTCCTTGGAATATCCTCAAAGACTATTCTTGCACACGCATGCTTACTGCAGACTCTCCACAATTGCTAAAAAATGGAACTCATGGAGCCTAGATGCCCGTCAACTGAACACACAGAGAAAATGCAATGACATTCACATAATGGAGTTTCATCCAGTTTCAGAGAGAAATGAAATAATGGAATTTGTAGGAAAATGAATGGAAACTGAAATATTTTATTAATTAATTAATAAAACTAAGCACAAGACAAATATGTGTGTGTCGGGGGTGTGGTTGGTTATAGGTCACGAAGCTGGAAAGGGGACCATGAGATGGGGAAGAACTCCTGGGGGAAGAGAGGAGGGGAAAAAAGAAGGTATGAGAATGGGGGCTGCTGGGGAGGAAGGGGACAACACGCCAGGGGTAGGAGGACAGGGGAGTGCCGTGGGGAGGAGGGCCAACTAAAAGTAAGTATGAAAATGCCATAAGGAAATCCATTAGCTTCCAAGATAATTTTAAGAAAACAAGAAAATTTAAGAAGAGAAGAGAGATCGAAATTATATTGCAAAATGTTAAGTTCTGAGAGCAGGGTTAAATGGTATATCTGTGTTTAAAGCAATTGTCTAAGTTTTCTGAATGGTTGAAATATTTCCAAACAGAAAAACGCCATAGAGGTGTTTCTATGGTGACTGGCGACATACTTTGGGCTTGGAAAGTTCTCAAGCAGTCCATTCTCCTCAGCATTTCTCACCCTTCCCACACCGATCATTAAACCTGATTTCATGGACAAAATCCACAGACAGGATCATCCTATGTGGGTTTCCCTGACTCCTTCCTTCCTCTATCAATGGGGGACAAAGCCCGTCATGGAGTTGGATGAACGGTCCCTGGGAGCTGGAGTTTGTTGGACAAGCAGCTACTTATGACAGATGCATGGCCAACCCTCCTCAGAGACCGAACTTCCCTCTGGTTTTCATGGGGCCCACAGGTGTGGGACGCTGAGTCGGCCCCAGCCACCTACAGGAGTTCCATAAGCTGCAGAGGTCACAAGGTATAAGGGAGAGTTAGGTGTAATTGTAGGAATTAGACACTAAGCAACCTTAATAAAAGTATGACACAAATGTGTCCTTTCTTCTCTTTGCATCAAGAAAACAAGACCAGCTCTGGGACACCAGGGCAGTTTGGGGGTCCAGATGAACTGGCACAGTCCAGTGGGGTTTGATGACACTTATGAACTTCACCACGCTTTGGACAAACCCTGACATAAAATTCCTTCAATAACAAAGCAGTTGAGCAATTTTTCCAGGAAGAGCCTCCAAAATCCACAATCCACGGATGGAAGGTTTCAAACAGGTTTTTCAAGAATGGACCTGTGGGGCTGGAGAGATGGCTGAGCAGTTAAGGTGTTTGCCTGTGAAGCCTAAGGACCCAGGTCTGATTCCCCGGTACCCACGTAAGCCAGATGCCCAAGATGGCGCATGCGTCTGGAGTTACTAGAGGTCCTGGCATGCTCATTCTCTCTCTCTCTCTCTTTCTCAAATAAATAAATAAATAAATAGTTTTTTTTAAAAGAATGAACCTGTGACAAAGAAGCCAGCTCATCTGGTCAGTGACCACGTGATGTCACAGGCGCCAAATCCCCACAGAACACAACCATCTCCCTGGAGAAAAAGGCATGAAGCCTGTGAGGAGACGGGAGGACCATCAATGCTGTCTTTACACAAAGAACCCTAAAGTGGCCCCTCCCGCCATCCAGTGCAGAGGGCTTCTCCTGAGTCCCTTCCTCTTATTCTCCAGTACTGATTGATGGGGACACACCCTGGAGCTGCTATGGCTCCTTGGTGACAATGGTGCCTCAACACAAATCTTTGGCTTCTTGCATGTATGCGTGTGTGTGGTATGCATGCATGAATGTTTATATGTGTGTGGATGCACGTGTGTATGGGTGTATGTGGAGGCCAAAGGTCAATGCCAGGTATCTTAGTCCTTCTTATAAAATATTGTTTTTACCTATTTGAGAGAGACAGAGAGAAAAAGAGAGAGAGAGAGAGAGAGAGAGAGAGAGAGTATGGGCCCACGAGGGCCTCTTGCCACTACAAGTGAATTCCAGAAGGAAGTGTCACTTTGTGCACCTGGCTTTACATGATTACCTGAGCACGCTATCAGAGGCCAGCAAGCTTTTCAAGCAGTGCTTTTAACTACTGAGCCATGGCCCCAGCTCCACCTTATTTTGGGGAGCTAGGGTTTTAGAGGTAACTGTAGCAAGCCCTAGGGTGCCTCCTGCTCTGCCTCCCAGCACGCACCCCCACACCCAGTTCCAACATGAGTGCTAGGGATACCAGCTCAGATCCTCATGCCTGCACAGCAAACACTTCACCCACTGAGCCATCTCCCAGCCCCAGAAGTGTTTTCTTTTCAACACTGTGGTACCATAATCCTGGGTTCCATGCACGCTGGACTTCAAGCCTGTGTTTGGGATCATGGGTGTGACAATGAACTTTGATTGTCAACTTGACTGGATTTAGAGTCACTTAAGAAACATACCTGTAGGTGTGTGTGAGAGAATGGCTCCAGAGAGGTTACACTGAGGAGAGAAGACCCATTTTGTGGGTGGCACAAGTCCACAGACCAGGATCCCAGACTGAATCAAAAGGTGAGTGCAGCTGGGTATGGTGGCGCATGCCTTTAATCCCAGCACTCGGGAGGCAGAGGTAGGAGGATCACGGTGAGTTTGAAGCCACCCTGAGACTACATAGTTACATAGTGCATTCCAGGTCAGCCTGAGCTGGAGTGAGACCCTTCCTCAAAAAAGAAAGAAAGAAAGAAAGAAAGAAAGAAAGAAAGAAAGAAAGAAAGAAAGAAAGAAAGAAAGAAAGAAAAAAAAAACCAACAAGGATGAGGGGGCATTTTCCAACATTGGACACCATCCTCTGTCTGCTCTATAATACCAGAGCTGGCACGCGCACGCACACACACACACACACACACACATGCACACACACGCGCGCCCGTGTGCACCAGCAGTGGATAAGTACAAGGTTCTGTAGGTGCCTGGATCTATCTCAGCTGGTGTAGGAGCTAAAGGCATCTACAAGGAGGAGGACAGAGCAGGTGACAAACAATACCCATGAGAACTGTCACTATACTACCTCAATTCTAACCACAAAGTACTCAGGTTGAAGGTTAAGAATTAAGCCGGGTGTGGTGGCGCACACCTTTCATCCCAGCACTTGGGAGGCAGAGGTAGGAGGATCGCTATGAGTTCGAGGCCACCCTAAGACCACATAGTGAATTCCAGGTCAGCCAGAGCTAGAGTAAGACCCTACCTCAAAAAAAAAAAAATTACTCTTCAAAGAAGAAAACAAGCTGAGTACCAGTATCACCTCTCTCTGCTTCCTGCCCAGGTGATACCAGCTGCCTCACGCCACGGCCGCAATACCTCTGAGCTGGGATGAACTGTGTCCTGTCAAACTGTGAGCCCAGATAAACTTCACTTGTTTCTGATTGGGCACTTGGTCACAACAATGAGAAAAAGAACTAATACAGTTAGCACTGTCGCCTCTCTGCTACATGGACACAGGCTTATGAAGATCCTCTTTCAAGGTCAGACCTCAGGATCTTAGCCGGGTCAGCTCTGGAGTCAGCACACGGGTGGTTTCAGGAGAAGCACTCCAATGGGCTGGTATTGAACACTGGCAGAATCAGATTTATGATGTGTGATAAGCTGGGGCTGCAGACGGCTCAGTGGTTAAAGGCACTTGCTCTTATAGCCTCACAGCCTGGGTTCAAGTGCCCAGTACCCACGTAAAAGCGTGCGTCTGGAGTTCATTCGCAGTGGGTGCAACCGTTCTATGTCTCTGGAATAAGTTGAAACACAGCCCTTCCAAAGGTGCTCGTGTCCTAATTTGAGGCAAAAGGACTTGCAGATGTGAGTAAGGATTCTGTGGTGGAGGTATTCTGGGTGGACTAGCTGGGCCTTAAATATAGTCACAAGCACTACCTGGGTGAGGCAGAGGCAATCTGAGTGCAGAATGGGGATGTTAGGTCACGCTTGGCTCTGAGTCACCAGCCACATTGTCTGCAGCTCAGCATGCATTTGGCCACTCGTGACGTTCCACAATTACCCACCATTCACTCTGCAAGCACGCCTGGGGGAGGCCCCATGGCAAAGCTGCCAGGGCCACCTGCCCACTCACCTCGGAGGCACATGGCTTTTTCATGGAACATGGCTCCTCCCCTGGCCTTGTTTTGGTTTGTTTGACTTCTCGCCGGGTGTTTGTTTTTCTTGGTTCTGCCTGCCTCACCCCCAAACAAGCTAGAGCTTTTCAAAGCCCTTGAGTTCTGAAGAAATAGCATTTTTGTGCAGGAGCTTTGAAGGACTCAAAGCGTTTAGCCTCAGCCTGCTGTGGGAAGAATTGTATTTCCAGGCTGGGGGTGGAGCTCAGGGCTTATGGAGAATGCGTCTTTTGGAGGCCCTGGGTTCATGCCTAACATTGCAAAGGGGGAGAAACAACAAACAAAAAGCTCCCCCTGCACACAACTCTCTACCCTTTCATGCGGTGGCTTTCAAGCCAGTCAGCGATGCATTAGGGCAACATTTCCCTTATCTTCTGATTCGAATCCATAACCCTACCACTTTGCTTTCTCCCAAACCTTCCACTCTGGTCCTAAGCCTGTCCTCTTCCCCTCACTCCTTCCCTAACTCTCTCTTTTTCCTTCCTTCTCTCCCTCTGTTTACCCATCCCTTCCTTATTTCTTCCCTTCATCCCTAAATCCTCTCCCCTCCCTTCCCATTGCCTTCCTTCTAGAGATGTTGGGCTTTGGTCCTGCACAAGGTGGATTTTCTGGTGGATCTCTATTAAATCTGCTCACACAAGGTAACACAACAAGCTGGTCCTTCCACATCCCTCATGATGTCATCTAGGCAAGGGATCTGTGTTATAGAGGCCCCTCTCACTGCTGCCACTTTCTCATTGTCCATCAAATCTCCCATCACTGGGCACTGTCACTGGACATGGTGGGTTTCCCAGTAATGTGTTCTCAAAACCTACAGAACCACTTACTGGAGGAAAGGTTTTCTTGGTTCATGGTTTCAGAGGGGTCAGCCCATCATGGTAAGAGTGCATGGCGGGGGGTACAGGGCCAGGAGTGTATGATGGGATCTGTTTACACCACGGTGGACCAAGAAATAGAGAGTAAGGCAGGAAGCAGGGTTCAAGTATAAAACTCAAAGGCCATGACCACCGACTGCTATGCCCTATCTCGCTTTTATTGACATTTTATTGACGACCTCTGTACACATACACAATACACCACTATTAAAATCCCTTCCCACTACCCTTTGTCTCCTCTCTCTACTGAATCCCTTCTTTTTTTCAACTAGTTCTTGTTCTATTTTTTTATTTCATTATTTTACCCCTCCTATTATGCAGGACTTGTACAGGTGGCACCAGCCACTGTGAGGTCAGGAATGTCAAGGTCACTCTGTGTCTGGATGCCAGCATTGTGGGCACTCCCCCCCTTCCTTTGGCGCTCACGTGCTTCCTGCCACCTCTTCCTCAATGGGCCCTGAGCCTTGGAGGGTGTGATAGAGATGTCTTACTTTGTGATGAACACTCCACTGTCACTTCTCCTCGGCACTTTGATGAGTTTTGAGTCATTCCAGTGGTCACCACCATCTGAAAAGAGAAGCTTCTCTAACCAAAAGTGAGAGGAGCATTAATATATAGGAATTAACGTAAGTATTCCTTCCGAGGGCAATTTGGTGAGCATAATATATCCATTTAGCCAGATGACAGTAGTGGTTTCCCCCTTGGGGCTTATGATATCTCCATCCACAGGCATTTGATTAGGTTTGCAGTACCAGGCATGTATGCCTTTGTGTGGAGCCAGCCTCAAGTCCAATCGGAGAGCAGTTGGTTTCCCCCATAACTGACATGCCACCATTGCAACAGTTGGCCAAGCCCTATCTCTTCAAAGTTTTCCAGCTTCTCAAATGGTGCCACCTCTTGGAGAAAATATAAGACTTTTCTGATTGAATCACAACAGCCACATTTTTTTTTTTTGTCATTTATTGATTTTCTGCTTTCTGGGTAGAGACTAGAAGAGTGCTTGTACATTCTGATAAGCAAAGATGAGGCACAGAGCTTAGGGGAGGGAAGACAGTGGAGTCCATATGATCTAGGAGATATTTTCTATATACAACTGAAAGCTCTATCCACTATGGCTTAAATAATGAAGGCATCTTGTCATTTTACCTAACATGAAGTCTGGAAAAAATAATCCAGACCAGAGCCAACCTATCAGCTTAGTGATGTACTAGTAAGCTGGGATCATATGTGTGTGTGTGTGTGTGTGTTTATGCATATAGGGGTGCATGGATGTGTGAACATGTATGTGGGCGGGGCAAAGGACAACTAACTGAGGTGTTGTTCCTCAAATTCCATCCACATTTTTTTTTTTTTTTTTTTTACTATTTTTGAGACAGTGTCTCTCATTGAGCTGGAACTTGTCAATTTAGTAGACTAGTTGATGAGGGACCCAGGAACCCATCTGTCTTTGCTTCCCTGGCGCTAAGGTTCTAAGCATGTACCACCGTGCTCAGCTATTTTAACATGGGTTCTCAGGATTGCACTCAGGTCTTACCGAGTCATCTCTCCAGCTGGAAGCAGGCATCCTTCTATGCTTTCTTTTCCACCACCTTTCATAGGATGGTTTTTCATGTTTGGGCTTCAGGCCTCCTAAAGACAGAATGGCTGCCCCAGCTTCAGCCTCTGTAAAAGACTCCACAAGTCACTGGAGTCAGGGCACAAACTAGCATTACAAGAACATTTCCTCCAGTGTCTCTTCTCTTTTCTCTTCTCTTCTTTCTCTTTTCTTTTCTTTTCTTTTCTCTTTCTTCTCTTTTCTTTTCTTTTCATCTATGATCCAAAGATTTTATCCCTTTGTACCTCGTTGGCTAGAACTTGGTGATATTGCTGATTCTAGCTGCAAGGGAGGCTAGTTACGAAAGGACCTTACCTTTCGGCTTCTCTGCAGGAAGTCTCCAAAGCACTTACATTCTCACTGATGGGACAAAACAAAACCAGACCCAGAGCACCTTACAGGAAGAAAGGGTTTATTTTAGACTGACAGTTTTGAGGGGAAGCTTTATTGTAGCACAGAAAACATGGTCACCAGCTCACAAGTTCATAGATCAGCAGCAGAGAGACAAAGAGCCACCTGAGTGATTGGCTCTGAACACCTCACCTCAGGTCCATTCCCAGCAACCCAACTTCTCTAGCAAGGCTCCACTTCCCCAAGGCTCCACCAGCCAGGGACCAAGTAGAACATGTGAGGGAAAACACTTGAGGCTACGGGGACATTTTACATCCAAACCACGTGCTCTCAAGACAGAAAGTTAGAATGGCTGTGGTGACTGAGTATTGGCCAGTTAACCATGCACTTCATGACTCTTGTTAGGAAGCCTATAAGTCACAAAAGTTCTTAACTCTATTCCAGCTTTTCAGGGGATTAAAAGGTCATACCAACAGAGGAAGGCCGTCTCTGATAGCAGAGCTCCCAGGTGTCTGCGTGCTGCCTAACAACAGTGACACCTGTGGCTCAGAACTAACGAGGCTGGAGTGAAGATTGGGGACCACAATGCCAGGATTTCTTTATGCCAGGAAGGATCTTGTTGGCAGGAGTCCAGAAGAAGACACTGGTGGCATTTTGAAAGCTTGGCATTCCTGAAACAAGTGAGCTGTGTCCATTGTAAACAGAAGCACCCTTAGGGTTCCATATCCCATAGACTCAGTTCCATACTGGATGCATTAGTGCCATTAAAAATTTACCAAAAGGTGGTTGGAGTGATGGCTTAGCAGCTAAGGCTCTTGCTTGTGAAACCTAAGGACCCAGGTTCGATTCCCCAGTACCCTCATAAGTCAAATGCACATGGTGGCATATGTGTTTAGAATTCGTTTGCAGTGGCTAGAGGCCCTGGTGCACCCATTTTTCTCTCCCTCTCTTGCTCTCATCTCTCAAATAAATGAAAAAATTTTTAAATTTTACAAAAAGGGGGCTGGAGAGATGGATCAGTGATTAGGGCTAGGGAGATAGCTCAGTTGGTAATGTGTTTGCCCTGAAGCACAAGCACTTGAACTCAACCTCCGGTACCCACATAAAACATCAGTAGTGACGGCACACACCTGCCACTCTCCGTGCTTGCTCGGGAGGTGGACACAGGCAGATCCCTGGAGCTCACTGGCTGGCTAGTCTAGCTTAATTGGTGAGCTCTAAGCCAACGAGAGACCCTGTCTCAAACAAAGGTGGACAGAGTATCTGAGAATGACACTCAAGGTTGTCCTCTTGCCTTCACGTGCACACACACACGTGCACACGCACCCCCCCCACACACACACACGCATGCCCATACACAGCACTCAGTAGACTCTGAGAAGGAGAACGATGGCATCCCAGGGGACCCAAAGTCATCCTGTGATCAGGCAAGAGAGCCTCCGCGGGCATCTTCAGATCCTGCGGGATCCAAAAGTGTGGGATGGAGAGCAATCATGAGACGATTTGTCATTTACGTCTTCAGATCTGACACCAGTGACTCACTTCAGAAATGTCTTCTGGTCATTTTCCCTGCAGGATCAGCAGACCTGTGGGGGCGGCTCACGCTCTGTCTGTCCCTGGAGGAAGAGAGTGTCCTTCGAGAAGACTGGACAGGGTTAGCGGCAAAGACCAACCGCATGTCCTTTGTGCATGGAGCAGAAAAGGGGACAGCTCTCCTCACCCTGTCCTGAGACCTCTGCTATTCTCACATGCTCCAACCATCACCTGACGTTCCTGAGGTGTATGCCTACACTCACTTCTTCAAAATTGTCCCTGTTGGGGCTGAGGGGTGGCTTAGCGGTTAAGGTGTTTGCCTACAAAGCCAAAGGACCCAGGTTTGATTCCCCAGGACCCACGTACAAGATGTACAGATGTACAAGGGGGCTCATGCATCTGGAGTTTGTTTGCAGTGGCTGGAAGCCCTGACATGTCCATCCTCTCTCTCTCTCTCTCTGTCAAATGAATAAATAAAAATAAAACAAAATTGTCCCTGTTGGCTCTGCCCTCCAGCCCCGCTGCCTCCCTGCAGCCCCAGATGAGTGTCTGCAGCGCCCTGACTTCAAGGCATCTTTCAGCTATCTGTTCCTGGTGGAATCTCTTGGTACTCCATGAAGAACTGTGAGCTAGTCTGTGCTCCGGCACCTTGTATGCACCTGAACGTCAGGGCTTAATCTAGCACTGCATTATCTGTGGACATGCATCTGTCTGCCCGGGGCCATGGGCATCATTAAGTCATAGACTGAATCTCAGCCACGCCTGCTATGGTTTGGATATGAAATATGTTTTCCCCACCAAGGCTTGCTCCCCATTGGGTGATGTTACTGGGAAGTGATTGCATCACGAGAGTGCTAATGTTGTCAGTGTTTTAACACATTGATGAATGAGCTATCAGAAGGTGGAGCCTCATGGAGCTGGTAATAGGCGAATTGGATTTCTATCTCTACCACACATAAGGGATCACAGAGCTAAAAGTAAAAGCTAAAAGCATAAAAAAACATGGAGACGAAAACACAAAGGATGTGCTTGGGAGCTTCATTTAGGCTAAGTTCCTAGACACAGCACTAAAAGGGGCTGGTGAGATGGCTCAGTGGTTAAAGGTGCTTGCCTGCAAAGCCTGACAGCCCAGATTCGATTCTCCAGGGCCCACGTAAAGCCAGATGCATGTGTTTGGAATTCCAGTTTCAGTGCTGCAAGACCCTGGCATGCTCATTCTTTCTCTCCCTCTCTCTCTGTCTCTCCAGCCTGAACTTTTTCTTTTTTAAAAAGCATTTTATATAAAGCCAGATGCCTGAGGTGACACACGCATCTGGAGTTCATTTGCAGCGAATGTCTAGAGGCCCTGGTGCGCCTGTTCTCTATTTATCTGCCTCTTTCTCTCTCTTCTAATAAATAAGTGAATAAAATATTTAAAAGGCATTTTTATTTGTTTTCAGGGAGAGAAAAAGAGAGACGCATGTGCCACTTTGTGCATCTGGCTTTACATGGGCATTGGGGAATCAAACTCAGACTGCCAGGCTTTGCAAGCAAGCACCTTTAATGACTCAGCTACCTCTCTATCCCCATAAATAAAATATTAAGAAAAATAAAGCATGATTTATGAAAAATGATAAATTTAGTCCATTAAGTTAAAACATGTGCTTCAAGAGAGAAATATCTCTTTTCAGATGGTGGCGACTACTGGGGAGACTCAAAATGTATGAACATGCTCAGAAGAAAAGACAGTGGGTGTTCAGCATGGAGTGAGATGTCTCAGTCACACCCTCCGAGGCTCAGGGACCATCGCAGAAGAGGTGATGGGAAGAATAGGAGCAAGAGGAAGGGGAGGAGCGCTTTGGAATGTTGTCTTCCAGACAGACACAGAGCGCCCGTTGGTTTTATGATCTCATAGCGGCTGTCATGGCCTGCACAAGGCCTGCACAGTCTTGGACCTGTCAACTTGTTTCATGGATGCTGGAAGAAGACAACAAGAAGACATCAAAATAGAAGATAAACTAGTTGGAAAGCAAAGGGAGTTCAGTAGAAAGGAGAAAATAAAGTAATGGGAGGGCATTATGATCTAAATACCTATATGTATGAAAATTGTCAATAAAAATTATTTGAATATTTCATATTTTTTAATATTTTAGTTTTTATTTATTTATGTATATGTGTGTGTGTGAGAGAGAGAGAGAGAGGGAATGGGTGCACCAGGCCTCTAGCCACTGCAAATGAACTCCAGATGCATATGCCAGCATGTCAATTTGGCTTTACCTGGATTTTGGGGAATCAAACCTGGATCCTTAGGCTTCAAGGCTAGCACCTTCACCTAGCTGCTAAGCCATCGCTCCAGCCCAATAAAAAGCTTTGCAAGAAGATGCTCTGGAGAAAATGCAAGACAGGCCACAGACTGGAAGCTAATATCTGCAAACCATATATCTGATAAAGGACTTATATCCAAAATATATAAAGAGTTCTTATCTCAGTTAAAACAAACTCAATTAAAATGCTCAAAATTTGGAACAGGGGAGATGGCTCACTGAATAAATCTGTAAAAATGTGAGTACCTGAGTTCAGACTCCCAGAACCCATGTAAATTGGATTCTGTGATGGCTGTTCATGATTCCAGGGTGCCTACAGTGAGCAGGAGCCCCCCAGATCTCTCAGGGTCAAGGAGGGAGGGGCTGGGGTCACAGGAAGCCTCCTTCGCTGTGCACCTGAGTCAATGGCGACCAGCACAGACCTCCCTGCTGTCCTCTGGCCATGGATGAGGCCTCACCCTTGTCAGGGGTCATCCTAACACTGTACCATAGTGTCCACGGGCTAGGACTGAAGAAGAGCTGGGGAGGGCTCCTACAGGAGTGGACAGCCATTGAAATCACTCAGGCTAGGGTGAAGGGAAGGTATTGTTTCCAGAACTCTAAAACTGCTTCTTTTTTAATATAAAGTTATTACTCCACATGACCAAGTCTTGGTTATTATCTGAAAGTTTCCTTCATTTTGCCCCCACTTGCAGCTAACACTGACCAGAGGAAGCCAACTTTGCACCATAAGCCACCCCACAGACGCCTCTTCTAATTAACCACTTCCAGGTCCCCGGCCACCAGCCTGCGGTAGAATGCTCCGGAAGCCCTCCCTGCTCCTGTGTGGAGTGCTCCCGCTCCTCTGAGTGCCTTTCCCGCTCTGACAATGGCAAGTGACAGTGGGGGCCAGACTTCCTCGCTGTAGCACACTCTGAAGAAAGAGACGTTGCGTTTAATGTTTGATAGTGTTCATTCATCATCAGAATTGACTCACCAAAGGACAGAAAGATTAAAATATAAGCAAAACCTCAAAGAGGAGAGATGAACCAACTTTGAAAATTTTGTGGCCAAAGGTCTGTACATTAGTAGTCAAATCACAAAACAGGAAGTGTCCTCTAGAATCATGGGAGTGTTCCAGGAGTGGAATCATGATGGGGAAAGAGAAGTGGGTATTGTTTGTATTTTTTCACTTGAGAACTTTCTCTATTGTTTCAACTTTTATTTTCATGTCAACTCATCACTTTTATAGTTGAATATATTTCTAGTTTTTTTCTTCTGCTAGGTAAAAATCCCATTGGATTTTTTTAATTTTTAAATTTTATTTATGTGTATTACGTGTGTGTGTGTGTGTGTGTGTGTGTGTGTGTGTGTGTATACCAGGGTCTTGCCACTGTAAATGCCAGTTGCTTGTACCATTCTTTTGCATCTTGTTTCACGTGGGTCCTAGAAAATTGAACCCAGGCCCACAGGCTTTGCAAGAATACACCTTTAACCACTAAACCAACTCTCCAGCCCCAGAGTCTTGTATATATATGGTTTTGTTTTTCGAGGTAGGGTCTCACCCTAGCCCAGAATGACCTGGAATTCACTATGTAGTCTCAGGCTGGCCTTGAACTCACAGCAATCCTCCTACCTCAGCCTCCCAAGTGCTGGGATTAAAGGTGTGTTCCCCCATGCTCGGCTAAGAGTCTTGTTTTTAAAATGTAGGTGGACATCAGAGAAGAAAGCCCTTGGTGTTGGTCTTAGAACAAAGACCCAGGTCATGGAGGTACCAGGGACAGAGCATTGGCTGCCGGGCTGCTTGGAGCCAGCGGTGCTGTGTGGACTGGTGGGTGAGCAGTCACAGCAATGGAAGTGATTCTCCAGAGGGCCGTCAACACCTCCTGCTCCTGTCTTTTCTGGGGACATTTGTCAACAATTCTGAAAAAAAAGCGGGGATCGATAGCAGGTGGAAAAGTGCATATTCACTAGAAACTCACAGATCCGCGTAGTATGTGAGGAAACTGTTCGTCCCCTTTCACTGGAGTTCTGAATCTGGTCTGGCTCGTGCTCTTTAAAATTGTGATTATTTAAATGTCTGCTTCATTTTCCTTTTACATCATTCATGGGGGTGGGATGACATTGAACACTACAGTAAAGATGGAAATGTTCCTTGCAGCTTGGAGTGAACAATGGAGCCGGTGCCTGGGGCTGCTGAGAAGGGGGAGTTCACAAAAAGCTGCTCTTGTCCATTAACACAAAGAAAGGACAAAGTGGGGGCATTGTTATCTTTGAACACCCACTAAGTGGCTGCCTGCTTCAGTACTGCCACGAGTGTGGCTGTAGCTATTCAAGCCAAAGGAAGAAGACCTTGCCATCAGCGTGGTACCCTGTTGGCATCACTACAGAACTAAAGCCTTATTTTTAGAAGTGGAGATAAAGCCATCAAGAGCCAGTCATTTCAAGTGCCTAGAATTTATTTTTCATGTGTGTGTGAGTGTGACTATGTGTGTGAGTGCGTGTGTGTGTGAGCCAGAGCATGTGTCATCATCATGAGCACCATCCACCTTTTTTATTTTTATTTATTTGAGAGAGATAGAAACAGGCAGAAAGGGTCTCCAGCCATTGCAAATGAATTCCAGACATATGCAGCACCTCATGCGTCTGGCTGATGGGGGCCCTGGGGAATTGAACCTTTGGCTTTGCAGGCACGCACCTTTGCTACTAAGCCATCTCTCCAGCCGGCATCCATCTTTTTTGAAAGAGGGTCTCTGATTGGCTGATTGCTCACTAATTAGGCTAGACTGACTGGGTGGTGAGCCTCAGGGGATCCGCCTTGTGTCCACCTCCCCAGAGCTGGGTTACAGGTATGCACGACCACAATTGGTTATTTTTAAAAAATAATCATTTTTTCAAATATATTTTATTTATTTATTTATTTATTTATTTATTTATTTATTTATTTGAGAGACAGAGGCAGAGAGGAGGAGAGAGAGAGAGAGAATGGGCACGCCAGGGCCTCCAGCCACTGCAAATGAATTCCAGATGCATGTGTCCCTTGTGCATATGGCTTATGTGGGGCCTGGAGAGTCGAACCGGGATCCTTTGGCTTTGCAGGCAAATGCCTTACCCACTAAGCCATCTCTCCAGCCCTGGCTATTTCTTTTTAATGTGAGTTCTGGGAATCAAACTCAGGTCCTCATGCTTGCAAGACAAGTCTTTACTGACTGAGCCATCTCCCCAGGTCCCCATATGATTATAAAGTGACTTTTGGAGCTGAGGGTATGGTTCAATGGTAGAGTGTTTGCTCAGCACATCCAAGGCCCTAGGTCCATTCCCAGCATGGGAAGGGGTCTCAGATAACTACTCATTTATCTTTCATATCACCACCCATCATAATGCATCAAAGCCCTTGCCTTGAACAGCTCACCCTTCCCCCGCCCCCTCTTTAATTTTGGCAGCAGGATTTCATGAGACAGCCTCTTGGCTCGGGGACAGAGTTCTTCCCAGGAAGTCTTGGAAGGCTATTATAAAATATGTATTTAATTAATTTGCAAGCAGTGAGACAGACAGGCAGAGGGAGAATAGCTGCACCAGGGCCTCTAGCCAGTCTGTCAATGATGCTTGTGCCACTTGGTGCACCTGGCTTTACATGGACACTGGGGTATTGAACCTGGGTCGTTAGGCTTTGCAGGCAAGTGCCTTAACCGTGGAGCCATCTCTCCAGCCCAGGAAATCTATTCTGAGGAGTATTGCTGTGACAGTTTAAAGAAACCAAGTTCCACTCCAGAAAAATAAATGTTTTGCCCTTTGCCTTTGCCCAGCATAGCTCAGTCTTAAATCAGTGCCTCACATGAGTGCCTTTGATTGGCAGGACTTAAGTGACACAGGAAACGTGGCTTCACTTATCAGTTTTTGTGTTTTCTGGTCTCTGTATACCAAAAGGCAAAATGGCAGGGGGACGGAAGCAATGAGTCTCTGTCACATTTTCCCTAGGTGTTGCAGTCAGGTTTGCACTGCTGGCAGAAATCACCTGATTGAGAGCAGCTTTGGGGGAAAAAAGGGCTTATTCTGGCTTACAGACTCGAGGGGAAACTCCATGATGGCAGGGGAAAACGATGACGCAAGCAGAAGGTGGACATCATGTCCTGGCCAACATCAGGTGGACAACAGCAACAGGAGAGTGTGCCAAACAATGGCAAGGGAAAGCTGGCTATAACACCCATAAGCCCGTGTAGGGCACCGTTGAAGGCCCCCGGGCTACTGGAGGCAAGCCTGAGCTGTCAGGCATGACTAAGGGCCCCAGACCCCAAGGTTGCAGTGAGCCCCGACCCAGACAATCTTCAGACTGGCTGGAGTGAGGCCGCTCCCTCCCCCTAGCCCGGGGCACCTGGACATCCTCATAAGATTTAGGTCTCGTTTTCCCCAGAGCCTCGTGACCATTGTCCACTTACGTCCCTATATGTTAATGAGGTACCAGCCAGCAGCCTTCGCACAGCCAACTACTCTATGACCTGTTCCCACTCACCTTTTTCTGTCACTACATGCTAGACCATCTGCAGGACCTTTGAACTGACCAATCCCCTTATGACCCGTACCTACCCGTACCTCTTCCTGATCTTTCACAAACGCAAATAAACAAGCTGTTCTCTGAAGCTGTCTCCTCGTGTTTCTTCCTGACCCCACGGCCACCTAGACCCGCTCCACCACTTCCTGATCTTTGGGACACTGAACCCCAGGACGACCAGGCACCAAACAAGCTGTTCTCTGAAGCTGTCTCCAGAAGCCCGTCCCCAACAGTACACGGCCTCCAGAAGCCCGTCCCCAACAGACCCTCCAGCTCCACCACTGCCTGGATGCTCCTGGGACACTGAGGCGTCATGACCCCAGGACGACCCGCCTCCAGAAGCCCGTCCCTAACAGTACACCGCCTCCAGAAGCCCGTCCCCAACAGTACACCACCTCCAGAAGCCCGTCCCCAACAGTACACCACCTCCAGAAGCCCGTCCCTAACAGTACACCACCTCCAGAAGCCCCCAACAGTACACCGCCTCCAGAAGGCGCTAATTCTCAATTGCCATCAGCTGGGAACCTAGCATTCAGAATGCCTAAGTTTATGGGGGACACCTGAATCAAACCACCACATTCTGCCTCTGGCCCCATAAACTGATAACCATCCATGATGTAAAATGCAATGCATTCAGTCCAGCTTTCAAAGTCCCCATAGTTTGTATCAATCCTAATGATGTTCAAACATTTCCATAGTCCAAGGTCTTTTGACTGAGCCATAATACCAAAAAGAAAAATCCCCCCAAACCCATAATGGCACAGAATAAACACTCACACTGCAAAAGATGGCATTGGGCATAGCAAAGAATCATTCAACAAATACAAGATTTAAACAGGGCAAACACCAAACTCTGTAACTCCAAGACCAACAATTCTAGCCAGTGACAAGTCTCCAAGGCCGATAATTCTAACCAGCAACAAGTTTCTGGAGTTCCAATTCCGCCCACTCAGCTAGGCTACTCACGGTTCTGGAAAACTTCATCCGGGGCCTTCTTTAGCAGCCATCTCGAGGTGCCGGCATCTCACTGGGTCTCCACAGCAATCCATTGTTCTTCCTCATGGCTCTATTGAGTCTCCATGCAGGCATCCAGCAAACCTGCTTCACATTGCCCATGGCCGTTTCCAAAATACAAGACCACATTGCAAACTCAATGATCCTCTCTTTCCTACATTTCTTATTCTCCATAATACCAGGTAGGGTGCCAGTTTGTTAATCCAGAGGGGAATAAAACTGACCTTAAAGAACGGGACACTCCTTGAGCATTCAGGCCCCTTCAAAACACTGCATTCTTTCTGTGGTTCCAATGCAGGTCAGCTGGTCCAATCTCAATGGTTGTAATCTCTCAATTGAAGCTGAACAGACAGAAGTTTCAGCCCAAAAATTTCTTTTCTGTGCCGTAACCCTCTGCTCACACTAGTTCATTTCTACATAAAGAAACCCTGAGTCAGTCAGGTTCTCACGTTCTCCACTACGCAAGCCAGGCTAGCCAGCCATGAGCTTTTGAGTACTCTCCTGCCTCTGTTTCCCATCTCATTGTCGGAGTGCTAAAGTGTCAGGCTCCACGTGAGTGTTGGGGATCGTGGCAAGCACGTTATTCACTGAGCCATCTCCCTAGTGCCAAAACCCTCCTACATATTTTATTGTAGGCAATTTTAGACAAATATTGGATATAATATAAAGAGCCTAGAGGTATTCATTACCAGTTTCAATACTAATCAACTCATGGCCAATCTTGTGTATATTTATATATCCACCCCTTACTTTGCAGGAAATTCCAGGTATCATGTAATTTCTGGAAGTTTTTTTAGTAGCTTTGGTAATTTTCCATCTGTTGCAGTCACCTCCTCTCTGCTGGGGCAGGCACCCAACCAGAAACAGCTTATGGTTTATTCCTGAGGGGAAGTTTCTTTATAATGGGGAAAGCACACCGAGCAGACAAGTGATTGTCACATCTTGTCACTGCAGCTGGGAGGAAACAACAGGAGTTAGCTAGCACTGGAGAATAGGCTGGACTATAAAATCCCTCCAGCAAGGCTCCACCTCCCACAGGCCCTAGCAGCTGGGGATCAAGCATGAGGCTTCATCACAAACACATGAGGCTATCAGGGCCTCTTTCATTCAAATCACATCATCTTACCTAAAATGCACTAGCCCTTCACACCATACCTAAACTCAATCAGTCATGAGTTGTATAAAGCTCAAACGTGACCATGTAATTCATTCAAACATCACCCCTCTCTAGGAACAAAGGGAAGACTTCATAATAATTCACCTCAATTTGTGTGGTTTAATGATCAAAAATACTAGCAACCAAATTATTTTTCCTCATAAAATGTTTTATTTATTTATTTATTTATTTATTTATTTATTTATTTATTTATTTAAGAGAAAGAGGCACAGAGAGAGAGAGAGAAGGGGCATGCCAGAGCCTCCAGCTGCTGAGAAGGAACACCAGATGCCTGTGCCACTTTGTGCATCTAGCTTTATGGGGGTACTGGGGAATTGAACCCAGCTTGTTAGACTTTGCAGGCAAGCACCTTAACCATGGAGCCCTCTCTCCAGCCCTGCAAGTAATTGTTAATGAACTGAGTGCTTTGAAATCCCCCTCCCTACTCCCAGTGCTGGAGGTCAAATCCAGTGTCTCAGCCATGCCAGGTAAGTGCTTGACTACTGAGTGATCCCTCCAGTCCCTTGAGAGCTCTGTAAGTGTGGTTAAAAGTTGCTTATTTTCTGGAGTTAATGTGTCCTCCTCCCACTCCCTTCCCCTGTAATATTGTCCTGACCCATTTACTTAGCAAACCCTGCCTGCCCACTGGGCAAGCCAGTTCTGCCTCATTATGGTTCCAGTGAGCGAGGCAGTGTGTCATCTTGCATGGGCAGGACGTGCACATAACTGATTAGTTTTTCAGCTCTAATTAGTTGGGGAAATTGGGACTGTCAGAAGAAGCAGAGAGTGACAGCTTCTTTCCTCAGGTGGGTCTGAACATGGTTCTGCGCAGGGATGGTTTTTACTCAGACAAAATGATACTCTCTGCTCGTTTCCAACTGCCTTCTTCACTGCAGGTTATGACACTGGGCCCTTCAACAAGAGCCCCGACTGTAAGTTCCCCTAATGGTAGAAATGGCGAAGGAGAGTCGAGCTTCCCTCCTCTCAAAGTTCACTTAGCTGATAAAAATCTAGGGATTTGCTTTTTCTGCTGAAACCTAATGTTCCAGGACAACGGGCACATTGGCTTTGTAGCTTGTCTCCAAATTCTGTGTGTGCCCCTTGCCAGCACATAGCCAATTTTTCAGGGAACAAATGACTAAGCAGGTGACCTGGCTCAAGGGTCAGGTTGCAACCTGACACATTCCCAAGCAGGCTCGCAGACTTGAGTGGTACATGCTGGCAATATTCAGTCAGATAGTCAATGGTTTTTCAATATGTATTCATAGGCAGATGCTAAGCTCACTCATATTGCTCTGCATTAAATATATGTTTCTTCAGAAATAGCATGATACATTAAGGAGCCATATTAGAGAAGTCTATTTTCTCTCATAAGGAATTCCATTTATTTTTATTTAAATCACCTGAGGTGGGCTGGAGAAATGGCTTAGCAGTTAAGGTGTTTGCCTGCAAAGCCAAAGGATCCTGGTTCAATTCTCCAGGACCCAGTAAGCCAGGTGCACAAAGGGCACATGCATCTGGAGTTCGTTGCAGTGGCTAGTGGTCCTGGCGTGCCAATTCTCTCTCTGTCTGCCCTCTCTCTCTCTCTCTCTCTGTCTCTCTCTCTCTGCTGTCAAATAAATAAATAAAAATTAAAAAGAAAACAAAAATAAAAATAATAAATAAAAACTAAATCACCTGAGGTGTTTTTAAATTTGACTAGAAAGGTCAATTTTGAAATCTTAGTTCCTATTCTCAGTTTGTACTACTTAGGGGTTTTAAGATCAACTACAAGTTTAATTCCTGATTTTTTCCCCTCTGAACTAAAATATGTTTGTAAACAGCGACACTGATTGCTAGGAAAGAAAAGTGACAATCTTTAGTGACACCTCAGCCCTTCCTGGTCTAAGGGCTAGGAAGTGTAATTCAGTTGATAGAGCGCTTGCCCAGGGATCGTAACACCCTGGGTCCATTCTGTAGCACTGCATAAACTTTACATGGCGGCACGTGCCTTTATCCCAACACTCAGGAGGTAAAGGCAGGAGGACCAGTAGTTCAAGGTCATCCTCAGCTACCAGGCAAGTCTGAGGCCAGCCTGGGCTACATAAGACCTGTCTCGCAAATGCATAAGCAGTTGTGGAAATGGCTCAGGAGGTAAAGTGGTTGCCATACAAGCTTGAACACCTGAGTTCAGATCTACAGATCCTACACATAAGGCTAAGCATGGTGGTGCGGGCCCCACATAAAACGCTATGCATGGTGGTGCAAGCCTGTAATCCCAGCGCTGAGTGGGGGGCAGAAGCCCCTGGGACTCATTGGCCAGCTTAATTAAACTAAATTGGTGAGCCTTCAGTTGAGTGAGAAACCTTTGCTCAAAGAATAAAAGTGTAGGGCTGTAGAGATGGTTCAGTGGTTAAGGTGCTTGCCACACTGTTTAATGACCTGAGTTCAATTCCCCAGTGCACACGTAAAGCCAAGTGCACAAAGTGGCACATGCCTCTGGAGTTTGTTTGTAGTGCTCGATGCCCTGGCATGCCCATTCTCTCCTTCCCTCTCTCTCTCTATCTCCTTGCAAGTATAAATAAATAAATAAAAACATTGTGTTTGTGTGTGAGGTGTATACACATTGTGTATGTGTTTTGCATGTGTGTGCACAAATACACATGCATATATACATCCATGGAAAGGTCAGAGGTTGATTTTGTGTGTGTGTGTGTTTCTTGACAACTTGTCACTTTATTTATTAAGACAGGCTCTCTCACTTGAATGCAGAACTCCTCCATTCTACCAGCCAAGTTGATCCCCTGCCTCTGTCTCCTGAGTGCTGGAATGGCAGGTAGGCCACCACATCCACCTGACGTTGTCATGGATTTGGGGGTTCTGAACTTCAGTTCTCATGCTTATGTGGTAAACTTTACCTACTGAGCCATAGACTCTGTACCAAGCCCTTAAAACATATCATAAGTAAAATTTATTTGGCAAAGCAAACAAATTCATTTGTTTTGAAACTCTGAGTAAATATTTCAGGAACAGATCCTGAGGGTTAGATTTCTTCTTATTTATACCACTGAACATTTCATCATGTGACATGTTGAGAAAGTATTTTCTGTGAACAGTAAAAATTTCAAGTGACCATGATAGCTGTTCACTAACACCTTCAGCATTAACCAATCACGAATTAAAGACCATGCGCTCTTTTTAGACACTGCATACTTCAGCTTTGAAATGGAAATTTCCTACAATTCTACTCCAAAGCTTTCTGAGGTCTTTAATTGAATGTATCCCGAGCTTGCAAAACAAGGTGCAATTATTACTATTTGCAAAACTTGACAGAGGGAAATGAAATTCTCTCCATTCCGGACAATCAAAGACAAAAAGGAAACCCAGGAATAATGACAGACTGATTCAGTCTGTGCTCATGGTTTCAGGAGAGAAAACTAACACGGATGATCCTGTGTAAAGGAAAAACAGGTACACTTATGGCAATAGTATTGGAAAATAGCAAAAAATCAATGAAGAGATGATGAAATGACTCTTGGGAAATAGACACAAGGTTGTGCAGAAGATGAAACAGCAGGAACACAGCCCCAAAATTCCATTGTATGAGATTGCCACTGGAGAGACGCTGACCCAAGATGTAATCAGTTCTCAAGGGAAAGCATCCAATTGGCTAAAGCTAAGTCATGTGACTCTTGGAGTAAGGAGAAGGATCCTTCAGGGATCCTTTCATTTCCATAGTGATAAACTAACCACCTCCCACAGACTGGACCCCAGGGACACCCCACAGAGGATGGTATCCATAGAGGAAACAGAAGATCGGATACGAGATTACGCCAGGTGACGAGTATCATTGACAGCTGGAGAGCAGATACGAGAGCACAGCTGTTCCTCTAACTCCTCAGTTCAGTTTGTGTTTTACAGGCTGACCCACTATCCGGAACCGGCCCTGGACTACAGCTTGGGCTCCGTGGCAAAAAGACTGAGTCCAGTGCTGGAGAGTATACTGTAGGTTCATGATGGCAGGGAACACGTTTGTCGCTTTGCTTGTGAGACACGAGGCCGATCATGCCTTTATGTTTCTGTGATGGTTAACTTGTTTGCCTCTTCCTCCCCCACCTTCTTCTTCCTTTGGTTTTGTGAGATATGGTTTCACTCGAGTCGAGGCTAACCTGGAACTGTAACTCACTCTGAAGGCTGACCTTGAACGCACAGCGACCCTCCTAGCTCAGCCTCCTCAGTACTAAATCCTGAGGATTGGGGTCATGTGACTCCATGCCCTGCTATCCGTCATCTTGTTGACCGAAGAGACACACTGCTAGATGCATCTGTGGGGACATTTCCAGTGCGGTTTAACTAAGGTGGGAAGACCCCTCTGAATGCGGCTGTGGTCCCAGGCAGCACAAAAGGAGAAAGCCAGCAGACATTGCTCCTGCTCCCGGATTGCGGACACAGTGTGGCTTGACCCTTCACGCTCCCCCACTGCGCTTTCCCCACCGTGGTGGACTGAATCTTCAAACTGTGAACCAAAACAAACCCTTCTTTCCTTAACTTGTTTTGTCACAGGAGTGAGAAAATCACCAACAGTTCCATACCTATATACAATTTTTGGCTACAAATGTTTTCCAAAATTCATGATACCATGTAAGCTATGGTGATCTGCCTGTGAGGATTTAGACAGAGAAGAGCATTGTATGTATGTTGGTTGTTCAAACTGAACTTAGCTGTGGGGTGTCCCCGTGGTCCACTCAGTGGTGACTTTAGCACTATGGAAAATAAAGGATCCCCTGTAGGCTCCTTCTCCTTACTCCAAGAGTCACATGACTAAGCTTTAGCCAATGGGATGCTTTCCCCAGAGAATTTATTACATCTTGAGTCTGCACCTCTCCAATCCAGATGATGAGAGGTGACCCCTGTGGCAATCGCATGCAATGGAATTTTTGTTGTGTTCCTGTTGTCTCACCTTCTGCACAACCCTTTGACCATTTCCTAGGGGCCAGGCACCAACTCTTTCTCTCCTTCATTGTCAAAAGCACTATCTGGTCATGCACGTCCCATGCATGCCTGCATTCCCAGCACTTGTGAGACAGAGATAGGACGACCATGAGTTCAAGGATGGCCTGGCCATTCCTAGTGAGGCCTTGTCACAAAAACACTAACCCAACACAAACCAAATGCTGTCTCTAGTAAGTTCACACCTCACCACAAGTGAAGAAAAGTCAACTGTTAGCGTTCACAGCACCCGAGCCCCTCGGCAGCCGCTGGTGTGGCAGGGAGACAGCTCGCCCTGTCTGCTCAGCTCCCCAACGCCAGTTACTCCTGGCGCTGCCTGGGAACACTTGGCTTCAGATGCCTCGGCTACTTGCTTTTCTTCCGTGTGCTTCTTTGAGGAGATCCATAAACCCCTAAAGTCTGTGGGCAAAAGAGGAGCTGGACTTTGTTTTCTGGTCATGATAAGTTCACTGCCTGAATTTTTCAGCCTAAATGCAGAACAATCTGGCTTCTGACTATATTTTCGGTGGAACTCCTTAGGCCAGAATCACTGCATTCCTATAATTTGGTCTTGCAATGATGGCCGTACTTCTGTCTTGCACACCCCACCAGCAATACAGAGGAAACATGGCTGGCTCATGGGTGGAGTGATTAGTGTAGCACCATTTATGTGAGAAATGCTTATCTTGCCTCTGTCATTCAGAAGGAAAGAGGTGATGTGGAATGCCAGGGGTCAATGACATTGCCCTTACTCAGTTGGGATGTGGCCTTTGGCCCTGGGAGGTCTTGAGTGACCAGGGATGTACTATCTGATTGGAGCTTCTTTGTTTGCTGGGGGCTTTGGTCACTGGGCAGTGATGTGACTTATGATGGGAGATTTGGACTTGCCACATCAGTTCTGACCTATGGAGGTACTGGAGCCTACAAGCATTCATCTGATCCCTGGAAAGGGCTACAGCTGAAGACCAGGCATGTAGACAGGAACCCCGAGAATCACGGAACACTAATGACCAGGCATGTAGACAGGAACCCCGAGAATCACGGAACACTAATGACCAGGCATGTAGACAGGAACCCCATGAATCATGGAACACTAATGACCAGGCATGTAGTCAGGAACCCCATGAATCATGGAACATGGTAGAGAGGAACCTCAAGAATCACTGAACACTAAAGACCAGGCATGTGGACAGGAACCCCATGAATCACTCTGAACACAGAAGGCTCAGGGCGAGCCTGCCCAGTCGGCCGAGCTGCTGTGTACAGGAGAACAAACACCAGCCAAGGCTCCATGAGGAGAGGAGAGGATGGCCAGAGCTCTGTGCTTAGACTGCTCTGCACCCTAACCTAGTACACATCTCAGCGCTTAGCAATGACCAGCCGTATCCATGCCCTGTAGTAAGCGGTGACCACTAATCTAACAGCTAAGCAAGTCTGCTGGACTGTTCCTTCAGTCACTGCAGCCCAACCAACTTGGCAAACAGCAAGGATGCTGAAAACCCCCTGGGAATGCTCAGGGCCTGTGAGCTAGAGATCAGACACAGGTGGGCAGGATCCAAGGCCTAGAAACACACACAGGGCCCAAGTCCAGGGGCATGCAGTCAACAGTAGAGGCAGCTGAGATTTCTGACCTCATCCGTGTCCCAGTGAGGAAGAGTTGTCCCCACTGAGCATGTTAGCACCATGCTGATGGTGCAGGCTTGAGGAACCTGTGCAAAAGAGAAAAGGAAAAGAGATTAAGTAAGGGAAAATAGGTGAGAAATGAGACATGGTACCTACCCAGATAACATTGCTGGCCCCCTCCGGTCCCAGGAACCCTCTGGAGAGTTGAAAATAGAATTTGCCCCTAGAGCACACAGCTTGCTGAGAGTACTGTCCAGGAGCGAGCTGGGCTAATGACAGCATGGGTTTGAATCATATGTCCAGGCCGGATTGTAAGGAGAAGTTCCAAAAACGATGGAAGGGGATTAGCCTCAAAAGGGGAGCCTGCTCTAAGGGGATCATCTAGACAGACGTGGTAAGTCTGAAGGTCAAACCATGTTTGTAAATATTGAATTTATTCATTTGCAAGGAAAGAGAGAGAGAGAGAAATATGAATGTGCCAGGGCCCATATGCATGCTCTACTTTGTGCATCTGGCTTTACATAGGTACTAGGGAATGGAACCCAGGTCATCAGGCTTTGCAAGAAACCACCTTTAACCACTGAGCCATTTATCCAGCCCTGAATGTCAAAATTAACACAATAAAAGTTCACAAACCACTGAAAGAAAGGTATTCATGAATTTATTTAGATGGGAGATAGATAGATGATAAATAGATAGATATATAGATAGATGATAGATGGATAGACAAACAGATAGCTAGATAGATGGGTAGGCAGAGAGATAAATGATAGATAGGTAAATACATGGATACACAGATGATAGATAGATAGATAGATAGATAGATAGATAGATAGATAGATAGATGATAGATGATATGTGATAGATAGATGATAGACAGATGATAGATGATGATACGTGATAGATAGATGATAGATAGATGGGAAAGGGAGGGCTTTTGTGTGCTCACCAGGCAATGGCCCTGGTAAATGTGAAAGTGTGGGGGCTTAAGAAGAACATCATTTTTCAAAAGTCTAGTAAAGATTACAACAGGCAAGGGTCATGAATAGATAACCTCAGAGGTGATTTTGATGAGGATCTGGGTACCTGTGTATTTTTCAGTGGCTATCCACCAGTGACATGCTAACTACAAAGGGGGATTTTTAAACAGGAGGCATCTTGACTGAGTGGCCCAATTAACATTACTAAGAAGCATAAGACAGACATGATGTACTTCCCCATAGGAGAGCACAACACCTCTGTCGTGTTCCAGCTTGGGGTGCATATGACCTCAATCAACTTGTAAAGATGTAGCAAAACACAAAACAAGGGTGTCATATCTAAAAGAGAGAAGCCTGTGTTCTGAAAAGATATTAACAATATACAAGGCTATGGAAATGCTCCCGACTGCAAGAGGCAGGAGAGACATAAAACCGAAATGAAATGACTGACTATAGACTAGATCTTCTAGGGGTGGGAGGAAATGTCATTAAAGACATTATCAGGCTAGCTAAAAAATGGGAACACAGATGGCTGAATATTGAATCAAAGTACATTTATCAAGTTGATAAGTGTGTTACAGTTATATCATGGAATGTTCCTGTCCTTAGGAAATACACAGTGAACTGTATCCGGGGATGAATGGTCATGATGTATGAAACTGACAAATTTTTCAGAAAACAATTGTGGGGGGGGGAGGACACAAACACCAAGGCAATCGGGGCAGTGTTGGCATCAGTGAATCCCAGTAAAGGAACTCTGAAGTGCTCTCTGCTATTTTTATTTCTTGAGCTTTTAGTTCGTTTGATGTGATTTTGAAATAGTGTTTTTGTGTTCATCGAACCAGCTTTAACCTACTAATTGGTTGCCTTTGTTATACGTAAAGATCACTAAGGCATAAATTTATCTGCCTTATGCAGCTTGTGCAAGATTTAGTTAATCTGCTTTGAAAGCTCAAGTTTGACGTCCATGGTGGAAAGGCAGAATCCTGGGAGAAGTGTGCTGAGCTCACTGTAGGCAGTTGTGATGGAGCTGTCTCCACCCAGAGCCACGTGCATGTAAAAGTGAGGCTGAAGTCCCCTGTGCTGAATGTATTTTGGAAAGAAACACGGGGTGAATAGAGATTTTCTGTGTAGTGTTCTTCAAGTCACCAATTTAGAAAAACACACAAGAGCCTATTTGGTTAGTTTTCTTTTTTTAATATTTTATTTATTGATTTATTTGAGAGAGAGAATTGGCACGCTGGGACTTCCAGCCACTGCAAATGAACTCCAGACACATGCACCACCTTGTGCATCCAGCTTACATGGGTACTAGGGAATCAAACCTGGGTCCTTTGGCTTTACAGGCAAGCGCCTTAACCGCTAAGCCATCTCTCCGGCTCTATTATGTTGGTTTTTTTTTTTTTTTTGAAACAGGGTCTCATGTAGCCCAGGCTGGCCTCTCACACTTATACTTCTCCCCACCCTCCTCAGGGATTCCTCTCCCTAGGACCAGAGAGTTAAACAGCTTATTTAGCCTTGACAGTGGACATGAAGAGTCCCTGGACCGTAATTACAGAGTAATTACTGGTCCCCTGATAGGTAAACAGGAGGCCCAAGCCCGAGTTAAATTAATCTGGTAAACTGTGAGGAGCTGGTCTGTTCATACACTAATAGCTACAAGAATGTTAGGTCACATGCAGAGGTGGGTGATAAGTGACTCTATTCTTATTGTAAACACACTATCAAATGAGATTGATAATTTGGCTACATGTACGATTTTGGATTGGAAAGAATTTTTCTTTGTAATAGTGAGCGCTTTGTTTTGTTTTACTGAGTAATATTATAATAGTATGAATAGATCATATTATTTACCCAGTTACCTATTGTACATTTATCTTGTTTCCAGCTGTTGACAATGATAAATAAAGTCACTACAAAAATAAACCTTCACTACATACATATAAACATATATAAATACATACCTACATACCATATACATAATACAATTATCTCTAGTTTCATCTTTTAAAGAATTAGGGCTGGGGAGTGGCTCAGAGATTAAAGGTGCTTGCTTGTAAAGCCTGTGTGCCTGGGTTGGATTCCCCAGCAAGCAAGTAAAGCCACATGCACAGAGTGGAGTGTGCATCTGGAGTTCATTTGAGTGGCAAGAGATCTTTTCTTTCTCTTCTCTCACCCTTTTTTTTTTTTTTTTTTTTTTGTTTGTTTGTTTGTTTTTCGAGGTAGGGTTTCACTCTCTCTATGTAGTCTCAGGCTGGCCTCGAACTCTCGGCGATCCTCCTACCTCTGCCTCCCGGGTGCTGGGATTAAAGGCATGCGCCACCACACCCGGCTTCTTCTCTCACCCTCTTCTTTCTCTCTCTGTCTTTATATGCTTGCAAATAGGTAAGTAAATATATATGGAAAGGGGGCTGGAGGGATGGCTTAGTGGTTAAGGTGCTTGCCTGCAAAGTGAAAGGACCCATGTTCTATTCTCCAGGACCCACGTAAAGCCAGTTGCACAAGGTGGCACATGTATCTAGAGTTTCTTTGCAGTGGCTGGAGGCCCTGGCACACCCATTCTCTCTCTCTCTCTCTCTCTCTCTCTCTCTCTGTATCCCTCAAATAAATATATAAATAAAATATTTTTAGGACTGGAGAGATGGCTTAGCAGTTAAGGCGCCTGCCTCCTAAGCCTAAGAACACTGGTTCCAATCTCCAGCAGTTCCAATCTCCAGGTCCCACGTTTAGCCAGATGCAAAGTGACACAAGGGTGCAATGCCGCACTTGACCACAAGGGGGCAGACACATCTGGATTTCATTTGCAGCAGCTGAGAGGCTGCTGGCTCACCCATCTCTATCTGTCTTCCTCTCCCTCTCTCTCTGTCTCTCTCCAAAAAACAAAAATTTTTTTAAATATTTGCAAAAAAATGCTAATTGTTAAAGACACTATTTCTGAACTATTTTAGTGATATCTTGCTCACAGATATTTGTTGCCTCTCACACTGTCTCTTTGGGCTCACATTCCTCCTTTGGAGATATTTTCTTTTACACTGAATGTCAGTGGACAGTAAATTCCTAGCACCTTAATTTTGCTCTCATCCTTCAATAATGACTTCACAGTCATTTACATTCCCCTCGCCACTGTGAGCTGTGGCTCCAGGTCCTCCAGCTCTGTTACTACTGCCGCCGAGAAACCTGAGAGTGTAAAATCGTATTACATTTTATAATCTGATTGCGCTTTCACTCCAGTAGCCCCTGAAACTTTTCCCTCTGAAATTTATATTCTGCTGTTTCATTATGTTATTCTTGGTGTGGTTTCATTTTTTTTAAAGCTTCTTTTGTGGGAAGAATGCTTTTGACTTAATGATTTATTTACAATTATGGGACATTCTCAGTCATTATCTCTTCAAATATTTCTTTACTATTATCTGCTAAAATTTCCATAAGGTGTGCAATTTTCTTCTATTACCCTGTAGGTTTTTAAAAATATAAATATATATTATTTATTTTTTTGAGAGAGAGAAAGAGGGAGAGAGAGAGAGAGAATGGGCACGCCAGGTCCTGCAGCCACTGCAAACAAACTCCAAATGTATGCGCCCCTTTGTGCATCTGGCTTACATGGGTCTTGGAGAATCAAACTGGGATTCTTTGGCTTTTCAGGCAAACACCTTAACCACTAAGCCAGCTCTCCTGCTCCGCGCTGTAGTTCTTAAACATGCTTATTGTTGTTTTTAAATTTTTATTCGTGTGTGTGTGTGTGTGTGTGTGTGTGTGTGTGTGTGCTCACACACATGCCATGGCCCACATGTAGAGGTCAGAGGCTGTTGGTTCCACCTTGCCTGAGACAGTCTCTCTCAATGCTTTTGCTGCTGGAAGCGCCAGTCTAGCTGGCCTGTATGCTGTGGAATTCTCCGTGCTCTGCCAATCACCACCATAGGCGCATTGGGATGGCAGATGTGTGTGCCACTGTGTCTAGTTTGTGTGGGTGCTAAGGGTCTATGGGTTTGTGGAGCAAGTACCATTAACCACTGCCGTCTTCCCAGTCCTTACATAGGCTTATTTAATTTTTATTGCAATCATATAGAATAGACTTGATGAATGTCTTTCTTAAATTTTCTCCATGTTAGTTGTTTTGCGTCTCTCTCTATTTTGCTCTCTTTCTGTTTACTTTTATGATTCTGGTCCAACCAAGAATCAGGTCTTAACTAGCAACATTTTCCCCCTACAAATCATTAAAAATAAAAGGAAACAGAATAAATTTTTTTTAATGTAGTAAAATACACAGTTTAAAATTATCATTTTGAGCCAGGCATGGTGGCTTATGTTAAAATCCTAGCCACCCAGGGGGCTAAAGTAGGAGGATCTCTGTGAGTTCAAGGCCAGCCTGGGCTACCAGGTCAACCAGCAATAGAGTGAGACCCTGCCTCAAAAAAATAAAAAAACAAAATTTATCATTTTAGCCACTTCCAAACAGGCCTCTCAGCAACTGTAAATGAATTCTCATTGTTAAGTATTCATCCCATTTCTCACCTCCAGGTCTCTTTTCATTTGCAAAAATGAGATTGTCGGATGAGGATCTGGCTCAGTGTTAAAGGCAGTTGCTTATAAAGCTTGATGGTCCAGACTGGATTCCCCAGCACCCATGTAATGCCAGATGCATGAAGTGGTGCATGCATCAGGAGTTTGTTTGTAGCAGGAGGCCCTGGTGCATTCTCTCTCTCTCTTTCTCTCTCTTTCTCTCTCTGCTCACTCTGTCTGTCTCTTTCAACTAATAAATAAAAATGTATTTTTTAAAAAATGGAATTCTAGAATGAGGAGATGGCTCAGTGGGTAAAAGCACTTGCTATGTTAACATGATGTCCTCGTTCAGATCCAGGAACGCGTGTACAGCTGGGAGCAGCAATGTGAGCATAGATAACCCTGTCACGTCCAAGTGAGGTGGGACGTGGAGGCAGGGGAATACCAGAAGCTCGCAGGTCAGCTGGCCAGCGACTGATGCTGGCAAACAAGAGATGCTTCCTCAAGCACGGACCAACACCCAAGGCTGTCCTCTGACCGTCACACACACTGTGGCATATGCACGCCACATTCACACACATGAACACACACATCGTACACATAGCCACACACACACAAAGATTTTTTTAAATATTTTATTTCTTTTTATTTATGAGAGAGGCCGAAAAAAGGAGAGAGAGAATGGACATACTAGGGCCTTAGCCACTGCAAAGGAACTCCAGACACATTGGCTACCATGCATAGCTGACTTACGTGGGTTCTGGGGAGTCGAACCTTGGTCCTTAGGCTTTAGCAGGCAAGCGCCTTAATTGCTAAGCCACTTCTCCAGCCGAAAGATTTATACATATATGAGCCTCTGAACTGGCTACCATGACAGCTTCTTGTTTCCTCCTTCTGCCAGCTCCTGGCAACCAGCCTCCTTCTTTCTTCCGTGTAAACTGGACGATGCTGTGCATCTCTCCTATATCATGTCGACCTTTGTGATTGGCTTGTTTATTTAACATTACCCCCCAGGGTTATCCATATTCTGTTTTCCTCTTAAACCCCTTGTGGCTTTTCCCAGTGTCCTCTTTCCACACCCTTGTCTAAACAGTGGTCTTTTCTCGGCTTCTCTCCTGGATACGGCTGGCCCTTGTATTTCTTGTCCCTGTCTCTGGGTGATTGTCATTTGCATGGCTTCGGTGATCTCCACATGTTGATGGGGAGGGACCTCAATTTCTCCCTAAGCTCTGCGCTTTGCAGCCCAGTTACCCACAGCACACTCTTTCTTCGATGCTCTGTCAGCATTGCAATAGCCACACGAGCCTTTCGACTTCCTCACTCTCTTGTCCCACAGCTAGACTGCTCATCCTCTGAGTCACTGGCAGCTTCCACTGACCCAAACCAAGCCACCTTCACTTCCCCCATCTCTCCTACTGTGTGGTGATTCAGAGAAGCCGTGCTGCCTAAATGTCCTGCCTGACCCACGCTCTCCAAGCCTACTGCATGTAACTGAGGCTAGATCACTGCGTTTCTAGCCTGCGGGATAGCTTTCTGATGCCAAACCTTAGGCCTCTCCAATGCAGTCTTCAAAATGGCATTTCCCAAATCTGATAGTGACTCCTTGTTTCTACTTAAAACCCTTAGGGATTTCCTGGTGCCTTTCACACAAATCCATCTTCGGAGTATGTGCAAACGAACAATTGAACATATGCGTGCAACTGAACACACACAACAATGACATCACATATTTCCTTCCTGAACCAGGAGACTAGCTTAGAAGAGATCTTCTAGATTATAGCCACCACTCTAAGGAGGGCCAGAAACAGGTGACTAATTAGCACATGGCTGCTGGTTAGTTGGCATGTGATCCTGGTGAGCTAGCATCGTGGGTGCTGTGTGGCCGATGTGTCAGTTCTGGTCATGGACACGAACGTGACCTCTAACAGGGCGAGTTTGCCCCCACCTCCCTGCGATCCTGAGAGGACTTGCCACATGGTAGTTTGCGAATGAAAGATTTCCCTTAGACTGGGGTGTCTGAACAGTTGCTTCCCAGCTGCTGGCACTGTTCTGGAAGGTTGTAGAAACTTAGAGGGTGGAGTCTCACTAGAGGAAGTGAGTCTCTGGGGGCAGGCTGTGAGGTTTGATAGCCTGGACCCACTTCCTATCTACTCTTTACTTCCTGTTCTGCCAAGATATGAGGACGTGAGGTCCCAGGAGAACACTCCTGGAATCATGGAGCTGCCTGACTCCAAGATTGACCGTTTCAGGATGGACTGTATGTCCTTAAACTGTAATCCAAAAGTAAACCCTTTCTTCCTTAAGTTGCTTCTTGTGAGACATTCAGTCATAGCAACAAGGAGGTGTCTCATCCAGCCTGCCCTGGTAGGAGTCTGACTGTACTCAAAGACTTCTGTTTGCTGGCGTGATTAATTCACGGGAACATCTTTATTTCAGTAGAATGCACGAGTCCATCTCATGAAGAAATGAGGACAGATTAAAAGTCTTAATAATGTCCAGTCCAGTAAAGAATAACAT